>JAMAGY010000018.1:0-585028 GCA_023626415.1 Penicillium sp. S1701 | reverse complement strand
CTCAATAAATCGACCATTCGGACCCTCGATAGGCGATGAGCTGTACAAGCCAATACGGATATCACCAGAGTTGACATATAGTATAATCGGGCTATGATTTCCCAAGAAAGTGGATGATGCAGATCCACCGCGGGGTCACCCCCACCGCATTCGAGCTCCTCCAAGCTTCACTTCTTCATGGCCGCTCCTCAGATCCCCAACCTCAACTCTCTCCGACGAGGCCGAGGCCGTGGCCGTGGAACTGCTCGCTCCGAGAATGGTCACCAGTCTCTTCGCACCCACAAAGATGGTATTGTACAGGGCACCGACAACGACGCCAGCGTCTCCCGGCTGAGCGCCGTCAATCTCGGATACCTGGACGATGCATATGCCGCAGCTCTAGCACCACCAGGATCTGCGACTAGGAGATACCCAATTATCAACAGAGGTAAGAATACGCAAAGGTCCTCGTGTAAGAGAGGAAGGAAGCTAACACGAATTCTCTTCAGGAACATACGTTCGCACCACAGCAATCGACCAGCTTGTCTCACGTTTCCTGGGATCCGACGCACCAGAACAGACGCAATCAAAGCGCAAACAGATAATCTCACTAGGAGCCGGCTCCGACACGCGAGTTTTCCGAATTCTCTCCTCGCGCCAGAACCAGCGCCAACCCTCCGACCTCGTCTACCATGAAATCGACTTCGCTGCCAATACTTCCACAAAGATCAAGGCTATCCGCTCAACGCCACAGCTACAGCAGACACTGGGGATTGACTCGCCGGGCGCGGAGGTAGCCATCTCTGAAGCTGGTGATGCATTGCATTCACCCTCCTACCATATTCATCCGGTTGACCTCCGGTCACTTTCGACGAATACCGACTTCGTGACGATACTTCCCGGCGTGGAGAGGGAGCTGCCTACTTTGCTGATATCGGAATGCTGTCTCATCTACCTTTCTCCTCGTGAGGCAGCGCAAGTAGTCACTTTCTTCACCGAGCATTTATTCCCGCCTGTCGGGAATAACGGTGATCAACAGACGGTCGCTCCTCTGGGCCTGCTTTTGTACGAGCCTATTCGTCCCAACGATAACTTTGGCCGGACGATGATTTCGAATCTCGCGGAGCGGGGTATCCAGCTTCAGACTTTGCATCAATATGCTTCCCTCGAGGCGCAGAGGGGTCGGTTGAAGGAACAAGGTTTCCCGGATGGTCAGGGAGCTGCGGATATTGAATTTATTTGGAGGCATTGGGTTAGTGATGAGGAGAAGGAGCGGGTTGCTGGTCTTGAAATGCTGGATGAGATGGAGGAATGGCAGCTTTTGGCTCGTCATTACTGCATTGCTTGGGGGTGGAGGGATGGGGGCGATGGTTTGGGTTTTCAGGGGTGGAGATCGTTTAGGAGTCAACAGGATTGATTTCTTGAAATTGTGCCAAGTGGGCATTTGGAGTAAAATGAAGAAAATTATCAAGATGAAGATGAATATATATACAGGGCAAAAGAAAAGCAAATCTTGTGATACAACTTGAACATAAAGACAACATAGAGGTAGACCCTCTATTTCTCCTCCTTCTTCTCCTTCTCCTCTTTCTGCTTCTCCAGGGTCAAATTCAATGCAGGAACCTCCACACTTACAACCTTACCCTCAGCATTCAGAGAGAAAACAAACTCATCCAAACCATGCCCGTTATACCGGTACTTGTCCAGATGCATCCACGAAACACAAGTCGGGGTCCCATTATCCGCCAGCTCAGTCTCATCCTGGAAAATAGCACGGAACGACTGCTTCGAGCCAGCCTTATGGCTCTCACTCAGACGGGTCGGGTACAAGCGCATACTGAGAACAGTCTCATTGGCGAAACCAAAGATCTCCGATAGAGTCTCACGATAATCCTTGCCATCACTCACGAAGTCGTCAATATACATGCCCCATCCTACTCGTTCCTCAAGGTTAATAGTAAGAGACGAATTAGAGCTACCAGAGCTGGAATAGCCGCCGCCGTAATTCTCGCCCGCTTGCGAGATGGCACTGCGGACAACTCCGTCCAGTGCGGTCTGCATGTAATCGGCGTGTGCGTTTAGATCAGCTGGCGACTCGGTGTCGGCGGAGAGGATGGCGTAGCCAACGCCCCAGTCTGGAACTAGGCCCAAGTATGAACTATACACACTTTCGTTGTAGCCTTCGTTGCTGAGGAGAGTGTATACATCCACCATTGGGGAAGCCTTGGGATAATCGCCGCCGCTGTAGATGACGAAGGGATAGCCGATAGAGTTTGCAGGGTTCGCGGTGTGAGTGACGGGCTTCAGCCAGCGGTTGGTCTCGGCGGTGCTGAGCAGGGTGGATTCCATGATTGCTTGACCAACACGAGCGAGGTTTGCAGTGCTGGAGAACATGGAGGTTGAGCTGTGGTAGATTGGATGTGTTAACCTTGCCATATTTGGGACAGTCGATTTAGATGGGCAATTGGACAACTTACGCTTCGGATCCTGGGAGACGAGTCAACCAGCCGCTGGCATCCTGGCTGATTGGGATAACGGCATTTTCGGTGTTCAGGGGAGCAAAGATGGATGTTTCATTCAGATCGAGGGGATCCAGGATCTGGTGCTTCACTACGTCTTTGAAACTATGTCCGGTGCGTCGTTCGATGATGTACCCCAGCAGTTGGAATGCCACGTTTGAATAGACGGGTGTTTGGCCGGAGTTAGCGATAGGTGCCAGTTTGGATAGTTGCCGGATAAATTCTAGAAAGATAAGCTTCTCAGTGCATATAATGTGAGGATTGAGGGCGTCTACCTTTTCGACTGCATTTGGAGTCCTGGCTACAGCAACGTTGGTGCAAAGCAGAGGGCTCTGGGAGTCCATCTTTGGAAATTTCCGGGTCCGCGGCTAGGTCGTTGGAGCAATCTATATGTTGGATGTTAATACAATCCCATTTATAACAAGCAAAGTCAACGGTATAACTCACAGTCCCGGGGAAGACCGCTCATATGGCTAGCAAGCTGGCCAACAGTAATGTGTTGCCACTGAACCTGATGAATGGATGAAGTGGCTGATCCATTTCCTAGCTCGGGGAGATGCTTAGTGACAGGGTCATAAAGGATGTCCTCTCCCAGGCTCGTGAGAAGAGTCCAAACAGTGAAGACTTCAGTCAGGCCGCCTATGCGGTAGATGCTATCCTGGGTAACATTTCGGGGCTTGTTAGGACCGTTCAAGTACTCTGGGGCAGAGTAATGATAATCCCAGTAGAAGGGTTCCTGTTCAGCAGTTCCCTTGTTGGTAGAGAACACTGCGATGCTGAAAGAAGTGGTGCTTGTATTGACAGGGCCATTTTCACCGGTTCCAGTTCTCATCAACTCAGTGAAGTTGCCAGTCAAGGTTTTCATATACTGGTCAATGATTCTATCCTTAGTATCGAGCTTGAAAGGAGGGTAAAAGGGACCGAGTAAAGGGCATGGAGTAAACGGCAGCGTCTCGGAAAGCGCCGAAGTAAATAACAAGAATAGAGAAGCGGAACGAGCGATTGAGGAAACCATCTTCGCGGTGAGAAACAGGTTATCTGGCACTCACGAGATATTGCTCCTTCTTTCCTTCTGTGATATCCTACAATTCACCTCCAAGTCTTCCATTTTATACAAAATTGACTTGTTGAAGTTGTGATGGTCGGCTCGGTGATCGCTGATCACCGGCATGCCCGCCTAGCCGGGTCGGACATGGAAATAAAAGGCCCCCAACACTGCCACGTCTTCACCAGCAATGTCTAGTGCTTGGTGTGGGTCTTCGGCACCAATCAATCGATGTGCTTTGCTCGGTTTCGGGGTTGGGGGCTCTGGGGAAAATTATTTCACGAGAGCCTTATACGGTAGATCGGTTATACTTGGGATACTCCATACTACCGTGTAGATTAATTATCAGGCCTGGGTCAGAAATAGTCAACTGCTAAAATAGTGTACGGGTCCTTTCGGATTCGGGATCCAAGGCTTGCTTTTAATTCATTGCAACGTTTGTACATATCATTATCGACCCATCATGAATTTGCCCCCACGAAGACCATTTGATAGTTAAACCCAATTATCTATCACTTGATCCACAGAAGTATTGAGAAGAAAATCGTCCGGCAGTTGGCTGCCCTCCGTAAACCCAAGCATTTCCTGAGGTAACTCGGTCCACTCTACTGAATCGACATCTTGAAGCGTAAATATCGGGTTGATAAGCTGGGTAGGATCCACGGAATCTCCAAAGTGGATTTCATCACTCGGCGTATCATCCTTCTGGCCCCCATCAAGACGATGTTGTATTTGAACGATTCGCTTTCGGAAATCCACAAAGACATCCCGATCTCCATTATGATCGACATTGGGCGTCGACAAGGCTCCCACTCGCTGTCGAAGTAATGCGAGGGTCTGCAGGTACCCCTCGGTTTTTTCGGGGTTTGGAGATGCTACCGTGAGGCGGTATCCAATAAGCATGGCGAATCCCAATTGTACCCATTGTGTGTTGGTGAAGCCTAGCTCCGATGCAGCTGGAAGTGAGAGATAGAGACTGTGAATCGACTCTGATGCATTGATAGCTGCGTGGGAAAGCCCATTGTGCCAGGTTTGAGACGAGGAAGCTTTGAAGGGCGAGAGAGGTTGTTGATCTGTCGTGTTGAGGGCTAGTTGGAAGAGACAAAGACTTGTTGAGTGGAAATGAAGGGCAAGGAATGCTGGGATTGGATTCGTTATTTAGCAACTTGGGTAACGTGTGCTTTCTTGGTCATGGGAATCACTCACGAGAGTCGCCAATATTAAAGGGCAATCGTTTTTGAAACGCAGATAGGTCATCTTTGACACTTCTCACGTATAGCTCTGTGCCTGATCCTGGTCTCAGCAGGTCATCCCCATGATCTGCGGACAGTCGATCTATTTTCTCCGCAATATTCTGTAGCTGCACGAGATGCATTATGTATCGATCGTGAGGATATTCATTCGCCTCATACAGATAGTGACTGCAGTCCTCGATATATGGAGTATAGGAAAATGTAGAATGTTTTTGAACAAGGATCGCGACCCTGGTAAATCTATGAGTTTTCTGTAGAGATAGAGATAGAGTTCAACGCAATGCTAACTTACGAAGACGAGAGGTAGTAACAGCCTATAAGGGCTCTCCTTTCATCATTGCCCCATGATGGCCGGTCAAAAGTAGTTTGGTTTGTCAACTGATCAGCGTCGAACTCGAGCCCTGTTTTCCATGTCTTGGTCCGCGGTGCTCGGTCTAGCCGTAGTTCAATAATAAGACCGATTGCCAGTTGGAGATACTGTGTGTAGCGATGCGGCTTTGTATAGTAATGCGACCTATCACACTTGTTAGCCAAGACTATGCATAATATTTATCTAGGTTAGAAGGAGGATGCGCTTACCATGCCAAGAATACGAGTAGCCCTTGCAGCAAATCAAAAGAGATTTCTCCATTCAAGATCATGCGAGAAGACACGGCATTCTTGACCTCGATCCCGAGAGATCGTTGCAGTGGCATATTTTCATAAGATGCAGCAGCAACGATGGTCAGGAACAGAAATGGTTTGCTCTCGCGCAGATGTTGAACTGATACATCCGGTGGGATGACCACGAAAGGGAAATGGGGAGTCATCACAGTCCTAAAAGCATCCAAGTATGTCTGCGCCATCTCCATACTGAGGTATCCTCGATCGATGACATCTTTCAAACTATCCTCCGAAGCGACCGAGGCACCTCTGGAACTGGCCCCTCGTTCTGACGGGACTTGGGAAGTGTCCGCCGACATGGCACGATCACACAATAGCTCTTGAACCTGAGCCTCCAATGCCTCGATCCTCCTACATGACAATAAGCCATTCTATTCATTTCGAGCTCACTACATTATGGAGTATACTTACCGGTCCTTTTGAAAGCCATGGAATCTGCGCCCAGTTTGGCGATAGAGACATTGCCGACCGAGGCGGAGGCAGCTATAGACCGATCAGTCTTACATTAGGGTCCTTCGATCATCATCATCGCCGATTACCAGAGCACAGTGACCCTTACCGGTTACAGACATGTGGATTTTCTGCACTGCGGATACAGCGTACTTTCGAGCTTGCGCAACTCTGGCACGTCCTTGATACAGTACTCATAATGGCTGCTGGCTGATAAATTGGTGACACGGTTCGTCCCGGCTGTTCCCAATAGAGAACCCGGGGCGGCGATACGACGATTTTATGTCCTTGATGCCAAAGAGCAGCTGGCAGACATTCCCAGATCCCTGCATCGTCATTGTGAGGCTGTGCAGATCAGTCTTCTTGAGCCTACCGCTGACTAAAAAACGCTTATCCCATTTGAGCAGAAGACGAGGCTGTCGTTTTGATCTTGGCGGTCTACTTGGTGTTTTTGGGCTCTTCGCGTTCGACTAGAGAATCCGATGGTGTGGTTTTTCTTTAGTGAGTGGGCTCTTTTCCTTCAAGTTTCAGGCTCAGGCTCGGGTTCGGGTTTGCTCCCACCATTGAGTGGTCCCAGTGTTCAGCTGGCATGATTAGAACGCATGTAACCATATCTCCAGAAGACTTCCGATCGTCAAAATCAATTATTATTCTTTCTCATCGGATGCTTTTTTTTTTAGAAACAATTCCGAGATTCGATCTAATCACTGCTCAACTGTTACTGATCGCTCGGTGACTCGGAACGAGTAGGAGCATTACTAAATCATTTGCCCACCCCTCGTACTGCCCCTGGCCGATTTATGGATGGCGTTAAATTTGAATCATTAGGGTCTATATCAGTCCAATGGTGTTTTTGGCCATATTTAGCTGGCGAGTGTGTGGCATCTGACTAACTGTAAAGACACACGATGCTTGTGTGGTTCTAAGGTATATATATATTTACATGGACCCTACTATGCAAATTTGTGTGGCGCGTCGTATACTATCTCGCAATTATACTAGTGTATTTAGTTTCTTGCTGCCTGTGACCTTCAAAAACACCTTTTTAAACGTCGAGATAGCAACATATTAACTCGGATTGATACAATCTAGTGATTCAAATTCAACGCCATCCCCAAATCAGTCAGGGGCAGTACATACGGTGAGATGTCCATTTAGTAACGCTCAACCTTCGAGCAGGGTCCGTACTACTAGTAGTTGCTAAAAGGGGCAGATATATATTTTACATAGATCACATGGTAGGGCTGACACGATACCTACCTACTACGATACTAGTATCCTCAAACTTTTGAATCATCCTTGCCGTATCGTCGCCCTGACGATATTGACGATATTTTTTTTTTAGCGATGATATCGTTTGATCTAAGACGTGCCGATACGACAGATGATATTGTATCGTGAAATCACGATATGATGTCCAGCTCTATCACACGGTGCATGATATGGTACTGCTGGTGGGTACAGACGAACCCCAGATTTTCTGGTTGTCACCAAAATCCATCTCAGCCTTATAAGAATTGGATGCAACAGTGGTATCTACATGATGGCTCATCCGAGACCTCCCATAGGAGGGAGGACCTATCAGGCGTCCAATTTGTTTCTACGGCTGAGTTGATTACATATCGGAAAGGAATTCTCGGTGTTCCGCGGTGACTCGAAGCAGGCTGAATGAGACAGGATGGAGGTCACTTTGACATATATATATGCCTCGCAACGGTGAAGGAGAGTGAGCCAAGCTTTATGCACGACCACTACGCCCACAGCTCCACGGTGATGATGGATCATGGAGACGGTGACGGGCTTGGCAGGACGTTATCCGGTCCTCTGCCGAGCGCCGCATGTGCTGACTCGGACTGGCCCCTTCTGGGTCTGTGATGGAGAAAGAGGACATCGGGGACGGCAGCGATTGGACCAAGAGAACGGGAATGGATGGAAAGTTTATCATGATCAACAGGTCCAGACCAGGGCGAAAGAGATGTGCTGGTGGGTTTGATTGGGATTGACGGGAGAGTCAAGTAGGGCCGGAGTCATGAGGCGACGATCATTCGGAGTCATATGCTAGTGTTTCCAGGAGGGAGTAGTAGGGAGTAGTAGTGTACTCTGTATATAGGCATTTCGTAGACAGCAATTCTGCCTGTTGGATTTCCTTCAAACATCCGAGAGTATGCTGCAATCTGTTTCAATTGCAGATGTGCTGCACCATGTCCACTGGATATATATGAATGATTGCAAGCCAGAAGGATCGAACCGAACGTGGACCCCCCAAGAAGACGATATCACATGATTGGCTCCCACTGGTTCAGCCCGCGCCTACCCCTGAGGCTAACCATGGGCCGCTAGTACTTGTTGGGTACTAGCGTGTATACTAGACTTGCCCTAGTCTTGCTAGTTCCTCAGGGGTACCTTAGGGTACTTACAGTAACTTGCGTGCTATCGCTGGGCCTTCCATATGAGGAGACTTCTCCAGGTACCCTTGGACCCTCTTTGGTTCTTTGACCTGCTCCACCATGGGGCAGCCTGATCCTGTTTGGCCCCGGGTCTGGTTCCCCTGGCAGTCTGCAGTCTGCCTTACCCTAACTGCCTTTTCTTGTTCTCCTCTGCCAACTTCTGGACTTTCTTTCTCTTCGACCCCATTCTCTGCGAGCTTCTGTGTCCAAGGCCTCTGGCCAACTTCCATTCTTTCATTCTTTTGCCCAACCCCAGTCATTCGCTCTTTTAACACACAAAGCACTCCTTCGCAGATATGAAGTTCAACATCGCTCCCTCTCGCGCTGCCGCGCTTGTCGCCCTCATTGCGAGCGTTGAGGCCGCCCGTCACGGTCATCATCACGCCCATCGCCACGAAATCCGCTCCGAAACCGTCTCGGTTGAGAAGCGTGGTGGTCAATGCCAGTTCCCGTCCGATGCTGGTCTCGTCTCCATCACTCCCAATGAGCAGAACGCCGGTTGGGCCATGAGCCCTAACCAGCCTTGCAAGCCCGGCAACTACTGTCCTTACGCCTGCCCTGCTGGTCAAGTCTCCATGCAGTGGGATCCCAAGGCCACTTCCTACACCTACCCCATGTCCATGGTATGTTGGCGTCGATCATCCACCTGTCATGTCCTGCAAGGGATACCCCATATGCATATGCAAGGGACCGCACTCACTGACATGTCATATCTATAGAATGGTGGTTTGTACTGTAACGAAGATGGCGAGATCGAGAAGCCCTTCCCCAACAAGCCTTACTGCCAGGATGGCTCCGCTACCGTCAAGGCAAAGAACAAGGCCGGCAAGGCTGTCTCCTTCTGCCAGACCGTCCTGCCCGGTAACGAGGCCATGCTGATCCCAACCCTGGTTGAGGAACTCGAGGTTCTGGCTGTCCCCGACATGTCCTATTGGTGCGAGACCGCGGCTCAATACTACATCAACGCTCCCGGTGTCTCCGCTGAGGAGGGCTGCGTCTGGGGTACTAGCGCCAACCCTTTCGGCAACTGGGCCGCTTACACCGCCGGTGCCAACACCGTTAGCAACGGCGATACCTATGTGAAGATTGGCTGGAACCCCATCTACCTGGAGCCTACCACCCCCTTCCGCAACGTCAAGCCTACTTATGGTATCGAGATCGAGTGCGACGGTGGTGACTGTAACGGTCTCCCCTGCAAGATTGATCCTTCCAGCATGGGTGTCAATGATATGTTGGGCCCCAGTGTCGACACTGGTGCCGGTGGTGCTACTGGCTGCACTGTCACCGTCCCCAAGGGTGCCACCGCTCACATCGTCGTCTGGGATGTCGATGGCAGCGACAGCGGCAGCAGCAGCTCCGAGACTGTCTCTATCTCGACTAGCTCCGCCACCTCCACTTCTACCTCAACCAGCACTAGCACTTCCACCAGCACTCCTACCCCGACTCCTACTACTACTTCGACCACGGAGATCTCTACCTCTACTCCCACGTCGACTCCCACCCCCACTACTACCAGCACCTCCACCTCGACTCTGACTCCTACCTCGACATCGACCTCGACTTCGACTGTCATTCCTACCTCTACAGTGACTCCCTCTAGCAGCACCAAGTTGCCCAAGTCGAGCCCTTCGATGAGCTACACCTACCGCCCCCACGTCTTCACTGGTTCTGCTGAGATTGTTGGCGCTTCCGCTACCACTGCCGCGGCTGCCGGTGCCTCGTCTTCTGGCGCTAGTGATGCCAGTGGCTCCAGTGGTGCTTCCAGTGCCACTGTCTCCATGATCAGCCTGGTATGTGGTGCCATGGCCGCTGTGGCTATGAACATCTAGATCATCTAGACGAGATGCTCCTGCGGAACGGTCTTTCCAATGTATAGATGACTTGGAAGCCGTTGGTAGAGGCCACGTCGGGAAATCTCCGACTGCAAGACATGCACATTATATATTCACTTCTAATCACCCCCACTTTATTACACTTCTCCCTCTGTTCGTCCACGCGAACGCCTTCACCACTCATGACGATGTCAACGTTGCCATCATCTTATTTATTTCACGACTTATATATCCCTTTTTTGCTCATCAGCAACTGTTTTTTTTTAGCTTCTTCGGTGTCCGATTTTTTCTCGTTATTTATATGCATTGGGTTATTTATATGGGTTTCTAATTCGATGAACGGTGAACGTTTTTTAAGCCGAGCGAGTTCGGATTGGTCTTTGTTGGACATAGGAAAATGGGCTTTGAAATCTACAGTTACCACCTTGACTTTTCTTCTCTTCGGTGCATGTATTGCCAGGACGAGATTCCCGCGTGGAAGTCCGTGTAAATTCTTGGATTCTCTTTTTCAACCTTTGTCCTACAAGTATATTAAACATTTGGTAGATACTTTCTTTGCCTTGACACTCCTACTAGGTATTCAGAATATATTTATATGTCTTGATTTATTTGAAGGACCGTAAGGGCCGTCTTATACTGGTCCAAGTCCGTATCCGCGCCGTGATATACAAGAAAACCGTCGATCAGAACCATCCTTATAACACCCTTTGCCAAGTATCCTTCCATCCATAGAACGCCAGCATTCTCTTGAAGTTTAGATCATGCCTCCATACATGTAGTACCTCTCAGTAATTCAATTCCTCAACTGGAATAATCATGTCCGGCCTCCTAGCCTCTACAGCCAAGCCATTGAGGTTTCGTTGCCGAACTTCACGCATGTATTTCCTTTGCTCGTAGGGCAGATCGTAGAAGTTTTCTTCGTCTCTGCCAGTGTACATGGTATAGAGGGCGCCACCGATAAGGACAACTGCTATGCAGCCGCAGATGATAGCGAAGACGTAGAGGGGGTATTGGTTGGAGCTGACGCGCTTGACGAGGTACATCTTGAGGGATAGTTTGCTGCGAGAGTGATGATGGTTAGCGAAGTTGACTCATGACAGGCGTCCCAATTGGGAGGCCATATATTGCAGTTTCGAGATGAAAAACTTACGAGTTGTAGTCAACTGATACTGATCAATATCAAATGATGAGGAGGGGTTTCGAGTGGGTTTGGGGTTTATAAGTTGTATAAGTTGTAGTAGCTGAATGGTTTTTTTTGATCTACCAGGAAAAGCCCATCCCAGTGCGGCAGACGAAATAAATATATCCATTTCTCAGGGACTTCCCAAGCCCAATGCTAATTTCCAACTCACAGCGTCCCATCCACCGAATCCAAAGATAGGAACCGAGCAAGTGAAACAGCATCAGCAAAGCGAACTAAGAAGCTGATACCTTTCCCAAAAGGGCATCGCCTCGTCTTGGTCTTCTGCCTATGACGTCAGAAACCGAGCCGGCCAATCACAGTGTCTAAAATGCCCAGTCAGCCAACCAATCAGAGCTCGATCCAGCGTCCAGCCTTGCAAACCTGACAATATCCACCGGCCCCGGCATTCGTTTTTCTTATAGGACTCCATAGTTAAAGCCTAAGTGTTCGTTAACTCAATTTTACTCTCTTTCAGCCCCTCTGGCATTCCTTTGCGTCGAGGCCTGCGCGGCCTCCTGACCCCAACAGTCGGATCCGAGGCCAGCCTAGAACTAACCATTTGGAATCCTTCCTAAACTGTACTAAGTAGATGGAGGTTAGGTTCAATCTCCACTATCATAACTCGTGGCCTCTAATAATATTCAATCGTACATGTCTTTGTCCAAAAAAGTGGCCCACGGATCTCAGATGCCCATCTTTGTTCCTGGTGCACTGACCATATGCTACAACCGATACCGCTGCTGTGGTTTTAGCAATTATAGTGCCATTGACAACCAACCAAGCCTTTATGTTGTATTTTCTGAAGAGGAATAAATAATGGCGGGTTCACCTGACTCAACAATCTTAACGAGTCTTCTGCTTCTGTGAAGACGACCGTAGATAATCTTCAGCTATCTGTTTCTACTGTAGGACTTGATACCGGCCATTCGCTGTTATGGGGCTTGCTGACGGGATCGATGAGTCTAAATACCTTCCGAGAGGAGTCAAGCGGACCTAAAAATTCCATTCTCAAGCCTCGCGCTTCTGGGATAACCTGGGGCGCTTCGGCAACCCGCTTTTCTCAGGCAACAAATCATGATACCCCCACTCTAGACTATTAGTATTTAGGGCATTCCCCTAATCCCACGTATTCATGTCGAGCCCCATCATCTTTTAGTATACCTGTGACCCCTCACAGTTCAATTGCAATGTAGCTCGAATTCGCCTATCTCTGCGTCTATAACAGCGGCAGGCTATGGGCTGAGAGTGATAAAAAGGATTCGAACTCTAGCATTTGCATTTCCCATCGCACGAATAATCTCAGAAACATAAGTGGATTCTGATAGCTGCCTATTATGGTAGTACCGTAAAGCGACTGTCTGTCGGTCTGATTACACTTTGGATATCATTTATGTATATTCTCGCCCCCATTCAACATGGATGTCGTTCTACTAGTAGATGAACGGTTCCTCACGAGCGGTAGTTGGGAATGATATCCACCGCAGAAGAAACCAAAAAGGACGCCATGCATGTGAAATCTCTGATACACTTTTGAAGGCAACTAGAATAGCACTGAGTTATTCAAATGTTATCTCCAGGTTATTCACTTAAATAAGGAGCCGAAGTCTCAGTATGGTCGGCTTGGCCTTTTCATGATCCGGTTTTCATCAACCCTGCACCTTTCCCAGGGGTTTCTCTCCTATCAGCAACCTGCAAAATCTAACTAATCATAATTTTATCTTTGTTCTCCCTGCGATCATTGCTCCTGCTGTCGAGATTATTCTATTTTTCATGTTCATCTGGGCTGTAGGTGGCCATTGAACCCACCATGATTTATTAGTCAGCACCGGACCCGCCTTTCTTCCATTTCCTAGCGGATAAGGTATGAATGAGTCCCCTCCTGCTCTCCGTACTTCGCAATGGATCCTACATCGGGTGGCCCGTGCTATACCTGTCGGAATCGCCGCATCCAATGTGACCAGACCGGGGTGCCGTGCGCCAAATGTGAAAAGGCCGGCCTAGAATGTTTCGACAAACGCCCATTTCGATGGGTCAAAGGTGTGGCTATCCGCGGAAGGATGCAGGGCAGATCATACGACGCCGATAAAGATACGAAGACCCCGGCGGGTGGGAAGCGAGCGATTATGAAGTCTAACGCTACTCGGAGGGGCCACCGCAAAGCAGAAGGTCTGTACATGCATCCTGGAAATAGGGTGGATCAACGGTCCAGCCACTCCAGACTAACCCATTATCAGATCATGTTCCCGATACGACATATCTACCTATTGTTCTC
This sequence comes from Penicillium sp. S1701, assembly GCA_023626415.1. Classification (NCBI taxonomy): domain Eukaryota; kingdom Fungi; phylum Ascomycota; class Eurotiomycetes; order Eurotiales; family Aspergillaceae; genus Penicillium; species Penicillium sp. S1701. The sequence continues at coordinate 571,385 of JAMAGY010000018.1, read as the reverse complement.
CACGACCCTTCAATTTCAGCCTTAGATCGCAAGTCCCAGTACTATATTGATTATTGTAAGCATAGTCGAAGCTGGTTAACCGCCATCAATACTGATACTAACCAACACTCAAGTCAATGACCGAATATGCAAACTTTTTATTGTATACGACAGCAATCGCAATCCTTTCCGAAGCCTGATCCCCATGGGACATGAGGACCCAGTTCTCATGAAATCTCTTCTTGCAATTGCAGCCCGCCACCATGTCAATGCGGGCCACTCATTCCATCAAACTGAATTGCCAGCGTCTTCGTCATTGCAGCTTGCCAATGCGAATCGAGATGCGCTCTCGTTCAAGCATTCAGCCATGGAGGCGCTATCACATGCTTTACGCGATGCAAACTCATGCAAAAAAGACACTACCGTTGCCAGTATCTTTCTCTTAATCTTCTTAGATCTTCTCGAATCTGGAAGTGATGGATGGAACTTCCATCTGCAAGGTGCTAAAAATATAATCGCATCTACGTTCCTATCTCCTGAGTTTGAGGCGAGCATTAACCAGAGATCTGGACAAACGATTCAAGAGATTCGCGGTTTCATTATAAAGCAGATTGATTTGTGAGTTTGCCTTTGATCTAAGAAGACTGGTCCAACTTCCCTTATTAACCTTACCAACTCCATCAGACTCGAGACACTTGGAGCAGCATTTTTACGCCCGAGGACAATTTCTCATATTTCGTCCTTTGATACCCAAAAAAGACAATATCAAGAAGCTATTGAGACCTCATTTCTCGGCTGTCCCGAGTACATATTGAATGCCATTCAATGCCTCTCCATGCAGAGGGACAATCTGGCCGAGGCCCAAAAGCCACTTGACGAGATATCCGCAAAAACATACTTGAATGAGACAACATCGTTAATCGAAATTGTCAAAAGTTTCGATAGCTATGCCTGGGCAACGGGTATCCAGAAAACACGGAATTCCTCCTCACAGGAAATTATCAGTCTATGCAATTTATCCGAATCATATAAACTTGGAGCTCTGCTTTACGCAGGGCGCATCATCGATGCCCTGACAGGAGAATCGGTCGAACAGAATGATCTAGTCACAGATCTTCTAGGCCTGACAGACTCATTGAAAGACGATGAGGCAATATTAAAATGCATCCTCTGGCCAATGTTCATCGCTGGCCTGGAGTGCAAATACCAGGCACAGCGAGACTTTCTCATCGGTTGCATTGAGAAATTTTGGGACATCACCCGCTGTTTGAATGCCGTCAATGCCGCAAAGGTCTTACAGGAATACTGGCAGAAGCAGTCTTCAGCGGATAATGCGCGCTCGCAATGGATTTTCAGCATTGGAAGTTCGGGTCGTGACTGGCTTTGGGTTTAAACTGTACAATGACTATGATATGAATGTAATGACACGACTTTCATGACCACTGCTGTACACTCATCTGGATTAACATTCTTTCGCCGAAAGAGTAAACGCTTGCAACAGATCAGCCTTCAAATCTTCCCAATTTTCCAAGCCTACGCTAATTCGCAAGAGCTTGCGATCAACCTTTGAATCAGACAGTGCCCGCCATTCAATGAGCGATTCAACACCGCCAAGACTCGTAGCATGCTGGAAGAAATTCAGCTTGCTAGGCAGTGTTTTCGCAAAGATCTCCTTATGCAAAATAATCGAAAACACAGGCCCAAACCCGTTAGGCATCTGTTCCGCCAACCACGGCTCATCCTGGAGACTGGCATGATAAATCTTCTGCAGAACGGTCTGAATAACAGATTCCTCACTACCGGGCGCAGGATCCGAGACACTTTTCGCACAGTCCAGCCAGGAAACCAGCTTAGCGCAATTCTGACTGGCACGCTGGACTCGCACTTCGAGAGTGCGTAAGCTTCGAAGACCGAGCCAACCTTCGAGGTTGCCGATGTTATTTCCCATAGCTACTCGGTCTGCGTATAGCTGGTTCAACCAGTCCTCTCGCTGGACAGCAAGGACACCGCAGAGCATATCGCTATGGCCGCCGAAATACTTCGACCCGGAGTGAAAGACGAGATCGGCTCCCCACAGGAACGGATCTTGCAGGCCCGGCGGGCCGAATGTACTGTCGACAATCAGGTATGCGCCGCGGGAGTGTGCTTTCTTGGCGTATTCTTCGATACTGAAAGCTGTTCCGAGAGGGTTGATGGGTGTTTCGAGGAGAATGACGTCTCCATCACCAAGACTATCGGCGGGACAGTCGAGTTCAAGCTTTTGGAGACCTGAAAGGCGCGAAATAACTGAGATGACTTCATGACTGCCGTGGTAGCCTTCGCCTACGGAGATGCGCCGCGGGTTCAAGAGAGTTAAGGCGGCGTAGAGAGCTGCGAGACCGCTGGCATAACTCACGGCGTGTCCTTTTAGAAGCGATGAGAGGACTGCTTCGAAGCGAGTTGCGTTTGGTGCGAATTCGCGGGAGTATACGTAGTTCTTGCCGTCGAACTCGGCCTATGGGATGTAATTAGCGGGGGGTTGAGAAAGTAAGGCGTGGATGTGAATTTTAATACATGTATACATACAATTGGGTCTTCGGGTACTACGAGCTGGTTTGGATCATTTGGATATCTGAAGATTGTGGAGAGGTGAATCGGGGGTGCAACGTCGGTCACCAAGTTCAAGCGGTCATCGGCGTGTAGGGCTTGGGTTGCGGGATGGGCATTGTTGACGGGGGCCATGTTGTCTTGATTCTGAGGGGTATTAATATAATGAGATTCAATCTGAGAGAGAATGGGAGAAAAAGAAGAGTTCTCATTCAGGACATTCAAGTATATAATTTTATCATTTTCATAGCGAGTCACTCTGCCCCACTCCCATCAAGTTCCTAATCCGTCGAGTTATCGCATCATCTCATTGGCCCGAACCACATTTTATCTTCGCTCGATTATCCACTTTGAAGAGTCATCTTGGATCTCCGCCACTTCAAATCTCCTCATCTTTTCCTTCTCTGGTTTAGGTTACCGTCGAATTCTGCAGGACCTGGCCACAGGGCGTATAAGGCGTGGATAATCCATGATCCCTAATTGTCCGCTTAGTGTCTCGGTGGGGTGAACCAACGATAATTCCGGATTACGAACAGTGATCAGAAAGCACCGTGATTGGTTCAATTGCTAAGAAGTAGTATGAATCAGAAAAAAGAAATGTATATAAGACCCAGATGAACTCACAGACCTCCAGCATATTCTCTTCACCATTCTCACAGTTGCACACAGCACTCTACAATGTATCTTCGGGCAGTCCACGCAGAAAACTCAATCAAGGCTCTCTTCGAGTTCATCAAAGAGAATCCCTTGGGTGTACTCACCACTGCTATTTCGTCACCGTCCTACCCTTTCCTCCAGTCCAGCCATATACCCTGGGTGCTCGACGTCTACAGCGATGACCCGGACGCACCAGTGAAAGGACGACTACGAGGTCACATGGCGCGACAAAACCCTCACTCCAAAGCTATGATGGAAGCCTGTGCCAATTCATCCACAGGAAAACTGCAGCAAGATGTAATGATTCTCTTTACAGCCCAACACCACCACTACGTGACGCCAAAATTCTATACTGAGACCAAGCCCGCCAGCGGCAAAGTCGTGCCAACTTGGAACTACGCCGCGGCACAGGTCTACGGCAAAGCCACGATATATTATGACTCAGCTGCGAACGAAACATCAGAGTATCTCCAGCAGCAGATCCATGAGTTATCGCAGATGTGCGAAACCTCTATCATGGGTCATACGGGCCAGGACGGGAAACCGGGGCCTTGGAGTGTATCTGATGCGCCAGACCGATATATCGACATTATGAAGAAGAATATTATCGGTATTGAAGTTTCTATCGAGAGTATCGGGGGCAAGTTCAAGATGAGTCAGGAAATGGGACATGGTGATCGACAAGGTATCATTGAGGGATTTAACAATCTTGGATCGGATGTTGGGACGAATCTGGCTGGGCTGGTGAAGGAGCGTGGGGAGATGAAAGATGCGGCGAAGGATCAGAAATGATTTTATTGTAGCCTGTGCAGTCGTTACTCACCATATTTAGCACGCTGTTGTAGACAAATAGAACTTGCGCTTTGGAAGATAAGCATGCAGGAGTCTCTCTCGATCGCTGGTCAGATCACCTTTTTACTGAACATTTTATACTCCACGTTATGATATGGTACTGGGTATATACACTAGACAGTTTGCCGACATCTCCACATGATCGGGGGCTTCTCTCAAGGCTGTACATAATGCTTTTGCCTAGATTCTTTTAAACATACTTCTAATTTGGTGCTCTTTGTAAATGGTCATCATCGCAAATACTACTGCCTAATCTCATTCTCAATTGTTCTGGGTTTGGTGTGTCGCATCCCCAGTGGGGTAACCGTTCGACTGTTTGGACCCATCCGATCACCGCATCCCCCGCCTCCCCTCAACATTCCTTTGTCAACCACATCAACACTTACCCAAGATGCCTCCCGCGGCGCAAACAGTGAGTGAATCCTGAATAAGGCGACTGTCTCATCTCCCCTGCTCTCTGCACATTTCTCTTGTCATCGCAAACTCGCTGCCTAGAGCTTACCCCGCATTGCGATTACAAGAGCCCTCCCTACCGTGCTGCGCGATTGCTGCTACTGTCACTGCTATTCTCAACCTATCACAGACTCAACTCGTTCAAGATTTCGAAAAGCTAACTCAATGGACCAACAGACTCGCTTAGTATCCAACCTACGCCTCCTAATCCCCCGCCTCCGCCTTCTCCAGAAGAAAGACACCGCATCCTCAGTCGTTCAACGTCGCGAGCTCTCCCAACTCCTCAGCGAAGGCCGCGAATCATCAGCGCGAATCCGAGTCGAAAATGTCATCGCAACCGATATCGCCGTCGAGGTAATGGAGATGGTAGAGCTGTACTGCGAGCTATTGCTAGCGCGCGCCAACGTCCTCGACCAACTCGCATTCGGAGAGAAAGGAACCCGTGCCAGGCTACGCGCTAAGGAATTGTATAAAAAGCAGACGCAGCCACAGACCGGGCCTGGGTCGGAGTCGGCCGCAAAGGCTACAGAGAGCTCGGGGTCTCGATTTGGCTTCTCGTGGTTGGGCGGTTCGCAACGGAAAGAAGCCGCTAATGAGAGTGGGCTTCTTGATGAGGACGATACTTATATGGATACAGCGTTGGATGAGGCGGTTGTTGCCGTTTTCTATGCCTGGCATCGCTTCCCGCACGAACTACGTGAGCTGACTATGCTGCGGACTATGCTGGGTGAGCGGTACGGCAAGGAGTTCATGACGCTGGCGCAGGAGAACAAAGTGGATACTGTCAAAGTGCCGGATCGACTTCTGAAGGGATTGCGTGTGCGTCCGCCTGGGCAAGATTTGGTGGAGCTCTACCTGAGGGAAATCGCAAAGGCATACGGCGTTGCATGGCCTGAGGAAGAGGCGGGAGATGTACCTACAGAATTCGTGGACGATATTGGAGGTGACGGTGATGAGGACCAAGGGGGTGATCTGCCAGTAACGCCGGCGAAATCGCGCCCAGACGCTGCCGATTCCAGACGAGCGTCGGAGACCGATGAACTCAGCAAAGCGACGCCTCCGCGAGGTCCTGCGGCTGGCCGGAGTCCTGTCAGTGTTGCTCCGCCGGCACCTAGGAGTGATAACCCCAACCCGCGCGTCAAGATTCCTGGGACTGAAGGAGATGATTCTACGAAGGCCACCTCGAATACAGCAGGGTCTGGATCAGGCTCACAAGGGAAGAGCAATAACGGCGGGCCACCGGAACTGGATGAGTTGACACGGAGGTTTGCAAACCTCAAGAGAAAGCCCTAGATCTGTCGCTCCCCGAGGAAAGCCTTGCGATTGTCGGCGCTTTTTTATTTATTGTTACTAAGGGATATCGTAGACTTGAAGAGCTTCGCTGCTGGCTCTGCTTAGCGCAGAACCTCGGAGTTGGACATTGTCCTGATTTCTGGGAGCCAACACGACTATTTTCATTCTCGCACCTTCTTCGTACTGTACATACTCTTAGGCGTTTGTTATCATTCAGCCCGGCGCTCGTTGGTTGAATTTCAAATTGAACTTAGTGGTTTTTTGATGCGCCATAGCGTCTGTCATAGCAACTTGAATGGATGGGGGGATTTTTAAATTAAGTCAATGCTATATATGTACAGTAAGTGGTAGATTTATTTGCAGTATATGGGGTACATATGTATGCTTCGAACAGCCGGAGATGCCTTCACGGTGACAACTGAATGTTCTGTTGATATCTTGGTATACGCACAGATCAAGATCGAGATCCCGCAGAGGGGCGATCTAACGTTGAAGATCGATCTCGATATATAGATGTAACCTCGATCACAGCAAAAGGGAAAACCAAATTGCACAAATTAACAAGAACCGAGGGATAAAAAATATCTGCTATAGCATAAGCTATTAGGCACTAGATATTAATTTTGAAGCTGTCACTGTCAATTCTGAGCTGTCGCGCGCGGCCGTTAGAAAAGCGGGACCAGCCAACCCGGGAAATTGAGATTCGCCGATGCATCTCACAACCAACACGAGCTCCTTTCGCCATGTCAATCCCCTAATATGAGCAACCTGCACCTCGATCTTTCACCCATCCGCGCGACTATATACCCTACCAACTAACCTCTCCTCTCCCCCCTATCCCCTTGTCGCGCGAAACGCCTCCTTCTATCCCCTCCGAGATCCCATTCAGTACACATGCCGGTCTACATGCTCCACGGGTTCCGGTGGCCTCGCGCAGGCTTCACGGGTATCCGAGTCTACATTGTCCTGCACAACCTGGAAGAAGCAGCCGCCGAGTATATCCAGCAACCTCTCACGACAGAGCTGATAACCGAATCCTTCAACAAGACCCAGCCCGATCTCGTCAGCCGACTGCCAGAGCTTCGCTTTATCGAGCAGTACGACCCGAACGACGAGACTAGTAACACCGTGAGCCAGGAACACGCCTATGTCGGCGCGAAGGTGGTCGTTTTCCCTGACGGTGGTGGTCTGGCACCTGCGCCGGGGGCGGGTCCCGGTTTGAATATCGAGGATGTCGTCGAGCAAGGGTCTGGATTGACGGACGATCAGACTGCCGCATTGGAAGAACTTCGCGATCGGCTAGCGCCTGGCGAGAAGATTGGCTGGTTTATGGTTTACAATGGTGATCCGGAGAGATACTTCCCTCCGTCGGAGGACGAGGATGAGGAGGATGAATATGAGGACGAGGAGAGCTACGTGGATGAAAAGTCCGAGTCTCAGTCTCAGGCTCCGACTGAACCGGGAACCCCCCAGAGCTATACGGTATGTCTCAAATCAAGTGGAGGGATTTGTTTCACTTTTCTCCTTGGAAGTTTTGGGATGCTAACACGACTCGCGGCTATTTCAGGCTCGCCTGACGAGGCTCTTTAACCGTCTGAGTTCCTCTTGAACTACAGGACCCTGCCAATTCCACCCTTCCATAATGACCTCCTACCGTCCTTGCCAAAACGGACAAACAACATATTTGGCTCCCTTCTAGCTAGCCTAGTATCGATCGGAGCTTTACGAATTTCAACGCCTTATGTCAAAGTCGAATGTTCATCCGCATATCTATGTGCCAATATTTCAATAAAAATATATCAGCGACAAATCCCAATCAGACTCGGAGATAAAACCCCTCGTACTATCGTAGAATAAAAGCACACTATTTTCCCCACAAAATCCTGCTGCAGGTTCACCGCTGTGCATTGCTGCATCCACCGATAGAGAGAGCACATGGGCGGTGGACGGTGGCAGTATATCGGGGAGGGCAGCAACGCCGAGCTACTCCCCCACGCATTCCCAGCATCAAACGAGAAGTTTGACAGCTGCCGGGTGAATTCCTGGTTATCCACAATGGTACTATCCTTCATCATCGTACAGAATCGCCAGTGAGTGTCTCCCGCGATATTTCCGTCCATGTCCGCGATGCTGATTAGCGGGTTATAGGGGCAAAACGCGCCTGGCGAAGTGGTACGCACCATACAGCGTGAGTGAGATAGTGCTTTCATCTGCATGAATTGAGAGACTGATTATTCGATACAGGATGAGGAGAAGGTGAAGCTAAAGGGCGAGGTTCGTTGTTATTCCTCCCCCGGCCCCCCGCGCGAGGCTTCACAGCAATGCCATGCTGGCAGCTTGCCCGACTTGACATCCGAACACGCAACTAATTACGGTGTAGGTTCATCGCCTTGTCGCGCCGAGAGATCAAAAATACCAATCGAATTTCGTCGAGTTCCGCCGCAGCACGAAGATTGTTTACCGGCGATATGCGGGGTTGTTCTTTTGCGTGTGCGTCGATGCCAATGACAATGAGCTGGCATATTTGGAGGCGATCCATTTCTTTGTTGAAGTGCTGGATCAATTCTTTGGCAATGTTTGCGAGCTAGATCTGGTCTTCAACTTTTACAAGGTGCGTGGCGGTGGTAGTGGTTACGATGGTTGATCGGTTACCATTGGGTTACTTTACTGAGAATGCGGATACTAATTGTCATATGGCTGGCATTAGGTCTACGCAATTCTAGACGAGGTCTTTCTCGCGGGCGAGATCGAAGAAACGAGTAAGCAAGTGGTGCTCACGCGACTCGAGCATTTGGATAAATTGGAATAAGGGGGACTATGATGCAATACGCATGCGGAGTATAGGGGAAGGGAATAAGTCCTTCGTGCTCGACCGAGGGATCTTATATTGTGATACACAAAATGGGTGCATTAGCAAGTCATTTGCATGGCGTTAGGGGGTCTGGGTTCTATGGAGAAATATTCAATTCGATTCAATTTAATTCAATGTCGTGATTGGCGTGAATGCCCCTTACAATTCCCCTATGTAGGGAAGACGGAGTACTCCGTACTCGCGGATGATACTTTGTAATTTCATTTATATGGAGTATGCCATCACTCTTGGCTTGGATGTCGAAATCGCTAGCCAGTCTCATAGGGCTGGGTCTGCGCCAAGGCCAGTGGTTCGTATTGCATGCTCCTTTGAGCGCCGAGACCCTGATCTTGACCCAGTTCCGGCCAGTCAGGGTCTGGGATATCTCACTGGGTGTCTCCATGTTGCTTTCTGGGGTCAGGCTGCCGTATTTTGAACTGCCGATAAACACTGCCGCCGATGACAGCGGAGTCCTAATGCCACGTTCAGCGGGGGGATACGAAGTTTAAGCTTATTTGAACTGTTGTATTTGAAAAGGCCAGGAGGATCCATCTTGCTGATGGTGTAATTTCCTAGTTTGACTGGGTCAGAGGGTGAGGTGATTGTGCTCATCAATGGCGAACGCTCAACATTGGCGTCTTGGCATCAGCCTTATAATCCTGCCCTCTCGCTACTTTCTTCAGGGTTATTTGAAAGGCTTTTGAGCCCTTCTCCTGTCTGCCAGGGTCTACTCTTCTGTGTTACCTTGTGGTCAGCACCGCGGGGTACCCTAGGGTAGACTCATACTAGATGATGACTCCCACACTCCCACTCCCAGTGTCACTAACTCATATCCACACTGCTCACCCAACATCACTCACACAACCCCAGCCTATCTATCACCCGACCAAGAAACTAACAGCAACAGGGCCGTGCCTTGACTTGAGTTGAACCTTACCACTTTTTGCCTTCTTACCTTTTGCTTTTGCTTTCCGACAAACCTTTTCGGATGTACTCACTCCATACAGAGACAGGAACGACCAGTACGAAAAGAACCAGTTACTAATAATTAGAGCGGGTGGTCTCCAACGGCTGGCCAGGACAGATTAGGACAGGACAATCTCCGAGAGTTCCTCGTTCCCTGACGATCTCGACTTTTGCACCGGTATTGCACCGAAGATGGATCTGGTCCTATCCCTCCGAAGCACAGCCTCCCTACCGACTCTGATGGGTGGAATCCCAGTTTGCCCGCGTGCAAGAGCCTCTGATCATCGTTCAGGGTACGGTGTAGGAGAAAGAGAGAGAGTACGGAGTATATTGAATTTCTTGGCATGTGGAACTCGTCCCGCCTCGGTCTCGACCACCTCGTTTCAACCCATAATTCAATCAATCAATCCGCGGAGCCGGTGGAGCGGGGCACCAACTACCATCCACGCCGGCATATTGGGTCAACATGCCAGGTTTTTTTGCTCGCGTGCCCCTGGATCCGCGAGATGGCGATCGGCTCTTCTATTGAGGGGAACTACGGGGAACCACGGGCAGCCGACGGGACAACGACGGACTGAAGTGAGCGTGTTAGTGGCACGCTCACTCCAATCTCTATGCTGACGATAAGACCAACACAATTTGCGCGGAAGGCTGGAATCACAATGTGACACCACAGTGTGAATGGATGGCCCGGGCACCAGTTGGAACGAGGCCGCGCACAGTTTCAAGCAAGATGCATTCCCCACCAAACCAAAGAGTACGCGTTGCCCTCAGGCACTTCGGGACCAATCAGGCTTGCCAGGGGCACGGATCGTCGCCAACAGCCGGTTACAGTACAAAGCTGATCACCATACAGCCAAATGGATCACAAACAGTGCTAATGCGGAAATTTGATAAACGGGTAATACTCCATCTAGCCAGCGGAGAAGATCCAATTGGATACACTGCACAAAATCTGAGCGAAACGCCGGGCATACGCGGTCGAGTCTTGGCATACCGGTATTTACAGCCAGCGACCTTCAGCGACCATCGTCTCCACGATCCACACCCCCTGACTATCCCCTCCCTGCGTCAGCCGGTGACGTCGTGGTTTATTCTTTGCGGGCTTGGCGCAGAATTGCATGAAGCAGAGAGAAAGAGGACGAGAGAGCGACGGCGCTTGGTTCGGGCATGAATGAGTGCTATCGAACAGAAGACGGAAAAAAACAAACACCTGCTGGTTCAATTAGTTTGTGTATGAACGAGATGCAGGGGAAAAATACTAAACTTCCGCTCGTATATTCAGCAGGAAACGATTGACAGCTTCAGTGGAAACGTCGCCACTCGCGGGGGCAAATGCCCTTGAATGTTGGTCGCGCGGCTCGGCGACTTTGATTGGTACGTACTCTCTGACAGGAAGCCCACCGCCACGATCAATCAATGCCTCAGATCAATGCCAACAACGGTATTTTCCTTCCCTTTTGAATTTTTTGGCTTTTATTTTTTCCCTTACACTTTGCGTTCTTTTTACGGATTAGATTCCCATCCCTTATCGAATATCAACCCTGTGGTTCCCTCCCCCTTCTAGACTCCTTCTACAGTCTTGTCCCTTCTTTTTTTATTTATCTATAATTACCCAGTTCTTCCAACACCTTCACTCGTTTCCTCCCTCTCTCTACACATCTCCCTCATCTTCCTACACATCCCTATCACCATGGCCCTCGCACTCTCCGACAACCTGGCTCCCCAGCCTATGACCGATATCTTCACCAGCGACACAAACATTGATCGTCGCAAGTGCCACCGCACTGTGCCCATGAAGGTGTTGGCTCTCGGTGTCGGCCGTACCGGTACTGCCTGTAAGTTAGAAACAGCCCGTGTTCTTCGTCGCGAACCAGCCATAAAAAGCATGAACCAACTGACAGCCCATTCCAGCCCTCCGCAAGGCTCTCGAACGTCTGGGCTATGGCAAGTGCTACCACATGATGTGCGCTAGTGTTGAGAACCCGCCAGACTGCCTGATGTGGCACGATGCCCTGAACGCCAAGTACAAGGGCGAGGGCGAGTTCGGCCGTAAGGAATGGGATCAACTCCTGGGTGACTGCCAGGCTGTGTGCGACTGGCCCGCCTGTGCCTTCGCCAAAGAGCTGATCGAGGCTTATCCCAACGCAAAGGTCATCCTGACCACCCGTGATGTTGACCCATGGCACGCGTAAGTCTTTCCCAACCGCCGGATCCTCTCCGCATTGAAAAAGCCAAAGCAAAAAAAAAAAAAAAAAAAAAGAAACAAAGCTAACTGCCTCTCAGTTCCGTCATGAAGACCGTCTACTGGCGCGTCAGCGACCCCGAGCACAAGTTCGTCTCGAACTTCAGCTGGGCCGCCGGCATGTACTACCCCATGCTGAACAAGTTCTTCGAGACCTTCTTCCGCGGCGACTTCCAGGGCCAGGGCAAGCAGGTCTACAACGAGCACGTCGCTCAGGTCCGCAGCCTGGTGCCCGCTGACCGTCTTCTGGAATATAACATCAACGACGGCTGGGGTCCGCTGTGCGAGTTCCTCGAAGAGGAAATTCCCGACACTCCTTTCCCCCGCGGCAACGACATGGCCGACTTCTACAAGCGCTGCAGCACCCGTAACCGCCACCAAATGATGAACGCTGCCCTGCAAGCTGTCACTATGGGTGGTACCCTCCTGGCCGCTGGCTTGGCTGCCACCATGGCCTGGAAGCGTTTTGCCAAATAGACGGGGTCTCCTTGCATTCTTTCCTTTTACATTCCTTTTGAGCTCGCCCCACCCAGTGCGTGCAGGCACCGCTGAGGGGTAGAAGCTCTGGCCATTTTTTGCATTCTCAGTTTCACGATGAGACTGGCCGCTGCAGATTTTTCTTATCTATAATATTCCCCCTATTATTTTCCCTGTTAACTTTGCATGGTTGCCACTGACGGGACAAAAAAAGAGCCTATCTTGCTTTTCTTGGTAATTATTCGTGGTACATATTTTTTTTATGGTTGATATCAATGAATCGATACTATCTTTGAAAGTTACCTAAATTGTACTTGTACATGTGCGAGCAATGTAGTAAACCCTCAGCCTTGCAGAAAGATCAATGGTACAGCTCTCGTTTCCGAACAAGGGTTTCACCATCTAACCTGTTTGTGGATGCAAGGGGTTCGCTCCTCCGCCAATCCTACACTGAGCAACGCACGTGCAAACCAATGCCTTGCAGTATTATCAAAATGCCTCGTCAAGCACCTACACTGACATTGCGCATGTCCATTCAACAGAGTATGGGTCATGTGCAGATGGTAGATTCAGCCAGACGGAAACATGGTGGCAGTAACTATACCCCCGGCTCAACTTCGGGAACTACAATCCGCCTGACCAGAACACCGGAATCAATGTCTCAACGAGCCTCGAGTCGAGTGGCTACGAGTACGAAGACAATCAGGATCCTATACAATAGTGCTTGGCTAAACTAGCGGCTTGGCAAGATCCTTGGGGACTGGGGCTATTCGTGGCCAGATTGGGGACGTGCAGCGAGGGTGGAGGGGCCTACGTAGGACATCTTATGTTACCCCTCAGTTTCCGCTCGTTTTTCTCTTTCTTTGTTTTCGCTTGTACGAGTACGTAGGCGGATTGCGTTGGTGGTGGTGGAAAGCGTTAAGCGGAGGAATTGGGATTAGTCTTGTCTGGGCATCTGCGTAGATGGGTAGGTGCTTGGAAGTTCCGGCGGCACTCGTGGATGGTGACGCATGTGGTTGGATGTGTTAGGTGTCTATTGATAGATCTGTGCGAATGTGGTGACTGGGCGCCTATGTTTCGCCTAGAAATTCGGCGTTCCATGCTGGTAAGAGTATCAGATAGCATAGCTGCTGGTGGATTAGTATTGAATTGGCTGTAGTATCATTATTGGACTGCGTTCTGGATATTAGATCTCCTTGATCTACATCTACATCTATCTCTGAACCTGGACCCTTAGGTTGTTCGTGAATGAAAAGGGTGTGTAATTTACATGATACCTGATAGGATACATGAGGACGCAACTGTATCAACGAGAGTCAGGATATAGCTATAGCTATAGTACAAGAATCGACCGCGTCACCAAGTCCTATCAAAAAGCCACGACGGGATTCCCCCGGTGTGATAGTATACGCGTCCCTCTCTCTCGGTCTGGAGTTCCTGTTCTGGTCTTTTCGTACGTGTAAATTACGCTAAACCATTTCTGGGTGAACTCAGCCACCCGCACGTGGCCCGTTCCCCCATTGAGATGTGGCGAATGAGATCCGGCTTTGATGTTGGTGAACCATCATCGAATTGATTATCATTTCCACCTTGGAGCAAGATATGGAGGTGTGGAGGATAGGGGTTCACGCCTATCAGTATCCTCCAAGGAAAGGAAAAAGTAAGTTTTAGACTTTTGGGAGAACGGCCCCTGAGTTGGGAGGCGGTGCAATAGGCACTGGCCTGCTTGTTTAGCCGCGGAGTATGACGCGGCCCAGCCAATTTACCGTACCATACGGAGTCCCTACAATATCCACAAACCAGAAACCACAAACCACTCTCCCTCAAAGAAAACCCTGATTCACGGGGGCAGACCCTGATCACCCTCTTCAAAGCCTCAGACAAAGCGGAAACCAGATCATTCACTGTTGGGGAACAAAAACAGAGAGAGAAAGAGAGAGTATACTCTCTCTGGCTATCCCCGCAGTAGCTAAGCACTGTCAGCGCCTTGGCAGTGACCGAGTTACAGCGACTACAAAATGCTTAGCATTCAACTGCCGGGACCTCTGGCTGGTCAGTTCCTCTGCCCCCGGTGGGTCTCACATTGAATGGACCCAACCAGAGCAGATACAATCTCAGCTCCACTCATGAAGCCCCCGCTCTCTGCAGAGTGGCCCGGAGCCAACATGAGGCAATGACAGCACAGGTCCGTACTCGTACTCCCTCCTCTGCATTAATGCTTAATCCCTCCCTTGCATGCCTTCCGCGCATTTCCCACCCCCTTCTCTTTCTATTTCGCCATTCCTTCTGGGAGGGGATGATGTAAAGAGGAAGTTCCATGGTCGCCACTACTCATCCTCCTAGGAGGACCCCTTCGCTCTTCCTACTTGCTTTTCTGCTATGCGCTGTGAATGCTGTCGCGCAGCAGACAGCCTTTTATAAATCGGTAAGGCTCTTCTGATAAGTCTATTCTACTCAATCGCGGCACCCCGAGCCTGGTTTCTTGTCGCTATTCCTTCGCCGCCTACATCTGATGCTGATGCGCATCTGCGTGGCTAATTGCTAACTCATGTGTCTCTGTAGCGACCAGATATCTACCCTCCCCTCTTTCAGATCGAGAAAAGCGTCCCGGAAAAGATCAGCCCAGGATATATCTTCATCACTCCGTACGAAGTCGACAATCCAGGCCCCTATATCTTTGACAATACAGGAGTACGTGCGCCACTTTCTTTGCAGGACCGGTGTCAAGTCACTGACCAGGGCACTTCATCATGATTTAGGAACTAGTATGGAGCGGTTGGGGTGCCTCTGGGCCTGGAAATGCCCATGGCATGCACGTCTGCAAATATAAAGGCGCCGATCATCTATGCTTCTTCCAAGGCAATCAGCAAAAAGGATACTGTCGCGGTCATGGCGTCATCTTGGATAACACCTATCGCATCGTGAAATCAGTCCAGCCCGGTGGCGGAATGGCGTCTAGCGACATGCACGAATTTCTTCCGATCAACGACGGCAAAACCGCGCTGATGACCGTCTACCAGCAACGACAATTCGACATGACTCCGTGGAACATCAAAACGGGTCTGGGATGGCTGATGGAGAGTGTCTTCCAGGAAGTTGACGTGGAAACCAGCAAAGTTCTCTTCGAATGGCGATCGCTCGATCATGTCGACCCGTCGAATAGTTACACCTGGCCCGCGCACACGGACACGTCGGGAACTGGGCTGAACGTGCGTGAGCCGTGGGATTATTTTCATATCAACTCGATCGATAAGAACAAAGATGGCGACTATTTGATTTCGTCGCGCCATACCTGCGCCATCTATAAGATTTCTGGCAGGGATGGGTCGGTTATCTGGCGACTGCATGGATCACAGCCGACGTTTCGCAACATTAACTTCAGCTTTTCGCAGCAGCATGATGCGCGCTGGCTGTTTGAGAATGCTACCCATTCAGTGGTCTCGCTCTACAATAACGGCTATAATGGGTTCAACCAGACACATGTCTATTCTGGAGGAATGATCATTCTCATTGACCATGTCGATAATACGGCTACCCAAATCCGCGAGTATAAACCCAATATCGATGACTTGGTTAGTTCTAGTCAGGGTAACCTGCAGCGCCTGCCAAACAAGAATGTCTTCATGGGATGGGGCAACAATGCCTATGTATCAGAACATGACGAGGAAGGCAATCTGGTGCTTTGGGCCTCTGTCTCTGGGGACGACCTGATGAACTATCGTGCGCAGAAGTTCGAATGGGAGGGTAACCCGACCGATTCACCCGCTCTTTGGGCCTATGCTCCATCATCCGATCCCTTCTCCCCGACGACCTTCTACGTCAGTTGGAACGGCGCCACACGAGTTCAAAGCTGGCGATTCTTCGGTGCCCATAACATGACTGGGCCATGGACATTCCTTGATCAGGTCAACAGGACCGGATTTGAGACTGAATATACGAATTCGAGTTTCTTTCTCTGGGCGCGGGCTGAGGCTATTGGCAAGAACGGCGAGGTTCTCGGCAAGTCCGAGATGAAGTATACTTTCGTTCCCTCTTCGGAACTCCGCGACTTCTGCCAGGATGAGAGCTGCGTTGATGCGCCCGGGTATGGGTTTCCAGGTGAAGAAGCGGCCCAACCGCTCATTCCTCCTGTCGGCGTGAATACCGTGCCATGGGTTGATCCCGAGCACGATGGTATGATCTGGACATATCCGTCCGGCTTCCCACATACAGTAGGGGCAACAGGCCCGATGGTATACCAAGAGAAGTGGAGCGCAGGCCGTAAGCGAACCTTCCCCCTCGCCCTCATTCCTTCTTATCTGATCAAGCCTGATTCGTGATTACTGACACACTCATAATAGGCCTTCTTGCTTGGGGCATCGTGTTCCTCATCACCATCCCTGTCATAATCGGAGGCTACTATGCCCACCGTTCTTATCAAAAACGCCAACAACGGTTGGACCCGTCGGCTGCAGAAACAGAGTCATCGGAGCCGCTGAACGGGTACACTGAGCGGAAATCTCCACTGCACGACGAACTTCCCTGGTGGAATTGGCGGCGGTGGACCGCGCAAGCCGAGATGCATTATTTCCCGCTCGTAGACAGAAGACCATCGGGACACCAATACGAGCGCCAGCGGACGGATTAGCAGTCTCTCTCGCGTCACGGTGTCTCTGGTGGTCACTTTTCCCCCTCTCTCATTGTCAATTTTTCTTTTTTCATCCTGTGTATTCCCACTTTTGCATGGCTCGGCCGGTTCACTTGATATACCATTCTTTTGTGTGACTATTTCTCCTACATACATGCTACATACATAGTAGTACACTATCTCATACCAAAACATAGTTACTTAGAATATGCATACCTGCATGGCCATCTCTCAATGGAAAGCAAATTTCATCTTGAATTTTGGTGAAATCCGAATACCCGAGATGTACCTACATCCATGGATAGAATGCAGTACCTAAAGCCGAGCTACCCGACCCGCCGCACCTGGCGCCTTTAGCCCCAGCCGACGCCAAACTCTTCCAGTGGTCGGGTGGTGTGGCTGGTCTGGCGCGTATACTAGTCAAGAAGTATACGTGTATGTACATACGCGTCCATGCAGGACTGCCGCTTTGAGAGGGACTTAGGTTCTTTTTTCCCAGCTAGCTTTGTGTTATGTACCAGAAAAGTTCAATGCCGGAACCAACGATAGGAATGATGACTAGCTACCCTAGGGTACCCAGGGTACGGACGATATACCTACTCGAATAGGCTATTATTTTCGTAAAGTATGTTATGTAACTAACTACTGCATATGTCATGGAGTACCGCCGGTTGACCTGCGGAGAATTTAGTGTGTTCTCGTTCGGGAAGGGCGGGGAGTAAGCTTTTGATGGTGGATGATAGGCGGGAAAAAGTCAAAAGGCAAAGGAAAAAGAGACGTCCTTGATTCTTGTTTGTCGATGTTTGAAGCGAAAACGAGATGATTGAGTTTGAGTTTTTTAT
This sequence comes from Penicillium sp. S1701, assembly GCA_023626415.1. Lineage (NCBI taxonomy): Eukaryota > Fungi > Ascomycota > Eurotiomycetes > Eurotiales > Aspergillaceae > Penicillium > Penicillium sp. S1701. The sequence goes on along the minus strand of JAMAGY010000018.1, from coordinate 553,557 downwards.
TTGCTCTGTTTAGATGATACATGCTTGTTGATTCTGAAACGTAGGGAGAAGACGGTTTCATGCTGGGACATGCTGGGTCACACACCGGGATAGTGCGGCAGGGAGAAAAAAACGAAAAAAGAAAAGCAGGAAAACGAGAATACGGTTAGAACTGAAGATGAATAGACGATCTCTTGCCTGAAGAGGCAGGCTTTAATTTCTCCAGAGTTGCGGGTGAGCAAGTGGTTGTACATACTAGCTTGAGACTATGTGATTGGGATTGGGATTGTGATTATCAGGGGACGGGAGTAGACCATGGATCTGATCGAGAGGTTTGTGCCACCCGTTTTTCTTTCTTAGTCTTTACTTGTTCCGGAGGATAGATTTAGAAATCTCCGGGAGTGGCGCGTAGCTCGTTGCGCAGGTGCTGCGTGGCCAGGCACATGTTTGAACTTCCACGTTGGCCACGGTTGTGGTCAACGTAGCGTCAGTGGCTGAGGGATGCATCTGTTTCTTCTTTTTCTGGTCTACAATTTCTATTTATTTATTTTATTTTCTTTGCTCTTCTAGAGCCTTGCAGCGGGCGCTAAGTGGCACTGCCAAGAAACGATTGGCATGTGGGGAGGACGAGGTGGAAAGAGAAAAAGAAAAGAAGGAAGAATACAGTAGAAGACAACTAATCAAAGAGTCTCACCACGGTTCGTCTGGAGGTTGCCAAGAAGCGAAGTGGATGCGACAGGGGGAGATGTTGGAGAGTGGAGAGTGCGTCGCAAGCCTGTGTTGTGCCGTCGATCGGTATGGATGTGACAATACGGTATTGTCAGCATTAGCGCGGGTGGTACAGCAGAACAGCAGAGCAATACAGTACAGCTGGAGGTACGAGTGTAGGACAGAGTACGAGCTATGAGAGCCTCTATTCGAGGCTATACGATGTGTAGAGCATCACCAGATGGACTCATGAGTCCTGTGTCTCATATCCCTACCCTATTGTACAGTACCAAGTGCTGTATCTCTATCCAGTACTCTATCTCAATCTGCTCTATCTACTATAATTGCTGTCTATTCTCTCTATGCTGTATATTATGTATCTACTGTATATTGCAGTGGATACAGCTTGGCTTGATTCCAGACCTTCAATCTACTAAGGATTGGACAATCACAATAACGGGGATGATCATCGGATATGTACTCCTTCAGCTCTCCTCCATCCCTCCCTTCTCTCCCACTTTTCTCTCCTCTTCTCTCCCAAGCTAAAAAGTCTCATCCCTTGGGAACAACCAATCCCCATCAGCGGCAAAATTACCACCGAAACACCCGTCTCGCCTGACGTCGGCGATTCCCACTTTGACCCTCTCCAAACCCGGCCGCGTCCCCGGCTTACATACACATTCCTCCATGCCTACCAGGGCCCAACCTCATAAAACGAATCATGCCCGTCATGCGCGTACGACCTCTTGGTCGACTGGTTATCAAAATCAACAACACTTAACCCAGGGCCCCGGCGAATCCTCTGACTCTCAACACCCACCCCGTCGCCGCCGCGAATCCAACATCTCCCTCGCCAGCGTTGACGAAGGCCCCTCTACCTCTACTGCCCTAGATCCCGGCTCCTCTTCCTCCGACTTTGCTACTACCTCTGGCCCCGATGCCCCCGACATGATCCGGAATACTTCCATGGATCTGGACGTCCGCAAGAACTCTTCCCATGGCCATGTGCGCTCTCGCTCCCAGAGCCACGCCCAGGCCCTGCTCATGCAGGAGACTGAAGTACCTGCCCACCCGCCAGTCCTCGCCCGCCCGCCGCCTGTAACATGGATGTCTCTACCTCGAAAGGGTCAATTGGCCTTGCTAGGTCTGTGCCGTGTCTTCGATTTCCTTCAGATCGCCTCTCTGCAGGCTTATATGTTCTACCAGTTGAAGTCCTTCGATGAGAACCTCTCCGACTCCGACGTCGCTACCCAGGCCGGTATCCTCCAGGGCGCATTTACCGCTGCTCAATTCGCGACCGCTATCCCGTGGGGTCGTGTGGCTGATGCCGAGTGGGGTGGTCGTCGCTTTGTGCTGCTGGTTGGCCTGGTGGGAACTGCCATCTCGTGCTTGGGTGTTGCTTTCTCGACTTCCTTTGCGCAGGCTGTTTTCTGGCGCTCGTTTGGTGGTGCGATTAACGGGACTGTGGGAATCATTCGAACTATGATTGCCGAGAATGTGAAGGAGAAGAAGTATCATTCGCGCGCTTTCTTGATTCTACCTATTGGTTTCAATGTCGCCTCGCTTTTCGGTCCTGGTACGTTTTGACATATTCTCCGTTTTTTCTTTTATACTGGGTGTAATGGTGATAGCTAACTTGCGATTTAGTAATGGGTGGTATGCTTGCTGATCCTGTCAAGAGCTATCCCCGCTTGTTTGGCCCTAATTCCTCATTTGGAGGCGAAACTGGCGTACAATGGTTGGAGAAGTACCCGTACGCTCTGCCCATGATAGCCAACTTCGTCTTCCTTTCGACTTGCGCTTGCTTGGTCGGCTATGGCCTGGAAGAGACTTTGCTGGCATGCAAGGGCAAGCCTGGTTTGGGTTCCTTCATCATGAAGTTCTTCGCTCGCAGTGTGCGCGGCGTGGTAGGAACATCCTCGCCCATCTACTCGAGACTGCCATTCCGCGACTATGATGAGGATGGACCTCTCTTGGGTCGCTCTTTGGATCGCTCCGAAAGCTATGAGCTCGAGGAGAAAGCCAAGCCCGTGCGCGTCAAGCGTGTGCTGCCATTCAGCAGAATCTGGACCAAGAACGTCTGGTGTACCCTCCTTGCCCAGGCCTTTTTCGATTTCCAGATGGGCGCTTTTAACAATCTCTGGCTGCTTTTCCTGTCTACTCCTCGCTACGACGCTAATGACCCCGCGGCCCCGGCCCAAAGCCTTCCTTTCAGTTTCACTGGTGGACTTGGCATGCTTCCGCAAAGTGTCGGGTTCGCAACCGCCATCCTAGGTGTCATTGGCATGTTACTCCAGTTCACCATCTACCCTTCCATTAACGGACGACTGGGTACAGCCAAGAGCTATCAATACTTCCTCTCCCTTTTCCCCTTGGCATATGCACTTGCCCCATACATCTCGCTGGCACCGTCCAGTACCCCGCCCCCAGGACAGGCGAATGGGCCCTGGGTCTGGATTTGGATTATCATTGTCCTCTTCCTTCAAGTCACCGCTCGAACTTTCACCCTGCCGACCTCCATCATTCTCTTGAACAACTGCTCACCACACCCATCTGTCCTCGGTACCATCCATGGCATCGGCCAATCTGTATCATCGGCCTTCCGAACCATCGGTCCCATTTTCTCAGGTGCATGGTACGGTTACGGTTTGGACATTGGCATGGTCGGTTTTGCCTGGTGGCTGATTGCTTTGGTCTCTGTCTTTGGCTGCGCGGCAGCTGTATTTGTTTACGAGGGCTCTGGTCATGAAATCCTTCTTCCTGGCGAGGAGGACGATTACCAAGAGCACTGATGTGATGTGATGTCTGACGTCTTCTGTTTTTCCTTTCTTTCTTTTCTATCCCCCTTCGAACTGTACATTGCTTCAACCTCTTTTGCATGTCATTCGGTGTCGGTTTGACGGGTTTCCTGAAATTCTGAAATTTCCTTCTGTTTATCGCCTTGTTTCCCAGTTTGGTTCTTTGCTCGAAAATGGGTCTCGGGAAGCTCTTTTTTGTTTCCTGGAGAATCTTCATGCATTTAGACCTACATCTCTCGTCTTGCTTGCATGTTTTCTTATCATTTGTCTTTGGGATACCATTTCTTATCTGCATCGTCATTTCTCATCTCTGCGCAGCATTATCGTCCCATTTGTCTTTATTATGTCTGCGGCGTTCTGCTATCATGTTTCATTTGTTTGTATTTGCCCTCCATCGCTTATCAACTGGCGATGGAAGAATGGCTTCTCTGAGGCCACAATTCATAGAGACAGCCGCGCCTCTGGTTCAGCTGGTCGTGTCTAGCGAGATGGATGTACTGTTTGAGAGGGCCATGATCCGACCTTGTGCTATATCAAAACCATAATAGACCATTTCACTCTTACCCCATCCAAATAAACATTGAAGGATTCTCGTAAAAACTTTTCGATTTCATCAAATGTATACCGTATCTAAACTTGAATTTCGTTAATCTATACAACCCGAACCTCGGATTCCGTATTATGAAGAATGTCCATAATACTTTTGATAGCTAGCATCGAAGGTCTTTTCATCCACCGCGAATTGCCGAATATAATCGCGCTCAAGGTCATGCGTCCTCCGACCAAGAAGAACAAGACTGTGCAGCGGTGCCCCCATCTCAACCTCAGCCAGTTCCTCCAGCGTGCCGACGACAATCTTCTGGTCCGGCGCCCCAACCCGCGCCGCACCCACAGCAAGACTATCCGCCTTATAAACGCCCTCCTGCCTCGTCTCCTCAGTCTCAATAAGCTGCGCCGCGCACTGCGCAACAGTCATATAGCGCGGCGGCTCGAAGATCCGCCGACCACGAGCCAAGTTCTCCATCGATTGCTCCTTAACCTTAATATCGAGCAGGACAAGGGTGTGCAGGCCGATCTGGGCGTTCTCGCGCACTTTGTCGTAGAAGGAGGAGGGTTTCCAGTTCTCGGTGAAGAAGACCATGCTGACGGTTTGGCCGAAGTTGTAGAGTTGGAGACCTGTGCAGCCGATTCCGGACATGATGGAGGCGTTGGGGACGACGTTTGTTTGGATGCCGAGTTCGCGGGCTCGTAGGACGAGGTCTGTGTGTGTTGTTGCGCTGGTAGACTGTTTAGTATACTGTAGATCATGGCAGGTGTTGCGTGTTGCATGTTGCCTACCCAAATGGATCGCCCACGACGAGGAATGCAATGTCGCTCTTGTCGGCGCCGGCGAGAATATCGTCGCTGCCGCTCTCTACGAGTTCGCGGTCAGCTTCGATGACGGGGCGGCCGTAGAACTCTTCCTATAGTGTGCACAGTGGGAGGTTAGCTTGAGTGATAGTGAAGTGGGATATAATTGCTGATCAACACAGGGTATATTAGACAGGCTCACGTACAAGCTTCGACTTGTCCACCAGGAGAATAGCCGTGTAAGCCTCGAGGTAAACGCGCTCCGCCTTCTTGACAATCTCCAGTCCGCGGACTGTGATGTCCTTCTCGTCGGCGAGACCCAAACCCACTAGGTGCAGCATGATGGGTAGATTGGGGATAGAGTAATTGACCAGGAATTGGCGTAGTGTGCCCTGTGTCAAGCTGCAAAAGGCAAAGTAAATCGAAAGGCCCAAGGGAATCTCGAAATAATTGAATGCCCCGCGGCAGAATTTGGTCGACCGCCTGGAGCGGAGGAAGTGAATGTCCGACTATCGCGTATCGCCGATCCATCTGGACCTCAAACCCCCGGACTTGGACTTCAGCTGTGAAAGGGTCATCAATCACCCCGTCGCCCCGTCTTGGCCTGGTGGGCAATCGCTAATTGTGCCTCATGATCCTCGCTTTCGCGATTATACAATTATACAACAACCGCATACCCCTTTCGTCCCGAGTTATTCGTCCAGACCCGTCATCATGAGCTCCGATCGTCAACCAAAGTATCGGCAGGAGATCCAGCAGGTGAGTGATTCTCCCTGTCGATGCTCTTATACCATCCCATAGTGTGTCTCGACCTCGGTCGCAGCTTCGGTTTCGGTCTTCGATTGCTTGTTGTATCTGTGATGCTGGTTGCGACTGTCTTTGCGATATTCCCAATTTGATTATGCGCGCCGTAATCGGAGTAGGCGCTCTCTCAGTCCAAGAGAGTATTGCCTGGATTAGGGTTCGATTTCGTTTTGTGTGGCTCTCGTGTGGTATGGGAGGCGTGAGTGTATGGGGGAAGGGCGCAATGCGCGCAATATTCACTCTCTGTTCCATGTTTCCACGGTCCCACGCTTTCTCAATAGGCAGCCTTCAGCCCTGCCCTGACCGTCCCACGCACACCAAACAATTGTTACTCTACATATTCGATCATACCACTACTGGGCTACCCTGCATAAAGTACAATTGACGGATGCCTTGTCAATACTGAGCAACTCTGCACCGTGACCATTCGACCGGGAGAATCTCCCCGAGTTATCCTTTCGCCTCGCTTGCTTCATTGGTACTGATTCTATCGAACTTGATCCGACAATTTTGGAGTCTCGCTGCTACAGACTACCCTTCTGGCCATGGCGGAGAATCAGCCTTCCACCATTCACATTACGCCTGAGGAACAGGAGCTGGCCCAGTCCCAGCAGTCTCGGCACCGACCTTTCAAATGCTCATTTCTGGAGCTGGGGCTGCTCGAAATGGAGGATGTTACGCCGAGGTCTTTGGCAGATTTGAACCAGCCAAGTCCGTCGCTTCTCAGTACACCTCGAGACATAGCCTATGAGGCGGACAATGAGTCACCTTTTGATCTCGATCTTTCTGTTTCCGACAGTCCGTCTTCACTTGTGCTGTCCGATGGCGATCCCCTTGTGTCTGGTCTCAAAATCCCACAACCGAATGTGCCGCATCTTACACCCTGCGATGGCGATGATAGCAGTGCCACTTCTGGTGGTATGCACTCTACATTGTCTCTAGCTAGCTCTTCCACTCCCGCTCGATCGCGAGATGTACAGACTAGCGATGTTGGCGACTCGAACAATACTCAAGTTGACAGTAGCGAAATGGACAGTCCTTGGTCAAATGACCGCGTTTGGGAACGCAGCGAAACCATGGACAACAGCAAGCAAGAACGAATACAAGAAACCGACGAAGAGACCGAGCAGACCGAGGAGACTGAAGCGATGTTTAGGGGGACTCTTACTGACATTCTCCACCAGATGATGTTCGTCTCTGGTGAAACTGCCGAACCATCTATCGAGACAACTACACTGATCGAGGAAATCACTCGTCAGCAGGTGATTGAGATTGTAAGTGCACCACTCCCACCACCTGCAAAACGGGCTACTAACCAGAAGTCGCAGCTCACACGCAGCACTGCTTTGGCTACTCGTCGGGGTTCACGGTCCATCTCGACCGATGACCTCATTTTTCTCATTCGACACGACAAAGCCAAGGTCTCTCGCCTTCGAACTTTTCTTTCCTGGAAAGATGTTCGCAAGAACGTCAAGGACTCCGATGACAAGGGAGGTGGTGACGCTGCAGACTTTGCGGCAGCTGATGATGCAGCCGGAGTGGTAGCTGGACCGACGGATGTCGCCTCCAAACCAAAAAACAAGCGCGCCAAGGTCGGACTTGCTTGGGATGTCAACAGCTTTTTCTCAGTCCAAGTTCCCGAGCGCGAGGATGAAGAGGACGAGGAAGAAGAAGAACAAAACTACGCCACGCTTCAGCGTCTAGCTGCCGCCGACGAGCGTACCAAGCACATGACCAAAGAGGAGTATGTCTTCTGGTCTGAATGTCGACAGGCCTCATTCACCTACCGCAAGAGCAAGCGCTTCCGCGAGTGGGCTGGTTTCGGCATTGTTACCGAGTCCAAGCCAAACGACGATATTGTCGATATCTTGGGTTTCTTGACTTTCGAAATTGTCCAGACTCTGACCGAGGAAGCGCTGAAGGTCAAGGTACGTGAGGACCATGAAAAGAACCGTGGCGGTGGCGACAACGCTGGCGACAATGCGAAGAAGCGTAAACGCGAGACTGGCCTGTTTGATCCGCCCGAGGAAGGCCGTACTCCTATTGAACCACGACATATCCGCGAGGCCTATCGCAAGCTGCAGGCTACACCCCAGAAGGCCATTGCGATGTTGCTTCATAATGCTCGCGTTCCTGCTCGGCTGCCTCTTCGACTGGTTAGTATTCTTCGGCTTCCTGATTTGTTTTTTATCTCTTTTACTGACGATTTTTCATTAGATCTGAACTGCTTCCGCTCAGTTCTCGTTTTTCTTCTTTTTTGTAAGGATAATACTCCGGAGTTTTTCTAGCGACAAACGTTGCATTCTGTATGATACCCACGGTCAAGTTCTCGGTGGTTCTGGTTTTGTGCTACGGTTATGGAATTGGTTGGACAGTGCTTGTTCAGGAGTGTATCTGAACCCAAAGGCCGTTCACAAGCTGGCGTCACTCTATTTATTTTTATGTATTTCTTTCTGTATCTAATGCTTATTTGATGGTGTTTCACGGGCTTGCAATCAATCCAGACTACATGTGTGCAGATTTGCCAGTCAGAGCCTTTTCTTGAAGTAGAAATCTCTTCGTCGGGATCGTTTCAACTGGGGCATGATAAGGCTATGGAGATAAAGGTAGATATAAAACACGAGATGATGAAGGTTATGGATTCGTGAATTGCTTCAACAGTTCTCAATGATAACAGTTCTTATTGTTTTAATAGATCTCTACATGGATGCACCCCGTGGGCATTGAAGAAACCATGGGAGGACCTTTGACGAGAGTCCAGCAGGCACACTTGGAACGTGCAGTATGATCTAACGCCAAATCCTAAACATGTTGATAATGTCCCTCCAGAACTTTGTTGGCAGTTCAGTCTCACTTGCTTCATATAATGCAATGGCATCCGCTTGCCAGTGTAGATCGACCTCGCGAGGCGCCAACCACTTTAGTTCTGTGAAATATCTTCCAGGAAAGAAAGAGTACAGGCGCTAGAAGGAGCATTGTATAACTCAGAAAGAAGCTTTTCTTACTCCACGGTGTGAAGCTGCAGTATCCAAAGCAGAAAAGCATCAACGTCATCCACGCGAGCGAGATGTAACCGCAGTATGGTTGAAAAGAGGCGTAATATGGTAGCTTTGTTCGATCAAAGCTCTGTGCTTGACAGGCTCGATAGAAGCAGATGTATGTGACTGCAATGATGATGTAGCTTATGAGTATGTTTGCTGTCGTTAAGCTAATCAACCAGTTGAGTACATTTATGGCACCACCTGAGAGCTGCAAAAACGACAAGCAGCCGAATGCCAATGCTACTATATTGCAGTAAATTGGGATGCCCATCTTGTTGGTTCGCGTAAATATACCGCTTATAATGTTTCAAGAAGGCGTAATGTTGGGGTTGAGAGTCAGTTATCTATCACATTGCCATATAGTTGGCACTCATACCCCGCATGTTTTATATAAAGGAATCATTAATATCCTATCCTCTCTTAATAGTCACACATTTTATTCAAATTCTACTATCTACTCAATCAACATGTCTTCAAAAATCCTACCAATCCCCTCATCATCCACAAAGCAATTTTACGCAACAAATTCCCCTTGGGAGGGAACTTATGGCCACTATCACGCCATTCGTGTTGGACAGCAAATCTATGTTTCGGAAACAACAGCTGCGGACCCTGATAGTCCACCCGAGAAACCGCGAGTCCTATGCCCTGGAGATGCTCGAGGCCAAACACGAGCTACCTTGAATGAAGTCATCAAAGCCGTGCAGCATCTTGGAGGCAGGGGTGCGGAAAGTATCGTACGCACTCAGCTGTTCATTCAACGCCACGAAGACGCTCCGGAGGTGATGGCGGGATTTACAGAGGTCCTTGGGCGTCAGCATGGTGGCGATATTGGCAGTACCGCCATTTTGCTTGTTGTTTCGAACTTCTCTGACCCGGATATGCTGGTGGAAATCATGGTGGATGCAATTGCAGATGCGTCCTAATGTCAGCCTGTTCATTTTGTGGCTGCTGTCGGTGGTTGATTTTTGGATATTTCGGGATGGAATGATCAAGACATTTTGATTTGTGCAAAGGCAACTTATAGATGATGGTGCTTCTTCCTAAAATTTGAAATCTCAAAATTATTCTACATGCATAAATAGCTCTGCAGGGCCTATGATTCATAAAAGAAGTAGTCGAGGGGGCATTCTTTCATTCGCAGGTGATTGCTCTTTATTTTTGTAATTGAAACTCGATACACAAAATATCAATTGCTACCTTGGAAGATTCCGAATCTTTACTATCGTTCCTTGACTGAACTCGTCAGTAAAAGCTGGACTTGCTGGCCTCGAATCCCGCCAATATCGCTTTCTTTTGATTGATTGATATCCAATCTAGTACAATATCACCACACTGTCCCTCCTGAACCTCCGATTCTGTTGCCCACAAGTATGCCTGGTGCTCCTTTGGATCGAGCTTGATTGCCACGTCCGCTCCCAACTCACCCACTGCGACGAGAAACATAAATATTTTCCAAGTTTTAGCCGTGTCATCGTTTGTTCGCGCCTCCTTTTCGATACATTCAAATTCGCCGATCATCTTGCCCACGCCAGAGACAACCAGGCCAACCTCTTCCTGGACTTCGCGACAAACGCACTCGATAGGTGTTTCGTCCTCATTAGCTCCATCACCGAGAACTTCCCAGAGATTGGGATTATCGTCGCTGGAGGCGCGCTGGATAAGGAGGACTCGGTTATCGTGGATAATTATGGCGGCACCGACAACACCGAAAATTTACGGTCTTTGAGAAAGGTATTCTTTCGTGGGAATTTCCTAGCAATTGAGGGGTGGTATGGTGGAAATTGAGGAGTTTGTCATGATGAAGTCTCAGATGGGTTTTTCAATTTCAGTCGCTGTTCAACTTGAATGTTCGAGAAAAAAAGACCAGAAAAAGTCCGGTTGTCAATGGATTGCGTTAGACTGCGAGTGTTGTTGTAACGCCCTTTGCGAAACGGCAATGGGCAGGGGGTGAATGAAAGCAGCACTTAAGTACTATCTCGGCATTTGCTCAATGGGAGTGAGTTGGTGCCTCAGTGTTGGGGCTGCTTTAGCATTACTTAATAAACCCTACAGTTTCGCTATGAGGGCCAACCCTGTACATGCGGAATATCTAGTTGAATAGTCGATATTCCGAGTCAACTACGGCAATTGGCTTAATTTATGCAGTGAAACGATTTTATAAACAAGCTATCACTATTTTCATCACTTAGCATTTATCCTTAGGGAATTATGAACATTGCCTCGAGCATCATCATGAAAAGTAGCCAGATATTCCAAGAAAATTATGATATGCACGTGTGCAGTCGTAACACATAACTAAGGCTGAAGGTATTACTTTATTCCTGGTGGGTGCGGCGCCCTGATGAATGACAAAGTTAGACCTAAGCTCCGAAGCAAATGCGACAAGGCAAGGAAACTCACACTCAGCCAATTCTTCCAGGCTCAACTCTCGGATTGAATTAATAGAAGGGACGTCTCCTTGGACAGCCCCCTTGACAGTGTCAACCGCACGGCCGATAATCCCCTTTCGGGCCACGACATGCGTCGCGAGCTTTGCCTCAAGCTTAATCACGCCAATGCGCGGATCCGATGGTGATCCATCATGCACACCATCGCCCATGTCGCCCAACCAGGCTTTCAGCATGGGGGAGTAGTATTTCTGCACGACAGCCGAGTCGGCAATGACAGAGGCGGTTCCAGAGATGGAGGCCCAGGCCCCGTTGACCGGATCCAGGAAGGAGATGTTCGTTTCTTGGGGGTGGACGGTGAGATCCATCGTTTTGCCAGAGAAGATATTTGTGTGGAAGATAAGGTCAATGCCACCATTTTCCTGTCCAAAATCTTAACGTCAGCAATGTGCTTTTTCTGAGATTCAATCGCTGGAATGCTAATTACCTTTCCGGCGAGCGCCATGCATCGAGAAGTAAGAAAATCCCCATCAGACTGCTTGGTCGTCAACATGCCAAATTTCACTTCAGACACGAAATCCACTAGTTCCTCGATTTTCTGGGGCAGAGGAGGGTCTTCGAAGTTCTGGGATTTATAAGGGTCCACGGAGTGGGTACCGGTGTCGGTCTTGATGGTTGCGTTGGCGGACATGGTGAAGGAATTCGATTGATATCGAAAGGGTATAAATCAGAGTTGTTTTGAGACTTCATGTTGGGTTTTATATCAACATTTCAAGCTGCGTTTGCATATACTTGCTGGGCACGTCGTTGTGACGTCAGTGATTAGATCCGGATTAGGGCTTGTTTGTCCATTCATTGCTGCAAGTCCAACAAGGCTCCACTGATCGATGGCGATCGGAGGTCAAAGTCTTGGCTGATTTGTGGTCTGATTCACGATCTCGATTGCTGTCTTGCCATGTTCTGGAGTCGGTCTGGCCACGGTGCTGACCCCGATCTGCAGTGGAATGCGTACCCGTGGTAAAGCAACGGCGGTACAAACATGATCATCCAGTTCCGAGGAAAAGTGAAACAGTTTGGACGGTAGTCATTCTTTTAACTGCTGTGGTGATATATCGATAATTTCCAAAGGATTTGTAGGAGCATCGCGAAGGCGGCGATAATGAGAGCTACACCACGATCCACAGTCAGAACTGAACCAACCAACGGAACTAGCAGATATATCATCAGTACTGACCTTCACGCCCCCATCCGACTAAATTTTGTACGAGTATACCACGTTTCTGCATTTTCAGCCATGAGGACATGATGTCCGTCTGGCAGGTCTGACCCTCGATCACCGAACAACCACCTTGAGAGCGCCGACATTCGAGATGCAAACGCCGGCGCTCCATTATCCGCCGAATGCGCAAGTTGCAAAATGCTTCATCGGTCCTGAAGGAGCATTTCTCCATGGGACACTCGAGTTTGCGCTCGAAGCGCTCAACCAGCCAGTCTACTTTGAGATGAACGCCTGTGTAGACAATCGGATAGAAATGGCGACAGGTGTGTTTCAATGCTAGGGCATCGGGGTAGCTGAGGTGTCCGGCCACTTGCATGTGCAGCTCGGTCGGAAGATCCATTAAACTAAGTTGCGAAAGAGGGGATTCATGGGGGTTACCGGTGCTGGTATCCACGGAATTCTCCATATTGAAGCTGGTTAAGGGTGGTGTTACCCCTTTGTTGTTGGTAGTGTTACTCGTACTTGTACTTGGTTATTGAACGGTTGCCTGAATTTGTTGCACCCACGTTCAAGTGAATTTCAGGCAATCAGTATTTGGAGAGATTTGAAAACGTGTCAGTTCCCCAGTAGTCAGTGGTGAGAATCGCTGCCTGGCTGTGGAGGTGTGTGAAGAGGAGGGCTGTAGCCTGAAACATGCCTCCGCTATCGCACCAACCATAAGCTACAACGTGAAACCATAAGCCTCAAGCTTTGGGGGTAGCTCGTATTAGTAGATGCGTGTCTGGGATGAGCTATGTGAAGCATTATGGCTGAGTTAATAGTTACCGTGATCTAAATAAGAGAGGAATCTACAACTTCTCAAGTTGAATCCAATCAGTGATAGTATTTTCAACATTTAAACTGTAGCTCTAGTATAAAACCAGAATAACTTCAATCTATATATTGTCCATCACTGTAAGTTCACAGCTTCAAATTAGAAGTATTTGTGGTGCCAACCTTGTATAAAACTGAATATTATCGAAGTCATCCAGGTAAGCAAATATATTATGGAATTACTAAACTCAAAATCATCTTGTTTATACATGTTTTAAGAGAGCGATGGTTAATTCCAAGTATTGCCAGTTGGTGCACTATGAATCCCCGGCAGAAAAAGTAGCATCTAGGCGGTATGTCCAATCTGACCAATCAAACAACACTCCGCCCGAAGCTCTCGATATCCTTGATCAACTTCATCATCGACACATCCACCTCCACAAACCACCACACACCTCCATTATGTCACAATCAAATCCTCCAGGAGGACGCTCCTCTGACGTCGTACAAGCCAAAAGCTGGGACCGCGAAGAATACGCCAAAAAGGCCGCAGACGACGAAGCGAAGCGCAAAGCCGAAGGCAAAGCCCGATACGAAGCCAAACTCCTCGGCAAAAAATACCATGCACCAGTGGACTACGACTCTCTGGAGGCGACGACCGCCCGTAAAGATCGACTAGATGTCGCGTCAAAAGTGGGCCAGACGACGCTCGTGCCTGCGGGCGCATCGATGGGCAAGAAGGGCAAGGGTGCAGGATTCTACTGCACGGACTGTGATCTCACATTCAAGGACAATATTCAGTTTGTCGAGCATCTGAATAGCAAGCAGCATTTGATTGCGACGGGGCAGAGCGGCGAGGTTGTGCGGGCGGGAGTGACGGAGGTGCGGGCCAGATTGCGCATGTTGGCGAAGAGGAAGCGGGAGCGGGAGGAGGAGGAACGGAAGGCGTGGCAGCTTGATCTTGGGGAACGGCTTAGGGATAGAGAGGAACAAGATGCGAAGGAGCGAGAGGAGAAACGGCGCAAGAGGAATGAGAAGCGGAGGAAGGGTGGTGTCAAGGAAGAGGATGAATGGGAAGGACGACTGGGCATCATCGCCTGAGGATCTGTGTATAACGGGCGAGGGGAGACTAAAAGTGGATGCATATGTACAGGGCGGTCTTCTTATGATACCCATGGCGTTTGGGAACTTCTTATAATATTTCTACAATGCAAGATTGTGGCATGAAATAACGTTGGCATTGGTCACCGAAAAATGCGAAAATATTCAAATCATGAGTCTCTCCCGGAAGACGCCCCCGACGCCAAGCAAAAGTAATCTGTTAATCAAAAATGAATGGAAACAACGCATTAACACCGCATGATGCTCATTTAATCCATACACTCGATAGCCTCAAGCCGTTGCATGGCCCGGCCACCCTCCTTCTCGAACTGGCTGACAAGTCGTTCACATTCTCTCTTCAGACGCTCTTCACCGTTCTTCGCATTCCACATAATCCATTGCTCAACGGACATCTTCTTCTCGGGGCTGGTCAAGCCAGCCTTGATACCCTTGAACAGTCCAGAGAGGTCGGCATTTTCTTTGTCACTGGCTTCTCCATATAGAAGTTCGTCAATATCCACTGGAGTCCAGGGCTGAGCAGATGCAGGAAATCCTGCATTTGGATTGCGCTTAGAAGGGGAGGGAGTGGCAGCCACTAATGGGACTCGTGTCGTTTGCTGTTTTGGAGTTGAGGACATAGCTGGTTGAGATGCCGAGGGTCGTGAGGATGGTGGTCGATTCTCAGCATCGGATGATTGTGGTGACATTGATGGAGTAGTTTCATGAGCGGGCGGAAGAGGTGACACCGCTCTGTTGGAAGACTTAGATGTCCTTTGAGCCTTATCCCCCTGTCTCTCCGTGCCCCGAGATCTTTGGGATTCGCTGAATGACTCGGCGAGGTGCTCTTCTTGAGGAATATCACTGAACCGCTTTGTCGTTTTAGGCGGGAGCGGTGTCCTTGATTTCCGCCGCTCGGATGAAGGTGGCTGGGGAGACGGGACCATCTCAATCTGATCAGGGACATCGCCCGGAGTCCCAAATTCATCCACATCAATTGACGGGGAGCGGATATCATGGTGGTCATTAACAGGCTCGGGCTCTACCTCAGGTTCAGGTTCGGGTTCAAACTCTGGCTCGGGCTCGGGCTCAACAATCGGCTCAGGGACGGGTGAGGGTTCCTTCTTGGACTTCTTCGTCTTCTTCGCCTTCTCGTCCTTCTTTTTCGAGGATTTCCTTGTCACCGGCTTCTCTTCGGTCTCCGCAGTTGCTGCCTCGGGTTCAGGATCTTGGTCGATGGCGTCAACTGAAACAAAGGAGTCGTGCTGTTCATGATCTGACTTGTCATCATCAATCGGCGTGGGCTCCTTTGACTTCCTGGATGCCTTCTTCTCAACCTTCGTGCTTTCCTCCTTCTTGCTCTTCTTGGTGCCCTTCTTCTTTGAAGATTTGCTGGATTTTGTCTTTGGAACGGATTCCTCGGTCTCATCAATCTCAGCACCACCGACATCCGCGTTGTCTACTTGCTCCTCTTCTGGCTGATTGGCGTCTTCTTGGTACTCTGGTTCCTTTTCAGTAGCCTTAGACTTCTTGCTAGACTTTGACTTCTTCGAGGTACGTGGGACAGTCTCTTGTTCATGTTCAGGCTCTTGCTCCTCCTCGAGCTCTGCTTGTGGTTCTGGTTCTGGCTCTAGCGGCTCATCAGCATCAGCCTCGAGGCCAGCTTTGATAGTTGCGTCCAATTCCGAGTCGCGTGGCAGACGCTCTTTAGCGGCAGCTTTGGACGAAGCGGACACATCAGAAGCTTTCCGACCCTTTGATGTCGCCTTCTTAGGGCGGCCTCTTTTGGTTGCTTTCACTGGAGGCTCTTCATCCATTGAAGTCACATCTTGCATTGCATGATCTTGAATGTCATAATTGTATGATCGAGTAACGCTGCTGCTTCGTGTTTTTGTTGCGCGACGTTTTGAGGGAGGCTCTGCCGCCGGTGACTGTTCTCTTTCTTGGGAAACGACTGCCTCAGGTTCGTCATGGCCCATCTCCTCACTGTGTCGCTTCTTGCTGCGTCCCGCACGCTTTGATTTTGGTGGTTCGGGCTCGGGTTGTACAAGATCAACGCTGTCGATATCCATCTGGTTGTCGCGCTCATCATCATCCTTCTTATTTTTGGAACTCTTGCCCTTGGTCTTAGTTCCCTTCTTGGTTGATTTCGACTTAGTGGCAGTGTGGGACATAACACTGAGATCCATGTCATCAACTTCCGTATCGATATCTGCCTCCATTTCAGGCGCTTCGGAGGTCGTAGTCGCGACAGATTGAGTTGAGAGGCGGGAGGAAGCTTTGGAAGTACGTGACTTCTTGGGGCGACCTACCTTGCCTTTCTTAGTAGGTGGCTGCGCGAAGACAAAGAAAGAGCAGTCGGAGGAGCGGCGGAAATGCTCATCGCTAGAGATAGAATTGTTAGCCATGGGGCTTAGTCTGGGAAGGGACTAAGGGCTAACTCACTAAGGGTCATCTTTAGGCTCCCAGCCATCGAGCGACAGCTTGCAGTAGGCACAGCTGGCTAGGTCGTCACTATCGTCATTGGGGCAGAAGTACCATCCACTTTCAACCATCTAGTCCCAACATTGTCAGAATCGCATTCAGTGGTCGCGAGCAGGGTCAGATGCCATCATACCTTCTCTGATTGGCACAGCCATCCTTTCTTTCCATCGTGGGGCCACGAGGTTCCAAATGTCGCGAAACGCGCCTGAACGATCCGCTCGCTAGTGGGGTCCTCTATTTTCTCGGGGTTGGAGCTATGTTGTTGAATATCCATCATGATAGCCCAGCCACAGTCCGGTGAGTGTTTTAGATGTTCAGTGATTGGGTTGTCCTCTTCTTCCCAGCCATCCAATGCGCGATGGCAGTGGAAACATGTTGTGTTATCCGGGTTGCTTTCGTAGGGTTTGTAGTAGAAGCCCGCTTGTGCCAACTGAAGGAGAATCAAATTAAGAACTGATCACTAAACATCTTCAAAGAGGGAGCATAAAGTACCTCCGTAGGCGACGGACTATCGTGAGGCCATGCGATCGCATTTGGGCCCTTGGTATTCGAAGATCTTCGCTTATCCGGACGGAGCACAATGTCGAAACTGGCCAGACGGGCCGAAAAGGTGTCCATCTCGGTGCTCATGATTGAGAAAATGCCGCAAGGGGGCTTGCAGTCCCGAGGATAAGGTCAACGACCGGCCGTGGGTATCGTGGGAGTCGTGGTGGTCGAGGGTTGTCGGTGTTGATGCGGTCTGTTTGTCTGTTTGGGCTGTTTACTTCCGGTCGTCATGGGGGAACGCGACCACACGTGACCAGCTGACTCAGCTATACGTCAGACACCCGACAATGTTATCCGAACCCGATGCCCGCGCCGAACGCCATCAATTCCCTCCTTCCCCTCGCCATTGATCCCTGCAGAGTGCTCTCTATGCTGCAGGAGCTGGTGCTTTTGGATTTTCCCCTTTGAGCCGTGTGCTCCGCTCCCTTATCTTCCCCAATTTACGCCGATCCGCATCCTCGCGCCCAACGGTTAGTTCCCGAGTTTCGGCACTCAACGCCCGGGATCCCAAGTTCATGCTGTTG
Organism: Penicillium sp. S1701; assembly: GCA_023626415.1. NCBI lineage: Eukaryota > Fungi > Ascomycota > Eurotiomycetes > Eurotiales > Aspergillaceae > Penicillium > Penicillium sp. S1701. Next base: position 535,803 of record JAMAGY010000018.1, on the reverse strand, counting down.
ATATTCTCTTCTTTTAGATGGTTGTCCCCCAGACTGTCGGCCTCGGCTCCATCTGGCGTTCGAAAGCTCGCCTTACCACTCTCCCGTGGCGGCTTGCCTCTGTCCGCTATATCTCCATCGATTCTCGCCCGACCCCAGACTCTCTTTCCTACGGATCATCACAATCCACTCTTTCAAATTCAAACTTATTATACAATGTCCCGTCTGGACTGTCCATCCCCTCCAAGCCCTTCTCAACATCCTCGTCGCTATCCGATGCCGATTGGGATCACAACCCGAACCTCGCGATCTCGAACTTCTCCGAGCTTCCGTCGAGGGATTTCGGGGTCAACCAACATATGATCATAAACCAGGAATTTAAGGAGGCTTTGCGACAAATTCTTTGGCAATTCCGGGCCCCGATTCGATATGCTTTTGCCTATGGATCAGGCGTCTTCACACAAACAGGGGCTGCTAGTTCCTCCTCTACACATCCATCAGCCCCCGCGGCAATCAAAAACATGCAACAAGGTTCGGGTAAAATGATTGACTTCATCTTTGGTGTCTCGTATTCTCAACATTGGCATGCCTTGAACCTCGGTCAACATCGCGACCATTACTCCGGATTGGGTTCTCTCGGATCGTACATGGTTTCGCAAGTACAAGATCGATTCGGAGCAGGCGTATATTTCAATACTCACATCACAGTGAACGGAACATTGATAAAATATGGCGTGGTGAACTTGGATACGTTATGTACGGATCTCACCCAGTGGAATACCTTATATCTCGCGGGCCGATTGCACAAGCCTGTCAAGATTCTTCGCGATCATCCTAAAGTGCGATTGGCAAATCAAATGAACTTGCTGTCTGCGCTGCGTGTGGCGCTGCTATTGCTTCCGGAACGCTTCAGTGAATTCGAGCTTTACAGCACCATTGCGGGAATCAGTTATATGGGTGACCTGCGCATGGTTCTACCTGCTGAAGATCCCGGGAAGGTGCGCAATATTGTTTCTGGGCAAATGGCACACTTTCGACGTTTGTATGCTCCACTCATCGAAAATCTTCCGAACGTCACTTTTAAGGATCCTCGTTGTAGCCAGAATGATTGGATCGATGATCCCGATGCGATCTTGTCAATGGCGCAGGATATGGACCCTGTCAAACGTGGAAACATGGTTCGCCGGCTTCCGGAGTCCTTCCGTGAGAAGGTTTACTTCCAGTATCAGTCACGCTATGCTATTCCACGGGTTGACTTCGACAAGATGATGGCAGAGAACACCGATAAGCAAGATATGGTGCGGCGACCTCAGGGAGGGCCCTTTGAGCGCCGAATTGCCAGTGATGAGAATCTTCAAGAGGAGGTCTCTACATCTATCATGAAAACTATTCGTTGGCCAAGCACCGTTCAGACTATCAAGGGCCCATTGACTGCTGGTCTAAGCAAAAGCTGGAACTATATTAAGGAAAAGCGTGAGAAGCACAAAAAGTCGCGGGCTCAAATGGGCCAGGTGACTCAATCACCCCCGCCTTCTCCTGCTGAGAAGACCGAAACAAAGAATGATTAACGCTCATCGTGCACACTTTTCTGTCATTGGAATTACACTGGCCCTTTCTAGGGTACGCAGACATAGGAAGGCGTTGTGTGGTATAGTCATTACTTCCATTTGTGATCCGGGCATATGCATATGTAAAACAATAAATACATACCAAATTCATAAATTCATGCTATTGAAGACACCATTTCGAGAACTCAACACAGCCTGAAGACTTTGAGTTCTTTCAAGTTCTACGTTTACCGTATGTCTAGCTCTAGCCCAGTATCATCAAACTATAGCCTTGACAGTCTAGACGCCAGCTGCACGATATTACTTACGAGATCAAGCATGGACAACTGTGCATCAGCGCTACGCTCTCTAAACAAGGCAACCACTGTTCTTGTGTAATTTATCTATATTGATGAAGGGTATAACAAAAGGTTACTCATATTATATGAACGATTCTCTATAAATGCCTATACGGCGCCTCGCCATGCACTTTTTTGTCACCATTCATCTTAAATAGCCGAATTAGGATTCTCTTTCGCATCTTTGAATCTCTTTTCCTCCCGCTCGCTGAAGCGATCAGCAAAAAGCTCCATATGCGGACGCATAAGGATCGTATATTTGACGAATTCCTCCATGCAATCGACCAGACGATCCCGGTTGCCACTAGGTATAAGGCGTTGATCTCCTGCTTGACCCTCGTCTGGGAATTGGGTGTAGGCCTTTGGAATTGAGGACTGATTGGGGATAGTAAACATGCGCATCCAGCGACCGAGGATGCGCAAAGAATTAACCGCATTGAATGATTGTGATCCTCCACAGACTTGGGCAATGGCAAGTGTGCGGCCTTGAGTCGGGCGAACACTTCCAGTGCTTAAAGGAATCCAATCAAGTTGGTTTTTGAATACCGCCGTCTAATAAAGTAGAATTGAACGACGAATAAGTATTTGTGATGTCATTAATAGTAGCAGGAAAACACTAACCAGATTGCCGTGCTGTTCGGGAGAAACCCAAATATGCCCATCGCTCCACGCACTGAGTTCTCTGAGCTCTTGTACTTTGGGATGACTTTGGTCTTTCTCGTTCTTAACGGGAAGACCTTCGGGGTCGAAGATGCGGACGTCACATCCAAGACGAAAGAGGATCCGAGAAGCTTCAAAGGCCACTAGCCGCGAATATGATCTTCTCCGAAGACTGCCATAAAGTACCAGGACTTTCAGACGGTCATTGGTGATTTGCAAGTTACTCTCGGCCATATTCAAAACAGTGGTTAGCTCGAGGTTATTGATCCAGTCCTCGGCTGCATCGTTGTCGAAAATAAATGGCCGGTGCTTCTGGCGAATGTAAGGATCATCCTCACTTGACCGCAAAGCTAATGTCCGGCAAGAAGATATCTGTTGCGCTTCACCTATGCTGTTAAATTCGTCCGTTTTCGGAGCCACTTGGGTAGGGATAGAGGAAAAATGCATTTTTGGGGATTTGTGGCGAGGCAATAATGGCATCGAGTTAATTGCTACCCTGAATGGCGATGCCAGTTTTGGTGTAAAGCAATATAACTTCAACGTATGAATTGGTGGCATAGCGGTAGGAACAAAACAAATGAGACAAACTGAGCATCCCGACATTTCACAGGTGTAGATCTTAGGATGTCACTGGCGGACGATGATTGGATGCTTCATCAACTTGGCATCAAAAACCTTACAACAGTGATGACTAACTAGCGAATTGCCCTAATTACCGCAGAATGATGAGGCAGCAGCTACATGCTTCCTCTTCACAGGCTCGTCTGCTCTGATGAATTCATGAACGAATCGCTTTCAACTAAACACTCTGCTGACGTGCATTGAATATGGTTTTCCAACCTAATAGATGAGCACAGGGAATGATCAAACCGGGAATAAGGGTGGCGCCGCCACATTGGCCCAATCCGCGAAAACCAACGGCGATCTCGTGCACGGCGTAAGGAGTATACCCAGTACCTAGAGCAGCGGATAAGGTCATTTGAAAGGCTTGGAGTGGCCGCATCACAGGATGTACAGGAAGCAGGCAGAAAAGTCGCTAAGGAGAATGCTCTTCTCCGATCACTGCTAGTGCTTCGCGGTGTCACAGAGGAAGAAATCAAAGGCTACTTGGAATCACAAACGAACTATATTCCATTAGCGACCTCTTTGAATCCGGCAACTTCACAGCCACTGAGAGTGCGGAGTGATTCTAAGAATTCAAGCGCCTCGCAGACAGCTCCTGATCGAGATTTAAACCCTCTACAAAGTGAGGATGATATCGGCGGCGTTGAATATACCCGATCCAAGTCAGCAGCTAGGGAACCATATACGATATACAGTCCATATATCTTTTTTGTACCCGTCTGAGTATCTCACATAATCTCCTGCGTATTTTAAAGCTTCGATTTCTTTTGCATAAGGATTATGAATCTCTCTACGTTCCTTCATTGAAGAGCCAATTATACCGTGTGTGAAGATCCAGAAAACGATGAAATATCAGACGAATATCAAAGTGCGTGATATAACGAAAATAACGAAGCTGAAGAGTAGTAGGAACTAGGTGTGTGTGAGGCTATACAAGAAGTGAGATCTGCACTAGTCTAGATTGGGATGTATGCTTGACAGCATCATGACACCCTGTGAGATGTGTGTAAAGTAGACAAATTTTATCGAAAACGAGCAGCGTCCAGGACAAAATCGAGCTCAGCGAATGAGGATGTAGGATAAATCAATTCTTGTGACCTTGAATGCAGGAGAAGTTGCTACGTACAAAAAAGCGATTGTGATTCGACCAGCCAAGTTCAATCATGTTGCCAATCGCATTAACTTGACCACTCCATATAAATCGTACGTGTCATAATTGTGGCTTATATCTATTTTTGAATTACATCAATCAGAAGTACTTGGTATGCACCCAGACATGCGTTCGTTGCCCCTCCCTTCCTCGCTTTCCGCTTGAACAGTCTTAATGTCAACCCTGCAAAGAAGCCTTTGATTTCAACCTTTTCTGCCTAGTAAGTTACGCTTTGAATTCTGAACATGAATCGCGAAGATCCCGACACGACGGCATTTGAGCTCTTCATTTCCCATGAGAATACAACTGCAAGCAAGGAGGAGTCTCCGTCAACAAATCAACCAGAAAAAGCAACCTCCACGTCTCGAATTCGCCGTTCGACTTACCTTTTGTGGCTTGTCTTTTATATCATTCTCGAGTTATTCCCTTGCATTATCATATGTAAGATAACACATCGTCCCCTCACAGTTAGTCGCCTTAGAGCTCCTGCAAAGTACCGATCCCTTCCTCGAGGAAAGGGAATTTTCTACACACTCGTGGCCAACTTTCCCGATACTGCCTACTCTCGTCCACTTCTTAGGGCATGGGACATGTATTCGGGTAGCCAGCCCGATGAGTCAAAGAGAATGTTAGCCCGTTCGTCTCGGCATCGACTGGGGTCACGAAAAAGCCGAAAAAAGGCACTAGCCACACATGCTGATTATAGGAAATGGATTCGACCCCATTCATATCAATCTTTTCGTCAGTTCTGGGTCTGGAAGGATTCTTGCCCAGGAGAAAAGCGAACTTCACTAAAACACTTACCGCTATCAACCCAAACGTTCGCATTGCTAAGGGACTACCCATGCTCAAAATGGAAACAGAATTAAGATACTACAAAGTGCAAAACCCGTACAGGCGGGATTATTTATACTATAAAGATGAATATATTTGTCTCTGGGAAATTACGCCTGGTGAAGTTATAGAGCAGTGGGACTGGAACTCTCTCAAAGAAAATCCCCATTGGTATGAAGACGAAATATTACCTGCTTTCAAAAAACTCAACGATGAATTTTTGTGCAAAACTCAGCCCGAGTCGACTTTCAATATGTCGACACTACAAGGCGCTTTGCCCAGCATGCTCGCGGACTCGATCAATGGAGACGAGTTAAATAGCTCAGACCTGGACCATTCCGACGAACAAGAATCATCATCTGACGGAGAATAGAAGTCTTGAAGAGAGATTTATTAGGATACAGGTGGTGAACTGGAGTAGTCTAATGCTACCTAATTGATGATATATATAAAATCCTGGAAGGACACCTGTGAAAGATGATCTATATACTAGTAGGGCAAAGTGTGGCGAAGCCTAGGAAAAAGTGGCTGCTACATTGGGTCTTGCTCTTTACCCTGGGCACAAATTGAACTGAAATCCAATTATAATCAAGCAACTCCGTGGCTCGATCATGAAATACTGAAGAAAGTTCCCTCCTCTCAGACTGGTATTTTATATGAAACTGTCTTGTGAATATATTATCTGATTCAGGGTTATAAGAGTCTTGCCTTTTATCAGGTTTAAGTAATAATAGCTGGCACCGTATTAAATGACCCGGATTGACTTGTAGAAAGTATCTGTCCATAAGGTATGGAGTAATGCAAATGCGAGATGTAAAGAGGCAAAGATGACAGCAATGGATCTGTTATAAACCTGTGATAAGGGACTGGTGTAATTAGAGGTAGGAACAACACGTCACTCATTTCACATATCATATGATTACTAGTAGGGTTGAAAAGAGTATCTTTGTGTCTACAATATGGATGGTGAGCCTGGGCGGATCTGTAACGCAAGAAATGTGCATTTGTCAATACGTATTCATGTTCTTTTTTGAAATCTCCAACGTTTCTATCCATTTCTTTCAAAATCTTAGAAAAAGGGAGATAGGATGATGGTTACTTCCAAAATGTACTGTAAACGCAAGTCACACCTACTCCACAAGTCGCCCGGGCCATCAGTCGAAATAATCGGTCCCAAAGACTGGTACTACACATATATCATAGTCGATCCAGAGACTGGGAGTAGCTGGTATCAATAACGATCGTGTCAGGTTAAGTCCGAAGATAATCAGGGTTTGTAGGATAGTCATCACCCCAAAACTACCCCAGGGTACCTGGTAAAAACTGGCATAATACCTGCCGCCGTTTACATAGACACGAATCAAGTTGAAATTGGACAAAATCCATAAAATTGCGCAGCTAATAGCATAAACATACACTCAAAAGCAAAATCGATCTCAGAACCGCCCCCAGAATTCAAAACCAGACCAACCCAGCATATCGTTATCGTTATAATGGCACAGGAATAAGCATAGCACGAACGTTCACGTGGAGCTTCCTAGTTCGACAGCAACGGTAGTCCAGGCCTGGTATGAGTTGTCGAGTTGGAGGACGGCGGTGGCGAGGGCGTGTGAGCTAGCTTAGTGCTGGTAGAATGATCAGACTTTCCTCCTATCAAGAGTTCAAAGGGGAAGGGGTTAAGAGATGGTGACATACGCTGCAGCTGGAGCAGGAGCAGGAGTTGCAGTTGCCGGAGCAGCAGTTGCAGGAGCAGGGAGACATTTTGATGGTTGGTTGGTGGTTGGAAGAACCGGAAGATAGAGATAGAAGTATTGATAGATGGACTTGGAGACTTGGCTTTGTGTTGTGGATGGGAGATGGGAAGGGGTGGGTTGAGGGCTGACTTTATACTTCTGTAGACCCCTAGTGCAGTGAAGCGGTTCTCGAGCCTCTTCTCTCTGTTGCTTTTGATCTACTGTACTCACCATCCTGGTCTGGTACATACAGCATACAGGTATGTACCAACTATACTCCATCCGTGACAGTAACTCATCTAGGCTACCAAGTGCGGAGTAACTAGGACCGATCCGATTCCAAGAGGGTCCCCCAGAAAAGAATCCTATTTCTTCATTCGCCGGCTGGAGACTTTCCCATATTGGCCGAGGCAGGGTGAGGCAAACAGTGTATCGCGTGGTCGAGTCAAATGGTCCCAGCCCTAGTCCCAGTTGGAGGTAATGCACCATGCCATGACCACCGGTCTCCACTCTTCTTTCCGCCTTGTTGCTCACGCGCTACCCGCTTCAATGGGGGCGGGTAACTTTTAACGCTCTCGCCAATAGCGGGGTTTGGGTTGGTTTCAGTGGCCGGATTTCGCCAGTTGCATGTCTTCCGAGGTGGGGAAGGGATGGGTAGCGTATTGTATGATTGGGATATGTAGCTGGGTGTTGACTTGCCTCTTTTTCAACTTTTGTTTATCTCCGATCTGTTTTCTTTGCAGATCGGGTGTGTTGGTGTTGCTCGGACCGGTTAGGTTCATGCAGATGACGAGGGTGTGGATGTGGCAGGTTGTTAGTGGGGTATGGGAGTGGTTTCACTTTGCTGCTTTCGTTCAAGTTTCGAGTGAAGCTAACGAATGGTGAGTCTTGTTTTGTTTTGTTCTGAGAAACTCGGTTTTGTGTGTATGTGTTGTTTATAGTCGACGTCTTTGTAGCTATACTTCGTATAGTAGGGAGCTTGTCATATCTGCCTGTCACTCTTACCAAGAAGATAGTTCAATTTTCACCTATAGCGACGCCAATATTTTGACAGGAATATTTACTTTTTGGCTGGTCTTACGATTATGGAGTTGGCAAGGGACTTCCTGGATAGTCTGAACTATGTGGAACCGAGGACAGCGACACCACACCATTCTCGTCCCAATGGAGAAAGGGGAATTTTTAATTTCTTTTTTGCCTTATTCCAAGCCTAGACCTCTGTCATACCACGGTGATGACCACGTTTCAGCATTCCTTAAGAGATCGATTCTGAAAGGTGCAGATTCGCCTAGAACTCCCACGTCTTCGGGGCCTCAGATTACCTGATGCCTACAGTCATGACAAAAGGAGCGACGTGGTCCGCTATGCGGAGTACTGTGGAGGGGGATGTCTGACCAAGATGGATTTTCCGGCGCCAGGAGCGGCGCAGGGGAATCTGGGACCACAGACAGCCTATCAGCCTATGAGAAGGCTGATGTTTGCGCGGGTTGAGGACCTTGGAGGGGTGGCCCGAGGGCTTATTGGCAGAAGCACCAGCACTTCTGGGAATTTCTCTGCATATCTCAAGCCCACTGTGGATTACAGTATGAGCGAACAAAGCGAGACGCTTGGGATACGGAGTAGAGGTTGCAGACTGGTCGAGTATCAAAGAGAGGAATACTGCACGGAGTGCACCTCGGGCTAAAGGAGATCGGCAGGGCGGTTAGAGAGGTCAAACAGACACCACTATTTAACAGAAGACACCAAACACGGCTGTATCCTTTTAGACATGAGGTCAGATAAACACTAGCAGAGGCTTTCAGCTTTCAGCTTGCTCACCGGGACCTAACCTATAGAGCTATGCTCGCACGGGTCTAAGATCGGGTCCAACACGTACTGACCCACACAAGCACAGGCACAGGATGGACTAATTCCTGGCCGAAGCGCCGAGAAAAAGCCAGGGTGGATCACCGTTTGTTTTTTCCTGCCTGCAGACCTCAAGGCTACTGAGGCATATCATACTTTTCGGGGTCCCACAGACCCTCCCCAATATGCACGCCGTATTGGATGATACCTATTGGGCACCGGTTTAGAATAGCAAGGAACCTCAAGCCAGTCATAGGTGGTCCGCTACTGATTTCCTGGGTCGGTGCGAGCCAATGTCTGTCCTTCTATGCGCAGGAATAATGGATGCTGGGGGCCAGTCGAGGCGAAAAAGACGCATCGGCAAGGTACCAGCCGCGGAAGCCGAGGGAAATCGTATTACGGCGTGGAGATACTTCTAGATATGGTTGCTATGATGAGAATGACTCGGACTAGTTGAGACCGGAGTAATGTTTGAGGTAGGTTGGCTCCGTGGAAGCTGTGCTGTCGTCGTGCCGAGGATGGCATGCTGTGCTCCGGAGAAGCACACATTACGTCAGACTGCTGCTGCTTCTGCTTCTGCTGCATCGAGATTAGATAGCATGTTGGGCAGTGAATCTTCCCTGTACCTGAAATGTACATGTACCAAATCGATCTGGATGTTGAAGATGTGCGCGGTTTAAGCTCATCACCTCCACCGAGTCTAAATGACCCGAAGACTGGGTTGATGCCCACAAGGTACTTGGTAGAAAGGAATAAAAACGATCGAGGGACCCGTGGTTAGTGATTTCGACTCCCTGTAGGATATTGGCTAGTTCTTTACTCCTTTTTTGGTCTGTGTTTTACTCGTGGAAAAGAGAAAACATGATAAAAACATGATCAAAGACGTTAAGCCATGTCCGATCTCACATTTTCTACTATCTAGCAGAGGAGATCACCTTGTCCTCATCGCCTATCTGCATTCGCATTGCGATCTTCAACCATCTTTCCGTCAAACCATGGTGAGTGTTGACTTATTTCTGTAACGTCGGGGAAAAGCGGGGAGGTCAGTCAGCGAGTTCACGTCATTTTACGACTATTTGTCAGAGGGGGAAATGAACAGTTACTTACGGGGCACTGGCAAGCGCCGGCAGGGCACTGGCAGGAAGCACCGCAGCTGCAGCCGTGATCGGAACCTGATGGTGGTCAGCGCCTTTCCATGATCGAGGGGAATACGCAGGTGTGGCACGTAACCCCGCCATGACCCCGCCTTGCAGGGTCTTGGGGGGCGCAGTGGGAGAGGTACGGGGGCGGATCGGAGAGGGAATGCTGAAAGAGCTAAAACTCACCCATTTTGAGATATTTGGGGGAAAGAAACTGAGAGTAGAACGTAGGTTGATTGTAGAGTGATGGAGATGCTGAGATGGAGGGGTAAGAAAGGAGGAGAACGGGCGGAGCATTTTATACTCGCCGAGCCCGTGACTTCCCGCAGAGCAACCCAGAGTCACTCCTCGTCTCAGCTTTCTATGAGCACGGCACTACAAGAATGTGCACGTTTCTGTGCCCCGCATGAGCACATATTCTTTTCTTATCCTGGAGACTGATTCACTGATTCCACGGACTTGCAACCCTCCCAACTCAAATCATCTGCAGAAGCAAATCAAATAATCCATGGCAACCTCACTCACCTGCATCTGCCGACAAATAACGCAGTCAATTCAACTAGACAACGCAGTAGACCATTCCTCTCTCCAACTATGTCATTGCACCAACTGTCGCACCGTCACAGGCCTCCTCAGTGCAGCATATTACCTCATGCAGCATGAACCCGCCACCTTAGCCGGACTACAGATCTACTCCGAATCCCCCCACGTAAGCCGCTTCTTCTGTAGCACCTGCGGCGCTCACATCTTCGCCCGCGTTGATCATGATGGTGGCAACCCTCTCCCCAGCAGCAGCAGCAGACCGAGTAGTCGATATCTAGTCGCAGCCGGGGTCCTAGTAGCAGAAACCACACCCCGCGTGGAATCAATCCACCACTGGCAAATCAAAGATACCCTCGATGGCGGATTGAGCGCATTTCTTCCGGGCTTGCCATCAACAGAGCAAGTCTGCGCTTTGCAGTCGCAAGCTGTCAAGCAAATTCGAGCCGCCACCAGCAGCAGTACCACCACAGGCAGGATAACCGAAAGAACCCACCCAACTAACCCAAACCCAAGCAAACTGCACGCAAAATGTCACTGCACCGGCATAAATTTCTACATAACCCCACCAAACACCACATCCACCCAGACCTCATCCCCCTGGTCCGACCTCCTAGTCCCATACCACACCAGCACATCCGCGAACCCAGACGACATAAAATGGTGGCTCCGCGCCAACGGCACCAAATACCTCGCCGGAACCTGTGCCTGTGCCTCCTGTCGACTGGCCAGTGGATTCCCCATCCAGGTCTGGGCATTCGTGCCGAAATCGAATTTGTTCGGCGCTGACGAGAAGCCGCTGGAGTATGGGGCCGGGACGATGAGGCGGTTTACCAGTTCGCCGGGTGTGTATCGGGAATTTTGTGGAAGGTGCGGTGCGACTGTTTTTTGGCATGATGAGGGGAGGCCGGGGCTTGTGGATGTTAGTGTGGGATTGCTGGGGGGAGGTGGTGTTGGTGTTGGGGCTAGGGCTGAGGGGTGGTTGGAGTGGGCGACGAGGAGGGTGAGTTTTTCGGAGATGGCGGTTCAGGAGGATTTGATTGGGTTTTTGGAGGGGGGGTTGAGGGAATATGGGAACGAATTTGGGATTGAGTAAGTGCCAGTTGGTGGGAAGTTGATCGATATGATAGTAAATCTGGAAATAGTTGGATGGAGTAGCTTGTTAAGTTTGGGGTATATCGCAGTTCTAGGCATTATAATCGATCTCGAGAACTTGAACGTGAAGCATTTGGTACTCTGAGAACTGTTCCACCAGGCTGTTTCGATCCGCGTACTCTTTCCTCTCCAAGAACGAGCTTCTAGCTTTTCCTTGATGAGAAGGAGGATTGGAAGGGGGTTGTAAACACCAGCCAGACACGCAGGTAATCTCTTACCAGGTAGCCAAGTGGATTCATTGGATGACTAGATAAAAAATACCTTTGAAGTATGATTGGACAACAATGAACCCAGACTGGGATCTGAATATGCTCGCATTGTATAGTGTAGTGAATCGACACATGTGGCTGAGCTGTTCGAACTTGCACTGACAATCGTGAATACCTGTAATGGGTTCCGATATTTGGTAAGAGTTAGAGGGAAGGAATTTGAGACTTTCATGTGAAAAGAAACCAAAAATCAAAAAAAAAAGGGGAACAAAAATGAGACCAAGGGTGCGCCAAAAATGCGTCTCCGTTGCCAAACTACCAACGAAGGTTAAAACCGACATTGTAATCACTGGAAATGTGTGTTTTTTCATTCCGCGGAGCGTAAGGAGGGTATCTTGCTTTTAATCAAACAGGCAGAGGTGAAACCGGAGTCATCCAGTCATAAGGACTAGATGGACTGTGCTTAGACGGCGCTAATTGGTGGTGGTGGACCAGGCGGAAGAGGTGGTTGGGGAGGAGCAGAAACAGGTGGCGGAGGAGGGTTGCGGTATATGGCGAATCGACTGGATGTTTCATATACCTCGCGCAATTGGAACCTCTGGATCATGTACTCTTCATAGTTTGCAGCGATGATAGAGCCAAGGATACTCTCTTTGGAGCTGGGGTCCGCGGAGTCTGCTAACTGGACCATACGTTTAGACAACGTTGTGAAGGCCCGAGAGAATGTGCGGAAAACCAATGCGATCTCCTTGGTGCCACCCGAGATATCGTTATCTGGGTTATTCGGGTCTTCGATCATGAGACGATCTCGACTACCGAAGACCTACGTCGGGTGTTAGGAATGGTAATTGGACACTATCAATGGATTGGTTTCACTTACCTTGTTGAAGAACTGGGGTGGGTTCATGCGAATACCCATGTGCTCATACTGAAAGACATTACCGTAGTAATCAAAGAAATCTAACAAGATCTTGCCGAGATTCTTCTCCTGACGCCGGGGCATATGCTGCAAGAGGCTCGCCACCAGACAAGTGATAGAAAATCCACCAAGGCCACCGGTTGGAACCTCGTTCAGACCACGGATAAGCAAGAACTGCTTGATCACCGAAACGATCACCGGCATAGCAGGATATTGCTGTTTCCACATCTTGAACGTCTCATTTGCCCGGAGACCGCTGTCATTATCAAAGGAAAGGTCAACACGAAGTCCAGTGGCTTTGTCCACGAACTTGACAATGGGGACACGGGCATGCGCGATACTTTCAATCGACCCGGGAACCGCAATGCCCAAATTCTTAATGAAGGCGCTGAAAGCATAGATCTGGCCAGGTCTCTCACCAAAATTTCTTCTTCCGGACCGCAAGAAATCTCGAGACAACAAAACCAAGTCCACATCAGCAATGGGGAGATAGAGTCCCGACGCGAAAGAGCCAAAAGCATGTAATTCTACCCCACCATATCGCTTTTTGAATTCAGTGTCTAGCCGTTGGATCAGATCCTGTCGCACAAGATGCTCAAAATCATGCGGTTTGATCCAATTGTAAAAGGCAAGGACTTCTTGGTGTAGCCGACTTCCCATGTGGAGCGCATCCATTCCCTCCGTCCAAGGCGTGGCAGACTGTGGGGATAGAGCTTTCCAGGAATGCAGGATGGTCCCATCACTGTTGAATCTCGACAGAGGCTTTCCAACTTTTGAGGAGAATCCCTTTGGTTCATCGTCGCGAGTTCGCTTGCGCTGGGTGATCGCCGACTCCTGGGTCTGGTTCGCCATGCTCTTCGGGCCCTTGGGCGCGTTCTCCGGTGGGGTTTCTTTTTCTTTGCCATCTGCAGCCTCCTCTTCTGGCCCATCCATCGCGCCCAAAGAAATGAAATCATGATTCTCCGCCACCGCATCTTGTTTTTTCGGAGCATTCGCGTTGGCCAGCCGGGCCTTGCGAATGAGCTTCACCACATCAACCTTCTTGTTCTGGGACTCATCAGGCGGAGGCAACACGGTATACGGGTCCGGGTTAGACCATTTTGGCGTCGGGGCTGGGACTGGGGCAGGTGCCGGGTTGGTTTCCTTGTCATCGGACGCGATGGCACGTCGTTTGCGCGGTCGCGACTCATCATCCGAAGACTCCGAGAGATCCATTTCCGCTTCCTCGCTGTCAGACAACGCGTCAAGGGATGCGAACTTCAAGGCAGGCTTGGTCTCATCTTCTGCAGTCAAAAGCTCTGGTGTCGTTTCTCGTTTCTGACTGAGCAGCGGTCGCTCCGAAGTATGGGGGAAGCGAAAAGTGAACTCGGGCTTGCGACGCGGCCGACGGTCCCTGCCAGAGCCATTTCCTCGAGGCGCATCATTCCCTTGAAATCGAAAGGGAGGCATCGCGAGAAGTGAGAGAGTGTAGACCCTAACAGTGTATAATGTCGCGAAATCCGTTTCCGAAGAAGATCCACAGAAAAAAAGATGTGCGGCCTTATCATGGGCGGTGGGAACAGGCAGAACCGCAATCGTGCAGACAGCAATAGAGTAAGGTATACTGTAGTGTATATGATAGGGGAAGGGTGAGATTTTGACTAGATAATATATGTAAAATATACGGTAAATTCCCAAGTGCATTGAATAATACCATATTCGAAAAGTACCTTAAAGTAATGCTCTCACATCCCTACGCTCCCTGCAAGATCTTGGTTTTCCCGTTCCGTTTGTGTTGAATAGGCGCCGCTTTTGCTGAGTAGATCTGAGCAAGTCTCTGAGTGCTTGGATGGAATCAGTATTATTATGTGATAACTCTAAGATGGTCTCTGGTCTTTCTTATTTTTAATTTTTTGTAGGATCTTAAATATCAGTATCACATTAGAAAAGGAAAACACTCATGTCATTTTGAGCAGCATACTACTATAGTAGCTATCTCCTCAGAGCAAATACATACAACATTTCGCTGAGAGGGTGTCATGTAAAAGGAGGTGGCCGACCTGCCCAGCTAGTACTCCAACCGAACTTCATACTGAACGTTACTCAATGCGGTGCCAGCATCGAGGCAAGGCCGGGGAATCTCAACTTGAACCATTCTAACATCCATACTCTGTCCCTCAGCCATATTGAGCACAAATTCGTCATCCACCACAACACTGAGCAGGGAATTCTTGATATGTAGAATTCCGCAAATATCTCCTGGGTCGACAAAACTCTTCTCCGCTATTTTCGACGTGAGTTCGTGAACTGTTCGTGATCTAGGATAAATCGCGTGATAGTGCTCGCTCGGAGACTGGTCGTTTGTGATGATTCGAATGTAGAAGCATGCGGCTTCATTCGAAGGAAACGGTTAGCTTGGATTTCTTTGAAATTTTGAGCAGAAAGGTCTGGCTAGACGGGTCTTACCTGGCATGGCCCTCGGATTCTCGGGCTTCAATGATACTGGCGATATTCCGTCATTCATCTCTTCGTAGAAACTACTAACGGAGCTTGTGTCAAGTCCTTTGAATTCGGTTAATTCTGATTTTATGGATGAAGTCTCGTCACTTGATGATCCCTTGCGGTTCGTATTGCGAAGTTCTTCTGGGTCATATGCGTCAAGATAAGGCAATGGATTGAATTCGGGATCGTCTTGCTGTCCACCGCGAAGGCTCAGAACGCTTTCAGGATGGCTGGAGTAGAGCGAATCCTTAAGAGCCTCAATTATCTTCTGCTGTTGCTGGTGAAATTCCGTCTGTTGTGAGGTGTTGTGACGATCCATTGACAGGTCACCTTGGAGTTGCAGGTTATTCTTCGAATAATTGAGATCCGGATTAGACTTGATGCTGCCTCGCTTCCTTTTAGTTGAGCGTTCAGGTGGAGATGGCTCCTTTATCTGTAACTGTAGCTTCCCTATTCTTTTTCGGATAATAGCAGCATCATTCGATAATTTTCGCTCCGCGCCATGATCCCGGAAGAGCTTCACATTGCAGAAGCAAATTTCTGGTTCTTGAAAACCGAGTTCGCCGACTTTCATTGTCTTGGCACAAAGTCTCACTGACATTCCTTTCACGCCCTTCGAGAGTGTGAAGTCGGTGGATAAAAAGTTAAATCGAACTGGGATACTAAGTTTAGGTACCCCATCGTTCGACTTACCAGTCCAGTTAACAGAAAATCCATCGAGAGAAACTTGGTCAACTTGCATGAAAGGATTGTTTTCACCCATGTATTCGACAGCCCTTAGGCTAGCACCGCGCGTTTTTGATTCATCTAATCCTCGCGCAGATTTCCACAGTTTCCAATAAGCAGCTGGGTCAGATCGCTGTTGATCCTCTTCGAATGAAATCCGGATGGATGTTCGGTACCGGTTTGACTCGTATGTCGCAGATGGCATTGAGTCTAACACCGAAAGGTGATAAACTTGCCCCTTGTTGAGATAAGACACAGGTGTCTCGTTCGAGTGATTCACCGTTGCAGTGGGGGCCTGAAGAGTGGTGGGGTAGCGGAACCTGACAATATAGTGTTAAGAATTTGGATGTTAACGATCTTTTAGATCCACTTACTGATTGGCCTCAGGGTTGGGCATATTTTGGGAGTAACTAGCGCCACCGCACATTTCTTGAGCACCTTTCGTTGGACTCCACGCCATTCCGTCATCGGTTGTATTGTTTAAACCAAGCGGCTCAGCCGCAATTGTCATGCTTCTAAGGTCTAAACTTTGCTGCAGAAGCTGATTTGGTTCATATGCACCTTGCGCGGCAAAAGGGTCCATGCCATTCCATAATTGCGAAGGATTGACACTATCTAGAGATCCAGATTCGGCTTGATCTCCGAATTGAATTCTAGGTTGCCAGTCCGATGTAGATTGAAGGGGATCTTGTTGGGGAATGTTCTTTGGGGAGTAGCACCCCTCTGCCAAATCAGGGAAGGTAGTAGTGGCATTCAATTGGGAGGTATACAGGTTGGTAGTTCCGCCTTGGGGTGCCGGCCACTGTCCAGACACTTCTGAAGTGAATGAACCGGGTTGTGCAACGTCATCGAACAAAGAAGAGTCCAATGTCCCTTGAAGGTTCCCTTTCGCCTTCTTGCATGTGCTGGCTAGACATGAGACTTTTATACACGGAGTGATTGAGGAACAAATGACTTACCCATATGATGGTGTAATCCCATCCTCTTGAACAAAGGAGTTATACCGTTTGTCATTGGGAGTGGACCCGTTGAAAAATGATTGCCCACAGAGCTTTTGAAAGCGCGCTATAAGCTCTTCATTTGCCCGATGAGGCCCGGTTCTATGCGGCAGAATTTTCGGAATTAGAAAAAAAAAAGTCGAAACATATGCATTGGGTAGGTAATAGGATCAGGCTTACCTATGGCATAACATTGGTGAAAACTTTTGAGAGAGAAAATGCCTCTATAAGAAATAGTCTGCTTTGGATTTGTCTTGAACTGAGTCGAATCAAAAAAGCACAAAGTTAATCTTAAACCCGAGATATGGAATATTAAATTTGAAGTAAAGCAGTCACCACGAAACCTTTTTTTATTGAAATAGTAAAATGCAGATAGATGGTTGAAATTTTGCCTGGGGGCTAAGTTGCTTATAACGAGCCGAGTTACAAATCGAACAATTCAGTCTTTTCATAACACCCCACATAATAATGAGATCATGGATATCATGTTTGATACATAATGTATCTAAGTACTTTGGAAAGGTGGAGATCAAAGGATGAGGTACCTTCTACCAACCACCACGATGGACCAACCATGGAACCTCGGGATTGGATATATTTTCCGTTCTCAGTGTCACCGTGACTGGCAGCCTGAGCTACGTGGCATGGAGTTCTTGTTGGGTTGCCCACGTTAGAAAAGGGTCAATCATCCATCCTTTCTTGCGCAATTGTAGATCCTCGGCCCCTGTTATTCCTGATTGACGACTGTGGCGTTTGATACTCTACGAATAAAATTTTAAATCGAGCCACAAGTTGATCCCCACGAGTTACTGGACCAACCATCTGATCCATTCTAAATTGTTCTTTGTTTGTGATAAGTACATCACACAAAAGTACCCCGTCAGGAGCCGCGGAGTTACGCATGCGTCCCGAACCCGCGAACCGCAAAACTGTAATGCATTCCATTGGCCGCTTAATCTTTCCGGCAGGAGTCGCCTCCCGTGTGGAGTCTTGTCTCCACTCAATGCGACCATCAATCTTTTGAGCTCTGTATGGGAGGGGCTGTGGCATTTTTAGCCATTGGAGCAACAGATTTCCAGTACCCCACATCAATTGAATGCGCTAACATGTATCTCCCGACTGCTCCCTGGGGTCCTTGTACATGTACATATGAGCCCGACGCCACCGTCCACTTCTCTCGTTGTATTATTCAAGGGGCCTCGACTTAATTCTGTTTAAAGAAAATGTTCTTTTGGTTTCCATATGATGATGTAGACGGCTGAAACTATCTTAATTTTTTTGTCCGGATCTTCAACGCTATTTTCTGAGATGTATTGATGGGATCCGCGTGTTATGAACACCTTGCACAAAAAGCTCGGTTTCTATAAGGGAAAAGATAGAGGTTATCCGCTTAGTATTCGATTGAATTATTCTGGCATGAATATCTCAAGATCTTCAATTCTAGATTAACAACTAGAGTATTGTCTTTACATAGCTACTGGTTCTTAAAGACAAGGTACATATCGAATTTCGATATCATTTTGCGAAAAGCAACAGAGGCAGATTTCGAAACTTTCCACCGACTAATAATGATATACTAAGCGAAGATTATATATTGGCGTGCCTTCCAACACTAGGCAATAGGGTGTATTGGAAGAAGGATCCATCTAATATACTTTTAATTGGAAAATGGTTCCTTGGCTTAGTATATCTGCTGGATTTGCCACTATTAGACACAGACTGAAAAGAACACCTAAGGCATTTCCCCAAAAAGATAGTAGGTGGCATCCCCAACGTAAAATCGCCGGAGGAAATTTTTATATCGAAAATAAAAACAAAAGCAAATGAGAGTAAATAGATACACTGTAAACAGTAAATAGATACTGGCAGTAAAAAGTGGGCAATAGCCACAGTACATAGTACCCAAATCCAGCTTGAACCTATTAGCTGTCTGTCTGCTCTTTGTTGTGACAGAATAACTGTCCATTATTTTAGTATATTTATTGTCCTTTCTATCAAGCTTGGAGATACTTCCGCGTATTAAAGTGCTGAGTTCTTTACTGTGAGGTACTGTGAACAGTAACTTGATAAAGTGAGGCAAACAAAGTAGAGAAATAGGATGTAGTAAAAACAAAAGCAGCTTCAACTTGAAGATTTCGCGTGTCCGTTTAAGTATTGACTGGCGTATTTATATTATATTGACAGGCTGTTGCGATATGTCGTTGAACAACAAGAGTGCCAGGGCGTCGTACTTTTGGAACTCCCCGGTAGTCTTCCCTAAGAATACACGGCTGTCTTGTTTGGTGCAGCGTTTTCCGGGTGTCCTCAGCGTAGAACAAGGCTGGTTTCTCAAGAGGCTCAAAGAACGAGCGAGAGATGGAAGAGTAAGAACAAGCAGTGATTGGTACTTTGGACCAAGGCGGCTGATTTCATTAGACGATGGATTGAGCTCGCCATTTAGTGATGATGGGCCGTGGATTGTAACCTCAGACCACTGTATCACCTCAGTGGAGAAGACCTAGCAATAGGGATCTTCCATGTCCGAGTTTTGTCGAAAGACTGTTCATATTCCTTCAATTCGCTGTTTGTCCGGTCAGAGAGCTTGTACGTCTCCGAAGAAGCCTTTCGTTGGCTTCCACTATCAGGCACATTGTCTTCACGTTTAGTAGGCGTCAAAGAGACGAAATCGATCGCTTCAGGTAATTGGAAAAAGCTCGAAAAGTCGACGCTGTCTTCTTCAATGGTGGGAACCGGGGACGACGGCTCGGACATACTGTGCATTTTATGCTTTACCGAGGATCGGCACTCTTGAAAACAGACAGTATCTGGAGATGAATCACACCGACGAGTAGCGCAAGATTTGAATGAACGTTGATTTTCCATAATTCGTAATTGGACTGGAATGCTAAGACTAAGCTGTGTTCTGGATAAAACTAGCTCTCAAGAACAGTACGGCGGATTACTTAAGCTCCGGAATATGTAATCTAATTATCAAGCAAAGCCAATGTCGGTGGCTAACATAATTCCCAGCTACCCTGGCCATCCCATCCAAATCGCGACCTCGTACCGACGTACCAGCTTCAACCGCCTGCGGGCAGTGCCCCACGTCGATCTTCACAGGACTCGCGAGAGTTTATTGGTTGGTGCTTGCGCTGGTGGGGCACATAATTATGGCTCCTATTTGGCCAAGTCGAAGCCCGTGTTAATATATGACGTGTTTACCAGTGGATAACTAATAGCCTCGCAGGTGGTAAAAGTCGTTTGTTGCAGCACGCACGTCATAGTCAGCATCTCGTCAAACCTGCGTGTGGTTGGTCATGTCACACACCTTCTTTGAACGTTGGACGGCCGTGGAGTATCACTCTACCTATATTGGAAGCCCTGTCTGGCCATCTCCTAAAGAGCCAAATTCACAAGTCCATAAGATGGAGCTCTCTTTTATTGATAAATCTGTTGTATTCCTAGTGAAATCCACGATAAACAATACCATGCATCGCAAAGGTTGGTCAAACAAGACGGCTCGACAAAAAGCGAGAGAGCGTAATTTTAGATTACAATACCATTACTGTCACCATATTTAAAAATTCTAGTGTATACTACAGCGTCCTTTGCAGAAAAAAATAAAATGGATGTTCTCTTACTGACCCATAAATATGGGATTCCATCAAGTTTTAGTCGATCGCAGAAGTTTACTTCCCATTGAAGTAAAAACTATGTAAGTGGCCTGCGAGTTCTGATGATATCACACATCCAATTCAATTCAATTCAATTCAATTCAAGATTCAATTAACCTAATGCAGCCCAGCTATGTACGCAATGGCTATGTAGGTGCTACCTCAGGAGCAGCATGAACCTGCCGAACGCCGTATAACCCAGTACAAAGGAGAAGATGGCGTTGTGCCAAACATAAATCAATCCAACGCCCAATATGCCCTAAATAGTCAAAAATGAAGCCATTCCCGTCCCCCATGGCCAATCTCCTCCCCTTCCTCGTAGTCACCCAGTTTCCACACGCTCTGCTGCCTCAATTGATTTCCAGTTCTGGCGATTCATCGAACAGTACACCTCTCGTAGTGCATATCCATGGTCAACTTCCTTATACGTAGCGTCTTCGCCTCCTGTACCGCCGCCTAGGCTTATATATTGTTCACCATATCTTCCGCTTCCTGGATATCCGTATCTTCGTACTCCATCTCACGGAACTGCCCTAGCAGCCCTGTCTTATATATAAACTCGGCCACGTAGCGACAGGCTAGCAGGTGTGATACAAGTGTATTATAGTCCGAGCACCGCCTAAGATCCGTTTTATATATAATCTTGTTGAGGAACGAGGCTCGCAGTTCGGTATATAATAGGTAGTGAAGAAGGATATGCTGAGGTGTCTGGCTGCTCTCCTCACACTGACACCTCCCTGTATTAAATTCGTTCTCTCCGGAGCCCCTGCCTCGCTGTGAGATATATTTAAACAGGAAATATCTTAATTCGATACGCTGAGAGCGTATCTGCATCAAAATCGAGCTGTATGTCTTTAGAAACTTCTTATATAGTTTTAGTGTCTTTTTCTTAGGCACAGGCACTAGCTTGTGGTACTGCACAGATAGCTTATCTGTTGACTTTCTCTATTCCTTTATCTAGCGTTCTTTAAGGCGCTGCCTCACCTATCTCTTCGCTGATGACGCCAGCCAGATAATATCGATAACAGAGATATGTTGATCCGCCTCTCCGTATTCCACCGCAAACTTTGTCTTAACGTTAATAGCTTTATTTCTAGGTATTCTCACGTGAGCAGGGATCTAGCGGATCTTAACAGGAATCACTCTTATATCTGAGCCTCTGAGAGCCTGTACAGCTTTATAAATACTTCTAATAATGTACTGGCCTGAAGAGCGTTTCGGATTAGAGACCGCCTAGATTGCTGCTTGACTGTCCGAAAAGATAACTAACTTTGCTGCACAGTTTTGGTCTCTTTTGTATTGTTTTTGATATTAATTGAGAGCTATCTCGATATCGTTGAGTTCTGCCATATACGCAGACGAATCTGATATGTCTCCGAGATGTCGGTGGAGATACATATAGGGAGACCGCTGGATAAATGCGGCCGCAGAACTAACCTGCTCTTAATACTCACTTCTATCTGTGAAGCAGATCTCCGCTGGAGGTCTCTTAGAGATCTGATATTCATGTATATGCGGCTCTAAAAGCTTCTTAATATCCTAATTAAGCATCTCACGATGCACTGTATTGTGTAAGGCACGCACTGCCTCTGTATCCTTAATTTTGTAGGTCATATGAGGCTCTCAGGGCTTTAAGATAAAGGCCTTATGAGATTCTTATTAGCTCGAGGGCGGCGTAAGAGTCTGTAAGACCTCACTCTTCTTCTATCTGAAAGCTTCTAGGGGGCACTATCCCTCTAGCCGACATTAATAAGGCCTTTGTTTATATTTGAGAGTTTCTAGTTAGGCCCATTCAGGCCTAGTTTTGATATGAATTACTGCTTTCTTAATATATTGTTGTATTTGAAGCCTTATCAGCTGGATATACAGCTCAATATCTATTAGGGCACCGCTCACGCTCTTAAAAGCCCTGCTAATAAGGATTATAGCTCTCTTCTGCACTCGGGCAAAGACCTGAACAATCTTATTCCTCTCTGTAGCTGGCAGGGTGTCTGCTGCAGGGCAATACTATACTAAAAGACCGTATAGGAGTTGTGGTATCACGACTGCCTGATATATCTTTTATATAGCCAGCAGAGAGACTTCTCACGTGGATCCAGTAATACTCTGAAGGGCTTTGAGACTGCTGTTAGCCTTAGAGATTGTATATTGGTGGTGCTTGGTAAAAGTGAGGTCTTTGTTGAGCCAGATTCCGAGATATTTAGCGTGTTGAGAGGGTTGAATAAGTTAGTTTAATATTTGAACTAGCATCTGGTCGTCGTCCTGAGGGTGATAGGCGTTGAAGTTATATAAATTAATGTTCTCAGGGATACTGGTGCTGTTGTTGATATTGGCGTTGGTCTTATTGTCGTTTAGATTAGTGAAGTGGAGAAGCTCGAACTTGTCGGGTGTAAATCTGGCTATATAAGTTTCGGCCTAGCGGTTCGCCTTTTTGAGAGTCTTGTTGAGAAGTTGTATATTTGTATAATATAATTCTGATATAGCCATAATTACAGTGTTATCTACCTATCTAAAGCCTTCTGTGGTGCCCTTATCTCTTCTTATATAGCACGCTTGTAGAAGAGGCGTGTTAAAGAGGAGAAAGAGGATCGGTGATAGCAGAGAGCCCTATAGGATACTGATGGGCGTCGGAAAGACCTTGCTGAGATATCCTGGCAATCTAATACGTGTGTATCGGCTAGTGAGAAAGGACTTAATCTACGATGCCAGTTAGTGAAGGCCTAGCTTTCTGATATTGCTGAGTAGGCGGGTGTGTGACACATTATTATACGTACCGGCAATATCCAGAAGAATTATAGACACCTTGCGGCTATAGCCCTATACCCTTCGTATATAATCCTGTAAAAGCTGTATAACGTGCTTAATAGAGATACCTTTCTGGCCTCTAAGGTGGGTATTAGGGAGTAATTAATGCTCCTCTACTGCCTATGTAATACGTGCTATGACTACCGCTTCTATGAGCTTAGCTAGGGTGTTAATAAGAGCCACCGGCCGGTAGGACTTAGGGATACGGTAGTCACGTGAGCTGCTCTTCCGCAACGTCATAGTAATTAAGCCCTGAAAGCAGTGAGGGTTATATCCTATTCGTATACACGAATCGAAGATCCTAGTAATAACAGCAATAAAAGTATCACTAAGAGCTGCTAGTACCTTCCACACGCGGTTAGGGAGCTCATCCTCACCCGGCGCTTTATCAGACGGAATCCGCTTAATGGTATTAAAAACTTCTTGCCGGGTGATGCCTAGGAACTGGATATCAGGGCGGCAGTGTTCTGAGCCGATATCACTGAGGTCGGCCTCTGGAGGCCTTGGAAAGAAGGCCTGCCGGAGCAGGGCAACTTTAGCCTTATTAGATTCAGCAAAGCTGCTATCCGGACGCTTTAGCGGAGGTATCACGGAGCTCGTTAAGGCTTGCTCTCGCATCCGTGCCTATTTAGAGAGCATCTAGAGGCTATAGGGGCCCTCACTGGTGCTCCTTATCTAATTCCTTCCGGAAATAGATAAGGACTTCTTAATAATTTGACCTTTTTGATTGCGTACAGCTGTATACACTTAGTGGCGTTCTTAATAGTCCTCCTTGTTTTCAGCATGCTTCAGCTCCCAAAAGAGCCTCCGGCACGTTTTGATAGCTTTAGTGCATTACTCATTCTATCTCTCTCTAGCATACACTAACAGGCGTGCCCTTGGCACTGTGGCCTGTGTAGCCTACTGTATTACGCGAAGAAGGTGTTCTGTTGCAGTTTTAATTTAGTGATGTGTATTGAGGAGAGGAGACCAGCTCTCTAGGTTCAGATTGATGTATTCAGCGAATTTTAGCTTATCTATAGCCTTCTAATTGCGGTGAGGCGCGGGAGGCTTAATTTACGGTGTCTTGATGTCAAGAAGCGTGTGTATCAGTAGGTGATCTGAATCAGCGTGCACACTCTTGTCTGTACTGCAGTAGACCACACGGTCCGCTATATTAGCCGAGGCTAATACTAGATCGATAGTACTAGCTGAATTACCGCCTCTGCGGGTGATAGTGCCCTCAGGGAGACAGCTATCAAGTGCCACTGTCTCTATAAGGTTAAGAAGATCCTCTGAAGCAGCACTAGGTTCTGTATCTCCGCCTCCCCAGTACAGATAGTGAAGATTAAAGTCTCCCAGGACTAGCCAACTAGCCAATGTTTAAGGCTGATCAGGCAGAATAGCAGATAATAGGTGTTATGCCGATCTAGTGCTTCAGTCGTTGTATAGATTGATGATGTGTAGGCCATCACCGATTCGAAGCTCCTGGCAATCAGGAGAATAGGCAGTATGTGTCTAATTAGCAAGCTTTTTAGACACGAAGAAGCATACTCTCGCTCGTTAGCCAGCAGCTATATTAATCTCTAGAATCAGTAGCTCATATGTGTGCTTTGCTGGGTGATGGGTATCATCTTTAAATAGGTTCTTCCAAGGCTCTTAAATTACAATAATATCAGCTTCCAAAACCGCTAGATCACAGAGAAACTGAGCTATCACAATATCCTTAGATCTGCCAACATTGTATTAATATATTGACAGAGCTTTCCATATTGTATTCCTAGATATGTGTTGATTTAATGTCGTATTAATCATTAGGTAGTGGTGCGAGTCTTCCTGGTTCTAGTTGATGGCGGAGTGTCGTCCTGGTCGTCCTGCTCTAGGTTTAGGCCGTCTTGTTCGTCGTCGGCTCTGTCCTGAAGAACAATTACAGTGTCCTAGCTTCTCGTGACCCTGAGCGTCGGCGGCGACGGCAATTACAGCTGGTAACGGCTAATTAAAGACACTCACTTTCTCTTCTTCCTTGCTGGCTCTCCAGGCGCTGACAAGGCCTGTCGCAGTAATAATAGGCGGTAAGATATATCTCGGTATCGGTTATCAGCATCGGCTTCTGATAAGGCTCGATTAGCGGCTTCGGCGATTATAGTAGTTGTGGTAGCTCTGGTGAGGCATCGTTCACTGCTGTTAGTGGTGCTAGTAGCCTGGCTGCTGCTATTACTGCTTTTAAGACGCTTCTTTGCAAATGCAGCTCTTACCCTTACAGTTTTTGCCCGTATAACATCACGGGCATCCTGACCTTCACGGAAGACAGAGACCCTGGTATCCCCAATCACTTCCTGATACAGGCCATTCTCCCTTTCATTAAACAAGATAAGAGCTGAATCAGACACCAGAGCTTCCTATAATAACACTTCTGAGGAAGACACAGGAGCCACCTGCTGAGATATCTGATCAGCAGTCTCACCCTGTTCTTCGGCAACAGATAGAGTATTAATCTCTATCTCATCCTCAGTTACCTACTTAGCTGCTTCCTAAGCTTATAGCACCTTCTTCTGGCCTCTAGACAACACTATTATCGACCTTTAAGATCTCTTCTCCTTCTTTTTATTCTTCCGAGCACACTAGCTGCCGGCCTTCTCAGTGATCTGAATACCTGACACAATACATGTCGGTTCAGTGGTTTGAGAGTTAGATTGCTTCCCGTTACTAGAGCGTACAGTGACAGATATAGAAGCGCTATCTTCCTCACTGCTAGACACCTGCAGGATGCCCTATAAGCTCGGCTGAGATAGTGGTATTAATACTGAGAGGTTATTAATACTGTATTCAGCAAGGACTCTGTGATAGAGCCCACGCTGTCTAGACAGTATCTGGCTCCTCTTAACCGCCGCCATCCTCATCTCGCATTCAGGGGACTATACAGAGTGAGCGTCACCATAATTAGCACACTTAGTAGCGCCTACCAGGCGTGTAGAGCAGTCTCGAGATTAATACCCTGCTGCACAGTAGACGCAGATTATTGCTTTAGCACAGAAGGTTCCTATATAACTATATTCCTAACAGTTAAAGCACTGACGCACACAGATCGACCTGTCATATAGGATAGCCTAAAAGTGATTCAAATCCCAGAGCACGCCGTGCTGAATAGCTAAATTAGAGGCCTACAGAATTATAAACTCCAGAATAAATAACGCAAGCAACATCCATTCCCTAGGCAGTTTAAGCCAGCCAATCTTCGTAATTCGAGCATCCAGACCCTACAGATTATTCTGCAACACAAGAGCTTCACCCTTCTGCTTTAAGGCCTTCTTAAGATCGTTAATCATTGGCTTATCCACCAAGGACCGCCATAGAACGCCGTGAACGATAGCACCCCACATAGGCAAGTGCACGAACGCCGATTTGCCCATCTTTGACACCCATACATCTCGATAAGCCCTCATTATCTCTGCCTCCTTCGCATCACGCATCGTCAGTCTGATATCTCCAGATCAGAGCTGGCGGGCAGCTAGTACTGCCACACTAGCAAGAGAAGGAATGCTCTTCGACCTGGCGGCTTATGCCTGTATCTTGTTAATCTCTTAGACCATATCGGCTGACGTTTTACGGCAATACTCTGCCACTAGCTCACAGTCGTTAAGGCACACAATAACCTCTCGGTCACGTGTACCTACTACCGGTGCGGCGGAGCTAGTAGATCCAGAGGGCGAGAGGTAGTGAGCCGGCGGCGCAGCATTAGCGGCTACTTTTGATGCCCATAAGCCAGTGCCTATGCGTGTCGGAGGCGCCAAGGCGGTTTTGATATCATCAACAATCTCGCGGCGAAGGTCCTCACGCAGGGAGCGAAGCTCATGCTGCCAATCGTAGAGGGGGAGACGTATCAGATCGTTAGTGAGCACCCGAACGGTTTCGAGCATATCCCTCACCTTCTCAGTCTTGATAGTCGCTTTCTGGCTGCTATTAAGCTCATTCAATAGCTCCGTGGCCGTGCAATTGACATTCTAGACGCGTTCACGGTTGCTTAGCAAAGTTTTCATCGCGGCCGAAGCGCCGCCAAGAGGACGGCGAGACGCCTTTTCCACGCGCGGCACCGGCATATTGAGATACAGGGTATAAAACCTATATCACAATATAGCGCGTGGAGTTAGATGAAACTTGCACTAATTTATGAAGCCTGAAATGGCCTGGTTCCTGAGATATAACAAAAATTCGATTTGCGTTTGGGGAGTTGTTTTTTTTTATATCACACATCCAACAATCAGCCTTATCCACATAAATACGTTCTCTTAAGACTGAAAGTAAATAGTTGCAAGATCTCTGAAAGAGTCAATCATGACATTCTCCCATGGTGTCTCACACGGCTATTCGCCGAAATCATACTACGACTATCCTCCCGACTCATATCGGCATTCTCGAAGGTCGCCTTTCTACGATTATGATGAGCCCATCCGAGACGACCATCATCAAGATGCTTACGGCTTAGTCAAAGGCCATGGTCATGGCAATAATAAAGACCACGGTGGCCGTCATGGTCATCATCATTATCATGACCATGGCCATCGTGGCCACCGCCATCATCGTCACCACGATCACGATCGACATCACCGAGATAACCACAGCAATGATCCCCACCACAAAGAGCATTTAGCCGAGGGTGCGATCGCAGCTGCAGCTGCGGCAGAGCTGGTACACAAATATCGCAAGAAAGAAGGAGAGGAGGTAAGCTCAGGATGGGGGCATTTCGCTCGTACGGCCGGGGCGGGAGCTCTCGGAGCTGTGGCAGTTAATGAAGTCTCCCGTGTACGACGTAAAGATAAATAATTTTGGTGACACGGTCCTGAATATTTTGTACACAGAATGCGTATATTTGCAACTACGAGAAATGAATAATTGAAAACTTCTGGAAAATACTGTGTCAACATTGAAAAAGTAAATAATAAACACATTCAACCCCGAATCAGCGCTCCCACAAACAAGCTATCTTCGCTGACGCTGAAACAATATTCGCTCTGGTATTAGAAGTTTGCCCTACAAATTCTTATGCCTGAGCATCAATGAGAATCTTGCAGTGGCGATCGCGATGATCAATCAACTCCCGTAAGCCTTTCTCCACCGCGTCTGCTAGCTTTATCCTTGCTGTGATCATCTTATCAGTGTTGAGTTGCCCTAAATCAGCCGTTAGCAACATATTACACCAAGCTTGGAGGTAACACTTCTGAATGAGCTCACCGTAGCTCAAAGCCTGAATCACATGGAGAAACGACAGCTCATCATATAGCGCAGCTCCCATGTAGTTGATCTCGCTGTATGTCATCTCATTGACAGCAAGCGACGGTTTATCCTCCCAAACGGCGATATTGACAACCGTCCCATGAACACGACAAGCTCCAATAATCCCATTCAGAGCAACCTCCACTCCAGCGGAATCGAAAATAACATCTGCGCCGTTCTTATCAGTCAATTTCGATACTTCTGCAGGTATATCACATTCTCTCGGATCGAGAACGTGCGTAGCACCGAGCTCCTTGCCAAGCTCTTTGCGATTCTCCATTAGCTCGACAAGGATGATACATTTCGCTCTTTGCAATCTGAGAACTTGGATTACGCCGATCCCGATGGGTCCGCCACCCAGGACGAGTGCGGTGTCATTAGTCTTGAATGGAGATAGATTGACTGCATGCCAAGCCACTGCTAGTGGTTCGACGAGTGCACCGGCTTCCAGCGACACATTATCGGGCAATGCATAGAAGTGCTCTGGTGGTGCGACGATGAAATGAGCCATTCCACCACCGTATCCTTATAGGTACCAGTAATCAGCAACACTGTTACTCTTGATGGATGTTCATTGGGGAAGATATGATCATACCACTAAGGCCGATAAATCTGATATTCTCGCAGCAATGCCTATTGCCACCCTTGCAAGCAGGACATTTCCCATCATATATCGTTGGTCGGACGACTGCTCGTTGCCCCTTAGCAAGACCATTAACGTTCGCTCCAACTTCCTCTATGATACCGCTGAATTCGTGTCCTAGTGTCACGGGTGATTCCTTTCCGCTCGTGGAATAGGCCTCCTTCGACACCAAAATTGGCCCCGACATGTATTCATGTATATCTTTCTTGATGTTATCATGCGTGAGCCGTCATTGTGGAATAGAAGAAGTTGACGGACATACCACTTCCACAGATTCCAACATAAGCTGGTCTCATCTAGTAAATATTCAAAAAAAAATCGAGTTACTGGCGGATTCTAGAATTTGATAATTGCATATTCGTTACCTTGATCTCATCTTTCCCACACAGCGGCTCTGCCACTTCATCCACGCGGACGTCTCCGCAACCGTGAAAGCGAACGGCCGTCATTTTATCGTACTTGATAGAGATTAAAATGAACAGAAAGCCCTTTTATCAAGCTGGTTTATGTATGAACCTTGTCCTCATGATCATGAAGTGACTTGGATTAACCTGAACTCCAACTTGGAAGTGCCCAGGGGGCTCTTGACGCAGTGATGCCGTGGCTACGGGCTCTAGGGAGAAAGCCACTGGCGCAAAAGTACTCTTGGCTTGAGTCATACTTCTGTATTAAATACCCACTATCGACAGAAATGGCCAATGCCGCTAACAAGACGAGTAGGAATGCAAATTCATCTCTACGGTTCGAGGATATCTTGCTGAAAACATTCGATGACCTCACTCGAATGGGATGCGCAACTCACCATGATGTCATTCTCTGCCGGTAGATCTCGAGAAAGAGCCCCGAAAGACATCATTCGACGAGTTGGAAGATATCCCTGTATTGTAGTATATGTATGTGTCAATTTGGCCCGAATCGTGATCGACGCGAATTTACTATACAATGTGTAAGCACAGCTCAATACATTGATATCGCCCCACTAAATCCCAGTTGTATCCCCACAATACCTTATACCCCAAATTATTAGCTGGGAAAAACTGCCGACCAATGAGTTCATTCATCCATGAGCTTGGTACATATACATAAACTGCCAGCCGGTAATATTTTAAAAATGCACTCAGATAATTTTGTGGAGATAATAAGCTTAAGAATCATAGTTATCCTGATACTTTTGTTCTCCAACTTCTCGTAGCTGTCCACACTAAAGCACTAACGCTCCTCGTCGGCGAACAAAAACTTTCCACAGCCAAACTTGGTCCTGTATTCACACTTGATGAGATGGAACTATACAGAACCTTGCCAGCTTTCAGCCCTTAACCTCTATCACTAGAGAATTCTCGTGTGTCAATTTTAGTACGCAGGGTGTTCTTTCAAAAATTCTGAAAATCGATAAAGGTGTTGAATAGATTCTCGGGGCTTTCTGAAGATGGACTGGAGGAAGAGTTCACTGATGAGGTCGACTTGGTCCACTCTACCTCACCCTCCATCGACCCATCAGACACCGTGCTAATCGAAAACGACGGTGATGGACATTGGATTGTATTTTGATTCATATTCTGTATAATTTGGTAGATTTCTTGGTTGTCGCATTTCCCTGCATGTTCTAGCAGTTGATTCTTAAGCTGCCAGAGGTCTTCTTTTAGTATGCTAATTTCCGCTAGCAAGCCTTTGCGCTTGGCTGCCGCGGCATCAACAGCGCTTTGAAGTTCTTTGTGCTCCTGCTTTTTCTTCACGCGACATTTGTTCGCTGCGACGCGGTTTCGCTCCAGGTGCTTTATACGATCGGGACTTAGGTTCTCGCGGGAGATATATGTTATTGATTTAGAAGGTCTTCGGTAGGGTGTCTCTCGGGGCTTCGAGTTGTATGAACGGGTTTGGCGTAGGTCTTTTTCTATTCGTGAATTTGGCTTTTGGAAGTTTGGTGTTGATGAAGAGTAACCTTTCTGTGATTCTTCGAATAGATTTAACAATTCTGACGTAGGGTTCAATCCCATAGAGGGGATGATTGGCGTATCCAAGAATGGAGTAGCGGCTATTGGAGACTGAATCATTGTCATTGTAGTCATGTTGAGATTTGTAGAAGTGTGGGTGAAGACAGAAAAATACAAGGTCAATGTCCAATTGGTTCAACACGGGATGAAGGATCTATTCATGAGGAATTACCAGAAATTCGACAGTGGGCGAAGCTAAATTTAAAAATGAAATAGATCACTACATAACAGGTTCGAATGAGGTTTAAGAATTATGTGAAACGCTAATAATGAGGACATGTTCCAATCTCCAGCAAGTTCGGCGTGGCTTGGAATTAAACGCGTGGTGATGGAATACGCCATGGCTGGTACGACAAAATGACCCATTACGTGACATGGAAAGATCGAGACGCAACGGGAGGCTGGCGGGCTTTTCGAAACCTTCTCCTGCTGTGATATCAGACGACCGTTTTCGGAGGCAGCAAGACAAATGTACCTAAGCGGGGCAGCTAGCTATTACTGCGGGGGGTGCGGTCTGTGCTTGGTAACTAGAAGAGCGTTAAAAAGGTACATTTCTGGGTGACCTCATCAGGTCCGTCTGCGCATGTAGCAGCTTTTGATAATTGCGATGAATTTGAAAGCAATCACAGCCATGCTTAGACCTAATGCCCACGAATTTGACACTGGTCAATGTCAAGATTCAAAACTTGATTTCAGAAAACCTGAAATGGAATGTATCGCCCAGATTTGTCTTTAGAAACTTCTCAAATCATGGCGATGCTAGAAAGCCATCCAAAAATACCAAGATACCTCGATTACAAATTTCAAAGGAGTGTATAAGAAAGACCGGCTGGTCGAAACTGATGTCACAGCGGTAGAACCTGATAGGAAATTCGACATATAAGTCTAGACATGGCCTCATCATCTACTAGTCTTACATCACCCTTTTCGCAACCCAACATAATATAGAGCCTGCCAAGTTGCGCGAAATTCCACCATGGTAGACACCAGCGAGGAAACCGTACACAAGTCGAAGCTTGCCAACTTTCTAGACCCCCGAGTCGCGAACAATGTCGGTAAGGTTAAGTTCCTGTGGCACCAACTCCAAGGTTGGAGTGCTCACTCAAAAGCCATATAGAGAACAAAGACATCCGTGAGGCGCAGGAGGGGGCTGTCGGTCCCCACAATACCAATAACTGGATGAAGACACTGCCGGGAAGGGAAACGGAGCAACGTAGGTATTCACGATAGTAAATACAAGGACGAAATAGCTACTAATGGATTCAGGGCGAGATACGCCACTTGAGCACTTGGGTTCAGCTCGACATTACGGTAAAAGTACAGGATCTGGACCTCATGACAGCAACTTGATGAACAAAATTGATCCACGGGGGAACTCCGCCAGTAAAAATGGCGGGAATGATGCGAAATAACTGAACTTCTCTTGTCTCGCGATAAGTAACTCATTATATCTTGGAAACCTTTCCCGAGTATAGCAAAGTCTCCCATTTCAAGAATAGCTGAGTATGTGGCGGCTCCTTGACTGTAGTGGCTAAGTGAAGGTGATATCATAGCAGTACCATATGTATGGATAAGTCACAGAGCAGAGCGGAGATGATTTGTGCTCTCAAGTAGGAGTGGCAAACCGGAGTGGGGCTTGATACATGACTATGTACGACGGTACATACACGGCATATTGCCCGAATCATCTTCAGCTGAATTGCAAAGTCCCCACGTAGCTACATGGCAGACCCCGTTGATTTTTTGGCATTGACGACAGTGGCGTTTGATTTTCTGCGAATGAGGCCAATTCTAGCTATCCTTTGATTAATGGAAGTTCTTTTACAGTACCAATCACTGTTCCGAATGCGCTTTTTGAATTGAAATTCAAGCTATCATGTAGTGGTAGGTTTATCGAGATCCACATTGTTTTAGCTTCTAATTCTATCTTGGGCTGCGGTTCTTTAAAGTCCTGCAATAAGTGCGACTTTGGCTCAGAGATGAATCGATTAAGCAATCTAAATGGTCGGCTGTTATTACCGGAGGCTGGCGGCCCCACTGTGGGGGTATAGATCCACCGGATGCGACCAGCCTTGCTTTTGCTCCAAAGTACTGTACTCCGTACAGAACGGCCGATCTTCAAAAAAAAAAAACCAGCCAAGTCTGGCCACGGGATATGTACTTAATTTCAGCGAGCCCAACCGACTCCGTACGAGATGGAGAAACCTGTTTTGCTTGACGTCCTGCAACTGCGATACATCCCTGCTGCTGCTGCTGCTGCTGCTGTGGGACCCGATGGCTTCAGGATTATTCAGTGCTATCTTGACGCTCTAGTTAAAGTCGATAATGCGAGTGATGTGGTGTTACTGCGTGTTGGCGGCTGTAGGTTCTCATATCCTAATCGCATACGGTCGAAATGACAGCCACCAAAGCATCATTCCATGTTCGTTCTCCAAATCTGACTGGTATTTGAAGATTTCAAAAGTACATAGCTCAAGTGCAAGCCAAGACCAAATAATGTCCCTTGAGCGAGTTGAAAGTTCCTCGTGAGTTGAGTCAGACAGATGGCCCCGTGGAGAAACTACATACAGAGCAGGATGAAAGTGGACAGGGGTCGCCACTCTAGCATCTGATTGACCCGCTACGGTTCCGTCCAGTAAAGTGAATCAATGGCTTCTCCCTTTGGTGGGGCACATGTAGAGTTCCCGGCTTCTTAGCTTCTTGTGAACGGCCTCATGGAACCAGACCTTAAATCATTGGATTCCAGATCCGCGGCGAAGACTCCTCGTCACCTCACATGATCCGTCCAATTGACTTTTTGGGCTTCCATATAATCAAAATCTTTCAAGTTCTCTTTGATCACTGCCAGCACTCTCAACCTAGTATGTATATCTACGATTAGTTGTAGAATACTGCAAATTTATTTGCCTTTGTTTTTTGGAAATCTTTGAAGATATCTCTTATCGCCAGAGAAAATGCCTACATCTTTTAGCCAGCCCTTCAACCCAGGCCCGAAGCTAGCCCAGTTTGAAACAAATACAGTCATGGGCACTAAATTTGAAATCACATCACGGTTTGACAACCATTTTCCTTATTCTTTATTGACAAGCTAATGGATATTCACTACAGATACACCCAGCTGGAGCCAATCGGGGTGGGCATATCGGGCTTAGTCTGGTATAACTCCCTTTACAGCTCTGCTAAGCAATTGCTAACGAGTTTTGAACGAACAAGTTCTGCAGAAGACCTAATCACGAAGAAATCAGTAGCGATCAAGAAACTCAAAAGTCCATTTCAAACCGAGAACATTGCAGCTCATGCATTCCGGGAGTTAAAACTCTTGAAAGAACTTCGACACGACAATGTTGGTTGAATTGACCTTCCTCTTGGCACTGGAAGCGTTGGGACTAACGAATAGAAGATCAACCATTTGAAAGACATTTTTATTTCTCCTTTGGAAGACATGTATATAAGACACCGACACCTTCTATTATCGGCTTTACTGACTTTGCGTTAAGATATCTTGTGACGGAGCTGCTGGCAACGAACCTCGACACCTTGTTGAAGACAAAAAGCCTCGAGGATCAGTTCACTCAATATTTTCTCTATCAAATAATGGTAAGCTTTTGTAGCCAAATTTCTTCGTAGTCACCAATCTGCTGATATACTTTCTAGCGCGCTCTCAAGTATGTCCACTCTGCAGGTGTGATACATCGTGACATGAAGCCAAGCAATATTCTTGTCAATGCAAATTGCGATCTCAAAATTTGTGACTTTGGCCTTGCTCGACTGCAGGAAGACCGGATGACAGGATATGTCTCAACCCGATACTATAGAGCACCTGAGATTATGCTCACTTGGAAGAGATATAATGAAAAGGTGGATATTTGGAGTGCCGGCTGTATATTTGCTGAAATGATGATGGGCAGACCACTATTTCCTGGGAAGGATCACATCGATCAATTCTCTGTGATTACAAAGCTACGGGGTAGCCCACCTGAGGATTTGATGGCTAATGTGACTAGTCCGAACGTGAGTGTGTACAAATTACCGTTCATAAGTAACATTTCAGATGCCAATTGACCCTGTCTCGCAGACTTTGAAATTTGTTCGCTCTCTTCCTAAGCAAGTTGAAAAGCCACTATCGAGCCTTCTACCGAGTGCTGATCCTCAAGGTATGAACTGCCCGCTACTTAATCTTTCACGTTATGCTGACGATAGTAGCAATTGCTTTACTAGAGAAAATGCTCCAGATCGATCCAGATAAGCGTTGCTCTGCCTCTGACAGTCTAGAAGCTGAATATTTGGCCCCATACCACGATCCAACTGACGAGCCTGTCGCGGACAAAGAATTTGACTGGGATTTAGTGGAAGCTGACCTTTCCGCCGATGCTTGGAAAAAACTCATGTATAGGGAAGTTCTGAATTTCCATGAGAATGGCGGCGGTCCAAAAAGCATGACTACTCAGTTGAATGGACGGGGTCTCGATTGAGTTGATATCTTTTTGCTGTTCTCTCTTTCACAACATAACCAACTACATTCGATATTGTGACTCTGGCATTACCTCGAGTAATTGGACGGATTAATCTTAATCTACCAAATCATGAAGAGAATTGCTCTTGATAATCTTTCTAGATAAAACTCATCCATATAAGAACATGAATCTGTCTACCTCGCTTTTCGAAGCAAAGGAGTCAGGTTTCACCCTTATTTCTCACCGATAGTATGGATATGAATTCCTTTTCAGCATAGTAGCCCTGGAAAACTACCCCATGGTTCCACACAAGCAAGGCTAGATGTAAGAGGACCTTTTATCCTAGCGGGTAGAGGAGATCTGATTATAAATAGGAAACATGGTAAAGTACACCGTCAAATTGATTATTATACAACTAAAGATAATACAAATTCACTAACAGGCAATCCAGAACATGCCTGGTGTTCATGTTGATACTAAACACGTCGTTCCGTCAACCAGGCCCTTCAATGTTATCTTTCGCCTTCCTTGTGATCATTATCATAATCTTTGCCATGGGTTATTCAAGTCGCTTGAATTGGCAAAAAACTTCACGAATGGTGTCCTGATGTCGTTTACAGCACCAAGGAAGCTTATTGCTTAGCGGCCTCTGCAATTATGTGAGTATTGGAATGCCAAAATCGTAAGGCATGGGATCTCAATTACCTTTGTGGGCTTCAGCTTTGGCCTCATGCTTTTCCTCTTTGCCCT
Organism: Penicillium sp. S1701; assembly: GCA_023626415.1. Taxonomy (NCBI): domain Eukaryota; kingdom Fungi; phylum Ascomycota; class Eurotiomycetes; order Eurotiales; family Aspergillaceae; genus Penicillium; species Penicillium sp. S1701. The sequence goes on along the minus strand of JAMAGY010000018.1, from coordinate 499,359 downwards.
TGTCCTTCAGAGCGTCCTTTGCGGCGCTAGCACGGGTACCAATGCCTGCATCGGAGTCTTTTGCGACGTTCTTGTTGGCTTCCTTAGAAGTCTCATGGCCAGTGCCCTTGATGGTCTCTGAGACATAATTGGCCGCGTTCTATCATTGAGTTAGCTTGCAGATTGTTTATGGCAACGTATGCCTATCAGGATGGATATTTGCGGACCTGGACAGTCTCCATTGTGTGTGATGGTGGTTTTGAATGCGATAAAATGTAGTGGATTTCAATTCGGATGTTGTTGAGGAGGATAGTTGAGTTGGAGGCAATCATCAATTTATACGGTTTGGATTCAACTAGTCACTGAAAAGTTTCTCATCATAATTGTATCATAGAAGGGTGGGACAGGGGTATGGTCAGCCTCATGACATCACAAATCAATCATCACCAACCTGCTATTTCAAGAACGAGTTATCTTTTCCACCACTTATGAATATTCTCAAGGAGGATCTGGGCAATCACAAGCTTGATTATTGTCCAGTGAAGAACTCTAGGAGTAGAACCTGATTCTTGTAGTGTTCAGTCTGAAGCCATCAGATCTTCTGATATCACATGCTCGGCGAAATACAGGTTCGAGACTTGTCGGAGACATCTGATGCACGCCACTCACCGTTTTATTTGGCAACAATGTCTTTGTATTCGAGAATATTCAACTAACCTACATCTTCCGTCGCAGCGCGTCAAGAAAATGCAGAAGTTATGGTAACTGAGGAGGATATGATAAGTGAACATTAGTATTAATAGAGCTCAACCCTGTCGATTTATCTGGAACGTCTTCATGGCTCTTTAAGAGACAAGGCTGTATTACGTCCTGCTTTTTAATATTCCCTTCTTTCGTTTGTAACGCTGTTGTGATTTAGCTGGCGCGGCGTTTGAACGACGTTTCTTCGCCCATGTTGAGTTCCGGGCCATGGTGTGATTCCCAGGGCTGACAATATTTCGTCTGTAGGTGAGATGAACGCTCATAAATTGGGCTTCAGAGCGAGCCAGTCTATCTCAGTGCGGAACTCTGGAGTATCTGCCCCAGCGAGGCCTCATCCACGCCTGCTACTATAAATTTTCCCGCGTCCGATGTTGTCCCTGTCATTCGCACCCACCTTCTCTCTATTCCTTCACTTGTTCCAAATTTACGCCCTGATAATTATTGAATCTCCCGATAATACCTCCAAACATAAGAGAATCTCTGAAAGTCTTGTTTTAGTAGTAAACTAGTCTATAATATACTAGTTACAAAGGATAGTTTTGTGTTGCGGGTATATCAGTGTTCTGATTGGCTCACCCTGGGATATGCCCATTTATTTGCACAAGTACAGACCAGCGCTCCCAGCAACAACTTTGAACAACTACGCCAACGCGCCATGACTGGCTACTCGAAAATATTTACGAATCTCGTGTCATTTTGTTTACTAGCGATAACACGTCCGTCTACAATTCCAATGTTCCAATCCCTTTTCCGCCCCCGATGGCCATGGCCTAAGTTGGGAAATTTCGCGCGGCTGGGGTCCACAATGGCCGATAACCATCACATCGAGGATAACTGGATCGACGGTGTAGAGACACTCGAAAAATATCAACCCGGGGGTTATCATCCCACCAGGATCGGGGAAGTGCTAAACGACAGATACCACATTGCAGATAAACTTGGTTTTGGCGGCTATTCGACGGTTTGGCTTGCCCTGGATACTCACCTGAAGCGATATGTTGCAGTCAAGGTCAATATAGCAGACTCGGTTCCGCGTGAGGCGGAAGTCCTCAAGGCTCTGTCTGCTGCTCCTCCGTCGCCCTCCCCCGCACACCCCGGACATGGTTTGGTACCTATTTTCCAAGATGAATTCCAAGTCCAAGGCCCCTAATGGAAGACATATGTGCCACACAATGACCCCTGCACAATGTGATCTCAAAGAGGTCTCCTTTAGCCGTCTTTTCCCGCTCGAAGTTGCTCGAGCACTGTCATATGGACTTACATAGGCCGTTGCTTATACACATTCTCAAGGTTATGTTCACGGAGGTTTGTCATGCGATCGCGATATTTATGGACGTTTTATACCAGTAAGCTGACGTCCGCAAATCGTCGGTCTGCTAGATATACATCTAAGCAACGTCTTGGTCAAACTCCCATCAAATTTCGATGACCCTTCCATTAAGCAACTTTACAAAAAGTACGGTGAGCCCGAGACAGTCCTCGTCACACGATGCGACGGGGAACCATTACCCCCAATGCGCCAGCCGAGGCAGTTGTGCCGCTGTTCTTAGGAAAATATGCAGAGGAGTTCACATTATCCGACGCACACCCGCTTCTTCATGACTTTCGCGAGGCATTTTCGCCTGCCTCAGAAGAACGTCTGGGACAAGACTGTCATACACCACCCGCATTTCGAGCTCCAGAAGCGCAATTCGAACCGCTCACCCGCCTTGATTATCCCTCAGACATCTGGAGTCTGGCTACGGCAACCTGGGAGATCATCGGGATGAAACCTATTTTCAGCACTGATTTCGTGCCTCAGGATGAGATAGTGGCTCAACATATCAATGTACTTGGACCTATGCCTTCGGAGTGGTGGGGACGCTGGGAAGGACGGGCGCGATTTTTTGAGGAGGATGGGTGCCCGACGGAATCCTATAGGGAAAATAGATGGCCTCCGCTTCAGGAGTCGTTTGAAGTTTGTGTGCAGAGCTCGAGACGGAAAAAGGGAGACGAGATGGGGGGAGATGAGACAAGTGCGTTTCTGGAGTTGATGCGCCGGATGCTATCATTCCGGCCGGAAGAGAGACTGACAGCTGAAGAGGTGCTGAAGTCGGAGTGGATGGTTAAATGGGCATTGCCTGATTATGAGCGGAGGTGAAATTATTCCCGTTGAAATGCTTAATGCAGAAAATCCATGTAGCAATAGTCATATCAAAGGATCTATACGCTGTTCCGTGCCCAAATAGGGCCGTGTGCCAATTTCGTACGAGTAGAGCGTAGACTACCTAGTAGGTACTCAATACGGGCCTCTGATCAGTCTCTTAGTAATCACTAAATTATGAGTAAACGGCGACTAAATTGAACAGTATTCAATCAGAGGTGCTCAGTGAGATATATCATGCCCATGTATACTGGTACTAGTATGATGCTAGGTACAGTGAGCGCCCCTATTAAAGCGGCGGCACTTACTAGTAGAATATCTAAGGAGCCAGGAGAAATATGATACATATGTAGGTGCTATTCAGACACTGTATATCATATGCTGAAGAAAAATGTAACTAGTAACAGAATAGATCTTCGTGTATGAATATGGACATCTCTATACGGGTTGGGTCTCGGAATGATCCTGACACTCCCTTTTTATTTGCAGCGCACGCGGCACGCCTAACCCACCCCTTATTCATTACTTCATTCAAGTCGTCTCTCCGCATCCAGCGGCGGAGTCAACATTGCGTTGGACTGAGTTGCATCGTCCATGGAAGGAGAATCCACATACTCCCCTTCAGCTTCAAGTCTCTTCACAGCCGCAAGATGCTCCTCGGACAAAGAGTTCTTGAAATCCGACCCAGGGCTGTCCCAAACATAATCAACCCATTTCTCCCCAATAACCTCTCTAATCTCCGCAGCCAGCTGCAAGATATTCGAGCGGCGCGTACGTGACCAGGCACGATCCGTAATAAGGCCCTCAGACGGGGTCAAGATATTCTCAGCATGAGACGCAGAAGAAGCAACAGCTCCAACGGGAGAAGCAGGAGACTGAACCTTCGACTCGAAATCCTCCATCTCATCATCATAATCACCCTCCACCCAATTCTCCAACCCATCCACAATACTATTCCACACCCGCAACGTCTCATCCAGTTCCGCAACATTGCTCACACCCATCACGCTCACCCCCAACCTTCTCCCAGCACCCATATTAGCCACAGAGATAAAGCCCGGGTCTGCACCGACAGCCTTCGCCAACGGCGCCCCAAGCCCACCAGCCCTCGCCCCAGCACGCAGCCACGACTCCAGCGCAAACCGAATAGCCACGACCTCCAACTTCTCACCCCGGACATCCGCACACGCCGCCGCATCCCTAATAACACCGCGCAGTCCATCCGGCGCAGGGTGAAAGTCACCCATCGAACCAATCGGCACCCCATCACGACGAAGCAACCCCATCCCCAACGGCGACGCATTAGGCACAACATCCACGCCAGCATTCAGCAACCGCGGCAACGCCTCTGAGCGGAGCCGAGTATTCTGCAGCGTGAAGTTCGCATAACTCATAACGATATCGAGCGGTTCGCCCGTCTCGCGGAGGACCAGTTCGGCCAGGTCTGCCAGCGTGTCGACGGGGTATCCCGAGATTCCGACGTAGCGCAGAAGTCCTTCTTCATCGCGCAGGCGGCGTAGTTCGCGGACTGCCGTCAGGACCTCGGCCGCGCTGACGAATTCGACGTCGTGGCAGTATACCACGTCTAGGTAGGTTGTGTGTAGTCTGCGTAGACTGCGGCGCACGCTGTGGCGGATCCAGGGTGGGGAGTAGTCGAAGGATGAGGAGGCGATGCGGCCTACTTTTGTGAGGAGGTGATATGTTTCTCGTGGGTAGGTGCTTGCGACGAGGTCGGTTGCGAGGGCGCGGCCGAGGAGTTCCTCGGCTGGACCGTAGTAGGGGGATGTGTCGAAGGCGCGAATGCCGCGGGATAGGGCGCGTTGGACTAATTCTGTGGTGGGGAGGGCGTAGGGGTCTGCGTTGTATTGGGAATTGAATGTTGCTGTGCCCATTATTAGTGGGGGGAGGGATGTTGAGAGTGGGTTGGAGGGTCGCATTGTGAGGGTGGCAGGGGGGTTGAATATGGAGGGGAAAAGTGAAGGAGAAGAAATTGAGGGTTAGAAGAAATAAAGGATATTTGTTCAGAGAGATCTAGAGACAAAGAAAAAGTAGGACATCTTTAATCAAATCATCCCGATGCGGACTCAGAGTGGGACAGTGAAATTCTTATTCAACGAATCCCCCCGACTCCGCTTCCGATGGCGCCATGGTGGGGGACCGATAGCCAGGGCAGGAGACCGGATTCCGGCCATTTGGATGTCCATCTTGATTGATTTCCGGGGTGAATTCTAGGACATTATTTGTTAGCGCGCGATGTGGGGGAAATGCAAAAGGGTTACAATGCGCGCGGAAATTGAGAAGTGCCCATCTGCAACTGCCGGCGGTGGCAAAATCGGAGAGCAGTACTTTTGTAGAGTATGCAGGGTATCTTTATAGAGGATGTTTAGAAGAGGATAGAAAAGATAGAAAGAGCATAATAACATGTGCATGTTTACAGCTATAGTACATGATGGTTTTCCAAGACTGAGGCAGAGTGGAGAAGGGGTGCGGTAATGAACAGGATGATATACACAGGGACCAAGTCAGTTCCGAAGATCGGACGAAATGATCGCTCACTCTAAGATGGGGAAAGGGAAGAAACAAAAGAGAAGAAAGAGAGATTCTTTCCCACGAAACCCCTCAAAAACGCCATGCTATGCCAAATCAAAAGACGAGCGCATCCGGAGTGCTTTTTTCCGCAGCGAGAAGAGACGACCGAGGGAGCGTAGCCGAGCGGACGAGGGTGCACATGCGAAGCGAAGCACGGGAAAACAAGAGTCGGAATCAAATCGAATGGGACGGAAGATGCGATCGCAAAGGGGGAAAGAGTTGAATCGTGGAGGATAAATGCGTTCACCGGTCCTTGTAGACCTTGGGATTCCAACCCTCACTCAATTCCTTGTCCTGCGCGGCCTTTCGCTCTGCTGTGCGGAGTTCCATTTCTATCCGCTCACGCGCACGGAGGATCTTGCTCTGTAGGTAGAAACTGCCACCCTTCTGGGGATCGTTCAGGTCGAACAGTTTCTTGAATCGCTCCATGACATGTTCCACGCTGGTCTCGGCGGCGCCACCGGGGGGCTTGACGTTGAGGATCTTGCAGGCCTCATCGAGAGTGATTCCGGAACCACTGCTGAAGGCACTGCCGCCCTTCTTGCTGGCGTTGTGTTTTCCGGCAGCCTGGGCCTGCTTGTAGGCTTCGCCGAAGGCGCGGCCGAAGACCCGGGCTCCGGTGATGATGACTTGGGAAACGATGCGGTGCGCCTGGGAGATGGAGATGGTTAGAAAGGAATTGTAATGATGAGGAATAAAAAGAACAATAATAATAAAACAAAAAGTCAGCGGGGACGACTAACCATGGTGTGGGAGCGAGCGCCGATGGATGATCACAAGGAGGTGAAGAGAGAAAGAAAGGGAAAATTTCGGCTCAGCGCGTTTTAGCGTCGGCGGTAGACCAGGACAGCAGTAAACAGTAGCAGAGTGATGCATAGTAGATATGATATGATATAGTCTATAATATAATATAATATATTCTGAATTATTGTAAATCTATTCTATATAATTAATATACACTCTACCATCACTACTTTCATTAATACTATCACTATACACTATGCTGTATGTATCTCGGCTCTTCACAGTCACATGTCCCCTCCCCGCAGATCATTTTTGGACCGACGAACCTCAACCTCGCTACTTGAGCCCACCCTAGGGTACTAGCAGCACTTCCCCATATAAAGAGTGATCGCCGGCCAGATGAGCTGACAACAGACTTACCCCATGACGTCTCCATAATTGGATGGCAGCTCTAGGTATCCCCCTGCCCTACCCTAGCCTGGCTTCCCTTTGTATCCTGCTCTTACTAACTTGATAACTTGATGCCTCACAGAAGATCTTCCGTGGATCGATTCCATGGCACCCTCAATACCCATGCAGGATGGCCAGTCTGATTCTCAGCCCCCAACAATCGCAGCCTTCTCACCTTCCACCATCACCGGCTCAGCCCTAACCTCGCGGCAACGGTCCAGCGTCATCGTGCATCGCAAGTCACCACTACTGGTGGCTACGCCGCCGCCCATCACCAGGGCCCTCGCCTATTCGCATCCCTTTCTCCTCCCGCTCAATAAGTTTGCGGGACTCTTGACATGGACAACCGGAGACCCATGGCAGAGCTTCCTCCTGGTGGCTACCTTTTGGATGGTAGTGCTCTATAGCGACGCCGTCATCCTTTGGGCGGGTCCGATCCTCGTGGTGGTCGGGTTGATACTGGGCATGTATGGACGGCGCTATTCGCCCCTCTCATCAACAACCTCCACCGGAGAAAAGCACCAGGGCAAGGCATCCGCCGATACCACGACCCGTCATCAAAAGAGCTTGGACGATATCGTTGAAACGCTCCGCACCTTCACCACCCGCTGTAATATTCTACTCGAACCTCTACTTGATTTGACCGACTTCCTTTCTACCCAGCGCACAGCAACGTCCGCAACCACTCGACCTGCTCTAACCGCCCTCTTCCTCCGCATCTTATTGGTAACCCCGATCTGGATCGTCCTCACCCTCCCTCCCTTCTACCTAATCACCACCCGGCGTATCGTGATGATAGTCGGCACCATAATTCTCACCTATCACTCGCGTCCAGCCCGAGTATCGCGCGTCATTCTCTGGCGATCCCGCCTCGTCCGTCGTCTCTGTGGAATGATCACCGGTCTATCGGTGGCCGATGGCCCAAGCGCACAGAAGACCCCCGCTCAAGGGCAGGGTCTGAATATCGCGACCCGACGACGTGGCGATGCTTCCGGTGTACGGTTCACTTTTGTTGTATACGAGAACCAGCGACGCTGGCTTGGAATCGGGTGGACCTATTCCTTGTTCCCGGCTGAGCGAGGCGCTTGGACGGATGAACACTTGAATTCCGTCCCGCCGAAGGATTCATTCGAGCTTCCAGATGTTCAAACCGGGGACTCGAAATGGCGCTGGGTGGAAGGGAGCGAGTGGCGTGTCGAGGGCGCAGATGGCTCTGTAAATGGCAAATCAGATTCCAAGACCTCTACTGAGGGATGGATCTACTATGATAACAAGGTATGCACAGAATCAGTCCTTCAAATTCTAAATTTCAAACCCTCCGCTGGGGATCTAACAAGAATCTACTTTAGTGGAATGACGGACGCCGCGGCCAAGATGGCTGGGACAGATACACACGCCGACGCAAATGGTACCGAGACGCAGAACTAGTCGAAGTCCCCCAAGAAGACACCAACAGCTCGGAAGAAACCATCTCCGCCCTCACTGCAGCACTGGAAAAAGAAAAAGAAACCAAAGAGCTTTCCCCCGAGGAACCCAGCACGAGCCTCTCCAACTCCACGCCTCTCAAATCCCGCCGTCGCCGCTGGTTCAGCAGCGGCAACAAGGAAAAAGACCGCGCGAACAGTGGCGGTCCATCCACGGACGTCGCTCGATCCACGGGCTCCAATCTGGCCCCTTCATCGGATAGCCCGTCTGGTGGACGCAGTACACCTGCGCGCCCGATTAGCATGTCCAATTCTCGCAAACCTTCGCAGCATAGTGCTCGTGAGGGAAGCATTGCTACGAGTGATAGTGCTAGTACCAGTACGCGGGAAAGAGAGATTGCTAGTTCGCAGGATCGGCATGATCGATGGGCGACGCGGGCTGCTGGGGGTACTGAACGGGCGGAGAGGGAGTTTGGCTTGAGTGACGAGGTGAATATGGGATTGAGTTGATGGGTTGACATGGCCATGGCCAACTTGTTACTTGTTCGCCAAGTTTGATTTTTTTTGGGGCGTGTTTATAGGGACGTGGGGGGTTGCTGTTTATTGCTCTGCATTATCATGACTCTCTTATTGACTTCCTGGGTTTCTCGGGTTCTACTTGGAGTAGATTCGGTTTCGGATTTGGGTTCCTAACGCTTTTAAATACCCTATTGAAATTTTTGGACTTCATTTTGTTCGTTGCTATAATACATTTTTTATCTCATGAACATTCGTAAGGTGGGCTGATAAAGGGCTGATGTGAAGGCTCGAACGGCAAGAGGACTCGGAGGATTTTCATGCAAGGGTTAAATCCCACTGCAATTCCTCAAGGATATCGAACCAATGCACATTTTCAGCTTGGTTTGGGTTTGCAGCATATTTATCCCTCCTCGACCAGAGGATACGCAGAACCTCCTTCGCACGCATGGTATTTCCAATCCCGAAATTGCTCTGCAACTTGCTGAGGGAGTGCACAACGAGATCTCTGTGTGCGAGGACCGAGCTTTCGCAGCCTGATATGAAGAGCGGGAATGTGAGGGCTGAGTACTCGGCGTGGTCGTCTAAGTGGAGAGATTGGATGCGGGATAGGCATCGGTCCACGGCGACGGGTTTAGCGATTGTGATTAGTGAGATCCAATCTGTGGGGTTGGACTCGGGGTTTAGGACTGGTGAGGTGGGGAGGTGGTAGGTTGCCATACGTTCGAGGATGGAGTGGAGGTATATGAATGCGGCGTCGCGGAAACATTCAGCGACTAGTTGGAGGCGGCTGAGGATTTCGGGGTTGAGGCCTTGGGGAATCATGTAGCGGATGTTTGTGTGGGACCAGGAGAGGAGGGAGTTGTTTCTGGAAGAGTTAGCTGTTGGGGTTTCTTGACGTCTTTGCGTGGGAGGGAGCGCATACATGGTTGCGATTGCGAGACGGAGAGAAACGGTATCGTTTTGTAGGGATGGTAGCTCGGCGATGCTTGCACAGAGATTTAGGATCTCCTCCGTGTACCCGATGTAGATGTCCAGTCTGGGAGGACCAAGATGGGTATGTGTAGCAAAGTTCTCGCTGGGTGTGATGCGTTTGCGATTGCTGATTCGAGCCATGTTATAGGCGTAAACATAGCTGTGTGTTGATTAGATTCTGCTCTTGAGAGATTCCCATTTGGATGACTTACAGTCCTCGTAGAAACTCTGCAGCGTCGCGGTCCATGGCAACCAGCCCGCCGCGGGAGGCAATTAGCCGCTGCAAGGCATTTAGGTGAACCACCCATTGCTTCACACTTCCACGGACAACTTCGTACTTGCAAAGTAGGCCCACTGCCAACATGGCGTCGTCGGGAAGACCATTCGCAGAGCTATCAGCAATCGCTGTCCGAATGCCACTAAGAGCCCGGCCGTAGAAGTTTGCAGCGGCCGTCTGTGCGCTGAATCCCGCAGAGCGATTGGCAAGATGGAGAGCAGAGACTGCACAGACTGCTTTCATCAAGAGAGGTGAGGATATGGCGCGAGGAATTAACAAAGACCGTAGCGGATTATCGTCGCTTTCCAGATTGGCGAGGAGCCGAGATCCGAATTCCACGTGGTATTGTAAGTAATGCGTTTCGTGATCCCCTAGGTGGCTGATGATACTGTGTGACCGTGGTATCAATGCTGAAAGGTCATTCTGAGCTGATACGGGGTCAGTCGTATGTCTTTCCGCGTGTTCTCCCAGATCTGGCTCCTCATCTAGATCAATGATTCGTCCCTGGGGCGAGCAGGGTACCGATGAAATCGGTGAGATCGTCGTAGGCGACGGCTGGATCTGTGACCATGACTCCGAGCAGGGTGATGCTGCTGGAGACATGAGCTGGGATGGCGTAGACACGCTGAGTCGTCGTCGCTTTGATCCATCTTGCTGGTTGAAAACTTGTGCTGACGGGCCCAACGGTTGTACCCAGAGATCTCCATAGCCCTCGCAGGTTCGGCCCTGCTTGATACAATTGTTGCAACTATAGTCTGGTCAATGACTTTGCAGTCAAGTAGTACGGTAGGCATAAAAAAGGTACCTCGGCTTGGCCTTGTCACAACCCTTGCGGCGCTTTTTGCAAGTGATACAGCCGGAGCGAGTCCAGGCAGTGCCAGATTGGCGGCTTCGGATCTTCTTCGCAGGACTGACCTCGGAGAGACCCGGGGATGCGACCCAGCCAGTGTCCGCGTAGGTCGTCATGGTTGATGAAGAGTGAAGGTCGCAGCGAGATCTTTTCCCCGCGAATTGATAGCAAGAAGATATCCGCCATTCCCGATTGGGGTAAATTTGCGCCTGCACGTGACCTTATCGCGCTGTCAGGAACGCCCGGCGCCTCCAGATGTACCATAGGAACAGCCGTATACCGATGAACAGGTGATTGTGAAAATATATATAACTATATACATAACTTTTTAGGTATATGTTAATCAGGATACAAGATAACTTCTTCAAAGAGTAATCGAAAATATCACAGCACTATAAATGACCAGTCATAAACCCTGCTTACGCTAATGCGATCGCTACAATGCACGCGCCAAGCCCCGCCACCCACGGGGAAACCAACACTAGACCCGAAACAGAAAGTACAACCAGCCATCGTAGCCGATAAGAAAAAGATATCGCAACCCTCTGCCCGTGCAGGCGCAACCTTTAAATTCGCCCGCTCCTTTCCCCTCACCCCCTCACCCGCCCCAGACTCTCGTCATTCCTCCCTCCCCATTCCTCACAGAAACATACCGCTTGATTCTAGCCATCCTCCAATGCAAAGATGGTGACTGGAGCTCGCCACCCCTTCGACCCTATCTCCCCCGAGGAGATCAAGCTCGCCGTCCGCATTCTCGAGGCCGCTTTCCCCAGTGTTCAATTACGGTATAAGCGTATCGACGTGAACGAACCCATTAAGAAAGATGTGCTTCCATACATTGAGGCCGAGCGTCTACGGCGACCTCTTCCTCCTCCGCCGGCTCGTCTCCTCTATGTCCTCTTCCACCGCCTCGACACCGGCGCATTCTTCAAGGCTGTCTTGAATGCCGACAAGCGATCCATTGTGTATGCCAAGGAGCTGCCACGTGAGGTGCAGGTACGTATTAACATTCATCTTTGGGCAAATCCCTGGCAATCAAGAGCTTTTGACTAACAAGCGTGTTGCATAGGGACCTATTGACCCCGATGAAATTACGGAAATCGAAGAGCTTTGCATGAGACATCCTGCGGTCCTCGCCGAAATTGAGAAGATGCAACTACCCGCCGGTGTCACTGTTTGCAATGATCCCTGGATGTATGGAACGGATAACGAGAACGAGTCAAGGCGGCTCTTCCAATGCTTTATGTATCTTGTCGAAGTGGATCACCCTCAGAACAACCATTACTCCCTGCCATGCAAGTTCTCTCCGGTGTTCGACGGTCTCACTCATGAATTGGTCCGAATGGATTATCTTCCTGGAGGCCCGGATTTCGAAACCGCTCAAACTCAGCCATGGAAGCCTGTCAAAGGTATCCAATACGCTCATGACCTTTTGGATGAACCTGTGAGAACAGATTTGAAGCCTTACATTGTTCAACAGCCCGAGGGCCCTTCCTATGCGGCGGATGGGAACTCTGTTTACTGGCAAAAATGGCGCTTCCGCCTTGGTTTCAACATCCGAGAGGGTCTAGTCCTCTATAATATTACATATGATAACCGCAATATCTTTTATCGCCTCGCTGTGTCAGAGATGACTGTGCCTTATGGAGGTTTGTCTCTCTCTTCTATCTTTGTTATTTCTACTGTAACTAATATATTCAAGATCCTCGTGCTCCATATCACCGAAAGCAGGCGTTCGATGTCGGTGACACTGGCTTTGGCATGAATGCTAATCAGCTATCTCTTGGCTGTGATTGTCTTGGTCATATCAAATACTTCGACGGCTACCGAAATGACTCCAAGGGAAATCCTATTCAATTAAAGAACGTGATTTGTATGCACGAACAAGACAACGGTCTACAGCACAAGCACACCAACTACAGATCCGGTGCTGCCACGGTCGTGCGCAACCGGCAATTGGTACTGCAAATGATCTGCACAGTTGCAAACTATGAATATATCTTTGCATATATCTTCGATCAGGCAGGTAATATTGAGCTCGAGGTCCGCGCGACCGGAATTCTCTCTACTGTCCCGTTTGACAACGAGAACGGCCAGACCGTCCCCTGGGGCACTAATGTGGGACCGGGTGTTATGGCACCCTTCCATCAGCATATGTTCTCATTCCGGATTGATCCTGCGGTCGATGGTTTCAAGAACACGATTTACTACGAAGATAGCGTGCCTATGCCCGAGGACGACAGTAACCCCTGGCTTGTGGGCTATACCACCGAGTCCACAGTGATGAGCCAGGCCGGCACAGCCAACACTAGTGTCGACCGTCATCGCGTGTTCAAAATTCGAAACGACTCGATTAATAACCCAATAACCTATAAGCCGGTGGCCTATAAGCTCCAGACCGCACCGAGCCAAATGCTTCTCGTCAACAAGAACGCTCTCGGATACCGCAGAGCTGAGTTTGCCACGAAGCCCATCTGGGTGACCAAATACCAAGATGACGAACTCTACGCCGCTGGCGAGTTTACCAATCAAAGCCGTCGCGCTGAAGGTGTTGAGACCTGGATCCAGCGCAAGGACAATACCGAGAACGAGGACGTGGTCCTCTGGCACAGTAAGCTTCCCTTTTAACCTCTTCACTCTCGCTAAGGACCAATGACTAACTTCCGACTAGCATTTGGTCTCACGCATAACCCTCGCATCGAAGACTTCCCCATCATGCCTATGGAGCGTGTCAGTGTTATGCTGAAACCTGACGGCTTCTTTACCAAGAACCCCGCTTTGGATGTCCCCCAATCCGCCCAAACATTCAACAAGTCTACTCTTCACCCGGAGACTACCGGAGCTTGCTGCGGTCCCTCGGGAGGATCTGGGAAGGCCAAGCTGTATAAACGGATGGACTGAGCTACATGCTGCTTTTGATACCCTTTTTTAGTGTTTCAGCCTTGTTGGCATGAGTTTTGTTTTGAAGATACGAAATGACGAACCTGCACAGCTTAGATTCATTTGAATAAATGTGATTTATGTGATTTGAACACTTATTCTTTCCCTGGTAACACTCATCCCGGCCCAATAAAAAGTTGATAAACCCATACCCCCGCGCTCAATGGCCGAAGCTGGAATGATCAGGATGAATGTAGGTCCAGTAGTCTACTGCCAGGAGTTCCCTTTCGTATATGCGATGGTTCTCTGCCATATTATAATTCTATCTAATTAAACATGTGAAACTATTTAAACATGTCGGTCCTCGACAGCCTGAGCGGAAGATACGTCAACATCAACCGTCCTCGTAATTCCAATGCCACCAAATGGCGAGCCTCCAGAGCTATGCTGTCGCTCATTGCTGACATGGATAGTTGTCTCAATTCTCGGATTTCCTTGTGCATTGTACATGAGCACATCTTCATCAGACTCTGCCTCACGCATGCTAACTTGTTTCGCGCTGCGTTGGGTCTTGCTTTGATTGTGCAGTGTATCCAGCTTATAATCCGAGGGATGGGTCGTAGCTCTGTTGCTCGAGTATTCGCGAATTATCTTCATCGTAAGCGCGGAGAGGGCAGGTAGGCAAGTACAGATAACTCCGATGGAGACTTCGGCGTTACTGTCCAGCGATAGATGTTAGCTACTAAAATTCCAGGTTGCTTGGAGAGATGAATCGCTCTACTCACCCGAGCATATTGACTCTCATAAATGCGAGAGTCGTGTCCTGGGACGTGGCATTGACAACAGTCATGACCAGACGGATAATACTGGATGCAACAGCCAACCCGCCCGCACCGAGAATCGCCATCACTCTGATCTTCTTCTTCTTTTTCATTTGAAGACTCATGGTGAGGGGTAAGGGTAATAGAAGAACGATCAGATCGCTAGTGACGCTGACAACGGCATCGGCGAGGATAATCGCATTCTGATCCATACATGTTCCCTCGCTATCTTGGTCCCAGAACTTGGATACTGGGTTGCAGAGTCGTATCTTGACAATGACGGCCGGGATGTAGTAGGCGAGCATGATCCCCATGAAGACGTAGATGAAGATGATGGTTTTGCGAAACGGGTTGAAGACGCGGGTCATGATCCAAAGAAGACAGAATTTTGTAATGTATGCTGTCGGTCCATACATGACCATTGTCACGTAGACGGTCTGCCATGTTAGTTGATATAATATTATTTGGATCCGCTCGGCTCACCTTGTAAAAGGGAATGTGGTATTCAGTTGGGACGTCAACTAAATGAAGTCCTCCTCCATAATGTCCCACTAAAAAGATGTCAGCGAGAAACCAAATCGTAAGTTTTGAATCCTATCACATACTAACGAGGGCGATGATAGAATAGCAGACACCGAGGAACTTTCGCAAGTGTCAGTTATTATCCTAGATCCAGAGCGCATCAGATAACATACCCATGCCGCTGCGCAGGCCCCTTCATGTCGAGTTAGTCATCGCATCTGCATAGGAGGTGGACTTTTACTTACAGTCTTCCTTTCCGAACCCATTAAGAATAAAGACACGCGTATAAACCCGAAGACCGAAGAATAAGGTCATGAAAATGATACAAAGTGACTGGCAAGCATAATTCCACTTTTGAACACTGCGGTCAATGTTCGCATCGCCAGGATCGCGAGGCAACACTGCCATGATGGATGGTATCATATCAACACCATAAGCCCAAAGTCGCCACACCCAGGCAAGACTGTCTCGGGATGCTCTCCAGATATTATATTGGAGCCGACTTCTCGGAAACCAGGGCCCCTGGGCGAAATAACTACCACGAGCATGTCAGAATAATTAGGTTTGCAGATACTGTATTGACGTTTACCCACGTACGGCGAACCGGTGGACTAGAAAACCCCGATCAGCCTTTTTTGGGAGACTTTTTGCAGGAACGGCTCCACGTAGGAAATTGGCAAATACCCACTATAGACACCCGAGACATATAACTCATACATCTCTTGTCAGAGGGGCCAAAGCTGGGTGAGCGTGCATGGTTTTTGCAGATCAATATGTGAGACTACAGAGTTCCGACTAGGATCTACTATTATACTCCACAGTGGTACCATGGAAACCTGTTTTGATTGCTCGTGGTGCACATATGCGTGGCAAAGGCATGGGCGAGACCAACCGTGGTACTCTATTAGTTTATGCATGTTGAAACGTTCCTCGGCGTCCGGAGTAAGTATGCATGGCCACGCGACCCACGAAAGATCTCGAAAATACCGGATTTGAAGAAATACATGGCCCTCGGTCACATGCACACCCATAGCTCTTTACTAAGAATTCATTGAATCAACTGAGGAGCAGCATTGAAGAACCCCATAAATGTACTCCCGGAATTCGGCTATGTAACGCGGACCTTCACCGAGAAACTATATCAACTTGAACTCAGCTGCCTTGCGCCGGCCCTCAATTGGCTAGTGCGCTAGGGATCCCCAACTAGGCCAAAGAAGGTCTGTATGGTATGTACAACCATTACGTACATACCTTCTGAGTCTGGAATTTGGTCGTGAAAAGATCAGGAAGGATTTTGGGTGGATCGCGCTACAACACGGGACGAAGCGGAAGGTGGGGTTTTAACGTCTGCGTCTCCACCAGTCATTTGCCTGGGGCAGGGGTTCTTGGCCGCGATGCAGGCTAACGGATGAGATAAGTTTGGGGTGGATCGTCAGTCGCCAAAGGTGGAAACCGATTAGCAAAGTATCAGCAAATTAGGAGAAATCACGGAGAAATCAAAACACGAGAAAAAGCATAAATCTCCACTCCCTCGCACTGGATACTTGAATCGCTCAAGGACAATGGAATGTCTAGAAATCCTTCAAGTGCATCACATCCTTGCCAAGTGCGAGACTGGAAAACGAAATGCCTGAAAGGATGCCGTGGCCTTTCCACTTTTCAGTGCTGGTCATTTCCTGCCATGGATATTCGACCGACGTCTCAATTTCGTGGTCTTTCGTGAAATCGGAATGACCGTGACCTCTCGGCCCGTCAGCCGGGGGAATGAGGACCTCAGCTGGGTGGATCTATTGTCAAGGTGGGATACTAGATGCGAAAAGCAGCGGAATTATCCGCTATCCACAGTGAAATGGGGGCAGATAAAGTGGGAATTGACCCCTACCGATCCTCAATACATAGCAGCGAGTACTAGTCCCATATCTGCTCGGCTATAGGCATTTCCGATCGTCGTTTCCTTCACGGTAGATTGTGAATTTAGTTAACTTAATTCAATTGCCGTAGAAAGCTCATTGGGAAGCTCCTAGAATTAGGTTACTGATGTCAAACTTTGACAGCAATTAATCTGGTATTGACATTGAGTTTTCCTCAAGGGCCCGCTCTCGGTGAAAGAGAGAAAAAGGCATTGATTTGTGGATTATTTGCATATATGTAGTGTATTGTCAGAGGCCCGTGGGAATCAAGCAGAAAATAACCGCTATATAATATTGTGGCTACAGTGACTGGTAACAAGTTTGACACCACTCTCCAGGGATTATAGAGATCGAACAACCCAGTAGGAAACCAGTTAGCTATCTATTAAGGTATATAGCGATCCGATCAGGTTTAATACTACCTCAAGCCCGATTTATCATAGTTCTTGGGATAAGCAATAGAATGTCGCGAATAAAAAGCGGCCTCAAACTTCCATTCAGCCACTGTAGCCACACACGTGCACCCTTCTACCATTAACTTCAAGTTCATGTCCCCGCTCCCCTGCCCAACGCGGTTGTTCATCAATTTTAACTGAAGATCGGCACTGTACAATAAAGGCAACCTGTACCTGAATCGTACATGGATGTTAGTTTGATTATTTTGCTATCTCAGGTTCATCTTGATATAGACCTGAAGATCTTCAGTAGACCCGTGGGACGACTTCACATCATTTATAGGTATTTAGTGGCACCGATTCGCCGTTCCATGCATCCTTATCAACCCAAATTCCATTGACAGGGTAAACAGGTGCCAGGTGGATCCCCGAGTTGGCGTGAGCCGATTTCACCGCTCTCATACAGCTTGATGACAGCTTCAACGTTGACGCGCTGCACCCTGGCCCATCTCAGTTTCAAGGAGATCATTTAACTGCTGAATGCTTTCCGCAGGGTAAAGAATGAAGTAATTAGGGAATACTGGACTGAATACGGGCTTAGAATCGGGCATATTGAATTGTAGAGGAGGAACGAGGAGGACCATGGGTGGCGAAATGATGCGAGGTATCTCCGGGAAAACACCTCTGGGACACTTTATTTGCCCCCAGGGCCTAGATAGTTGTAGACTCGAGTCACTTGACACATCTTTTCCTATTGCAATAGGTCTGTAACTGTATGAGGCCACAAGAACGCACGGAATAGGAAATTCTAACATTAAAGCAGTGACGGCACTACCAGCGAGATCTGTTGACTCAGAGGAGGCTTACGCTCTATATCCCGAGTGTACGGAACACTGGACTCCGCAAGAACCTAAAAGATGGCCATCATGTTCGGAGGAGACGAGACACCACCAGGCATATTCAATGGCACTGACGCCACAAAAAAGCTCCACCGCTGCAAGTCCTCACAAGTTCGCGCTAATGCTTCTAGATCGAAGAGCTCGCCTGTTTCTGTTTTAGTGTGCTTGGTCCCCCTTCAGTGGATACACTTTTCATGCTTACCGATCGGCATACCCCATCCTGCGAGGACATACTCGTGCAGGAAGACATCAGGGGATTGAGGAGGGTAAACCTATTGCATGATGTTAAAATGATTTTTCGCTTTCAGTTTCGAATTCCACCCTCCGAAAAGGTTGCGGCGTCTTACCTCCCAACTAATCGCATCACTGGCAATCGCGGCAAATCCGCTGTTCCATAACCAGCGGAGCACATCGGTGGTTGCTTCCACACCGGCGTGTTCAGGGTTGGCATTGTTCGAGTATGCTTGCTTCTGGGCATCCGTCATTACGGTATCCCATTCCTTTGTGACTCCGACGCGAACAAAGAGAATGTCCCCTTTCTGGAAGGTGATATTCTTCTCCTTGGCAATCTCCAGAATATCAGCTAGACGCACTTGGTGCGTCGAAAACGTGGTATATTGAATCCCCTTTTTCTCGGCCCATGTGGCATAGTCGATCAAGACTCCACGCCCTACCATGTACCGTTAGCGCTAGGGGTGTGAAGCACAAACCAAAAAAAAGACAACGATAAAGACTCACCAGCAATACCTTCCCTTGCCCAGTGCTGAAGACCGATGCGATCATTTTGACGATCGTTGATTTCTTCAACGGTCGTCCCCCCATAGAATACACGTTCAGACTGACCAGGGACTGTCTGTGAGAAATGGCGAAGTCCATCCCATTGACTACTTTGCTCTATGGAACGTTTCAGCTTTAGGCAGCCTATTCGAAATCGCAAAATGACGTGATTTGAGACTTACGAGGATTCATCGTATATATGTCATCAAATGCAACTCCCCCCAGAAGGGGCACGATTTGATGCTGGCACGACTGGCGGTTGAGATTGGGATAATCCAGTTTCGTCAGCTCCCACCCCATGGTGACACGACGACCAGTCTTGATCTCATTGGCAGCCGCCTTGGCTACTACCTCAGGGGTAAGAATAGCAACTTTACCCAACCCCTCCTCATAGCTTCCAGGTTTACCTGGCCAGACCTGTTTAGGGTTGGGAAGCTCATCGAAGGGGATGTCGAACGGGGACTGAGACATGGTTTCGCTAGATGTTTCTTGAATACAATAGATCGAAAGTTGTTAAGAAACAATGTATTTGACTGCAATATATTAGAAGGTCGCTAAATAGCAGCATGTAACTCTGTGGAAACCAACTAAGTCAATATTCAAGCGACAGTCTCGGGGTGGAGCATAGCCCCTCATGGGTACTGTCTTCCCGAAGGAGCACAGGGCAATCGTTAGGGCGCAAGTGGTGCGATGTAAATTACTTTCTTTTCTCACTGGCACGAAACAAACTACATTCGGGCTGCAGTGGACCCTGCTTGGCGTCTGGTGGTCTACCAATAGTGTGGATTGCTTGAGGTTTGTTGCGACGATGATCTATCTGCATCTGGACCACTGGACCAGCCTGTTCAGTTTTGGTGGTTTCTAGCCCATACACCTTGTACGATCGGTCTACGTTTGTTACAGCCTTAGGAGCTGTTTTGAGCGATCGGCAGACGAGCCTTTTTCTCCTCGCGCGTCGAACTCTAATAAAGCAATCCAATCCACACCCCAGTGGGTCGGGTCCACCAAGCTGTCAATGAGTTGCACAATTTGGCCCCCCCCCCTCCCCTGCTCGTCAGGACGAGGGTGCTGTACTTTTGCTTTCTCTCTGCTTGGCGCTCGCTCGAGAATACTTTCTTATTACTCAACTACTCAACTCATGCTAATATCACTTCCTCGGTCTGTATAATTTGCGCGTGCAGTTTCCTTGGGCCAGACTCCGAATCACTTCATCATGGGTAGATTCGGGTCGCAGACTAGTACCTACAACAGGCTGGTGACCGTCTTTGTGGCTATTGGTTCCATGGTGAGCTACCATCACTGAGATGATAAACATTCAGTTGTCCATCTAACAGACAAAATCCAGACCTATGGTTATTGCGCCTCGATCATCTCTAGCACTATCGGTCAGCCAGGATGGTATACCTACTTCAACCTTCCCGGCGAGGGGAAGCCTGGATATGACACTATCACGACACCAGTTATATCTACCGCAAATGGTGTTTTCAGCGCTGGAGGTGCCGTGGGAACACTGTTCATTATGTGGTCCTGCGATTTCTTCGGACGGAAAGCGAACATTCAATTTGGAGCGTTCTTCTCGATGTTTGGAGGCGCACTCCAGAGTGGTGCCAATTCAATTGAGTATGCAAAACAGAACTCCAATCTCTATCGTGATCCTCGGTTCTAACGCAAAGAAGGATGTTCCAGGCAGGTCGATTCATCTGCGGCCTTGGTATCGGTATTCTCGTCACTGTCTGCCCCATGTACCTCTCCGAAATGTCGAGTGCACAGCGTCGCGGCTGGCTAGTCGGTCACCATGCCATTTTCCTTGTCTTTGGATACATGCTTGCTGGATGGGTGGGCTTTGCTTGCTACTACGCGGAGGAAACCATTCCTGCATTTGGCTGGAGATTCCCACTGGCTCTACAGTGCCTGCCCCCATTAGTATTGCTAGCCGGCTCTCCTTGGCTTCCACGCTCTCCTCGTTGGTTGATTTCCAAGGGGAAGTTTGAAGAAGCCGAGCTTGTGGTTCATCGACTTCGTCAATCTCCCGAGGATCCTGACAATCTAGTCGCCAAGGAGGAGTTTTTCCAGACAAAAGAGCAGATTCGCCTTGAGGCAGAGAAATTGGCAGCCTATGGTAGTGTTTGGAAGGCTGTATTTACCAAGCCTTCGTACCGCCGGCGCATGATTATCGGGTTCCTCACTCAGTGGGGTGCCGAGTTTGGCGGTCCTCTGATTATTGTGAGTGTCAAAAGATTCCAGTGAACTGACCCCTCATGCTAACAAATATAGAACAACTATGCTGTCCTTCTATATACCAATCTGGGCATGACAGGCAGTATGCCTCTGCTTCTGAGTGCTGTTTGGCTGACAACTGCCGGTAAGACAAGTCCCGAAATTCCTTCATGATACGGACCGAAACTAACTCTGTCATAGGTCTTATCTACAACCCTCTGGGTGCTTGGCTGCACGACAAAGTCAACTCTCGACGTGGCATGTACATGACCGGATTCGCTGGTATTATCGTTTCTACATCTTGCCTTGCTGCTATGACCGCCCAGTATGCGGGAACAACCAACAAAGTTGGAAACGGCTTTGGTATTTTCTTCATCTACCTGTACTTGGCTTTCCAAGGGTAAGTCTCCATTTTCAGCCTTCGTACTTCCATTTTTGATATACTCATCTCTTGAAAGGACATGCTGCGACACAACCATGTATCTCTACGTTTCGGAAATTTTCCCCACTGAAATCCGGCCGATCGGAATGGGCTTCTCGCTCTTCGGCCAGTTTGCTGGTAAGTCTGTCCCTACCTTTGAATCTCAGGGCATCAACTAAGTAGCTCAGCCACTCTACTGCTTTTGGAAACTGCGCCTATGGGCTTCAACAATGTTGGTTGGAAGTACTATCTCGTCATCATCTGCTGGTCGGCCTTCTTCATTCCAGGTAAGTCACAGGACCCTAAAACTATCCCATTAATGCCCTCACATAAATCAATCTCACTGAAAATCATTACAGTTATCTACTTCTTCTGGCCCGAAACTGCTCGTCTAACCCTTGAGGAAATCGCCCAGAACTTCGGCGAAGAAGTTGCCGTGCATCTCACCGATGCTACTGACGAGGAAAAAGCCAAAATCGACCACCAACTCGCCCATTCTGGCGGTGTCCTTCCTCCATCCGAGAGCTCTGGTTCTGCAAAAGACGTCGAGGAAGAAGTCACTGGCACCGCTCAGAAGAACGTTCAAGCTTGAAAAAGTCTCGTCAATGAAGTTGGACATTGCCAAGGTCATGACCCCTTGGAACAATGCGTTCAACAAAACTTATATGATACGGGCTAGACTTTTGCCCAGTTAGTACGCCATTCCAGTCACTACTGAATCTGGCTTTTAATGATTCTTCAGTAGCTTAGATGAAGCGTGCATTTTTCTTTTCGTCACCTCTATTTAATCATGACCAAGTTTCAACTAGCAATCGGAAGAATGACAATTCACATACATTGTCCTATATTTTTATGAATAGCCTCTTCACTTATAATCCTCTCCTCGCCGTTCTGTGGACTCAATGGTCATATTATGCCTGAGGCTTCTAGAATTCATGACTGCATGGTAGTAAGTTTCCTCCTTTCCTTCTGTCCTGTTCAATTATGAAGTGTTAATGGATTACAGTGGCTGGGAAGAGGTTTCAAGTTGACACTGTTCTTTATGCACGACAACGGTTGCTTACCTCCAGACTGAACTATTATACATCAAATTTAAAGTAGTATCAAGACTGTTCGAATAATTATATATATTACTAGGTAGCTAACTGCCCAGTTGGTTTTCTACTATGCTGCTTGATCGAGAACAATCTTTAAAGATTCTAGGATGGTGTTGTACTTGTTACCAGGGACTGTATGGTGGTGCAAGCTGTGGGATTTATAATCTATCTTATTTTGATCGAGGATTAGAAAGAAGCAAATAATACTCAGTAGTTGAAATCGGAACTTAGGTATACCGAGTTTACAAGTTAGAAGTATTAGCGTAAGCTGTATAATCGGGAGGGCTTGACCACCTTGAACGTTTAAACGCAAACTCTTTTAGAGAACAAGCGAAACGGAGAGAACAATAAAAGCAACTATAACTTATATAGCTATATCGGTGGGCCACTATCTCACGGAGAAGAGAATACGGGCCCGAATCGGCGCACAACGTCGTTGGTTGTAAAGTTCGGCCCTAACACCCACTCTCGATCTTGATTCAAAAAAAGGATTGTTGATTCTGCGCCTTCGGCCAGGCCTATGCTTTGATCCACCTCTGGATGCCTGGCTCTCTTGTATCGCTCTGATAGACCCTCGTCTCTCTCTTCTGGCTGGCGCTTGTTGGTATATTTTGTGTCTGATTGATCTGGTTCACACAAGGGAATATCGGATGGACTCGTAGGTTCATCACCAAAGAATAGCTCGAACAGCTTTCCTAGGTCGCGTTGTGTGCTTGCGCCGGTTTTAACGTGCAGACCTAACGACGAGTCTGGGGGTGCTGGAACATTAGATGGACTTCTAGGCTGATCCACGAAGTATAGCCTGTGCAGCTTTCTTAGGTCGTCTCGTATGCTCGCATCGACTGAAGACGCCATCCGCGGACTCTGAAGCGCCGCAAACGCCCGCCTGATCGATGCCATAGGGGCACCATGCTTTGTATTCCTAGACATTTTAACATGTTGTCTCCCCTACTTTCGATAGACGCTGATGTGCATAGGCGCTGGCTTGTAGAACCAAAACCCGCTGGTCTCTAGATCCTTCTCTGGGCTTGCTAATTCAAGGCGGTACGAACGAAGGAGCTCTGGGATGACCTTATAAAGTTCGCACAGCGATATCTGATCAACGGTCAACCTAGAGCCTAGATTTCATGGCAGAGTAATTGCACTTACATTCTTTCCCATACACATTCTTGACCCAGCTCCAAACTGTAACCAAGACAGTCAACACATCATGATGCTCCTAGCTTCAGTTGGATTAACTTACCTGGAGAATGTATTTATTCATCTTATCGGCATCTGGCTTCAGCCATCGATCCGGATTGTATTCCTCTGCATCGTCTCCAAAGACTGTTTTGTCGAGTTGCACAACAGTCGGGTTAATTCCAACACGGACTCCGCCGGGTATCCACTGCCCCGAAATACTGCAACCATTTGATGGTACTTTTCGAGGCATTGCAAGTGCCACACTAGGATGGAATCGAGCGCCTTCCTTGATACACGCGCTCAAATAAGGCAGTTTGCTCGCTTCGTGGTACGATATATGCGGAAAGCTCAACTCGCCACGCTGTGTGGCCTGGTCAATCTCGTTGTTGAGGGCTGCGTAGACTCCCGGGTTCTTCAAGATATAGTATAAAGTTGTGGACAGGTGAATTGCTGTTGTATCACTCCCAGCAAAACTAAAAAGCTCTTAGTCTTCTAGATACCTGCCTCGGGTATCAATCAAACTTACTATCCTCCGAAGGCCTCGAGCTTCACATCATCGATCTGGAAATCAAGCTTCTCACCTTGATCTCGATGAATGTTAAATACTTTAGATATAATATCAGTACGTCGAATAACACTGTCATTAAGACTCGACGCTTGAACATGACTCCGGACAGCAGAGTCCGCTGCGGTTGCTAGGTCATTCAAGGCAGAAAGCGCCTTGCGGGTCTCGGCAAACAACACCCCAACAAGCATGAAGAAAGATCGGAGGTATGATGGCATGACAGCTGAAACGGCCATGGCCGGAATCAGTATATCAGTGGACTTCATTATTCCAAGATGGTCGCCTCTTGCTTTCATTAAACCGAACATCTTGCTGAAGTAAAGCTCGCCAATAACATCGTAAGCGTACCTACTCTACTGTTAGATATCGATGACAATGAAATCAATAGTATCACTCACATTCGTGTCCACTCGAGCAGGTCAATGGAAGCTTTGGCGTCTGCAACATCTTCAAGTTGCTGTAGTAAAACTTCTGTGCATTTATTGACGTAGGGCTCTGACTGAAGAATGCTCTGCATAGTATACACGCCATTCACGATGCGGCGCCGCTGAGCATGGACTTTTTCATCCGTCGATGTAAAATGATCTGGATATCGGGCTTTTGGGCAAATTATCTTAGTTCTGGTCAACAATGCTCATACCCCTGAAGAAACATCTCACTATATGGTGCTCGAAAAGCCAGATAGAAATCGCTCTACCGAAAGTCAGTTTCCTTTCTTGAAGCCAACGGCATTTCTCCCCCCCCCTTTTTTTTTCTTCTTATTCACTGACCTTGATAAAACCCGAATTCACTCCATAAATGATTTTGATGGCCTCGGGGTCGCTTATCGAAAGCTCATTTGGAGCAATTCGCACAACATGGCCTGGTCAAAAAAGCTTAAAAGAGCACAACTTTGAACTAGGTGGAGAATATCGTATGTACCATATCGTGCATGCAGCATCCTTTGAGTTTCGTGGGGATTGCCGCGAATCACGGAGTGCACAATCCAGCCTCGTGACACGGAGGCCCAGAATGGACCAGGAAATCGTGCGAGTGGGTGAAACACCCGCGTGTAAACAATCCATCCAGTCCAATAGGTAGCAAGCAAAAGGCCGAGACTGTACAGCAAGTCGTAGAATGTTAGTTTCCAGTCGAAGCTTTCGAAATTTCCCATTGTGAATCCGAGCAACTGGTAAATAATAGACCGTAGGAGAGACTTTTCAACCCATGTCAAGTTTGACTCGAGTAGCCTTTATAAGTGGGGCTCTCACTAGCTGTACGCATTCGTAGTAATCCATTGGCTCTGGTTAGATTGGATCATCCTTTGTATCATTATCCACATATAGACTCAGCTATTCCCCCCGACTATCATGCTAAAACGCAATGACAGATTAAGTCTAACACCTGAAACACACCATTTATGCTGGGGTTACATCGTTCTTTGCACTCATTTAACTGATTCGCTTTTATTGAGAGGCTAGGAACGCTAGGCTGAGTCGGCTCCTGCTTGGTGGGGGCTAGCTAGTGTCTTGATTGGCGAGTCATGCGAGAATTCATGGGAATAAACAGCAAAAATGGCACGCTTCATACGCTCATGCTTGACAAAGAACAGTTTTGTGAATTCAAATCACATCATCTATATGTATGAGTGTTTTGGTCCAGGAAATAGCTTGAAGATTGATGCAAGACGCAAAGAATGAATGAAGCGCGGCCATACCCCTGTCAGGCTAAAATGGGGCCAAATAACCATAAACCCGATCGCAAGGCTAGATTTATTCCTGCATAATCCTGGCGTCACCCTTGGGCTCTTGGAATGTTGCCTGCACGAATATTAGAGATTCACTCGGTTGAATCTGTAGTGGAAGAAAAGTTTCTCGATACCAGTGCCAAGACATCTTCAAGTTGAAATAAATCATGAAAGGCTCTCTGTGAACACTGGCAGATTCCTCTTTTTTTCCTTGCCAAGTGTGGCGAAGAGTACTTACATCTAGCGACAACGAAGATGCGATGTCACAGGAAGGGGACCATTATGCCCATCGCGCTACTTCTGGCAGCAATGGCTAATTCATCGGATATGCCATCCTGCGCTGTGAGATTAATTCTAGTCCCTGGCTTTGAATTGTGCTCATTTTTTTTCTACTTTAGATGGAGTGTATGGCTTTTGGAATCGAAGATTCGCCTTGCAGTTTGACGAATACCACTTGTGTCTGCGCAGATGCCTCGCTTCAAGCCAATTTGACCGCTTGTGTGCAAATGACCTGTACCGTCAAGAATAGTCTAGGTATGATACCGCTAATATTAAGACTGGCAAGACATGATCAACTCTGCTGATCTATCAAATAAGCTACAGCAAACGCTACGAGTACCATGTGCCATAGCCCAATCCGCAACAAGGCCAAGGTCATCACCATCACAAATTCGGTGGTTGGGGCGTCAGCAATTGTTGCAACTTTTATTCGAAGTCTGGAGTTTCGCAAGCATTTCGGTCTAGAAGACAACTTTGTGATATTTGGACTAGTAAGAAATTATCTGCAAGCAATCATGATGGCTTTTTTTGACTCTCGTAGGTTTTCAGTGTTGGGATGGGTATACTGGAATTTTTCAGTGAATATTCCGCAGTTGTCGAGGTACATGAATTCCTAGTACAAAATTTTCAAAACCAAGTGATTAATGCCGGTTATGGACGAGATATCTGGACAATATCTTGGTTAAACATACATGTTTTGCCTGTGTACAAGAAACTCAACGGTGTGCTCTGATCTAATTCCTCGCAGCACACGCCCGGAGGTCCGGCGGGGATGGGGTTGACGTGTGAGGTTATGGACTGGCTTTGGGTTCTTCAGCTACCCGCTCATGACCCACCAGGGCAGATCCCGATTGAAAATGAGCTACGTCATTGGGGCTCGGTGTTAGGGTTGTGGAGATTTACGGATGAGGGAATGGTAGAGATCTTAGATCTTGGAGTTTGATATGATTTGATATGAAATTGGTACAAGGGTAAGCCCATGTCGTGTCATCCGAAATACCATAAGGTACCTAAGGGGGATTGATTTGGATTCTTTCTGAGGGGTATTAATTGTGTGAGGATAAATCTATCTTGGACAGGAGTTCCCATCTGTATATTTTGCTTGGCGATCTAATTCGCTTTGATTCATAATTGTATGGGATGTCTTTCTAAGAATATGTTCGCAGCCGATGGGCTGGGGATACAACACGTCATTTAGACATATCACCACGCTACTTATCCAACGTGATCTCTGCAGATCGCTCTGCAGGTCAAATCGGATCCTAGAGAAGAAACGATGGCTTTGAAAATATTTACAGGTCCTTCTTAACGACGTGGGCACTGGGAAGGACGCCGTTGGCACGGTTGATGGCGGCTTGGCGCGCACCAGTAAGACCGAACTGGGACTGGATACCCTCCACACGGTGGGTGGAGTTGATGTTCTTGACGAGAGTGAGCTGCCAGCAGGTAGCGCCACCCTGGCGAGAGGTGATAGTCGAAGCAGCCAGGAAGTATTCCCAGATCTAGCGGTTTGTCAGTAATGAGATAATAAAGAATGGCTAGACGCAAGAAGGCACCAGTGAACACTTACGCGGAACCATCTCTTGCCGTACTTCGCCTCAACCTTGTCCTTGTTGCCCATCCAGTTCCGGTACCAGCGCCAGAGGGTAGCAGAGTAGTGCACACCGATAGTGTCAACGCCCTTAATCTCGAAACCTGCGCCCTCAAGGCGGTCGACGACGAATCCAAGAGGGGTACTGGCATCAGCACCGGGGAAGATGTACTTGTTCATAAACAGACCCCAGATTAGGTCCTCGTATTGCCAAGACTTGCGGAGACCGGCGATCTGCAGGAAGAAAACACCATCGTCATCGAGCATATCGTAGACCTGGGACAAGAAAGTGCTGAAGTGGCGAACACCAACGTGCTCGGCCATCTCGAGGCAGGTGATCTTCTGGTAGCCACCCTCAACGCGAGGGGCATCACGGTAATCCGAGCACAGGATGCGACTTTGGTCCTCCTCGATACCGGCAACGCGGAGGCCCTTGTTACCCCAGGCAGTCTGGTTACGACCGAGAGTGATACCAGTGACGTGGGCACCGTAGTGGACAGAGGCGTACTTGGCGAGGGTGCCCCAGCCGCAGCCAAGGTCGAGGATCTTGTCACCAGGCTGGACACCAATCTTCTCGCAAACAACGGCGAGCTTGTTGTCTTGAAGCTCTTCCAGGGTTTCCTCCTTATTGATATCACCAATGATACCAGAAGTGTAGATCATACGGGGGCCAAGGAACCAAGCATAGAAGTCATCACCACGGTCATAGTGGTCACGAACCTGTTCCTCGTCTAAAAAGTTATTAGCAAGGTTTTATTTAATTTTTCAACCTTGTTGTTGGGAGATATTTCTTACCTTGGGAACGAGTGTGGAGAAGCATCTCAGGGATAAAGCCAAAGAGGAAGTGCTTGAACAGGCCCATGGTGAACTTGAAGTTGGCCCAGTCGTGACGGTACTCGAGAGCCTCCAGAGCATCCATCTTGAAGTCGACTTCACCATTGAAAAACTTCTCGTAGAAGACTTCCATGGGGATCTTGCTCTTGCCGCGGTAGGTCGCACGGTCATGCTCGGAGTGGAACTGCAGGTAGTGTTCGACAGGACGACCACAGTACTTGGCCTTCTCGGTCTTGCGGGGAGAGATAGAAGAGGAGATGCTCCAGAAAGCCATGAGGACGGGAACAGTGGTGAAGAGGGCGAAGAAGATAGTGGTATAGAAGCCGCCGCCGACCTGACGGGCAAGCCACCAGGGCACCACGACGAGTAGGAAGATCATCAAGCCATTGGAGAAGCTATCGCTTCCAGGCGAGTCGGCAGGGACGGGAGCATTCTTAATAGCCGGGTACTGGAGGTAGATAGTGTGTGAATAAGGTGTACATGTGCTGTGGGTAAACCTCCGAGAGCTTTCCGGAGGTACTCACCAGAGTGGTTGGCACACCGCAGTCAAAGGCGGGCTTGGACTGCACGGGAGCCGCCGGAGTTTGGATGAACTCAAAGTCCTCAGGGGACTCCGGATGGGGGGTCGTCATGGCTGTAATGCAATTGAAGATGGCGTGGTGGTGGAAAAGGAGAGAGCAACTGTAAATAAATGGTGGCGGGCGGTGAGGCAATAATACCGCGGCTCTTTAATTAGCATAAGTGGTTGACTCTATACAAACACCCTGGGAGTGCATGAGGTGGAGAGTGATAAATGTTTGATATAGCATATACGCAACTACTCCGTACAGTACGAATTACCAGTTACACAGACCAGTATTAACGGTCATTGCTGGCTTTTTCACTCCTATCTCAGTATCTTCACAAGAACATTCGGATCTACAAGAAAGTGGGCCGCGGTACCTGAAACAGAGCGATTCGCGGTTGCCGAAACCACCCTGAGGCAACCCTCAATTTCCCTATGTCCACCACGTCCACCATGTCTACCTAATATACCGAATCCACTTGACGAGCCTAGACCGGATGGATTATTTATAAATAGATAAAAATATCATTCAAAGTTCCAATATTTTGAGAACATGTCAGATTGACATGGTACCAGTACAATATATCTTTCCGGATGTGTACTTCTAGTTAGTGGCTGATATCACTGAGCATCGCCACTCTAGAGGCAGTCTATACTACTCTAGTAGTAGTGTATAGGCACTAGTAGTACCAAGATGGCATGGGCTAGTCCTTATTAGGTCTATCTTCGAATAGTATTCAACTTGCAATTTAGGGTAGTGAAGTTGCGTTGCTGAAGACTGCTACGGGTACGGTGAATAAAACTTCTGAATAGTCCACGGGCTCTGACCCTAATATTCACGTATAACAATTCACTGTCCTCACGCCTAATGTATAGGGCTTCCGACTGTGAAGTGAATCAATTCCATACCATATACGCCGTAATCCACCCGATAGAATAAAACAGAAGGGTAATACACAATGAAAGTAGTTCAAAAAGAAAGTAGTCAAAAGTTCATAACAATGTCACTCAAGAGGAATAGACAGCTACAGCGCCAGCTGGAAGTTCAAAGCCTCATCATCTTCCTCGAAAGTCGGCAGATTCTCGTCAAGTTCCTGAGCAGTACTGGTTTCCTCTGGAGAGTCGAAGCAGCCAGCAGCCTTGCAGCGAGTCCACATCTCCGAGCCCAGTGGGGGAACACCGTAGAGCTGGATATATGTCTCGGGCGACAGCGTGGTATGAGTGTCAGATGGCTTTGAGTCCTCCTTATTCTCGTGGAGAGTGGACGACACGCTTCGGCCCTTGGAGTATCCAAGTGTGCTATTGGAGGTAACCGCAGCAGCAGTGTTGCGCATCGATGAAGGGTTGGTCGGGACTCGAGTCTTCTTCTTGGGCATCAGGGCCGATGGGATTCTGGACTTTGGAACAGCTGCAATTCGCGCAGGGGCGGCGCTTGGCTTCGGTGCAGCAAGGGCGTTGGCAGCTTCACGAGAGCGAAGGGTGGAGACGGTGCGGGCATGTCGCGTGGTGACTGAGGAAGCTGTTGAGGAAGATGTCGAAGAAGTTGTCGAGCGTGTGCGTCGTGGGTGTGGCATGGGTGCCTTCATCGATTCGTCTTCACTCGGTTCATTGAAACCAATGCTGTCCAGCTGCTTCATGATCGTTTCTTCGGCCATCTTATCGCACTTCAACGAATCCTCGCGGAATTTCCGCTGCTTCTGGGTGAGGCCATCCCGGCCGACTTCTTGCTTGCCATACACGCTCTCTAATCCGAGTGCACGGTTCCTTGGTCGGAATTGAGGGAATGTTGTGTCATATGTGATATCGTCTGGAATATCCGGGAGAGCTGGGAAGTTCGTTAGCACACGCGCGTTTTTCCTTTCTACAATGCTTCATATCCTACCTGTCGGCTTTGGTGGCATATATTCGATGTCTGGCACGTCATCCTGAGCAGCTTCGTTGAAGACTTTGGTCTGGGGTTGCTGTGCGACTGGACCGGTCTTCTTGCGCACAGTGGAGGCGCGTCGGTTGGTGTTTCCCGGCTTCAAGGTTCCTCCGAAGGCGGCGGGTGTCTGGGGAGCTCTGGCTTTGGGATTGTTTGTCTTCACTCCGAGAGGGGCGCGGTTCCGAGGTTCTAGTAACGAGGGGCTCAGTCAGCTCAGGATCTATCAACGAATATCAAAACACGAGAAATCGCGTACCCATCGGGGTGACCGGGTTCATCTTGCCGGGTTTGCCATTCTCCTGGCGATTTCCATTGCCTTTCACAGTGTTCTTTCCAAATGCCAACGGGTTGTTCTCGTCTCTCAGAGGGATCTGTCTGCCGGGAGTCTTGGGAGCAAGCTGCTTCACGCCTTGGTTCAAGGGCTTGGCAGCAGCAACAGTTTGGTGAGTGTTTACCAGATTTTCCTGGTCACGAAGAGCCAGCATGGCGACGAGTTATGAATGGGCTGTGAGCATGCACAGCACTCCTTCTCTTTGTCTGGTTTGGTCAAGATGTCTCGAACTGGGGTAGGAGATTGAAGATAGTGGTTAGGGTTGACAGGGAAGCTCTAGAGCGTTTGGCTCTTGGTTGCCCGTGGAGACGCTGGCGATCGCAGTGTTGTGATTGGTTTATCGAGTCAGAGTGGGGCTTTGTGTACTTTGATGCCTGAGGCTGCTTTTGTGTACTTTGTGTACTGTACATACGCGGTACACAGCCCGGTAAGTACCCGATACTTGTGTTGCCACGTACTATTTGCCTAGTGGGCGGGTACTGTATACCGCCTCATGATCTGTCCCCTTCCTCTCCCAACTCCGTGGCCCAAAGACTCACATTTCCCTTTCCTTCCCCCCCCCACCATTTAACCATTTCTAAACCACCCCGGCGACGCTGAGCGACTGCCCATTTACTTCCTTTCGCCCATACATATTTCTTTCCCACCCACCCCCACTTTCTACTTCTCAAATACCTTCCTAAAAATGGATAAGATCAAGGAGGTAAGTATTTTGGACCCCCCTGGTTCTGGCGGGGTAGCTTGAACAAGCTGTCCCCTTTTGCACCACCCCCTTCCGTGCCCTGCATATCAGTGCTGCACCTGCACTGCCGAGCATCACGATGTTCGTATCATCATGATATTATGATACTAATAACTATTTCTCGGAACAGCGCATGAACGCCCTCCGCGTGGAGGCTGATGAGGCTCACGATGAGGTTGAGGAGCTGAAGGGTACCGTCAAGAAGCTGGAGCAGGAGAACCTCGCCAAGGAACAGGAGATCACATCCCTCAACCACCGCAACCAACTCCTCGAGGAGGAAGTTGAGAAGCTGGAGTCCAGCGTCAAGGACGCCAAGGACGCCGCCAACCAGAGCGCCCAGCACGACACTCAAAACGAGGCCCTTCAGCGACGAGTTCAGCTCCTTGAGGAGGAAGCTGAGGAGAACGACAAGACTCTGCGTGAGACAAATGAGAAGTATGCCCATCTTATATCCTTATTCTCTTTTTTTCGATCTTCCGTCACAGCCAGCTGACACATGGGGATCTACAGGCTCCGCCAAACCGACGTCAAGGCCGGCCACTACGAGCGCAAGGTGCAGGCACTTGAGACGGAACGTGACCAGTGGGAGTCCAAGTACGAGGAGATGGCAGAGAAGCACGCCAAGCTGGAGAAGGACCTGCACGAGCTGGAGGTCTCCATCAGCAACGTCTAAGCAGAACGGCTGGGTATCGGTGTAGGGTGTCGGGATACGTCGGGTTGGATGCAGGCTCACTTCCCTTTTTTCGAGCTGTCTGCTTTGTTTCTCTTTTCCTTTTATCATACAGTGGCCGGTTACGTGATTCCCCCCCTCTACCGTGCTGGAGACGACCCTCTCTATCGCACGCATGTCACATTTGACTACGGTGCCCGCTCGGATTGCTGAATTAATCACCATTTTTTGTGCCCCAATGGTCTCGTGAAGTCATAGATATTTGATGCGCAGGCAGTATTTGCATATGGTGTGGTATAAGAATAAAATCGACAGAAACAAAAAAAAATAACCCAGCTCTAAGCCAGCTCTCCTCATTGCTCTCTCCGTGACTTTGCCTTCTTCGCCTTGGATAGCCGTTGCTTTGCCGCATTGACTTTGCGATCCTGCTTGCTCTCATATCGGAACTGCCTCTTCTTTTTCTTTGGTCGATCTGTGGCAGCTTTCTTCGCCTTCTTGGCGGGCTTCTCTGGCTCGGCTGTCTCCGTAACAGTCGCATCTTTCTCTTCCTCTTCCTCAGAGTCGTCGCCTTGTACTGCCTTCCGTATTCCCTCTCGTGATGCGTCCATCTCCTCCACGGTCACGGTTGTGTATTTGTCCTCGTCGATATATTCCGCTTCGTAGTCAATCGCAGGTGGTTCTTCAATACCCTCCCATTCCTCATCGTCCTCGTCTTCATCGGGGTTGGAATCGCTATCGCCGTCCTCCTCCTTGAGGCGCTTCAATTGCTTCTGGTGTTCTTCCATCGCTTCCTTGTATTCGCGGGCACGTTCTTCACGGATCTACAAAGTCTTGATTAGCCTGCACCTATAGGACAGAGAATTCTGCACGACACAGAGCATACCTGTGCACGATCGCGTCTCCGCTCCTCCTTGGCTCTCTTTTCAGCTGCATTCTGTGCATGCTTAATGCGTTCCTGCTTGCGCTTGCGGAATCCAGTCAAGAATTCATGGCGAGCGTCTGGGTCGAAATTGACTTCTTCAGTCTTGGAGACCTTGCGTCGTTTAACCGAAGGTCCCATAGTGAGAATATAGAAGGTCTCAAATATAAGGAGAGATTTTTCTCAAAATAAAAAAAAAACAAAGACCAAAAAGAAGAGCGCGGAAGCGCAAGTGTGGTTGTAAGATAATCTCGAAGCCGAGATAAAAAAAAAGTTGGAGTGAAATGTGAAGCTCAGACGGGCCGGACCTGTCGACCGCCTCCGAGATCCACGACCATCAACCTCCCCCGTTGGCCAACATCACCTCCCACGTCTCCCACCCCCAGATTCACCCACACACCATGCATCTAAGCAGGTTTGGTCTGCTTGCCCTTGGGGCAGCTGCAGCTAATGCATTCCGAGACACCTCGCCATTCTTTCTCGCGTCGACCTCAGAGTACGTCGGGTGGCCTTCTCCGAAAGCTACGGCCAGCTAATCAACTCAACTCCCTAGGTTGTTGACCAACTCCGCCTACATCAAGACCAGCACTTCGCTACTCGACGACGTGACCTCTTCTCTCAGCACCTGTCCGTCCGATTACTATGTCGTCGTCTACCAACCTGGCGTTCACAGCTCCGACTTCTCGACTCGCAAGTCCGCACCCCGCCTTGGCGCGAAGATGATGGGCAAGGACAAGACGATTCGATCTCGGATGAGTGTTAATGAAGTCGCGGGATTGGTGGATGGAAAGGAGATCAAGAGTTTCCTCCAGGAGAAGTGCAAGGTGCAGACCACCACGATCGATGGTTCTTGTGAGTTGCCTCAACGAGCCCCGTTTTGAGGGGTAGAAGAGAGCTGGTCGCTGACTTTCACGGATAGCGGGAGAATACCCCTCTTATTTCGAGTCTGGTCCCCGGATCATTGATATTAAGTTCCCCATGCTCAGCTTGGGCTCCGATCGCGCCAACCAGCTGTCCGACAACGGTATGTGGCTGGATCCCATTTTAAGAAGATATAGACTTTGCTTCTCTGACACTTCCTAGATGGCCTCATCTCCGACATCATCGAGCGTATCCCTTCCAAATCAAAGTATACTCTCATTTACCTCACTTCGCCACGCGAGTTCCCAGAGTCCGACTCTGTCGTCTACGAGTCCGAGGCAGGCAGCTATCAGGACTCCATCCATATGGACCTCAAGCGCGATTACTCTTCCTACGACTCTAACTCTAGTGATCCCGAATCGAGGCGCAGGTCCTCTCTGTTTGACGAATATCAATACTTTACCCCTGGTTCGTCACACCTTCATCTGGCTATGCTGTTGTTTCGCAACTCTTGCTAATCTCGAAACAGGCATCTTCATGGGTTTGATTGCCACTTTCCTCTTCATCATGATTTCTTATATCGGCATCAATGCTTTGGGTAGTCTCCAAGTCCCCTACGCCGCATTTGAGAAGGATACCTCCGCGGCTGTGAAGAAGCAGCAATGAGTGGGTGGATTGGAGGCTAGACTTGATACCTTTGCATGCTGCATGTTTTTTTTCTATTGATTTTTCCATCTCATTGTTTCGGGCTCAGGGGCACTGTTGCTGTTATTTTTTCTCATGTATGATACATAAACATGTTCTCTTCACTAAACAAGCCATGCGCCTTCGTAGAAATCCTCTGCTTTAGCACCGTATTACCATGGAATTGAGAGGGCCGTTGACGATGATTTTGATGAGTACCCGACGACTAGGTCTATGGAAAAGAAGGCAGAGGATGAGAATGTGCAGTTACAGCGCTCCGAAAATACCGGAAGACTGGTTTTGCGGCAGCAGGAGATGTCTGATGTTCAACAAACAAACCCCTAGTCACCTCAGTCGATTGCAAACTGAAGAGCGGGAAAGAATAATATGCCTTAAGCAAACTGCAAACTTCAAGTTCATGATACTAGTCTGGATAACAAATCTTTCATTGAAAATACCACACTATTTCTTCTAATAACCGATTAAGATGTGGTATGATAAACAGCTAGTCCTCTCTCGTCTTCAGGAGTGTTTTTATCCCAAGCTGCTGCGTTAGTAGCATCGTTCCAGGTGTCTGGGAGTGGATAGTCAGCATACTCAGCAGTTAGTAGTACTAATACATTTAAGCTCACCACTGTAAATATCGCGCCCGTTAGGGTCTGGACCTGAGCGGTACGTCGAACTAGATGAAGAAAATAGTACGATCTTCTTAATAGAAGGCTTCTGAGCTGCTCTTTCCAATATATTCAATGAGGCTTGAACAACCCATGGGATAACTGCGTATGGATCAGGTCTAAAGGTCACATCTGACGCCTGTAGGTAGCAGTATCGTAATTATGAGCTTTCATGATCGAAATAGTGTATAATGGGAAAATAATTCGTACCGCATGGACGACTCCGTGCATTCCACGTGCATTCCATGTAATGCACTCTCAATCGCATTCCTGTCGGCAAGTGAGGGGATGTTTATCGTTTCAAATGCATTCCTGCCATATTTCTGTTGGAAGTATTCATTTAACCAGGGCTTCGGGGAGCGAATAGTTCCTCGAACGTTGTATCCCAAACAAAGAAGCTGATCGACAATGTAAGACGCAATATATCCATTTGCACCAGTCACAAGTACCCAGCTTCCTTTAAGAAGTGCATAATCGGTGAACATCTTTTCCAAAAGAACTCTCTCAGCAAACCCAGAAAAAATAAGAACGTACGAGAAATTCAACGGGAAAGTCAACGGTATTTCATTGTCATTTTCGAGGATCGTTCACCGATCTTTCTTTATCTCTCGATCATCTACGGCTATCCGGGATCTACGATACATCTTCGGCTTCTATATTGCCGGGCCATCGTTCCGATGTGATGATATAATAGTGGAGTTAAAGAGATTGAGTATCACACCGTCCCAAGAACAGGGTAGTTCAATTCGCTGTCCTGGGTTGATGGCGCAGTTCAGGTTGAATTATTCCCGGTAATCCCAAGACCCACACATGCAGGTAGATCTTATCGACAGGGGTTCGCTATAATCTGTAAGTGCGGAAGTATGGAATGACGAAGTGATTTCAGGAAAGATGAACTTATTTTTCATTGATCAGTCACGTCCAGTATGAGCTGAATAAAGACGACTGCGGTGAAGATAAAAATACATAGCATATGAAGCGTCAAAATGACATTAAATGGCACCATACCAGATGAGTCCCTCATACACATACCACCAGCTTACATGAGGCTTATAAAAGTGATGCCACACCAGCAGCAGTGAATATTTTCGCTGTGCGTTTGGCGGAATCGTGAAATCTACATGTGGTGGCATGTGACCACCCCGGCTTTTAGCCTGATGTTGGCCTGAGGCCGCCCTGTCTAGCGTTTCTCGTATCTTCCCAACGGGGCACTTGGCGTCCTTTCGCCTCTTCTCTGCCCCAAACTGTTTCTCTCGTTGACTTGCTTGTTGTCTTCCACCTCCGGTGTCATTCGTTTCACCCGGAAAACCTCAATGGCCTGTGCCTCATACAGCGACCTGTAACCCCACTGTTTCGAGGCTCGAACCCCCTGATCTGCCAGGAACACACAGGCACAGAACCGACCGGCCCTCTGTCAGCTGGGACGAATTACGATCCGGTTGAAAAGGCTAGGGCGTCAAGAGCAGGGACAAGGGTTCTTCGAACCTGCTTAAGACCAGACGATTCTTTTACCTGTACACCATCACTGATCGTCGTCTACACTCCACAGACCCGCTGTGGAGAATCGGCTGATTTCATTGTTTACAGGCTGGTCACCATGCGTCTTCTCCCACGAGGGCTGGGAAATTCCCAGCCAAAACTGTTTTTGCTATTTCTGCTGGTTCTTGTGATCGCTGCTCGTGTGTCTGCCCAGAAGGCGGGGGATACAACGGAGACCAAAGCCGATGCCGCCCAGACCACCGACGATCGCTCGACCAGTGACAGCACCCCTAGCGTGACTGAAACCACTGCTGCGACAACTGCAGAATCCACCTCATCCTCGTCCGAAGAAAAAACCAGTACCACCTCCTCATCCACGAAGTCGGAGAAAACTACCAGTATGGAGACTACAACGTCGACTTCGTCGAGCTCATCTTCGGAAACCACAAGCACAACCTCAACCTCGTCCGATAGCACTACCACAACATCATCGGTTTCCACAACAACGACATCAACATCCTCATCTTCCACCACAACCGCCGCCCCCATAGTGACCGTACCCCCGACCGCAAATGCACCATATATGCAAACAACAAATACACCGGAGGGAACGGTCTTCATCGCCGTCGGCGCTGCGCTCGGGCTGATCGGTTTGGCCGTACTAGCCTGGCGCGGCATGGTCGCATGGTCAGTAAACAGATCAGTACGGCGCGCAGCCATGGCGCAATCCGAATCAAAACGCCTACTACGCGGAAGCCGCAAGAAGCGAGGCGCAGCCTATGCGCCTGCACCCGCGACCGATGTTTCCCTAGAGAAACTCGGCGCAGCCACCCGCGCAAGCTACAAGCCTTCCAAGCGGGCCCCAAGCGGCGGCAGCGGCCTATTTTACTCGCCAACAGCCGGCGGCGCAGGATCGCATCATAGCCTCAATGCGACTGCGAATCGCGGATCGTCATATTTGCCTCCGGGCTTTTACACTGCTGCTGGTGGTAACTCGAGAGACTCGATCGGTGGTGGCAATGCCCCATTCTCTTCTGGCCCCGGTTACCCGCCCAGCTCTCCGTCTCTGCCGCCGACCGGCACTCACTACGATGGACCGCATAATCCGCGCCATTCGCATGTTGGTGCGTCGACTAGCTCGTTGAATCTGAGTCAGGCCCATCAGGGCCGTGCACCGAGTGCATACTTGGAAGATCTCTTCGAGAATCATACCCCTCCCCCGCGCCGATCTGATCGGCGGTAGGGTGTTCGAGGAATGCACATTGTAGTTATGACAGGGACGATCTCGATGGGTTTTTCTTTCAGCATTTAAGATTCATATTTGTTGTCTTTTATTTTCTCTTTGTTTTGTTTTGAATGTGCTATAGTGTTCTCATCTGTTTACTACATTTTTGTTTTGCGTTTGAAGGGCGCTGAGGGAGTTCTGTATGCAAGCGATATCACTTCACATAATTCATGGGCCTTTTTTCATTTTATTTGGGCGTGCACAAATAACAGTCTCTGTTTTTTCTTTTCTCTCTAATCTTCCTTAATCGATATATGGAATGTGAACTTGAATCTCCTGGTTTCAAGATATAAACAATAAACTTGCTGGCATCATTCCTCGTTTAATCTTCTATAGTCAAAGCTATTGGGCATGTTCTCGGCTAGTATTTTTGTCTCTTATTTTCTTCCGAATCAAACAAAGCTTTTATCTGCTCTTCTCTCTGGTCGTCCCTCTCATATTCGCCTTCCTGAGTCGTGACCATACCAAAGCTCCTCTATACTACGGAAAGACCTACTTTGATCTTGAATAAGTGATTCTATATCACCATATCGTTTAGTCCAACAACCTTGTATCACAGTGCCACCGGGTATATTATCAACCGAAGGGTATTTTTGAGACACAAAAAGAGCGTCGACTAGTTGGTCGTAATATTTCTTCTCTTCCACGGATTTAAATGCTTTAGGAGACCTGTAAGGCCAATGGCCAGTCATTATCGTGTAAAAAGCCGACCCGACACTGAATATGTCCACATCCTCTCTTGACACCCATAGCTTGCATGGATTAAAAAATCCCGAGTCGGGAAGATGTCCACCATCGATGTCACCACTTGTCGATCCTTTAAAATCACACAGTAGAAGATCATCAGGCTCTTCATGGGTGTACAATGGTTTCCTGCTCAACAGGGGTACTAAGCGAGATAAAAACACAATGAACCATGGAGAAAGCTCCCTAGTACCGCATGTACAATCGAGAAACAT
This sequence comes from Penicillium sp. S1701, assembly GCA_023626415.1. NCBI lineage: Eukaryota > Fungi > Ascomycota > Eurotiomycetes > Eurotiales > Aspergillaceae > Penicillium > Penicillium sp. S1701. The sequence continues at coordinate 459,441 of JAMAGY010000018.1, read as the reverse complement.
TTCCAAAAAATCGCCAGCATTTTGGCGGCGCTGTAAGGAGCATTGCAGCAGCCGATGAGAAGTCTCCCAAGGGTGCAGTTATGACTTGTCACGTAAAGTTTTAGGAAAAAGCAAGCATGTCAAACCAGTTTACAGTACGTACATCAACAGCCTAGATCCTTATCAATCAGTTGCATTATAGCCATCTCGGCAGGCCATACTTGAACAAACTCCTGGATGCGCCAGGACCAGTCTTCATCCCACTGGAAAGTAAGAGGATAAGATGCACAAAAGAATTCCCAGAAGTCAGGAAACCAACCAGAATTCTCCCAATCGACCAGTACGACGTCAAAGGATCGCCCACCTTGATCATTTGAGCGACCTGTATTCTCTACGACCATAATGTTCTTCTGCTGAACATCCCCATGCGTCAATGTGGGCCGGTGACCTTGAGGGACACTAGCGAGATATTTTTCGTAAAAGCGAGCCTTATAGTCTGGCAAATTATTGCGTTCGACCAAAGCTCTATAATTACCGACTAGGCCGTTCACGAAGGCAGGTTCACCAAAGAAAGGTCCTAGAAATTTCTCATTGCCATGTTGGCTATAGAATAGGTAATGATGTACGGCACCGCCGTCCAGGCCTCCGAAAAAGTCGGGCCATGGACACTCGGCCTTTCGTATTGCGTCAAAGATTAGTTCGAGTTGGGCAATAATTTCGTCCTTCTCAGAGGACACCAATGATGGCCAAATGGGATTCAGTTGCACTCCGCGAGCGCGTTGCATGATTAAGGAAAGTTGTCTGGAATCATAGTACATCGCGTACAGTCGAGGGGCTGGGACTTCTGGGACGTGTCGCTCAAGGTACACCAAAGCCTGGCCTTCCCAGGCGTTTATGCAGCCTCCATATTTTACAACGATGTCGTCTTTCACCGCCACAATCTTGGAGGCCATAGTCTCCCACAGAACATTGGTGCAAGCACGGATTTGATCTGTTGTAGGTAGAGTAGGCAAAGGCTGGGAGTGCTGAAAGGGGATGGCCCCTGGTTCCCACATTATGAATAGAGCAGGCGGGAAGGGTGATATCGAAATATGGATGATTCAGAGAGGGTGAAGGAAGATGGAAGCTCAGAACGCAGCCAACCGACCTTGGGCCATCGGTGCCGGTTTTCCCGTTGCGAACTAAGAACTTAGTTCCCACTACAGACTGAGCTCACTATATTATCTTAATATATATACTACTAGTAGTGTAAAATATAGGAAGATATGAAATTTTCATTAAAAATAGCTTTTTACTATGATCTTTTTAATCACCTGTCTAATACTAAATAACTCAAAGACACACAGTCGTGACCTGTAGTGCAAGTAACTATACAACAAGAGTTCTGCGTAAGGTAAATCTATTTTGGAGGTATCACAGTTCATTGCATTGCATGAAAGTAAAATGAATTCTTGGTATACCTTTCCCCCTCCCATGGTGTCAAATGCACAATGCTCGGGACTCTAACAGTTAGATCCGCTCCATCCACTTCTGCAGGACACCGGCCACCTGTAAACTATTCTTTTCCATGAACACCATGTGTCCATTCCCATGAATTCCGATCTCTGCCAATTGAAGATGGTGCACAGGAACACCCGCTTGCTGTAGGAAACGAACTGTGCACCAGTCATATGGTGCGTGATAAGATGATTCAGTCGTCACAACTAGTACGGGGACCTTGGAGAGATTAACGAGCTGTCTCGGAGCGGGAGAATCAGCTTGTATAATACAGTCGGAGACTCGCGATGAGTTGGACGGAATAATATGCTTGACAAAGTCGGCCGATGGATCAGACACAGCAGGTGAGTAGGTTAGCGGGATATCGGTCAGCCCGTATGCACGGGCAGAGGAATTGCTGAAGACCGCCTCCTGAAATGGAGGACCGGTTGGTTCAATCGAGACGATGGAGTGGACGAGATCTGGGCGCACATCCGCAACTAGAAAGGGCATAGGTCCGCCTTGGGAGTGGGAGAGAAGGATGACTGGGGAAGCTATTTTGTCGAGTAGGGCAACGCCAGCAGCTTGAACAGTTGATTGCTGGAATGTTGCAGAATCGATGAACTCGACTGTCGACGAATAGTACGTGTCGAAATTCCGGTCACCCATAACGCCTGTTCCATTCCATTGAGTATGAAGGGAGGCTTGTGGCCAAAGGTTGTATCGTTCGGGTGCCGTAAAGCGCTGCTGCAACACTTCGGCACTATAGGTGCTCATCGTTCCATTGCCAGGAAACCAAGGACTGCGACCGCGGAAAGTTTGATCGATAATATAGCATTCATATCCTTGTGAGAGAAAATATGAAGCCCAGCCTTCTCCTCCGTCGGGCTTGTTAAGCCAATTCTGCCAGCATGAAGGTCAATCTCTAGAAATGATGGGAGCTTTCGATGGTATACATACGGTGCCAGTTTGAGCTTGTCCGTGAAAAAAGATGATCGGATATGGCTTAGAGACACCAGTGATAGGAATCAGTCTCTCGACGTACATCTGACCAGTGAAAACATGCTGTCCGTCGCCGTTTCCACCATAGTCTCCTCCAATATACATATACGAACGCTGTGCAGGCACTTCATTACTCCACTGTGAAGCCGCAGCAGCGATCGTCCAGACGGACAGTAAAATCAATTTCTTGACAAGCATCTGTGTGGATGAGATCGTCGAAAATATGCAATTAAAGCAGGATAGAATGGGCTAGAGATCAATATATACCGTTCAAGACTGTCAAGATAAAGAGTTTCGCCGTTATTGCCGACCTTCCCCCGAATGGTCCCCCCGGAAACGAACCGTTTGGTTAGATGAAACAGAACCCCGTCCCCACATTGCACTCTGTTATAACCTAGGGTGTGGGTACTGTACAACACCCACTTGGCTATACGTAGACACGGGTAGGAAAAACGAAGCCCCGAACCCGCGTTTAGGTCTAGGTAGCTGTGGGCCTGTGGCGATCAATCGCTACGTTCTTCCTTCTTTGCACATCAAAAACTGCATACCTATCTATACCAAGGTTTTTCCTGTCGGAGTACGGATTAAAAGGTGAAGCTGTTCTGATTTTTGACATGCTTCAGGCAGTCCTTTTTTGTTAGAATATACTACGGTCAAATGGATGAGATTCTCCAAAACCGAAATGGTATGTACCAGGTATATGTGACTAGGCCAAATTTATCATTTGACCATTCTCGGATTCCACGCCCGGACGCCTTCAAGAAAAACGACCCTAGGACGTCCGTGATTGACTGAAATCCACAGGAGCCATTCCAACGTCCCGGAAGAGTCATACGAAATCTCGCAAGGGATGTATCCCATGCAAAGAGCGGCATATAAAAGTTCGTAGCCATTGGTTATCTCCTTAATTTTCCTCCCAAAAGGTGCACTGACGGTATATCAGTGCGATGAAATTCGACCTTCATGCAGCCTCTGCACCCGACGTGAGCTAGATTGCGTTTACCCTACGGTCCCCAAGAAAGCCAGCCGGGAGCGTTCATCAAGATCCGATGTCAATTCAGATGATTCTCGAAAATCATGCAATAACAAGCCAGAGACGCCGTCAAGGCTCTATGAGATGAAGCTATTCTACCATTATCTCATGAATACCAGCCAAACTTTGACCACGGATTCACAAAGTCAATTCTTTTGGCTATCCTGGGTTCCGGATGTAGCAACTTCCCAAGAATACGTTATGGATCTTGTTCTAGCAATTGCAGCCCTACACATAGCTTCTTCTGCGTCCGGTACCGATGAGCGTCAGACTTGGCTAAATTCTGCCTTACGATATCACACTCGCGCTCTTGCCGATTTCCGCGAGGGCCTCAGGTTTTTATCTTCAGAAGGTAGCCGGGCGAGCTTCGCCTGCTCCATATGCAACATGGTTTTTGTCGTCGGTTATCAGACTGTCTCGCGCGACGAGACTCGGAAAGATCCTTTGGATGACTTCTTGGAAACTCGAGCGTTGTTGAAGATGACCCGGTTCCTAGGAAGGCAGCCGGACCACTCTCAAGCCAATCCATTTTTCGCGGCCGAAGTACAGAATGATCATGTAGCAGTTCGTCAAGCAGAAAGGTCAGCCTCCTCTCACTAAGTATGCCCTGCCATTATACTAACTCACATATATTTACAGTTGTGCTGCTAAGTTTACCAATCTACATAAGTATGAGTTCTTTGCACCTCCAACACGATGCTCTAGCTAATCCAATCCAGGTCAATTTTGGAAAGACTTGCAGCATTCGGTGAGGAGATAGCACATGAGGATCCCGAAAGCGAGGCGGTGCTTAAAGAAAGTTGTCAACTCCTCAGAGAATCCATCGAGAATTGGCCAATGAGAATTGGATCTCTTGACTTTTCTTTGGAGGTGAGCGACGCTTTTGTTGATCTGCTCAAAAGTGGCGATTGGATGGCTCGCGTTATTATATTATTCCATGGCCTTAATATGCACCTAAATTCGGAGCGATGGACCATAAAAGATTCTGGAAGGCGCCTAGTCTTGGCTATCCTTCCTCGCAAAAACGACGTGTCTTCTCAGTGGCAGGACTTGATCACTTGGATGGAATTGGCGGTAAATACCTAATTCCATACATATTGAGCTGCACAATACGATACAGTGGCTGGAAAGAAGTTTGACGCCGCCCTTTATTCACCACGAGTGTTGCTTATCCCCAGAACTATCATACCTAGATACATTCAATTTGAACTAGTATCAGAACTGGTCAAATTCTTGTGTATATCACAGGGTAGCTAACTGGTTTCCTACTGGGTTTCTTGATCTGGAATAATCTTTGGAGATTCTAAAGTGGTGCCAAACTTATTACTAGGCACTGTATATAGTGATACGTCTAAGTACCTAAATTCTGAAGATTTCTCTAGTATTAGAATCATGCCTTAACATTAAATTCACTGCCGGTCGACTTTTATGTGGTCTTTGAAAAGCCAAGAAAAATCCTTGGAAAAGTGGGTCAATACGAATACGAGACCGGCAACGAACACGGTCTATACGGTACGAGATACGGGAGAAACAATATAAGTGCAAATATAGAGCATGCAAATATAGAGCAATGAAAGATCTTACTGTGTTAAGAGCCTCGGAATTTTCTCGTGCTGTCCATCATTCTTTCAAGATGCTAGACACTTCGAAATGCGAGTCTGTCTCGCCAGAATGCCCAGTCGAGGCAACCACCTACGGATATACTCCCAATCTAGGTGCCAACGCATTTTTCGCGGCGATATTTGCTCTATGCGGCATTTATAATCTTATCCTTGGAATCAAATCCCGTCAGGTTATGTTCACAATTGCGCTTGCTGCGGGTAGTCTGATGGAGTTGATAGGTTATATCGGTCGCATTCTAATGCACAGTAACCCGTGGGATCAGGGTGGTTTTGAGATGCAAATCATCTGTCTTATTCTCGCTCCATCTTTTGTGGCGGCTGGAATCTACTGGTCACTCAAGCATATTGTGTTATTCATGGGCCCTGAAAATTCGCGTCTTGCCCCTCGTCTCTACCCATGGATTTTCGTCGGTTGCGATGTTGGCTCTATTCTCCTACAAGCTGCTGGCGGTGGTGTGGCTGGATCAGCAGGGAAAACGGACCAGAAACTTTTGGATGTTGGAAATAATATCATGATTGCTGGCATTGCATTCCAGGTTGCCACGATGGGCGTTTGTGGAATACTCGGGTTGGACTTTGCATTTCGACTATGGAAGGGAAATGGGGTTGGGGTAGTCGATGCTGAAAAAATGCAAGGAAATGAAACTCGCAAGTTTTATCTTTTCTGCATGGCGGAGATTATTGCCTATGCCACAGTTCTAATTCGTTGCATTTATCGGTTAGTCTCGCTGCGCTTCCTTTCCTCTACGAATGTTAATAACTTGTTCTAGTTTGCCTGAGATGGCTGGTGGTTGGGGCAATCCGTTGATGCAGAACGAGACAGAATTCCTAATTCTAGACGGAGCGTGAGTAAAAAAGGATTATATTTGCGGGTTCTCGGCTTACTTGTTCTTCTCTTTAATTAGGATGATCGCGATCGCAGTCGTCACACTTTCAGTCTTCCATCCTTACTTCACCTGTCCCTTTATACGAAAATGAAGGAGGCAATGTCGCTTTTCTACAGGATTGATATACAAAGGACCCTGGTTTTCTCTTTATCCTGAATGTTGCGCTACGGTGACCCTGTATATAAGCTATACAATGTCGTCTAATACTGTGGCTTCTTAAAGGGTAACTATCTCAGAACCTTACATTCAAGGATAGAGTGCTTCATGTGAGTTTACCAGGTGCCTGGATGCGACTTGCAGACTAACGTAATATACAGTGCCTAGTAATAAGTTTGACATCACTCTATAATCTCCAAAGATTATTATAGAACAAGCAACCCAGCAGGAGATTAGTTAGCTGCCTAGTCAGATACATGAGCATCCGATCATTTTTCACACTACTTCAACTTTACTGTATCCTAGTCCTGGAGATAAGCATCAGTTTTTATGAATAAAGAGCGGCGTCAAACTTCTTTCCAGCCACTGTAAAAGCCCAAAATAATGTTGCGTACAGTTGAACGGCTATTCTAGTCAACTCTACTTTTGTATCAGAAATTTAGTACAACGTATACTATTCTACTGAGACAATTTACTATATTATTTACGGATTATACTCCGTAAACAAATCAAAATAATCCAGTAGAGTAGATGAGGTGACATTCACTTTCCAAGTGGATCGACTCTAATCGGGCACCTTTTAGAGACGCCGACTACCAGCCCCAGGCTAACAGCATAAATACTTCGACCACAAGGTTTAAGCAGGCGCACAAAACAATTCCGAGCAAAATCCCAGAGCTCTCAATCGGAATATTCAAACCAGGATAAACTTGAGAGAAGAAGAAAAAAATGGCATCCCAATTGCCACTCCCAATATCCATACCCACCCTCCAAAACCAAGTAGCCACAAGGCTCCAAATCCCTTCCACCATCACCCTCATCCCCAACCCAACGCAAGGAATCGACCACTCAATCTTCCAAATCGAAAACCAACCCTGTTACATCCTCCGCATCACCAAACCACGCAAAGGGCGGCCCTACAACGGGCTCGAAATGCAAACCCGCGACATCGCCATACGACAACACCTCCAATCCGCTTACCAGGCTCGAGGATTACGCGGGGATTTGATTCCCAGTAGTCTTCATACCTGGTCAGTAGGTTCTGACACTGATACTGGTGGTGGTGCCGGTCTTGACGGGGAGTATTGCGCCTCATTAGAGACGAGATTATATGGTTTTGTGTTGCGACCACCTATATCTGACACCACGGCGGATGACCTGGTGACCTTTCTCTCAATTATGAAGGAGGTAGATGTTGAGGGTCTTGAAAGAACTGGCGTCAAAATTCTGGATATGTTCTTTCCTGACCTTGAAGTGTTGAGGGCGTCTGCTACCAAGGCTTGGGACCGGATGGTTGAGCGGGGACAGATATCCGCGCAAGATATTGTTGGACTGGCGGGTCACTTCTTGGACGACTCGGAAGTAATGAAGTATTTCCTCGCACAGACGGCGTGTATCGAGAAGATCCGGAGTCCGCGACAAACTCCGACTACTTCGTTGGGCTTTGTCCATGATGATCTTAAAAGCGAACATCTCTTGATTGATGAGTCGAGTGGGAGGATAAATGCTATATTAGACTGGGCGGATGCGGGTCGAGGAAATCTTGCTGTACATGTTTCTGGACTTGCATTCACGGTGGGGAAGAGGATGGCTGTGGCTGTTGCCAAGAGGGCTGGGTATGATGAAGATACTATTCTCCAGGGAATTGTGCAGGCTCGCTGTGAGTGTGCTTTGAGATTGGATGATCGGTTGAATGGGCGTGGTGGGCCGGCTCCTGTTGAAATGCTGAGAGATCATCTTTTCTTGTCGCTGGAGAACTAGGTGTGTTGAAATTTTCTCTGGCTTGATTGATTGACTCAAAGTTGATGGATTTTTGGTGGATGGTGAGAAATCGAGAGCTGCGTCAAGTTAACTAGTGTAGCATCCGTTAGATGGACCGTATAGAGTATATGTAAAGGAAGTTGGCGAGCTGTTAGTGGCCAAAGAGCTTTGGTACTACTTCAAGTACATAAGCACTGTTCACAAACAGCTGCTTAGCTCCTACGAGTAGGACCGGGAATATGGACATCATATCGAAATTCCATTAGCAAGGAACTAAAGTCCTCTGAATCCATATTGTACACCCACTCCCAACCTGAACCCAGCAAGACCCCCAAGAAAACATAAAGGAAAGGCGGCAAGGAGAGTGAGACAAAAGGAAAGATATATATATATACAAGGGCAAGTCCAGGGATGCATCAGTCGCGAAACCCAAATCCAGGGCTGACCAGGAGGGAATAATAATAGAAAAGAAATCCCCGAAAAATTTGAACTCGCAAACAATCCCCCACTCCATCCATGCATCCATCCCACGTATGAACCGTGGAACCACTCCAGATAACCCAGATCAAAAAAGTCAATTCAACTTCCGAGACAGTGGTGAAACTGGAGGGGAAGGGGGAATGCCCAGTCGGCAAACAAAAGGAGAGAGGGGGAAAATATTGACCAGGAAGGGGATAATAGACAGTAGGTAAAGAGGTGAAATAAATGCGCTTTCCAGACACCAGGAAAATCAGAGAGGCGGGTCTCGTTTCGTATCTATAAGTGGTCTAGACAGTCCAGTCGAATGTCGGGGGTTCCGGTAACGATGTAAAAATGATCAAAATGGTTCTGTGTCTCATGCTCGTTTCCAAAAGGGTTGGTCAAAGGTGCAATGCGGTAGTGCGATGAATATAAAGAGAAAAGAACAAAGCAAACGCGGACTGCTTGTTCAATCGACGTCAAGCTTGTTCATTTCGCCAAGGCGGACCTCCTCATAATTGGGTCCTAACTTTGTTCGAACTGTTGCACAAGAAGAGGACCATGTCAGCAAATCAAATCATCAACTTGATCAACCCGAAACCACTAATCGGCTCGGATCTATTTTTGTACGCGGGAAGACATACAATGTTCGGCCTCGGCTCGGAAGAACACCCACATCCACCGCCGAGCAATTTCGAGAAACATGAGAATAAAGAGCCCACACTCGGTTTCACTAATCCATGCAAACCCTGGGATCACACGCCACAACCACGAGAACCGGAGAGCCAGGTCCGCGATTATGACGTAGTGATACGTTCGGGAGCTAAAGCAGCGGTGGGATCGCAAGCCGTAGGAGTAAGCCGGATCGACGCGCCTGGAGGAGAAGAGACTCAGATCCCAATCCTTAACCACATCCCACCAGAAGGAGTAACCGGAATTGATGAAAGAAGCGATGAACCTGTAGAAGATATGGGTTAGAGCCAGAGTTACACGAGTGCGATGCGGGGAGAGGTCTCGCGACTTACAGGAGACGCATGATAGTGACCTCGCTGTACCCGTGGAACTCCAGAGGGTTATAGTTGCGGAGCTTGGCGGCCAGCCAGATAACGGGGAAAGCCGTTGAATACTTCAAAGCGTTAGCCAAGTGTTGGTTGGCCTTATTCGGGACCCCCCGTCGCACGGGAGCTCGTCGTGCTCGCAAGTATTCAGTCAAGCACTGGCGAAGTCGGATGATGCTTGGAACCGCCAGGACAATTGGTACGACGATTTCGTTTCCGCAAGCCCGATTGGGCTTGTTGGTGGAGTGCCAACCATCTGTGAAGAACATGCAAAAGGACACGTAAATGTCGGCGAGCACACGGGCATAGCTGGTCAAGGCATCTGCCAGCAGGATATCACCGAATTTGGGCCCTGTTTCTTCGGCCAGACCGCCGATTGCGACCCGCTTTAGTGTCAGGAGGAAAGCAACGCGGCCAGATTTGCAGGCCCTGTTCAACGGCAAGATGAGGATAAGAAGAAGGATGACGAAGACGGATTGCGGGATGAAATCGTAGCGCGTGACCAGTTCAAAGACTCGGTGTGTAGCGATCCAGAAGGCGATTTGCCAGATTGCCAAGGGAATGGTGAAGATGAAGGCAAGGCGGTAGGCGCCGAACTGGTGACGTGGTGTCTCGGTATTATCATATCCGACTAATTTATGGATTTTCTGAAAAAAGGGCAGGTGGGTTAGAAAGTTGTATCACCAAATCGGGGAACGTTTGAGTTTTGAAGGGTGGTCGTGTGTCGTCAGAGGGGTTGCGGGTGCGCCACACTTACAATCTCGGTCTTTTCGAGGTACTGTAGGATGATAGCCCATCCCCAGAAGCCTGAATGAAAAGGGTCAGTAAATCAGGCCTGAACTGAAAGCCTCGGATCTTCAGCATACCAGCGACTAAGAGGGAAGCTATCCGGATAGGAAATGGGAAGGTGAGCCCAAAGCCATCCAATTGAGCATGTTGATCTGGCCCCATTATTCCATGGGATAAGGGGGAGTGGGAGGGGGGTAGATCAGATGAAGAGAAAGATTCGGTCCAGAAATCCAATCCCCGCGGGGAGGTGAGGGGGTACAACAAGTGTAAGTGAAGAGGTCAAAAAAAAAAGAATGACTAGGGGTGAGGACCAGAAGTTGAAACCCTTTGGAGAGGAAGTCCGCGTCCGCTTTCGGGGTTATTAAGCACTCCCGCACCCGACACAGCCAGGCCCGACTGCAGACGCAACCACCACCATCCACATCCACGAAACACGGCTAGTTCTGGGCCCTCGCTGGACCCAGTGTGGATTCACAGCACAAATGCGGCCGCTGTGCCATGCGCGCGCAAAGATCCGCACCGATCGACGGTCAGGGGCGCGTCCTGGTCCAGCCAAGTCCCGCCAGGAGGAGTCACTAAACCCACAATGGCATCATGGTGATCCCTGCATCCACTCCCGGCGCTCTCTCACTTCGTCACTGGTCAGACTGCGTCGCCAGTCTTTGCCGAATGGCATGGGGGAGGTGGATATTGTTCAACTTGGCAGTCTGGAATTAAACAATTGAACACCATTAAGGAGCTAAGCTGTAGTTGCATGACTCCGTATACACTCAAGTATTTTATTTTTGGACTTGCTGTGGCTTTTGGTGGTCTTGCAGTATTATGTAATAGATATCTTAGGTAATACATCACGTGGTATCATCTGATTGATACGTCACGTGGATGAGTCACATGACATCAGCCGAGGCAGTCCGGGGAACGACTCCATCTCCGTCGCCAACCCCGGGGAAGCTGCTGCATCGTAATTGAGGGTCAACTCTGCTCCAGATGCATTGATGCATTGATTCATCTCCACTCTACTCTTCACTGCAGTCTCGACTCAATTCCCTCCTCACCACCTACCACCCACCATCCACCTCTCACCTCCACACCATGGCAGACGACGACCCCCAACTGTCCCTCTCCACTCCCGACACCCTCGGTTCTTCAACCTCCCACTTCTACCCCTTCGCAACATCCCCGGACATCATCCGTTCCCACGAGAAAGATGTCTTCTGCACAGCCGGACTCGTCCAACAGGCCCAAACCATCGTGCGCTCTCTCCGCGGCGCCCGCTACGCCCACTCCCACTCCGACGCCATAAAACACATCACCGAGCTCCTCTACTTCACCCTCACAACGGCAATCGGAAACCGCACCCTCGGCGAGGAATACTGTGACCTCGTCCAGCTAGAAGATGACACCCTCCGCCTTCCAGCCATCACCCGACGAGTCGGCTACATCCTCAGCACAATCCTAGTCCCCTGGACCCTCCAACGAGCCCTCCCCGCCTTCCGCCAACGCATCCGCGCCAAACTCGAACGCAGCATCGCAAAACAACAATTCCGCGCCGCCCAGCAAGCATCCCTCCTCAACAAACCAACCCTCTCAACCCCAGACACCCTCAAATCCTCCTCATCGTTCTTACCATCATCATCATCTTCCCCGCCCCGCCGCTTCTTCACAAAGCTCCGCTTCCAACAATATATCCTCGAACACCTGGACTCCCTCACCTCTGTCTCCCCCATCTACGCCCTCAGCATCGTCACCTTCTATTTTACAGGCAGCTACTACCACCTCGCCAAACGCATCTGGCGCCTGCGCTACGTCTTCACGAAGAAGATCGACGAGAACGAGCAGCGCGTCGGCTACGAAGTCCTCGGCGTCCTAATGGTCCTGCAAATCGCCGTCCAGGGATTCCTGCACGTGCGTAAGATCAGCGCCTCCGCAAACGAAGAGGATTCGCTCGCCGCGGGCGCGGATGGGAAGCCCTCGGAAAACGGTGGCGCCGGTCTGATTCCTTCCATTCAGCATCCGTCTGCGGTTCCTTTACTTCCTGCTTCGACGGCACGTTATGATCTGGAAGAGGAGCCTGGTGCCGTGTCTTGGATTCCGGAGGGTCAGCAGCGGAAGTGTACGCTTTGTTTGGAAGTTTTTAAGGACCCGAGTGTGACGACGTGTGGGCATGTCTTTTGTTGGATGTGTGTGAGGGATTGGGTGCGCGAGAAGCCTGAATGTCCGCTTTGTCGGCAGGAGGTTTTGTTGTCTAAGGTGTTGCCGTTGAGGGGGTGAGATGGTGTGAGACTATCTTGCTTTTTCTTTTCTTTTTTTTCATGTTCTCACTTTGTGGGCGATTGTTTCTGGAAAATATTTTGCATTTTTGTATATACTTGCTAGAGCTTGGATGAATATATACCCAATTAGCATTCTAATTTACATCGGTTCTTCTACGGGAGGTTTAAGTTTATGATAATCCTTATTCCGAGTGGATATGGATACTAGATACAGTTACATGTGTCAACTCATCTCTATAGATATGTACTAGTCTACTCAATGTATGCCGACAGGAGAATGCCCGGAAGATTCGACAATGCCAAAGAACAAGAACAATCGACGAGAAAAGATGAAAGATGAGATGAAATGCACGCTTCATGGAAGTCGGAAAAGGTGCAAACGGACCACGACAATTAGATATCTTCAAAGAAATGCAAAATAACGAAGAGAGACATGAGTCATAAACACAACTTCAAGGGCGACCGTTTACATCGACATCAACTGGCTCAGCGCCAAGTACATCGCTCTCTTCAACATTGTCCACTTTGCCCTGAGGAAGAAGAATAGGCAAGTTAAGTTCCGCATGGGCAGGACGAGGCGGCATCGGATGCATAGCCACTCTCTTCCGCTCCATGGCATTGAAAAGACAAATGCAAGCGTAGGGGTCTGTCGCGGCATCTGCAAATGGCAAAAAATTATGTTTAGTACTTGCTCCGAGTTCAAGGATTGTGGAATGGAAGCTTACACTGGACTTGACGATAATTCAATGGACGAGCCCAATCACCGCAGCGTACATCCTCGGTTTTCTCAAGGGGTAATCCGAAATGCTCCTCCATCTGCTCGCTAAGATTAACCATTCGCTTGTTTACCAGTTTCGGATCCGTCAAGCCGTGCTTAACTAGCTTGAATAAATGGCTAAGCTCGAAGATGGAGCGGGTGTCGATGCCGAGGAATTTGCGGAGACGAGTTGCATCTGCTTTTATCGAGACGCCGACTTTGGTTACGTCTGTTGATTCGAGGATGCGCTTTAATGACGGAGAGACAAGGTCGTCTAATGTGCGCGCTGGCTTGAACAGGGCAATTTGGAATAGCGCGATGCGGTCTTCGTTTGCGATTTGGATCAGGGATAGATTGTTTTGGATCGAATCTGTGGCGCTCGCTTGTGCTTTCCATTCCATGTCGAAGCCGATGACTTGGCTGTCGAGGAAAAGTTGGGCTACTTCTTCCGTGCTCTCTAGGGACCGGCAATAATGCACGATGGGTTTTTGACCATTTGGCCCACGCTGTGAGTTGTGACTCCAGAATTGCTGTGGAGACATACTACTGGGTAAGGGTGCATCTTGTGTGCACACGGAAATAGCATCGACGGCACTCGTGCTTGAGAGGATATTTTCAGAGGACTGTTCAAGAGCAGCCTCATCTCGTTTGAAGTCTTTGGCCCTCCTGCTGAGTGTTGTTGCGGCAGTACTATATCCCCGTTTCAAAGAACCCGGCTGCATTGGCGGACGAGGGCCGAAAGTCATAGGGGGAAACATACCAAAAGCCCGTACCGAGGACTTACCCTTTACAAGATTCTTGTCTGTCCTTTTCATGGGACGTCGAGGAAATTCGGGGATTCTGGACAATGCCCTCTGCCTCTTCTTTTTTGCACCAGTCGGCCTAGATTTGGGCTTCTGGGAAAGCCCACCAGGATGCTTTTTGGCGCGAACAGGAGTCTTCCCGGTGCCGGCATCCGGGCTCTTGTCGGCCTTTGGTTCATATTTCGATGGCGCCTTTTGCGTAGTAGTAGCTTTCCTATCCCGATTGGCAGAGCCTGTCTTGGGTACCCACGGGCGGATTCTCCCTCTCCGTTGCACACTGACAGAGCCCAAATCCATGGCTTTCGCACGTTTCTCAAGGGTTCGACTTCTTTCAATGTGGTCAAGACTTTCCAGCCATCCCGCCCACTTCCCGGTGTTGCCCTTGGTCCACTCGAACGCCCTCCTAGGAATCAAGGCAGACTGAGTCAATGAGACAAATTTGAGAGTCCAGTCTATGAAACGTTTGAGATCTTGGCTCAGTGGGTTTGGCACCACAAAGAGACCACGTTCTTGAATTTCGTTCGGCAGATCGAGCTTGGACAATCTCCTCTCTATTCCAAGTCGAATATAATTAATGGCCCTGTAACTTTGAAGCTCCTGTATTAAATCGATTCGGTCTGCTCGTATTCTTCCAAGCATTTCCCATAAAGATGCTTTGTGAACGTCTTTTCTGCCAGATTCAACATTAGACCACAACGGCCCTAATTGGCCTGTAAAAGTGCCGAGGAGGTAGCGAGTCTCTTCGAGCAAGACATCGTAATGTTTCAGTTGAAGGAAGAATGGAGCCATGATATCAAGTTGTCGCCAATATATGTCAAGGTATGGCGATTGGGCGGAAATCCCCGGTTTCCATTTACTCATGTATAAGGTACGTATACGACTTGCTTGTAAAAGAGGACGTTTCTCAAGTTTCCGTCTTGCAGCAGTGTGAATCTTGTCATCGAACAAGATGGCAGGTATTAGATCGAAATCTGCACGTGGTAGCAGGGACGGTGATCTCGTTATGTCCCACAGTTCTGCCGCCCTAACCGGGTCGAGCTTTTTCTGGCGAGAAAGCCAAGCATGCCTGTGAAAATGCGCTGCACTCGAATAAACAGCTTCATGGGCGACAAAATTCTCATAATGTTGTCTAAACCTTGGCCCTAGATTGCGGCACTCGTTGATTATACCAAGCAGACCTGTCTTGGCAACACTGTGTTTCTCTTTCAGTAACTCGTATCTGGCTTGAAGATTCGCAGAATAGTTGAGCAGTCGGTCGATCTTGTGTCTCGCAAAGTACCGGGGCCCGAGAAACTCCTTGTACAGCTCCTTTCGTATATCATTCGTAGCCTGCTGGGATATCGTAGCTAGCTGAGTGATTGACTTTACTCGTAATTGAGTGACTTCTTCAATAGCCCGCGATACATCTCTCGTTAAGCGTGGCACACCACGGAAAAAGATTCTGCAGTATTCGTCTTCCAGACGTTGGCAGACCGTGCTACTCTGCCGTACGCGATCCTCGGTCTGAGCGACCAGCGTCGAGATGACTTCGAAATACTTCTTCTGAAACTGCTTGTTGATATTTTCACAGTGTAGAACATGATCTTCTAGATGAGCCCATTTCAAGCGCAAGAAGTCCCTGCTCAATTGCGCAACATTGAGCGAGAATACCAAGCTCGCTTTTCGGTCAATTTCACGCAATTTCACAGGATTGAAAGGTTTCGGAGGAGGCGGTGGTGGCGCTTCTCTTCGAGTCCTGATCAGTCTCCCTAGATCGACCCGGGCAGTCATGGGTGTTTTTTGTGGTCTTGTTCGAGTGGCTCCATAGCGCGGGGGTGGCTGGTCTTCCTCCTCGTCATCTTCTTCGAGTTTGATCCGTGTGCAGGCTGTGTTCGAGAAGGGCCGTACAATCCGTGCATTGTTTATTCGCTGGCTTCGTTTTTCACTAGAACGGGCGGATCTCGGGGAAGAGGTTGCATAGAGTGTGGAGTATTGAGCCCTATGAGGAGTATGGATGTCAACAAACCGGCCTTCAGATTGCAATCCCAAAAGGTAGAACAAACCTTGAAATTAAAGGCTTCGCCGCGACCAATTTGGTGCATCGATGGCTCCGGGGACTGTTATGAGCTGTCCAGGCCGTGGGGGGGTGCCTCAGACCCGCCGAAACGCTCGCCCATCTCCGCATCCTGCGGAGCAAGCATATTTCCGGGCAGCGCAGCTTGTTTGGGGTCGATACACAGAGGGTGTGCTGGACCAGTGGATCTGCGCAAGTTACTCAATCAACCGAGATCGAGCAATTCCCCAGAATCTGTGAGTTGTGAGCTGTTGGAGCTGTGATGTGCCAGTCGCACGACAAGGCGGACCGAGCAGTCACCGAGCGGTGAAGTGCCACTATACCAAATTGGGGCTAGTGGGACTCGGCACGGAGAAACGCGTGTTCCGGGCAAAGAGATATCGCAGCTGGCCCGACGGTGGTCTATATCTCATTAGATATCCCTTTCTAGCGTCTTTCATTGCTGGAAAAGAGAGTTGAAGCTTCTTGTCCGGCTACACAGATTTGATTGAACATTCAATAACCATGGCCTCCCAGCTGCTGCCTCTGGGTGAGCTCCCTCGGGTGCCCCGCCAACCGCGACAACTCCCCCGCTAACCCTTCGATAGAGCTGATTGACAAGTGTGTCGGCTCCCGGATTTGGGTTGTGATGAAGGGTGATAAGGGTAAGTGTTGTTCTTTCATTGGTTAGGAGAGGAACTGTGTGGCTAATGCGGGCTACAGAGTTCTCCGGGACTTTGCTTGGATTTGACGACTACGTCAGTAAGTATCCCCGAGTATCCCTTGTTACTATGTAACAAAGAGATGGGAAACGATGCTAACTAAATCTACAGACATGGTCTTGGAAGATGTCACCGAATTGTAAGTGTCCTATCTGGCTGGATATCCAGCTGGCCACATTCACGTGGATCGTCAAAACTTGCTGGCTTCCTTCTGCATATTACGGCGACTGACTCCGTTCAGCGACTACACCGGCGCTCAAATCAAGCTTCCCAAGCTTCTGCTTAACGGAAACAACATCTGTATGGTATGGTTTATTCATAATCCTTCGTACAGTGCCCTGCTGATCCTCTACAGTTGATTCCCGGTGGAGAAGGTCCTTCTGCCAGCGCATAAGTGCTAGACGCTCGCTTTACCGACATAACGAAAAGAAATTTGTGTTAATGATACCAAATGCAATGACATGCAAAAAATCAATAGAATTAATTGATCCAACCAAATGCCCAAAAATGTCCACTTTCCCCCAAACCTGAGTAATGAAGACGCGACAGTTCTCAGTATAACTGTATTTTGACAAGATACCTAGTATTTTTTATTTCCCCAGGACTTTACACGATACAGCAGACGAAGTGAGTTCAAAGTTGTCCCTCGCGGCTTCTACTCGTATTTTTACTAGTGGGCATCCAGATGTCGTTGCGTTAATGACATAGTATATCATGGTCAATCTAGCCATGCATTTAATTGGCAAATTTGGCCAGGGGTTATCCAAATCTGGGTATAATCTATGCATGATGTCTTCAGGCTCTGGGCTATCATCATGATTCCTGTTGTGCATGCAACACCCAGACTCCCGGCTATACAAAATCCACCATCAAGTATACTGTAGATGGCACTGTCCACTGGTAAATATTTCGGAAGAGGTTCCTTTCAGCATCCTTTGTCCCTTCCTGACATTTCCCCTTAATCTAGATCCATTGCATCATCAGCCCAACCGGAAAACTTATCCTCCAATGCCCCCCAAATCGCAGGGTCACGATTGCTAGTCGGTCTTGGAGCCGATGCATTTCGTACAGGGTACGCCGACTTAATAGCTGTCTGCTTTTTGCGTGGCGGTTTGGCCGTCGCTGTAGTTGTAGTCGACTTGCTTGACGCCTTACTTGGAGCAGACGCGGTAGTCTTTTTGATGGTTTTCGTCACCCCCGAGGCTGTCGTCTGTTTCTTCTGTGTCGATTTCGGAGTCTTCTTCGTCTCAGAATCTTGCGCTTTCGTCTTCTTTGCTCTGGGCTGTTTTGCGCTGTCTCCAGGCGACTTGCGCTTTGCGGCCACACTCTTTTTAGCCGGAGTTTTAGGATTCGACTTGGATTCCGATTCCACCTCCTTCTTCGCCTTTCTCGCTGACCGTTCTACCTTCGCCCACTCCCTCGCCAAATCGGCCTGGAGCTCTTGGATGTGCGTGGGTACGACCAGATCCTTTTTTCGGACTGCGTCGAAGAGGCGCTTGTAGGCGGTGCCCTTAACCCTGGACGGCTTGAGGCCATAATGAATCAATTGGGCTTCGTACCAATGTGCTGGGTGATCCTCTGGTTCTTGGCTGGTAAAGTGGGCCTCGAGCTCAGGCACAGAATATCGGCGATGACGGTGGTGTTTTGTGACCTCGCAGTAGAACGAGTCTCCGGCGTAAAAGAAGCCTTCTTTTTCGACGGGGCCTGCATGTGACATGTTGGTTTGGTTCTTTCATGTGGAGTTTTGGGGTATATCCTGAGCGGAGCCTCAGCGAAATACATCTGTCTCGCGATTGTTTTTCTCACGTGGGAGCGGGGTATGTCGATCGGATAGATCATACTACAGTGCCTGACTACAAAGATTATTATAGATCAAGCAACCCAGTATCAAACCAGTTAGCTACCTAGGATGATAGATAAGAGTTCGATCGGTTTTAATACTACTTCGAATCCGATGTATTATAGTTCTTAGTATAAGCAACTACTAAAGAGCGATCCAATGATGCAGGAATATTTGATAGCCCTTCCTAAGAAGAGAAATAAAGTATACATACATGGCTACAATCAAAACAAACAAAAGAGATGCATCAAAGCATGGCATGAGAAACGGGTAAAAAAAAGAAGAATCGAAGATAAAACGAAATCCCGTACCAACCTCACCGATACAAGTAAGGCATAGGCGAAAAGGGGGCTGTACTAAAGCTCATCGAAAGAAAAACGTAGGCAAGGCAGGGTATGATATGTATGAACAAGCCCTAATGATACGTATGTCCGGGTCCAGTTCGAATCAAGCCTCAATTCAACAGGCAAGACCAAACTGAGAAAGGGGAAGGATCTATACAAAGACCCGAATCGCATCCCAAATTTCACAATTTCACGCAAAACTCCCATCTCCATCGTCGGAACAGGACATCCAGAAAAGGCTAAAGCAAAATCACAAATCCAACCAGCTTAATCGTCCATGGGCTTGTCTTCCAGAGTCACGCCCTTGGGTTCCTCGACGACGCTACTCCGGTTGCTGTCTGTCCCCGCACCGGCGGTAGGGTTGGTCGGGAAGTTAGATAGGCTGCCGAGGCCAGGCTTGCGGGATTTCAGGCCAGTGGTGCGGGGGATAGAGCTGCGCTTGTCGAATTCAGAAGATGCTGGGGCGGGCGTTGGCGTTGGCGTTGGCGAGCCGTCGGAGGCTGTCTCTGGTAAGGGAGGGCTCACTGAGCCGCTTGAATCCCTGCTCTCGATAACTTCGCTTGGGGAGTCGACAACGCCTGTGCCGTTCATAGCGGTTGCGATTTCGACTTCTTCCGCCTGGGCATCAGCGGAGGGTTGCTCGGCGGCAGAGGGCGACTCTGCCGGCACGTCCAAGCTTGAGCGGACTGGGGTACGGCGCTCTTGCGGGCTTGTGACGTTGATTGGGAAGCGGGTTGATTCGGAAGCACCGCTGGAACGGTCACGGCGGTGTCGTGCACGAGGAGCGGGACTGGTAGCCCGGCTCTTGTTGGCAATAGCGCGTTGGCGGGCTTCCATTGCGGCACGACGGTTGCTCTCATCCGTGCTGATGGCACGAGGGCGGCTGGATGAGGAGATGCCCAGTGCACTAGACTGGCGCTTCAGCTCACCAAATATGACATCCTTGTGGGCGAACAAGTCGCGGATGAGTCGATAGCTGTGGCGCTCGTCCATGGTCAGGCTGCTCTCGACGCGAGGACGAAGCACGCAGGCGGATAGATTTTGTGCCAGTGCAGTGGTGTACTGCTCGTCGGCAGAAGTCAGGTCAAGCAGGCGTGTGAAGTGGGTCATAATGGCATCAAGCGTGGCGATATTGACGAGACGGAGTTGTCCAAGTGTGCTTTGCAGGACCTTGATCCGTCCCTCTTCCGTGGTTTCGTGAGCAGTCGTCGAGTAAATGGTCTTGACGATTTCGTAGACTTGAGAAGAAACAAGAGAGTCTAAGGTGGTCAGCCGTGTGATGCATGCAACTTGGGGTTCCCATTGGATAACAAACCTGGCAATTCAAGAAGGTACAATTTTAAAACGCTAGCAACGATGGGTATTTCAAATTTGGGCAGAATTTCACGATAATCCACCTTGCTGTTGTTCAGGGCGCTACGCAGCTGATGGATTGTGGTCAGCGAGGAATCATGAAGCCAGATTCCACGCCGAGCCTCATCACCCTCGAGTTCAGGATATTCTAGAAATAATCAGTTTTCAGACCACGTTTGAAATATCTTAGAAAAGGGTAGAACTGACGGTTATCCAGATATGTGAGGATAGTTGTCACCAGAATGGGGACACGTTTACGGTCAACCCGAGCCCTGGCTTCGAGATCGACACCGAAATTTTGTTCTGTCCAAAGGTCAGTTTCCGTCCTTCCACCTATGCGATGCAAAGAACACCTACCTTCAACGGAACCGTAGTAATTTTCATACGCTTGCACTCGAGGGACGAAGCCACCGGTGCGGTAGTTCTCCAGGAGATAGCGCAGGTCACCCAGGGGCTGGATCGTCTCCTGATACAGCATCATATTATCGACGGTGCTCTGGAGGTTAGGAATGACATTGCTGATGGCGCCAGAGAAGTCAAGAACAACGGCCTTGATAGCCTTGAGGCGATCAAGTTCGCACTGCTCCATGAATCGCAGGTTGTCAATAACCTCCTCCTCCAGGCGGCAACGGATCTGGTCAAGGCGGCGGATAGCTCCCTTATAGCGCTCATCCGCCTCGGTGGCCTCTCGTCGCAGCTTCTCTGCGGGAGTCTCGTTCGGGTATGGGTTGTTGAGTGGGTTCCAGCCTGCAATCATTTCAGAGACAGACGCGATAGGCGACTCGCTACCGCTGCCGTCTTCACTGGAAGCCACCGAAGTAACACGCATCAGGGGCCGCTTCTTTTCCGGAATACCGGTAATCTGGAACACTGTGGGGCGCCATTGATAGTTCATTTTCGAGCTGTTTGCGAAGGTGTTGCCCATATTTCCGATCAAGCGAAGGAAGCCATTGTCTACTAGATCCTGACCAAGATGCTCGGCCTGGGCAAGGTTCGTCGCACCCATGTGGTTCTGGAGATACTCGACGATATCCGCACCGGTGGAAGTATTCTGATAGGTTCCAATGATAGGTACCTTTGAATCGCTCAGCTTGATGTTGTCGAGCATGTGGAGCAATAGTCTCTTGAGCTCTTCAGGTGGGTAGACTCGATCTCCCAGCTCAACGGGTTCCTGCTCCTCCTCCTCGGGCTCCTCTTCGGAGGGCAGCACAATCGTCGGCGTCGTCTTGACCTTTGGACTTGATTCCGGATCTTGAAATGCGAATTTGTTCTCCTCTTCCAAGTCCTCAACCACACGGCACTTGTTAAAATAGTGGCTCCGGAGCTTCTTCACCACCTCCACCTGCTTCGAGTGTTCCTTGATCCGGGCCTGGAGGTTATCATGCGAGGTCTGAACGCGAAAGTCGTGTCCATCACACCATCGGCGAAATGGTGCGACGACCAATTCGCGAATGTTGCTGGCGATCTTCTGGTGGTTGCGGGAGGCCTCGATCATCTCGGTTCGGACACCTTCGTATGCCTAATCCAGCCATTTCGATATTAGTCCATGTCCCATCAAGAGATGTGCTTCTTTGCGTTCGTTCTGTAGGAAAGACATACCTTTCTCACACTCGCACCATCATCCTTGCCGAAGCCTGACGCAGTCATGCGGTCCACGTTCGGCGCAATCTCACCCATGCGGAGACCATACTGCTCCTCCGCATCCGCCCGCAGAGCCGCGATGGTCAAAATCTGCCTGTTTTCCGTGACACCCTGCTGTAACTTCCCGTACAGGACCCCGAGGCCAGTAGCATAATCGGGGGTCCAGAATGAGTCCGCAAAGCCAGGCATTATTACCGAGCCGACGGGGACGGGGACGGGGACCACGCTTCAGAGAAAGTCGAATAAGAGAGTAAACGGAGAAGGAGCGTATTCAAGCAACAGTTGGATACCGACGTCGAGAGACGCTGGATGAGGGAGAGAATTGAACAGCGCAGCGAAAGCGCGAAGCGAAAGGGCAAGCTCGGAGTGGAGGCCGAAAGTTCAGCTCTGTCGGGGCTGAGACTAAACCTACTCCGGAGGTAATTCGTGCGAGGCTGGGGGAAGACCAACGATCTATCAATGAGAAGAAAATGAGTATGATGGGACTGTAGAGGTCTTGAGGATGCGCGCAGTTGAAACAATGGAGAAGGAGTTGGAGTTGGGCGTACCGGGGTAAGTGGACTGGAGACCGGGGAATGCGAGTGCGAGTCGCGCGGCACGGTAAGCGCCGAGGTGGCGGTTTCAGCGAGGGAGCGGATGGGCGGAGACGCGCAGATAAAGAACAAGGCGAGGCTACCCAGTAATAGAAAAAGCAATGGAACAGAAGAAGAGGTTTAAGGGGGGGGTTTCACTAGAAGTGATGATGCTTGAATTTCCATGCGTGTTCGTCAGGTGGCTTGTAATATTACGGTACATCTCCGTACCGACCAGCCTTGTTGGCTCCACTACACTAGCCACTGCTATTTTTGGGGTCGAAAAAATCTGGTTGGGCATTGGGGGGTAGGAGGGTATCCAGTGAAGAGTCAGAGATACTTAGCAAGTTGCTAGATCAGGCTGGGTGAGAGGGTTGACCAGCATCTAGATATTGAAATGTAACTATAACTATGGCTATACATACTAGTATATGAGTACAATTCAATGCAGGCTGTATTGCTATATTGCAACGGATACGCTGTCCTGACAGGAGTCTTGGGGCCAAATGACTCTCGATTGGAGCCCACTAGTAAGTAATCCTATTACACAGCCCCAGATGTGAACACGCCAAGGCTGGAGGCTCGAGGGATCGGCGAAGGCGTGGCCTGCGGACGCCTGCAACTCGCATTCCAGAAGTATATAAGAAGTGCGAGGCTTACCTTAAGTGCGAGAGCACCAGTACTAGTGCATCGTGATACTATTTCAGTAGAGGAGAGTATACTAGCAACTTGAAATGTACTCAGGCTGGCAGTAGTAGAGAATATTGAGTAGTAGAGACTTGATTCTTGATTATGGTATCTGTCATCGCAAAGGTCATAAGACATCGAAGATGGAAGATGTGAAAATACGCAAGTTAAACAAAGTGTACATGAACAGTAAGGCAAGGCCTCGCAGAAGCATTCCCTTCACACTTCTATCTAGCAGAAGAGCTTGTAGAACTTCTTCCACGCCGGCCACGCCGCCTGCTCAGCCTGTTCCTGTTCAATCAAGTGCTGCACATCCAGGTCCCGACGACCAGTTGTGAGATCAACTTCATGGGATCGGACAAACTTGGTTTTGAAATAGAACTTGTATGGGATGTAAAAGAGAACCACAATAGGCGCAGCCAGATAGGACTGGAAGAAGGACTCGACTCGCTCAGCGGAGGTTTTCTCGCTGTAGCCAACAGGGGCAAATCCGACCCAGAACTGAGCGATCAGGACCAGGCAGTTGAAGCCGAAGCCAATCCAGGAGCCAATAACACCGGGCTGGGAGCGGAAGGCCAGTTCCTTCAATGTGTGTCCCTGCAACGCCCAGGCACGGCGGAATCGGATGTGGCAGAGGCAGATCGAGCCCCAGGTGAAAATGGAAGACAGACCGGAGATGGCCATCATCCAGTTAAAGGCATCAGTCTGCTTATCTGACGCAGCCAAGAAGCAGAGCAGACCTATCATAGAGGCGGTGATGATAGCCCAGATAGGACGGCCCTTGCGGTCGATGTAAGCAAGAATTCGAGGGGCTTGACCCTGCTCAGCCAAAGCAGCCAAAGTACGGGAGGAACCGTAGACAGAAGAGTTGCCAACAGAAAGCACAGCAATCATGATAACGACGTTCATGACCGAGGGGAGACCCTTGATACCGGCATTCTCAATGGCAATGACGAAGGGAGATGCCTTGGCGTCAGCAGAGGAAGATCCGCTGAGTAGCTTCTCGTTGTCGTGTGGAACGAGAAGACCAACGAGTGTCAAGCAGACAACGTAGAACAGAGCAATACGCCAGAACACCTGTTTAATGGCAGTGGGAAGAGACTTGCGAGGGTTGGCAGTCTCGGCAGCAGCCAGACCGACCAGCTCAGTTCCGGCGAAAGCAAAGGCAGCATTGACGAACACACTGCAGAGACCCTTGAATCCGTTCTTGAATGCACCAGGGTTATGCCAGTACTTTCCGCCGATATAGCCACCTTCAGGACCGCCGCCGCAGTTGAGGATGATTCCGAGGATACTGGAAAAAGGGAGGAAAGTCAGCACGATTATCCAAGTGAGGACAAACATAACGAATAGCTTTCCAACTGGAAAGAGGGGAGCAACATACATGAATCCCACGACAGCAGTAACCTTGATGATGGAGAAGACAAACTCGGCTTCACCATATCCACGGACACCGAACATATTGATAGAGACAATCATGACCCAGAAAATAGCAACCCAGGCCGCATTGGAGATACCAGGACTCCAATAATCGATGGTAATAGAAGCCGCGACGATTTCCAAGGGCAACACCACCAGCCATTGCAGCGCATAATTCCAGCCCATAGCAAAGCCCCATGCAGGATCCACGAATCGAGTAGAGTAGTGAGAGAACGAACCCGCCACAGGGAAGAGAACGGCCATTTCACCCAAGGCGTGGACTGTGCAGTATAACATGACACCGATGAGGCAGTAGGCAATGATGAGAGATGCGGGACCACCAGTTGCCAGGACAGAGCCAGATCCGACGAACAGACCAGTACCTGAGGAACGTCAGATTGAATATTGCGAGGCAATAAAACGAAAGAAAGAAAAAGGGTGAAGATGCGAAGAAAAGCTGGAAACATACCAATTGAACCACCAATAGCAATCATCTGCAAATGGCGACCCTTCAGACGACGCTGCAGAGGGGCGTTGGCAGTATTGGCGGCAGCACCCTCAATATCGAATCCAGAGCCATCAGCGCCCTCCGCATGGCCACCCGTCACACGAGCATTAGGGTCGCGCTTGAAACTGTCAATGAATCGCTGGCCAAAACTACCCTTGGTAGGTTGAGATTCTCCATAGACTGGTAGGGGATCCGAGCCCTTTTGGACCGTAGTCTCCTCAAACTTCTTCTCATCCATCGTGAAAAATAGTCGGATAACAAGAAGCCAAGTCAAATCAGAGCGGGGTGAGCTGTGAAGGTACTAGTATGGGTTGGGGGAGAGAAAAAATGAGGGGTTTTAGAAATGTGATCTCGGAGACAAGATCCACTAGTAGGAGAAGGTTGCCCTGGCTGAAAACACTATCAATGCCTGGGACTTCTCTACTCTAGAGAACAAAGTGAAAGGAAAGGGGGGTAGGGAGGCCGAGGCTACAAGAAGGGAGGGGGGCGAGGGAATTGGGGGAAGCGGACTGATTTAAATAAATACGGGCGAAAGTCGAGGTCAGGGATTATGATTTGGTATTTTCTCACAGTCGAGTCGTTGGAAATTCTATCTGGCCAATGGTTGCCACTGATACCGCGCTTGGGGACAGCAGGTGGTCGATGCTAAAGTTGGCAGCATCGAGTGATCCAGTGATCCAGTGATGCCCTTGGCGCTGACGAGAGTTCGGGGGTTAATTAGGTTGAATCCAGAGGTTAAGTGATGTTGCGGAGTATATTTGCTGCATTTTGTTCCTCTATTCCATCCACACTACACTACTAAGCAGTACATACATTTGTTTTTACAAACTCAACTTGAAGCAGGCCGACCGTCGAGCACTCTTAGGGTAAGCTCGCATCTCATAGTTATCATAAGCTACTGTAATATCATGATATCTCCCTCGATAAGAAATGCCCACAGTGGAACCGAATCCACCAGAGCACAGCAGGTTCACTGTTTCGGACTTTGTTCACACTAGTGGGACTCTCCGCCACCCACAACATCCTATCACTCGCGTGATTTAGTCTGTCAGAACGGGACGATCCCAACCCCGGCATGGCCGATAGCATACTCGGCCTGATCCAATATTCCTCCCCTCGCCATGGCTCAAAGGGCCGGTCTCCGATACATGAACCCTGGTACGACCCAGCGTCTAGCTCTAACCCTTAGCCTCCTACCGTCTTTGTGCTCTCCTCTCTCTCCTCTCTCATCTCTGCCCTGCTTCTTCCACCGCCACATCCAAAGTAGAGTCCCCAGAAAGGCAGGGATCGTGCACCCCACTAATCCCCATCCGGCCGGCTCTCCGCACTTTCAGCGATAGGCGATCTTGGCCCAATCACCGACCTTTCACAATCCATTTGGATTGGATGAATAGGCTGATAAGGTCAAAGGTCAAAGGGGGGAAGGTGTGGGCCATGGCCCTGCCATTTCATCCCGGGGTCCCATACAAAAGAACTCTCTTTGCTGAGACGTTCCAATCAACTCCCTGCAATTCTCACCCCCGGCGAAACATGCCCCCAACTCAATCAGTCAAATCACTGGATGGTGGCGGCCGGACGGGATAAGCACTTCCTTTCAGCCCGCAACCGCCCCCTTACCTATGGGATGGCTTCCCGACGGGGATCCGTTCTAATGTGTACCGGGCCACGCATGTGTGTAATCTCTCCAGATCCCTGGAAGCGGAAGGTGGTAAAGGCGTGCAGCGAGGCTGGAAAATTGTCAGAAAACAGAACGCATTCATATTCATATCCATATTTCCATTCACATTCATGTTTACGATGTACCACTCTCTTAGCGAACCCTCTCCGGCCTACTATTCGAACCGATTGTCCGATCTCCGTTCCCCAGGGTCCTGGATACTTTAGGGCCGGGGTTGCCGTGCCACTGCTCAGCCAAATCATACCAGGCCGGCCGAGGCAAGTCATCAGCGCGAAGGTTCAAAAAAGCCCTCCGTCAATACCCGTGATTCGGTGGCTAACTCTGCCCACGGATATGCATGGAAGCACGGGAGAACCAATGTTAAACCAAGGAAGATGTGGTCTGGTCTTTTCCCCGCGCATGCCATCGTATCACGCGGTGTCGTCTCGGCCATGATCACTCCATCAACCTCGGGGCTGGTTGGAGAAGCTGCATCGCAATTCTCGTATATTTGCCCAGCGCCCAGCGCCCAGCCGCCCAGAACTATTTTCTAGATCACCAAGAAATTCCCCCTGTCCGTAAGTGTAGTCTTATGTAGTATTAGTATGTCTTGAACCTCGTAAATCGGCGGTTGCCGATTTGCTTTGCTCTCCTTGGCTCGGTCTATGCGCAGGGACAGGGAATCGGGGTGTGAAGATGTGTGAGGCACGCCTGATCTCGAAATGGCGCCTCGTAGATCGACGACGAACGCCTTCCAGAAACACGTTGGCCCTTTTACATTGGGAACCTACTGTGATTTGATTCGATTTGAATCTGACAGACCGATCGGACTGCATCTGACCACGAGGTAGGGTAGGCAAGGGGTCAGCTTTTGATCGGAAACAAACTCTTCAGCTGGGGGCCAGCAATGCCTTTTGTCCGGAGTCTAGATCGCTATCACTCGACTTTGTCGTGGAATGAGGAATCCGCCACCCTGTGGTCAGGTTGGATGCGGCGAAATCCTGCGCTCGCTGCTCCTGACTTTGTACGCGATGCTTGACTTTCAGCCACGACAGCCACCCCTTTTAGATGGCGCCCGGCAAAGGCTGTCACTGGCTGCACACGCTGAGCAGATAGCCACGGTAGCATCGGGCTGGGTTGGTAGTGCGCGTGGTCCTCGGGCGAGCATTGCCTTTGTAGGGGAGCCAAGGCTGAAGGGGTGTTGGTGTTGAGTACTTCAAGTTTACATTTTGATTCGATCGTGCTGGTGCGATCGTAGGGTTTGCTCCCTAGGGGTGAAGAGCTATGCCAGATACATAGTGGTAGTAATCTGGGGTGATATTCATTGCTGCAATTCCATCTCTCTATCTTGATCTATTTGCATTTCTCTTGAATACAATTAAGAGATATTTTCAAGCAAACCCCCTTTCAACCTCGCCCCCCACCTGCGAATCCTTCTCCTCGACTAAGCTATTAGAATCGTCAACTCGAATCATGCAATCCTTCAAGTGTCTGCCTAACCGCCGCCAAGAGGACCACAAAGAAACAAAAGCACAAACAAAAACAGAAACAGAAACTACCTGAATCCCCCTTTGCAGCGAAATCCCCGGTCGCTTTAGAGTTGTCCCACTCATGTCACTTTAGCTCTTCCTCTTAGTACTAAATGCGGGGAGACGCAACTTGTTACCTAACAGTTTCCACCTTTTTGCCCCGGGTTTCTGGGGTAATGCGATCCACACGGCACAACGAATGATGCGGAAGATGATTCAGGTGAAGGAGGGCGATTTTGCGCGAATTAATGTCCAATCTTGTGGGGTGGCGAGATGAGTAGCAGCAGGTGTCTTTTTCTCCCTGTTTTGTTTTTCTTCATATCTTAGTTTCGGTTCTTTCTTTAATAGTAGACTATCAATCTACTAACTATGATATCAGCAAGTAAATATTCAATTATCTCAACTGCGAATAGCTGCTGCCTATTTAGTAGTACTAATTTCATATCAAGTGAACTAGACCATACAAAATCCGCGTGTCTGCACACTGACTCGGAATAAAAGTTCTACCCCGTTTCAAGATATAGATCTACCATGCAAATTTTACATAACATCCTATTCCATACCATTTAAACTTGAATCTAAATCACAAAGTTCAAGTTTCAAGTTGCCCCAAACTACCCCAACCGGCCCGGTTCCTTTCCCCAGACTCCTGCAGGGCACCTTCAAGTTCCAACATGGCGATGATCTTCACCCCCGGACCGGGTATAATGCACGAGTCTAAGGAAGGCGTTGGTTGATAACACGCACATGCACGAGCCACTGGTATGACTTCATTTGGAGAACTCGAACTTGAACCTTACTCTGCGGAGATTTGTCCACCCCACCACAGAGTCAAGTCTGGGGAAACTGGGGTAATACCCACCTCACTTCCCCACGTTCTCGTTCTCGCCATGAATTACCTAGTTGCATGATTATGATACCTACCTAGGTGTTCTCCACTCTCATGTACGCGCAATAAGAACGTAATTGTGGAGAATTCAATTCTAATTATCAATTCTAATGGAACTGGGACACTGAGCTCAACTCATCGGGCGTTGAGAAATTAGCTCAATATCCGGATATCATGGAAGTTACGAGGGGACTAGATGGCCGTTTGTAACCGCCGCTAAGCTGGCCAGATTATCCCTGCATGGCGATGGTTTGTGGCTGGAAATAGTGTATGGGCGCTTTGAGTGGCGTTGTGATACGGTGCGTTGTGGGGAGGGCTTCTAGAATCGGCATGATTAGGTAGTATCTTTTTAAAGTGTTTTATTGGCGTTAATCCATATGATACGGACAATCCGATGGCATTATTGACAAAGGGGAAGAAACTATCATAACAAATAAAAATCATAACAATGGCGCTAAAACATGAAAGATGCAGGCTCAACTCCGAAAATGCCATGTGTTTTGCACGAAGGAATGCCGTCTCCAAACGAACCGGACTCCGAGCAGAATGAAACGAAGATGTAATGAAAAGGCAATGTTGTATGTTCCAACAAATGCAAGAAAAGACCGCGTGTTGATGGTCGATCAGAGACCCTCGCCTCGAAGAAGTCGTCTGAGAATTCCCTCGCCAGGACCAGCGATCTGCCCTTCTATTTCGGACTGCGAGACAAAGCAGAGAAGACCTTGCTCATCCATGCCCTTGTGAGGCGTAGACATGACACTCCCAGATTTAGATGGTGTTCGGCGGACGTCAGACCCACCGCCCAGGGTACCACCACGGCCACGTCCTTGATAGTCGCCGACTAGACCCATCGTCTCCAGGTTGCTGAGAACGTCCTTGAACTCGGTAGAGGTGAGAGGGTGGAGGATGTTATCGTTGCGACAAAGCGTGCAGTACGTGTCGAATGCTTGTTTGACAGTTGGGGCGCCAGATCGAGATTTAGAGGGCGTGCTGGGGATGTCGAGCTCTCGGCGCTTGCGCTCAAGAGCAATCAACGAACAGATAGCGGCCTTCTGTTGCAGATTGAGACCCTTGAGTCTCTGGATCGTACCCTGGCCAAATGCGGAAGTGGTGATGCGAGCAACATGGGCAATACTGGCGCGAGGTGCGGTGAGAGGGTTGTAGTTTGCCATAGTAGGGGGACGGGGCGCTGGAACAGGTTTGAGAGATGTTGACAGATTCGTGTTCTCTGCAAGAACTGAGGCATCTTGCGCATCGGCAGCCTGCTTCTCTAATTTCGACTGGGTTTCTTGCTCGATGGCATCAATTGCACGCTTGATCAGTTCAAAGGCCTTTCGCAGGTCTCCGGTTTGCGAAGCAACTTTCTTCGCGCAAAGCTGAATGGCTGCTGGCTGCAGGAAAGGGACAAATTTTGGATCTGAATCTTCTCCAACTGGGAGCAGAGAGCGAAGCTTGTTGGTGATGACATTGGCGATTGATGCTGCGTTGTATGGTAGGAAAGGTAGAAGGTTCGGTTTCAGATTCTTTGCCTTGAGTTGTGGCAGGGACCGGTCCGTCAGGTCCAAGGCATTTGCGATACCAATTAGGATTAGGCTAGATTTGGCATGCAACGACCATTCGAACAAGGATTGTAGGATGCCCGAATCACCTGTAAGCAGATGATCCATTTCATCTAGGGAGACCAAGTAGAGGCCATCTACTTTGGATGGGAGAAACATGGCCTTCAGACGGTCTGCCTCACTTTTCTTAAACATCTCCCCTTGGTCTCCAAAATCCTGGATGAGTCTGCTGTAGACATCGCGAGCACTTCGCATACTCGCGCAGTTCACGTGGCATACCTTGACCGAGGACAGGTCGATATCTTGACACACTTCGCCGACCATCGCGCTCTTCCCAGTGCCTGGAGGACCACTGATGTACAGACAGCCGCCTCTTTGAGATTCGACACAATCATTGATGAAGGTAGCCACTTTTTCTCGTTCGGAATCACGTCCTACAAGACGGCCTGAGGTGGCACCGCGTGCGAAAAGTTGTCGCGCTTGCGAATAGACCGATTGAGCGACAGTCGGAGTGGCACTGGGCCTTGGGGTAGGCGGGAGATCATTGTGTCGGGGAGTTCGCGGAGTTGCCGACTTGGCACCCACCTGTACTCGATGGCGAGGAGTGACGGGGGAGTGTTGTAGGGCGTCTCGGAAGCGGGACTTTTGAGGTGTTTTGAATTCCGTGGGCGCGGGTTTCTCATTCTCGATGTCTTTCTCGGTCTTATTCTCGGTGTCACTATCACTGCGATTTTCGTTTTTGCTCTCGTTTTTGCGCTTGCCCTCGTTCTCGTTCTCGTTGTCGTCCCCCTTTTTAAATTCTTTCTCTTCTAATGCCCAGTTTTGCGTTAGCTGTGTGTTTCCATGATCAGATGTCCGGCGCTCTCGGCTTACCCTCGACGAGTACGAGCTTTGAGGTGCGGAAATGTGAATTGATGTTGGTTGGAGACCCACCGTGTACAGTCGGTATAGACGGCTCGTCGTGTAGCTTATGCTTGGAACGTGCTTTAACCTGCGACTTAGCCCGAGTGGGAGGCTTAATCTCTTCATGTGCCTGGTCTGGGGCTTGATGCGCGAGTCTCGCACTGGAACGTGTCCGACGGAGAGATGTTGCGGGAGGAGCAGCGACGTCACGGGGAGCTCGAGGGGCGATTGTGCGGCGCTTGCTGGCAGTGCGCACTGGCAGACCTGACAGGGTTTGCAGTTAGTTTCAAGGCAAGAGCGAAAGTGAGAAGGTCAGAAGAAGTCAGAAGTCAGCAACTCACCTTCTGTCTCGGCGGCACGAGAGCGCTTGCCCAGGATCGAGACTGTCATGGCCGGTTGTGGGAGAAGGAACGCAGCAGGAACAGAAAAAAGAAAAGCAGGAACGAAGAGGAAAAGCAGAAGGATGCTCGTGCAAAATGCAAATGCAAGTGCGAGTGGGAGTGTCTGATGCAAGTGGTCTAAGCTGGTTAATGGGAAGGATCAACGGCCACGCGCGTGTCAGAACGCGTCGACGCGTCGCCCGAAACGGTAAGATGGACTACGGGCAGTCACAGCGACTAACTGCGCAGGATAGCGGACTGCGTCATATGGCTGATCCTGATCATCCTCACCTTCACCTACTTTCAGCCTATCCTAGGGTACTGTCGAACTCACACCTTCTGTTTCTTTCTCTTTCCTCTTTATTGCTTTGCTGTTACCCCATATTCCCGTTTTAATCCGAATGGAATGTGCAGCTGCATGATCTTCACCGAGTAGATCCTCGGTTTGCAGTTGTTTGCATTGCTCTAGCTCGCCTCCCCCACATTGAATTACAGTTGACCGGCGACATTTTGGAGTCCTGTGCGCCAGCTCCTCTCTCCCTCCCTCTCTCTTTTCCCTCTTATCTCCCCTTCCACCGACTTAGACTCAAGTTTCCTTCCATTTCTTTCCATCTCCATAACAGCCACCATGGAGAGCGACGTCGTGGCCCAGTTTACCGAAATCACCGGCTCCGCCCCGGAGCTGGCAACACAGTACCTGCAGCTTACCGATTTCAACATTGAACAGGCCATGCAACTCTTCTTCGAGAATGGAGGTGCTCCATTGACTGAGGAACCACGCCAACCTCCTCCTCGCCCTGCCAATTTCGAAGATGAATCCGGTGTGGTGCATATCGACTCCGACTCCGATGATACTGAACGACCATCACATGTGGCTGCCGACTCAACGTTTGAGGATGATGCCGCCATGGCTCGCAGGCTACAGGAGGAGATGTATGGAGGTGGCGGCTCAGGCGCAGGGAGGGGTAACGGTGATTTTGATGACGAGGGTGTGCGGGCGCCTATGGCGCGCACAACGGAGACCTTGGTGGGGCCCGAGGCGGATTTCGATGATGATGATATGCACGCCAACATTCTGAGTCAACTGCGGACTCGACAACGAGGGGGTTTGTATTTTCTATCATCTGGTGCTGTGTATAAAAACTAACCGTAATCAGGCCGACCAGGTATCTTCAACCAGAGAGACACGGCATCGATATGGACCGGCGATTCACCAGACACCCACCAAGAGCGGCTCGCCCGAGCAACAGGAGGCGCATCGGAAACCTCTTCCAAACAGAACATGCTGGCTGAAATGTACCGACCCCCGTTTGAGATCATGTCCAGGGTGCCTTGGGATGTAGCGCGGGAAGATGGGAAAGCGGAAGAAAAGTGGTTACTTGTCAACATCCAAGACTCGTCGGTCTTTGATTGCCAAGTCCTCAACCGAGATCTGTGGAAGGACAAGACGGTTCAAGAGACCGTGACGGAGCATTTCATCTTCTTACAATTCTCCAAGGACGATCCCAAGGCCTCCGCCTACCTACAATATTACTTCCAAGCTAGCGATGTCGCCGATAATTACCCACATATCGCCATTGT
Source organism: Penicillium sp. S1701 (assembly GCA_023626415.1). Lineage (NCBI taxonomy): Eukaryota > Fungi > Ascomycota > Eurotiomycetes > Eurotiales > Aspergillaceae > Penicillium > Penicillium sp. S1701. The sequence goes on along the minus strand of JAMAGY010000018.1, from coordinate 425,770 downwards.
CGATCCTCGCACCGGCGAGCAGATGAAGGTCTGGTCGGGGCCTCCAGTGCTTAAGGCCGCGGACTTCCTTATGCAGTTGCACGAGTTCCTCGACCGCTACAGCTTGAAGCACAACGTCCGGAATCCCGTTGCAAAGAGGAAACAAGAGAAGGAAAAGACCGTGGACGCAATGACCGAAGAGGAAATGCTGGAGATGGCGATGAGGAACAGTCTTGGAGAAGGTGCAGCTTCCGGACAGAAACAGGAAGACCCCGACGAGTTGACGCGCAGCACTGGCGACGTCAAGGGCAAGGGCCGAGCGACAAATGAAGACGAGGTTATGGGTGGAACACAGCCTGAAGAAGAACCCGAGTCAGATTCAGCCTTTGCTGCTATCCCTAGCGATCAACCGCACACAGAACCTGCCGCCGACCCGGCTACGACTACTCGTATTCAATTCCGCCATCCTTCTGGTCGTGTCATCCGTCGATTTGCGCTTAACGACCCAGTCCAGCGTATTTACGAATGGCTCAAGGCTGATCCACCTTTGGAAGACAAGGCAGGTGTGGAGTTTGACCTGAATGCGATGGGAAGGAACTTAATAGATCATCTCTCGACAAGCATCGAGGAAGCAGGGTTGAAGAATGGCACAGTGATGATCGGCTACCTGGAGGAATAAAGCGATACATCCATCTGGCCTTGAATTCGCTCGGCCTTCTCCATGGCGTCACGTTGCCCACTTGCAAGGGGCTGATTCCCTACAGCTACATCGGCGTGATGCTCAATGAACTATGGGCGACTCTAGAACTTAATTTCAGTCTCGGATCTAGATTTTCCCAATGAATTATGCAATTAACCCTCACTCCATATAAAAGCCCTATCTGCTATGTGCCTATGTAGACTGGATAAAGTCTAGTAGGTGAGACTAGACTACTCGCCAAAATAAAGCTGTAGCTCCTGCTAACAAGGCCCCTGCAATCACCAGCGATGAAATATGTCGACTTGAATCCTCAGTGGAATCGACAAAACTCGTATCCGTAGAAGGCAATGGGAGATACTCCAGCCACGGGCCGCTTCTTGAGAAACTGGCATACAGTTTAGCCTTGAGATTGTCGCTGACCCAGGGCACAATGTGCTTCGCTGAAAATTTAAGAACCCAAGTATCCTGAGCTTCATAACGAGTGATTTGACCGGAGATATCAACCACAGTTTCTGCTCGTGGCCTTTGACCTGCGACATAGGCATTGAAAACTTCATTCAGTTGCTCGACAGACGGGACCGGGGTCGCTTTTAATAAAGCTACCAGCTCATTTGTCAATCGAGCAATCCCTTCATAGGCTAGATTACCTCCAAGCCCAGGGTTTACAGTAGACTGCAATGAAGAAGAATCAGTATAATAAACAAACCATGTCTTGACTTCGTCAAACTTCATGCAAGCCTACCTTGTGGACCGCATCACCCATCAAAACAACGCGACCATGGAACCAATTGTTTGATGATGCCCTCCTCCAGAGGTACCAAGGCAGCTTTAATTCGGGCATCCCAAAGATCTTTGATAGTATACCCAGGGCCGACTAATGAGCTCCCATAATTCTGAATGCATGCCTCGGCGTCGTCATTGGTGAAACGAGGACAGTTTGGTGTTCTGGTGACTGTAGGTGCTTTCATGAAGAGAAACCAAAAGACAAGTCCGTGTACACCGGTAGCTGCGACTACAGAGTATTGATGATAGTACACGTTATGAACCATTGAGTCCGGTAGAAACTGCCTATTCTGGGAGACAGCAAAGACGCAGTTATACTCGCTCGAGAAGGCTATTTCGCGATATTTGTTAGCACGAAAATAATCCCTATGATAACAGTCCCTATTATGAGAGAAGAAAGAAATACCTTCGGAAATTTCTTTTGCTAGGGATGTATTCATCTGGCTGATCGTTTCGGCTATCAGGTCCCTAACTTTACTATGAATTCCATCTGCGCCGATAAGAATATGACCTCGATGCTGTACCCCATCATCGGTGGTGATAATGACCTCTTCGTGAGTTTCGTCATATTCGACAACAGCTGTGTGAGAATGTAGTTTTGACTTGTCGATGACATGGTTATACAAAGCTTCCAATGCCTTGCATCGCTCCATGAAGATGATCGGGCGGCGGAGCCTACAAATTTCGAGTTACTCCTTTGCACATCCCTATTTGGCCAAATTTTTTATTGGGACAAAATGCGGGTCTCTAGACAACCTACATTTTTTCAATATGCGTCAGAACGTGAGATTCCTCAAAGCAGTGGCCCTTCTCATCGTAATGGTTTCGATCTTGTAGTGGCACGACTTGTTTCTCAATATCAGACCACACTCCCAATTGCTCTAGAATTCTGATCGAGTGCGGGTGAATTCCAATAGAGGCCCCCAAATGTGGAGCGAACTCTCCTTTCTCAAAAAGTTCATAATCGATGCCAGCGCGCTCAAATGCTAAGGCAAGACCAAGGCCCACGAGGCTGCCACCGGCGATGAGGACTTTAAACCGGCTTGATTCCGGATTGCATGAAGCCATGATCTGAATGATGATGCGACCAAAAATGAGAGTGAAGGGTGTGGTACTTTCCCACTGGCAGCTTTTCCCACTCGATCATATTTAAGCGTTGAAGCCCCTTTATCTGTTCACAGCTGCATAAGGTGCATAACTCCGAGCTTTCCTGGGGCTTAAACGCCAATGCCTCCGCTATTCCGACTTTGGAATGGTCGTAGAAATAAGGCTCTTCCCGTAATATAAAATGGCAGGCTACTAGGAGTGCCCTATGCCGTGCTCATTAACTACCGGTAAAGCACTTACCCATTAGGTACTAGTAGTTTGCCCCAATTGAACAGTTTGTTATTCACAGAATTTCATTAGCAGGCTGGAAAGGAGCATACACCCGATGGTTTCCAAGAACCTCGGCTTTTATACGTGCTCAAGGCTCCATCGATTCACAGAGATTCTGGCTGAACTTCCTTTTATGCAAGATTTTCAAGCGAGAAGATGGAATAGAATAGTCGGGAACAATGGATGACAGCCCAACACAGCTGAAACGCAGAGGCGTGGATGATATGCAGTCTCTTTTTACTGGTGCATTACAATTTCGGTTACGCCCAAATAGAACATCGCTATAGAATTTACTCTACGACCATGAACATGTAATTTCATGGGCATATTCAAAATTAAATAAAACTTAAGAGTTAACAACACCAGAGTGACTACAAATCATCAATAAACCCCTACAAACCCGACAAAAACTGCGTACATCCAACTCAACCTAATACTGTCAACCATTCACCGTTTCACCTTTTTAAAACGACGTTGTTGCCAGTGATTCAAATCACCAACATACTCCGGCATCGTAGCAGAAACAACCTCAATAGGTTGTCCAGTATCCCTCGCTATTTGCGGCACATCAACCATCCACTCAGATAGCGCCGTTTTAGTACCCCTATGTCTTTTTTCCTCTCGATCCTTTCGGAGAGCCGCTCGTTCTCTCGCCACCCACTCCTTGGCCGTCTCGCGCTTTTGCCTCTTGACCATGGGGTTATATTTCTTTTTCACTCTGTCCTGCTCTTTTACGTTCAAAGTTCCCGCTCGCCGTGGCTTGAACCTTTTCCGCTCTCTTAGGGCCATTTCTTCTTCGAGGGTTATTAGGCGGCGGATTGAGACTCTGTCATTCTTTATTTCGGCGTGCTCGATGAATTTTCTCTTTTGGTTCTGATTCTGGTTGTTTCGTGCTTTGGGGAGGATTTTTCAGCTTTTGTCCATTTACTTTGTTTCTTTTAGAGGGGTCTTTGGCTTACCTTGATACCCTCCAAGACCTGCACCACCTGAGGATTCCGAACCCCCACCAGATCGATCTGCAACATCTAAGGATTCCATGCCCTTATCAAATAGATCTACAGCATACAAGGATTCCAAACTCTCATCAGATAGATTTGTACCAGCTGAGGATTCAGAATCTTTGTTTTGATTTTCTTCGCCTCCTTTCTTCTCCTTATGCCGTCCTTTCCACCCGCTTTTCATTGACTCCACTGTCAATTCGTCCCGTACCTCTTTTTGCTTGTCAGATTTTGCTTTTTCACTTTATATCTTCACGGGATTATGACTTACCGTGATACGGTCCAAGGCCTGCACCGCCTGAAGAGTCCGAATCTTCATTAGATCGAGTATGAACTCTCATGCTAGATACATATCGACTGCTAGACTTGGACGCTTCCGACTCGGAGTCAGATGAAGAGAGTTCAGCTGACTCAAGTTCCTCCTCTGATTCATACAAAGCTTCATGTACAGTTTTATTAGGACACAAACAAGGTCCACCAAAGTACCGTAACGCATCGGTCTTAGATTTAAAATTTTCGTATTGATAGCGAATACGAATCTCCTGACCAGCACGGATATCTTCTTGGGCCCAAACAATCACCCGATTCAATATTGTCGTGACGTAGGCCCATTCGGCATTATGCTTTCCCGCGCATGTGTGATTGAACAAGCTAAAGCCTGGAAAGAGATATAAATTCATAAACGACGGGTCCCAATCCCTGAACGAGTATCCGTTGTTCATTCTTCGAGTTTGTTCGGGTGGCGTCTCGAGTTTTTTATCTTCATCCGTGCGTAGGATCGCTCGGACATCTTCGCGCCGTTTCGTGTCCCAGGGTACGGCGTTGACGAGTAATTTGCGCAAAATCACCTGGAGCACCCAGGTGTCGAAGGTAAGGTCGCGGAAGATGTTGATGCCAAGGAAGGAGACTACGTCGAAGGGCACTATGATGTTCGCGGACATAGTGAAGGGGAACCAACTTTCTCGCCACGATTTGCCGTTCCCGCTCAATACGAGCAATTCGTCGATCTCGTGTGGTGCTAGACCTGGTTCTTCGTAACCTTCCCGGCGGAGAAGAGTCGTTTCGATTACGCTTCGAAGAAGTAAACTCAAATACGTTCCGTGTACCTCGTTGCTGTGGGAAATGTGTTCCATGTCACGCCATTGCCAGACATTCGGCCGCATGGTATCATATAGCCAGTTCCAATTTCTACCACAGCCTTCGAAGTGATATAAATCCCACGCTATGCATAAACAGGATGGCTTTTTTGTGTCCGACGGACAGAACATCACTCCTCTTTTATCCTTGGGGTTGCGAGTCCAATGACTGGAACAATGGCATTCAGGCTCTGCGTCGGAATCATCGCTAGCTATTGAGCGTTCGGAATCGATGGAATGCTGTCTGATATTTTCATTTACCTCGACCTGGCAGTTCTCGCATCGTGTGTCATCCACTGTTGGCGTGCGCGTCCTATCCTTGCTCAAACGACGGGGCGGGAGGTGGCCTCGGATAGTGGGCTCTTCAAAATGAATCAGTTCTCCTTTCTTGATCTTTCGTTTTGCAAAGACACCTAGCCCTTGTTTATTCGGTGCCATTTTCACTTCGCAAACTTCCGTCGGGGCATCTGGGTTGTCTTCTTTCTCGGGAAGATGTTTAAATATACTCTCAGTGAGCTTCGCCAACAGATTCCTCTTAGCTGGAACCAGGTCCGAAAGATCATCTTGCTGATACGGGTACGTATGCTCAGCTGATATTGCACCTTGGTATCGCTCGAACCAGAAATGGCCCGGCTGCCGCTTCGCTTTTCTCCAAGCCTTTGCTGCCTTTTTCGATACTTCTTTCCGCAGATCGGCCACGGACCTTTCCAAATAGAGACGCCTCGCCCTGGCAGCTAGTTGTCTATTATAGGCCTCATAGTCATCCCAGCAATTAAGAGCTTGTAGACTGAGACAGATTATGTTGAGGAGCGTTTTCTGCATGGCCGCGATGAAAGGGTGGATGCCCGTAGCTTTTCGCATGATGGTGACCAACTCAGACCAATAGTTCGTCTCATCCGTCGGATCTGCCAGAATATGCTGTTCCACCGCATGCTGAATGTGAGTGTAGAATCCGTCTTTGGAGAACCGATCCTTGGTATGCTCGACGGTATTGCAGATAATCTGCGCACGATAGGCGTCCCCAAGTGCCAGGTCGAAATACCCTTGCTGATAATGGCAGTAAGCTCGACTCAGCCAGTAGGCTGGATTATAAGGATTCAAATGGATTGCGAAGGTGTACATGTCGAGTAGAGTCATGGCTTTGTTGGTCGCAGGTTGCAAGATGTACTTATCCTTACGCTTCACCCCCCAATGCGCCAAATCAGATAGAGGCATGACACCACAGTATCTTTGAATCTCATCATCAATCAGCCGTTGGTGAAGCGTTTCTGAGTTCCCTCTCGATGACAAATTTCTCTTTTTAAGCTCGGCTTTGGCAGCTTGGGTGGTCCAGTTCGTGACTCCACGAATCGAACTTTGCGCTATGATATCCTCCTTCTTCGCTTCAACCAAGACCGTTCCGTCCCAAGTCCTCTGCAAGCCCTGCTCCGCAAATATTTGCTTCGCGTCCCTTCGATCCAGCGGCAAAACTGCGAAAATCATCATGTGTTCGTAGACATTGCATGCCAGTCCTGGTTCTTTCGACTCCGGGGTCAGGGAGTGATTGGGCCACTTTTTCCATGCATCACCGAGGCTATCATCGGCCAGCTTCCATGCACGATAAGCTAATTCTGCATCTGTTTTCGATACGAGAGGGCCCAGATCGATATTTTTGCCAGTGTTGTTTGGCTTTGGTGGCCATTCTGAGGATATGATGGAGGTCCATGGAGCGCGTGGCATGAAATTGTCATCGAATCGTACGAATCCCTCGGAAGAATCATAGTCCCAATCTTGATCTAGGTTGGTTTTACCCGGGCCATACTCGGGTAATTTCTGTTCTTCTATTCCTCGTCTTCCTGGTAACGATGAAGATGCGGGGAAGGGGGTGGAGGAGGAGGTGAAAGGGTTAGATGTAGAAGCGGAGGACATGAGAGATAAGAGTTTGATTCACATGAAGCGGTTGATTATATGAATAATATTGCTATTATGAACGGAACAGATTATTATTTTCCCCCTCGAGTCTATGAAGAGATTAAGAAGTAGCTGGGGGAGGAGTATCAAAGAAGATGCTGAACAAAGGAACCTTGGTCTAAGTATTCTTTCATATTAACTAGGTCTAGCCATTCGAAAAGAGAAGAAGCAGAATACTGATACTAGAAGAAGAAAAGAAACAAAAGGATAAATCTAAGCTACGAAAGAAAATAATGTGACATGTTCGGTACTCGTTGTAAGTAATAACTAGCGAATGTGCCGTCTAGTTTGTTTCACACGGTGCAACTTGGGGGGCCATGGGGGCTATCACTAGAGTTTAACTTGGATATCACTGAATCGCACTAGCTACCCTAGTTTAGCTCTAGCTCTAGTTCTTGTTCTAGAAATAGCATATATATCCCGTCTGTTCTCCTGTCAGCATACTATGTATCGCCCTATGCGTATACTGTCTATCATCTGCCACTCAACCATAACAGGCAGCTCTTGAAATCCCTTACTTTATTTTAATTTTACTTTATTTAATCATCTGACATTTCCTCTCCTCGAATTTAAAAGTACAGAACCCTCACCTACTGCTTACGTTGGCCCCCAGTTCTTAGTTCTTATAGTGGAGCCTCGTCGGCCAAAACAAATCGAGCAGTTCTCAGGCTGCCTCGTGGCCTCCGCTCCTCCTTTTTTTTGCTTTTTGCTTTTGCCTTCTCTTCTTCTCCTATATACCCTCCGGAGATATAATATATATGATCACCACTGGCAACCTCACCCAGCTATGACCGACCATGTACGGTCAAGCACCCTCCGACACTTCCCAGCCAGAATGGCGACTCCCCCCACGCCCCGCCAGAAATGAAGCTCCTCTGCCTCCTCCACCTCCCCCTCCTCCCCCAGCCAACAACGTCTACAGTCCAGCAACCTATGGACCTATCTCGAATTCTGCAATTTCACCTGTGAATTCCGGGTCGGGGAACGACCCAAGAACCTGGGGGGTGCGCTATAACCAACAGGTGCACCCCATTCATGCCCCGCCTCCACTGCCGGTAAGTCACATAATGCGCCCAGCTTGCAACACGGAGCTTCAAGTTGTGAACTGGAGAACTGACTTGGATAGCCTCGACCATCGAGTACAAACGAACAGCCCTATGCCTATACCTATGCCCAGCCATTCACCTCTGCTCCAGCGCCTGCACCTGCAGCTGCACCCGCACCCGCGCCAACACCTGTGCCGGCTATCAACACCAACATCCCCGGTGCAGCGCATGCCTACGAGTCCTTTTCAGATGTTCAGCCTCCATCGGCGACCGGCACCATCCCACCGCCATATTCACCGTCACATCAAAACCCTGCGCCTGTCGTTCCCGCCCCGCCCCCCAAAATCCCTCAGGGGTATCAATATGCCCCCGTCCAGCCGAGCAATGTACCCGAACAGCCCCCACTGCTGGCTCAAGGCGTGGGACCTGCTGCCACGCAGGGCTCGTATGATTTCCGCCCCCCAAGGTTGAGTACCGCCCAAACAAGCTCTTCGGCTTTGGGGCCAGGCACTCCATCCGATTGGGAACATCTCGGCCCAACTCCCGGCGATTTCGATGATTCTGCATGGTTTCCGCCCAGAGTGCCAGAGCCGATGCCTCAAGAGCAGATTCTAACACCCCCGGGCTATTCGTCTGGTATCCCAACTCCCGGACCTACTCCCGCCCCTACTACCTCCAGTCCGGAGAGTCACGCTGTTAGTTCTCTCCCACCGCTGGATACACACTATCAGCAGCAGCAGCAGCAGCAGCAGTACCATCAGTCTGCTCTAAGTGCAGTAGATCAATTTGATCATGTGCGTCGAAATGATTCGATCTCGCCGATTAGTCCCATGACAGTGCAGGGCGCTCAGAGCCCCGCACCAACAGGCCGAATGGGGAGCACCAGTTCAGGCGCATCCATGAGGAGCCATGCTGACAGCATCGACAATGTCATCGATGCGTGGGTGAAGCCTCTGGCACCTACCCCTCGGCCAAGCACCTCGGGCCCTGGTGATGCACCATCTCGGCCAGATCATGCCTCTCAGAACATCTCTCCAAGCAATTTGAACACCCCTGTGGGAGCCCCGCGACCCATCCAAGACAGCCAAACCCAGGTCCAAGATCGAGTCGCAAGTCCGAATACAGTAGCCCCAGCGGCGCCAGAAGCGGCGCCAACAGCGATCAAAGCTGCAGACCCGTATGAGGATCTTGACCCATGGTTCAAATCCTCTCTCACGCGCTACGTCGCTACTCTGCGCAAGGAGGCTGTCGCTGATTCGGATGAGGAGCGATACAAAATTTTCACGGCATTCATGGCCAAGGAGTCCAAGTTACGTGAGATTCTTTACAATATTGAGCCGGAGCCACAGCCCTCTGCATCGGAACCCCTCGTTTCTGTAGTTTCCGCACTGAGACGACAATCGACATCACAATCGCAGGATCGCACTTCCACCTATGAGTCGGGCCTAATTCCAGTGGAAACAGAAGATACAGTTACTCCTGTCACACCAAGCTCGGCTGCGGACGATACAGATGATGTGAGTAGTGAGTATAGCGCCGGGGGGCGCCCTATTCTAGCCAAACAAGCCCGCCGAGGCTCCCATTGGACGCCGAAGCTTGCCAGTGTCCCTTCCGAGGGGAACACTCTTTCCAAGACTTCTCTAGCGCAGTTGTCAGAGGAGAACGCGCAGACTCATGACTTGGAACCGCTCACGATCAACCCCCCGCGACCTATTTATACCCCATTCCGGTACACGGAGGGTCCTCAGCGTGGCTCGGACAAACTCAGCTTCGATCGACCCGCTTACCAGGCATACTCCGACCTTCGAGCATCTGCTGTAAATGGTCGAATCATGTCAAATGCTCCGACTCCCACAAACCGCTCCCGATCTGCCACGGTGACCTCTTCTTCAGGTCAGAACGAACATGACGAGACGTTTCTTGGGCTCATTCGTCATAAGAGCACTGCCTACATGCAGTCGGCTAATCGAAGGTCGATGCCTGCTGCCCTGTTGCCAGAAGCTCTTCGCCAGGGGCAAGGGAAGCCAAACTTGGTTCAAGAGTTACGTGATATGGTTTGGACGCCACTAGACAGGCAATCTGAAAGTTCATGGCATGTCACTATTCGAGAGGAGCTAAAAAAGTTTCCGGATGATTTCTCGTATATTCAACAGACTGTTGATGACTGGGAAAATGCTGCCAAACTCCGGAAGCAGGAGCTCGAACGAGAACGCACAGTCCGCCAAGAAGAGTCTGAAGATAAGATTGATAACCTTTTTAATGAAAAGGAGATCGGTTACGCGGATATCCACACGTTAGAAGAGGACTTCAGGCAGACAGAGGCTCGTGTGCAACTAGAAGAAGAGCGACAAGAAGTGGAGGACTTTATTTCCAAGGTCTTCAGTCCTCTGGATCAGCGCCTGAAGGGGGAGATTTCAGCCCTTCGCAAGTCCTATGATTCCGCACTTCAGCAATTGGAGAGGGATCAGAAGGGCAAGAACTCACCCGTTGAGCAGTGTAGTCCATCCGTGACTATGAAGATGGTCAACGAAATCCACGGCAAACTGGAGCTCCGGTTCCAGAAGCGCCTTGAAATCGCTCTTGATTCCGAACGTCGCCGTAAGAAGGCTGAACGTCGTCCGCTAGTTTTCACAGGAGATATGGCCAGTCTCCGCCAGCTGGACGGAGATTTCGATCGGATGGAGAAGCGAAACATTCTAGAGGCGGCTAAGGACCGCGACGATCGCGCCAACCGACTCATGGACTCATTTGATGATGCGATCTTACACGGCTTAGGTATGAATCAGGGTCTACTGGACGACCTTGTATCGAAAGTCGCCCGGCTGGAATCCACGACCCTCCGTGCATCCGGCATACCGGATTCTGAAGTCGAACAGATTCTCAAGTCCGCAGCGACATTCGCCGCGTCCCTTCGCGACGATTCCGAGGCGATCCTACACTGCTCGGGGGTGGCAGACATGGCTCTGAACGATGCCGATTACAACGTATCCGTCGCCGAAGCACGCTATGCCAACTCGGAGAAGGAAATTTTCAGTCGACTGGAGGATGAGAAGAAGAAGGAGGATGCGGTTCTTAAGACCGACCTGGACTCGAAATTACAAAGCATCAAGAAGTCCCCAGCGGAGATCGACACTGCCGTTCAGCGTCTTCTCCAGGATTTGGCCAATGCTCCTCCAGCTGCGACTCCTCCGGCAGCATCTCCAGCTGCTGTGCCAGCGAGTCAACCCGCCGAAGCCCCGCCACCATTGGGGCTTCGCCCTGCCACGACTACCCCTAGTCAACCCCCGCCACCATTGGAGCTCCGACCGGCCACGACTACTCCTAGTCTAACCCCGGCTCCTCTATCGGCTCCTTCGCCAGCTCCAGCGGGCCGCACTTCGGATCCAGAAGCAGAGCATCAGGAAAGGCTGCGCAAAGCGCTAGAGCAAGCCAAAAAGCGCAACGCGGCGAGGCAGAACCAGTGATGCTGTTTTGCGGCCCTTTGGGTGTTCTCTCGTTTGTAGCCCTTTCCAAGGCTACTCCGATGACGTGACGAATTTTCTTTGTGTCTACAATTATCCGCTTGGTCATTTGTATTTACATTTGCGCCTCTCTTGGCACCGTCTCTCTGTTTTTTCGGTTGTTTATATCATCGATACCCACTCGTTTTATACAGTGCCATCCAGCCACGTTGTAAACCCTAGTTTATTCCCTGCAATATGATTAAACCCATGCATATAAAACCGGTTTTCACTCCACAGCCTTTGCTGTAGTTCAAAAAGTACCTGTTGGCTGGGCACAGGCCACTTTTTGTGCCTGGTCGGAGTACTTTTCCCCGCGTAACACAAAGCATTCATCAAACAAAAAAAAACCAACTCCTCGCGTACCAACAACGCCAAAACAAAACAGCCACGAATCCCTAGCCGCCCATCTTCTCCCATTAACAATACTCTATTCGGCAGGTCCAACTCTTTTGATCCTGCCCCAGCGCACGGCACAACTCTTGTTTTCACTGATAGTAGAGCTCGCGCCACTGTGGCTGCAAAGAGCAGGGGCGCAAAAGAACGTTTCAAAATGCAGAGCAGAAAAACGCACAGACAAGTTTTGTCATGTTAAGCACAACGCCCGACTACCCTAAAATCTGCCTGTGGGTGGTTAGGAAGAAATCCAACACTCTAACACATCTCCGGATGCCCTCATGTGAATCCGATACCTGCTATGCAGACCAGGCACATTTTAGGCGCCCGCCCACAGTGATTGGCGGCCACGAGCCAGTCAGACTGGATTAGACGCCGGTTTCTCGCCGATCACGACGTCCTGCGCAGACCTCGTTGATCTGCGCCCCAAGCATTGCCCCACAGGTCTAAAAGAGATTGGATGGGTACAGAAGTCTAGAAGGGGAAAGGAGGGGGGAAGAAGAAAAGAAAAGAAAAGAAAATACAGGTCAACATGCGAAAATAAAAGCAATACGCAGCAATGCAGCATATCTACAGACCCAACACCCAAACCAGCGGGTCCTGCTGTGCGGCACAGCAATTCAAGAGCATCCCATTCGCTACGTTCCCCTGTATTCAAAGTCAGGCCTTGAATCATACACACGCCTCGTACTCGTTAATCACAATCACCGGCCGAGTCGATTGTGCACAGGTTCACGGGCGCAGGAGATGAAAGATTACATTACCTATCGCCCAATGTGCCTCCCGTGGCCCTGTGCCGCCGTCCGACTCATCGTGAACTCTCTGCCAATTGACCTTGGGGCGATATGCAAGATGGCTCAGCTCAATCACCAACTAATCTCCCATTCCCATCCCTCGGATCTCGGAGAAAAAGAAGACAAGTCCATTCCACTAGTAGGCTTGCTGGCTTGGTTGACTTCTCGGCAGAGTCTACCCTACCCCGGCACATCCAAGCCTATTGACCAAGTGTGTGGCTTCATTTCATACTCACGCACCCTAGTCTCAACGTGGAAAAAGCTATCGTGCATCGTATGTCTTGCATACACGAAATGAGGGATGAACGTGCCAAGTTTCCCCAGTCCTTTCATGACTCGCACTCATACCTATCTATGTATGTGGATTTTACTCTACCCAGCATGATACTAATGACATGGCAAATGGCCAACATGCAGCAAATACCTTCTCCACGTGCAACTCCAGCGTGTAGCACGTTGCATGTTACATGATCTGCTCGTGTAGGCTAGGAGAAAAATTCGGTGGCGCTGCCACCACGATCATAGGAAGCTAGATGCTAACACGAAGGCGAAAGCAAAAGCAAAAGCGAGACAACCGAAGAGGAAGGGAAGAGGGGCAAGGGGCGGGTGTGACGCCTCACTAAGACCGAAGGGAAGATCGAGATTCGTTCCCCACTGGACCGCTCATGGCGATCGGGAGCCTGTGCCCCCCAAGCGAACTGGCAGATCGTCTAGCCAAGAACACACACACCACGGCACAGCTTCCATCGATAACGCTCGGGTCAAAGCTCATTCTGATGTTGATGCTGATGCTGATACTAATGCTGTCGTGACGCTGATCTGATGTTGATACTGATGCTATGCTGATGTCAATCTACTAGCTTGTCCATACTCTATCCACAGCATCCGCTTTTCCCCCCTATTCCCGAGCCCGAGCCAAACATATTCGCCAACAGCGTCTGCTAATTTGCGGCATGCATCTAGCCCTGCACAGGGTGTCAACATTCGAACCAGTCATCTCACCTGCGCCGACGATCCGATATCTCTCGTGGTTAAGTTCTAGAGAATAGCTCAACAAACGCAGTCTTCTCTACAGTGTGCTCTTCCTGGCTCTGGTTTTCTCTTCCCGCCGCTAGAAAGGCTAGAGAACCCAGACCAAGCTCAACCTCAAACCTGTCAGCAAAAAGGATCTGACTGGCATGAACCCCAGGCTGTTTTTTGCTCATTCCATACGAGCGTCTGTGCGCGCAGGCGGATTAGTGTCATTTTGGTACGAGACCTAATTAAACGTCTCGGCTTTGTCAAGACCTCATCCCTTCAACTCCTGCGCACAACCCTTAATTTTCTCTTCCCTCCCCTTGCCACCCCTAGAACCCTATCCTTAAGCGCCGTTGGATCTGTCTCTTGTCTGCGCCGAACCCCGAAAGTGGACATTCCCTTGATGGATTCTCCGCTTCTTCTCTTCCCCATTGTGTGATTATTTGCTACTCTTTTTTTTGCCCCTTGAATCCATTCCCTCTTTTTTTTAATCATTATTATTATTACTATTATTTTTCATCTTATGGTTTTTCCATCGATCTCATTCGATCCGAGAGCTCTCTAGCCCTTGAATTTGCATTTGCCCCCCAGTCCCATCCCTCCCTTCTCTCCTCTCGGGCACACCGTCACCAAACAAACCTAGTTGATCTCGTCGGCACAGCTGCATGGGCACAGTCACTAGCTTTGTTTCCCCTCCATCTCCATCTCGGATCACCAGCAAATGACGAAAGTGCATGAAATGCTTCCCTTAAGACCAAATGGACCAAATTATTTAAAGCGGGCACCAGGGAAGCCCGTTCCATGGTTCACGGTACCCGCTTTCGTCCATGGGTCGGAAGAACTCTCTCGTGAATCCAAATCCACGTGTGTAGCTTATTTCACCTCTTACCCCCCTCCTTCTCTCCCTTCGCTTCATTCTCTACTATACCATGCCTCCCCCGACGAGGCAATTCCACCGCCTCTCCATCGGCCAGATGCCTGCGCGGGACTCTAGGTCCGCCCGCGCGGGGCGGGCGGACCCTTCCGAGACGCTTCGCGATGAGGATGATAGTTCGCCGGAAGACTCGAGTGGGGAAGGCGAGGGGAGTCAAGAGAGTAGTGGGAGTGGGGAGGAAGAGGAAGAGGAGGAGGAAGATTCTGACGCGGAGTCCGAGGCAGACGCATCGACAATCTTGGCTCAGTCAGGAATCACCTATGATCTCAGCAATCTAGATACCGAGTCTGAGGCTCAGGCGTTGGTGGGTTTGGGAGAACAATTCGATGTCATCAATTGCCGCGCCTCGTCAAACGGATACGACTTCCAGCTTCTGGATCGACCTCGAGTTCATATTGGCAAGGACTCGACCACTTGTACCTGCTCGTCGTTCCAGGAAAGGCCACAAGGAGCTTGTCAGCACATCTTTGTGAGTTCTTTCTCCAAAAGATAGGAAAAAGATTTTTTGGAATGTCGTGGGAATGAAAAGATGAGAGAAAAATCCATTGCTAATCCAGCTTCTCATCTAGTGGATTCTTGACCAACTTCACGGATGCTTCCTCTCCAACCCGCCTTCGGGTGAAGTGGCCCTATCTCCCAACGGTCGACCTCAGGTAGGGACGCGTATTGAGGATCTGCTAGAGGGCCAACTCGAGGCAGTATCGGGCCGTCTCAATTGGCAGTACCTCCGAGTTGAAGGAGACGGCAGATGCACCGGCATGACACGTACAGAGAAAGTGCGAGACGTCATGTCAGCCTTCAAACCGAACATTCTCCCGGAGGCATTTCGACAAGATCTCGTCGAGACGACGACGCAAAAACTCACACCGGAGCAATGCGTGGTACAGGGCGATCTAGAAGCGACTACCTTCCGACTAGCCGTGCACGATGACGGCTTCTTCAATAATCTCTGCAAGGCCATGCCAGCAGGTGCATGTGCAGCGATCTACTTCGACAAAATCCAAGATCAGTGCCGACGCCTCTTGCGCGATTTCGATCGATACTGCGCAACGGGTGAGAGGTCCACAGAGCCGGGAAGTCCTGGCGGTATTGTGGAGGTAGACAAGGTCGTTGCACAGCTGCGTCTGCTAGTACGGCAGATTAATGTGAACATTGCATTACGCTCGCCGCATGGCTCGGAGGGTGCGGCCAAGGTGCTCGTTTCGATTCTCGAGGCTGTCACGGCTCGCAATCGGGATCCGTTGGATGGGAATAATTGGGGAAGGACTTCTTTCCATGGGGAAGATGAGGATCAGCGGAATCTATATCATTTATTGATTGGGTCGGAGGATTCAGACCTCGATCCTGAGGATGAACTTTTCGTTCTTGAGGCGTTGGAGAGACTTGCGCCGTTCGATCTGCATCAGTTCATCAATCAGCTGGGCTCGATTCGGCAGCGGATGGAGGTGAGTCGGGCGCCCAAGGCATTTCTCCTTCGACTGAGTGCTTTGGTGAGAAGAGCTGAGTCGGCTAGTGCTGAGACTACGTCTGGCTCTGGACAGAAACGTCCGGCAGCGGGGAATTCGGGAGGTAATTCGAAGCGAACTCGTTGATTTATTTTTTTTTCCAACTCTTTCCCTTTTCTTCGCATCGCTATCATTGTGTGAATTTCTGATATACAGTCTTTGACACTGTCTTTTTTTGTTATTTTTCCATTTTCGGGCGGCCTTCGTGTTGTGTGCATTCATTTCAATCCAATACCCCCTGCATCATTTGTTTGACCCACCAGCGCAACCCCAAAATGCATATTTTCTTCCTTTTTTCTTAGCCTCTGCCTATGCCTACTTGCAACTATCATTATTTAGCATGAGTGCATTTACCCCAGTTTCTGGTCTGTGGTATTCATCTAATCTGATCGATCTTGTCTTATCATATCACCATACATCTCCATCACTATATCTAAAACCATGCCATTCTTCCCATCTAGAATATAGCTATACATATACCATACTACCAGCAGCATCCCCCAGAATCAAATCCCCTTGCCACAACTTCCTCCGAACCCAGGTTCCACCCTCCTCGACCCTGGAACTAATCACCCAAAAACACACCATCGTGACCACTATACACCAGTTCGAGATGGTCAGCTGTAGCATGTCGTCATGTTGCCCCTAAAAACCCAGCGCGGCGGACTGGGAACCCCGCGACCATGGTCCGGAACGCGCTTGGGTCGTGTCACTTCTTGTTTGTGGGTGGAAGTAGCCCGATCCGAGCATGTGAACCGTGGATTGCTTCACCGCGTTTTGGGACGTAGGCCCACTTTACTGCACGGGACTTTGGAAGTAGACATCCGGTTTGCCATGGGGTAGATGGAGGGTGTTTGGTTCTTTTTAGATTCGTGGGTTTATGGGTAGGATGGTTTGTTTTTATAGGGTGGCTGGTCAAGGTTGGGTAGTCAACCAGAGCATTGGTTGGACTACTAAAGGGTCTGCAATAACTATTGGCATCATAGGTTTTTTCGTCATTTGTACGCATCTATGTTTGGAGCTTTTTTCCGATTCTCTGTCTCTTTCATCCAAGCGTCGATTCACTCGTCTTTTGCCCGGTATTTCTTTTCTCTTTTGGTAATAATGTGAATAGTCGACCAACTTGGTTAGGATTAGATATAGAGGTAATTAATACAACATTATGAGATATGGACTGACACCTCTGCACGTTCCTTTACAATCTGGTCCAGTACTGATTCATCACTGCTGTATTGCTTGCAACTTCTAACGGATGTCTTCCTCGTGAATGTTGACACCTTTATCTGGCTAGCTTTTGGGCCGTTGGCCGTGGGAATTCTTTGTCTCGGAAAGCTGAACACCAGGAGATGTGTAGCAGAATATTTAATATGGCGATTAAAGTAGATTCAATTTGAATCCTGGGCTTGGTTGGCGATGGGGACGATGCCGGTCAGCGTGAGTCTGCATGCAGCGCAGGATGTGAAGTGGCATATATGCGGCTATCTGGCCCCCTCTACTGGAGGTTACCATGGGAAATGTTGGTTTTATTGAATGGAAACTGCAGTGGAGGTGTGATGATTCACAAATCTTGATGGCGTGTCTTGTGTTCAGTAAACAAATTTGCAACACTTATCAATATGTGCAGATTCATGGCTACACAACACCTGGCTTGCCACATTATTTACATCCAGCAGTATATTCGTTCAATACCTGGTCGCTTGTAGATTGCGAAATCGTAAAATAAAGCATCGCATTATACATATAATGTGAAGATCGTCGGGAGAATTCTATGTGTCATGGCCCTGTAACTGTGGAGTCGGCGGAGAATATCGGTAATTGCGGCGGATTAGGGCTCGTGCTTTTTGTCAGAAAGTAAACATAGCAAATCCAGTATGAAAGATAGTTCCATGACTTGTGGAATTAATATAATTTAACTTTCGATTTACTGGGCGCTAGGATCCCTAGTTATCTGATGCTAGAGCAATTTCAACAAAGCTGTCATTTTTTTCTCGATATCCCGTCACTGGCAGCATGCCTTATCCGAAATACCGGTTTCAAATTCCATAACCTAGCGGCCGTTCTATCTTGCTAATACCTGCTGTGAATTTTCGCATTTCATTCTAATAGAGCCGGTAATTTTTTATACACATTACTGCCTTATTCTATTCTTCTGACTCGTTAAGTGGAGTTAAAATCTCGGGTCTGGTCCGAGCTTTGAGGTGTGTGGAAATTAAAGTCAGCACAGTCCGCTATGTGGCTTTCCGAGCGGGCTCTTTTTATGAATTTTGGCTGTTTTGGGAGCTTTGCAGAAAAGTAGTCTCCTTTGGGTGGACTTTACAGAAACTTTGGCCTTTGCGGAAATGTCACGCTGAATTTTTGATTGGGTGGCTTTGTTGAGGGGAAGGCCAGTGATTTGAGTAACGGGTGGCTTTTGGAAGACTTTTCCGATGATGCCCAGGCGGTTGGTCATTTCCAGCGACTTTTTCTAGATCTCAGTATTTGTTGGCTTGGTGTGCTCGTTGGGTATGGTCTGGAGAAAAAAAAGCATTTCTAAGATAGCATGGGATTATTCTAACTTGAAAGTTCGAGTTATGAAATTGAACATGATCGGGCCAGTAGTGATGTGTAGTATTCGAGACATGGTTATATATATATGTTAGTATGAGATGCTAACTTTCAAGTTTCAATGTACCTACAAAGCATTATTATCTGACGTCTGATAATCCTTATTTTGCTACTGAAACATAAAATGACTGGATCTTGAGACATCGGAGCCCATAAAATATCAACAAAAATCGCTATAAAAAGGTGAGACCGCTGAAGATTATTTTGATATACAATTGTGATCACACCAAATGAACCTTGATGGGACTGAAAATTTCTCTAGGCTCATAATGTCAAATATGAGGCTGTCTAATATCTACCAGGCCGGCTGGCCCAATGGCAAGGCGCTTGACTACGAATCAAGAGATTGCAGGTTCGACCCCTGCGTCGGTCAAATTTTTTTTCTTTTTTTGTCCTTCCCCGTTGATTAACGCCTCGGAAAAAGAGAAAGAAGAAAAAGAGAAGCAAAAGAAACCAAAGCTTTACGTCAAATTGTTTTAGCTTTCTGTTTTCCCAGTCTTACTGAACCAAGGTTGCTCTATTTTTCTACTTCTACTCCCACTCACCACCAACCAAGGCGAAATCACCGTGACCATACTAAGCCTTCGTTACATTCCCGATCTCTTAAATTTATGAATATATACATAAATGTCGATTCATATACAATTTCCCCCTGTGCAAATCAACCTGATAGATCCAAAACTACACGGCCCTGCAATTTTCCCTCGCCCATCTCCTGGAAGACAGAGGTAAGAGCATCCATCTTCTCAACGCGATAGTGAGCCTTTATGACGCCCCGCGCGGCAAACTTCAGTGTCTCAATCGCCTCGGTCCGATTTCCGACCGCCGAACCCGTGATGGTGTAGTGCTTGTTGATAAATGAAGACGGGAAAGCCGTCGCGATGGCCTTGGGCTCGTGTTCAGGGATTCCAACACAGACCAGCGTTCCGTTGAACCGGAGAAGAGGTAGAGCTTGCGCATACGCAGCGTTTGCAGCCGTGCAAACCACTGCAGCATGGGCACCCAGTCCGTCCGTGAGCGATTGAACGTGTTTCTGCAGGGCGGCTCCATTGTCGTCGCTGGGGAACTGGGTGATGTCGACGAAGTGCTCAGCCCCAGAGTCCTTCACGAGCTCGGCTTTGCTGCCGTGATCAATTCCAATAACGCGAAGCCCCATACCCTTGCTGGCGAGTTGCACAGCGATATGGCCAAGGCCACCACCGGCCCCGGAAATGATGACGAACTGGCCGGGTTTCGCGTTGCTGCGCTTTAGGGCTGCGTAGACGGTGACACCGGCGCATAGCATAGGAGCTGCCTCGGCAGAGTCCAAATCGTCGGGAATTGGAGTCACATAGTTGGCGGGTCCAAGTGCGTACTGTTGGAATGTTCCCGGAGTATAATACCCCGAGACCTTCTGGTTGAAGCACAGTCCATCGCAGCCAACCTGGCAGGGTTCTTAAAGGTTCAGTTAGCGTTTAATAATGATCCGATTGCTCAAAATAGTATTCTTACGGCAATTGCCACATGCACTGGAGACCCATTTGATACCAACGCGATCGCCAACTTTCAAGCCAGAGCTCTCGGCGCCTGCGCCGAGTTTGACAATCTTTCCGACACCTTCATGGCCTCCAACTTGGCCAGGTTGAGTAGGATGGGGGAGCATGCTCCACTGTACGAGATCAGAGCTGAACTGACACGTTCAATGAACAAGGGGAGCCATACAGTGTTAGTCATGATGCCATAGTCAGAATGACATACGCCGGAGTGTGTCCTGCAAACCAATTATTATCCACTCATCCATGCATGGGAACTGAAGAATAAACGAACAGATTGATAAGGACTTCACCCGCGCCGGGTTCAGGAACATCGATCTCAACAACCTTTGTTGAGACTGTTCCGGGCTGGTCGAAGACTGCAGCCTTTTGCGTCTTGGGGATCTCAACCATACTGGGAGGGTGACAATTCAGGATGACAATTTTGAGACAGATCGAGAACTTCGACAAGAATGAAGAGAAAGAAAGTGAATCGGTCAAGTCGGGTCAGGAGCAATCTATTTGAATGCCTTCCCCGCCAAGTCAAGGGGAGGTCATGTTCATGTGGAGAGGCGGGGCGCGAATGACAGACATATCTGAATATTAAGAGCTCGTCGGGGCCTCGGAGATCCAGATTGGTACAGACTAGTCCATACTTTCGTCTGTTCTA
The DNA here is from genome assembly GCA_023626415.1 of Penicillium sp. S1701. NCBI lineage: Eukaryota > Fungi > Ascomycota > Eurotiomycetes > Eurotiales > Aspergillaceae > Penicillium > Penicillium sp. S1701. The sequence goes on along the minus strand of JAMAGY010000018.1, from coordinate 404,870 downwards.
TTCGCCCATCTAACCGAAAACAGGCTGACGTTGGTGAGGGGTGCGAGGTGGAGTCACTTTGGAGCCTCGGTTCCACAGGCGTGACGAACCGGCGATGAATTAAAGAAACGAGATATTTGAATGGAAAATTTAGCGGTAGAGTATTTTGAGCAACGGATCGCTAGAACCTAGATACCCCGGATTTATATAGATCTCGGCCTCAAGGTCCTCTCGGTTTGGCTCTTGCAGGTGCTGCTGCTGCTCTTCCGGCCGACCCCGCAGCCCCGCATCATGATTACACTCAATAGCCGGAGTATCTGGAGGCTGTGAATAATAAATTATACTTCTTTTCACTCATAATTTTTAGTATGAACGGTTAAAATGATAAAAAATTCAGGGGATTAGATAAAAGATCCGATAACTTCAAAAGTTTTGGTTCGTTATCGCTCTCTGGGGTAGAAGAATACGGAGCTTGTCTAGTACCGGAATGGAATTATGGCAAAACATGATCTGCACTAGTGGATATGTATAATGCGTGTAAACGAGAGAAGGCACCTGAAGTAGTGCGTGGATTCTTCTTCAAAGGAGGAACGATTTAGAGAGGAGAAAGGAGTTCGGTAGTCGGATTAAAGTGGTGAACTACCCCAGTGGGCCTTTCGCGTTTCACGTCTCGTTCCTCCTCTTCTTCTTCCCTAGATTTAAATTGATACTGATCACCTCTATTTACTACGCAAGTTCTGATCATCATTTAGTCATAGAAATGGTAAACAGGAGGAAATACGCTGCATTGTGAACCCGCTAAATTCTATCATGATATCTCATTTCAGTATTATGGTTTTGTGCCCTCACATCGAAAACTCCAACCGGTTGCCTGCAAAGTCCCGTGCAAAGAAGCGAGTGGGGTACTCCTTTCCTTTTGTTCCTATATATGAAAAGCTTTAGCAAGATATCTGATTAGTATCTTCCGCGAGAGAAAGCACAAACCGGAACCCTCCTCTCCAGGCTTGTCAGCCGCTAGCGGGGCTGCTGGCCCTCCACGGACATGGTGCTCGTAAATAGCCTTTTTAACCGCCTCGAGCTCTTCTCGAGTGTTAACCTTGAAGCATGGGTGTCGGGATGATTTCGGATCCTCTGCACCATGATCGGTAACATGGACCTGCTGTCCACTGGAGCCAATGTTGAACCTGCAGATATCCTGTCAGTCTTAAGTGGTCCTGGCGATGCTGCACAAGTCGAAATGAACTGTAGTTTCCTACCAGCAGATTGTTCCGATCTGGAGCTCAGGCACAGGTGCCGATGTTAAGCCAAGGGTCTTGCTATAAAACTCCTCTGCCTGCGCCAGCGTGCCGGGAGGGACCGTGAGATTGATGTGTGCGATACCGGCAATCATGATGGATGTTGATGGCAGGGGGTAAATGATCTTCTGTCGGAGTGATAGGAAGCAAGTCAGTTATAGCGGACCAAGAGATGTTATATTCTCCAAGACGTGGGGGTGACACCACCGGGGGACTCGGAAACCAAATCCCGCTTAGCGGATTGGTGATCGGCTGCACCCCACATCTGAGTAGATCTGTAGCTGACTTGATGTTCGCCTGGGATTGGCTTAGATACAGATGACGAATGAGTCACACCATCCGCTGATTATGAGCCTGTGGACATAGCTGACAGAATTCGGCCGTATCGGAAACATTAACACAGGTCTCGATGGAGTTGTTGCCGTAATGGATGATGTACGAATCGAAAACAAACTCAACTTCCTATAACTATCTTACGGCAATAGATACATGAAATTCAAAATCAAGACGACAAGAAAGCCAATAGGGGGGAAAGCAATTTTTTTTTTTTTTTTTCCATATCGTGATCTTGTCGAGCCTGTGCAACGCTGAAAGCATGTGCGGGGAACGGACTCAATCTTGAATGAGAGGAGACAATCACCGCCACCGCACAGATATGCCAAAAAGCCCATTCAAGAATGATAATAAAGAGCCCTTACCGGCGTCAAGAGAATTTTAGCACCTCCGCTCACCCAGATTAATCAGGACATGGCATGTCTTGATTTACAAGTTCATCTATGCCCAAGCTCCGACAATGCTCATGCAGAAGGCGCCCAGGAAAACCAAAATACAGGCATAAACCCTCTTTCTACCGCGCAGAACACGCCAGCTCTCATCACTGAGAAAATCCTCGGACATGAGCTCGACCAGAGAAGCGAAAATCAAAAGCCCAGACGAGATAGCATTCATGCACCCGACAACGAGCAAACCAACCTCCGAGTCGGGGCTATAGAGAGTGTGAGTTGCAAGGCCGATGGCCTGTCCAATGGGGGTTCTGAAAAAAGGTCAGGTCAATCTATGAAGATGATTCGAGAGGCAAGGCAGAACATAACGTACGTGCAGCCATAAGCAAGGCACATTATCCAGGGCTGAAGCTGGTTCTTCTTCCAAGGCAAAGAGGCAATTCGCGAGCCCAATGCCAAGCCCTCAAATGTTTCTGTCTCATTTTGTTAGAACATCTGGGTTACCTCAAAGGGGGTAAATAGTCCCATGAAGATAATTAAAAACTTACGATGAAAGACGATGGCGATTAACAAAACCACGAACTCCTTCCCCACCGAAACACTGAGCGACATACCGATGAACACGCTGTGGAAGAGAATGCCCATCTCAAGAAGATAAACCTGCATGGTTTCTTTTTTCTGTTTCTGTTCTGGTGTCAGTGTGAATGAATCGTCTTCACGTTCAAGATCAGTATGGATGGTCCCCCTGTCCTTCTCATGGTGTGTCTGTATATCGGGGCAAGACGCGACTCGGACTATTTCGTCACTGCCTTCACCCATTCGATTGATGGCCCTGCTGATACTCGCCGATCTTCCGACAAGCGGACCCATATCCCGCAGATGGGAGCCAGCATCTAGCCCCACAGTTTGGGAGATAGGCGACCTTGGGTTCTTAGAAGAAACACGATCATCTAGGACTGGCGGGGATTTCTCCATTTGGCCAGAACGAGGGGATTCAGAATCTTGCTTAGGGAGACGATTTCCTCCCCGACAGACATGCCGGGCCGGACTGAAGACCATCTCAATAACTGTGACAAGAAATATACCGCCCAATGCAATTGCCCCTGGCATTGCTGGGTAGTCCTTTGTCCAGAAGTCCGACAGGCATGGGTCTCCAAGAGAAGTGAACGCAGTCGGAAGAAGATGTACGAAGGCCGTGGCGATTAGAACGCCAGTTCCGAAATGGCTCACGAAGAAGAGGAAGGAGGAAGGTACATGTAAACGAGGGAAACGATTTGCAAGGACAGGGAATGCACAGCCAAATCCTGATACAAAAAATATGATGAAGAGAGCGGCAACATGCAGCGGCAAGTCGTACGTGTCGCCGCCGACCCCTCCGGAAGCGCACTGCGATCGCTTTTCTGGCACGACAAAAGACCTTTCGACGGGCGATTCCTCAACAAACAATGGTTGTGCCGAGATCTGATGTTTGCTGTTACCAACGCGTGAGATGAGGGCGGACACACAGATCACTGAGAGCAACCATATTGCCCAATCCTTGACGCGTTGAGTTGAGATGGAGTTGTTTTTGAGATATGCTTTCTGAAAGCCCGATCCAGTGGGATTCTGTGAAGAGGCGAGGCGTCCTAGGGAAACTGTCAGCACTGAAACCGATTTGACCTGAGAGATTGAGGGGTTCCCTTCTGACCTGACTTTGTCAGGGACGCCTCGCCCAGCAGAAGTGGGCGATCGCTCGCATCGGATTTCCCCTGAGATATTTCATGTAAACAGTTTGAGCTGCCCCCTAATAGATCTGGCCCCTTCTCATCGTCTCGAATTTCACGAGCATTTGAAATTCCTATCAGGTCTTGGCGAGTGGTCAGGTCCGGCGCGAGGCGTGGCGGGTTCTGGTTCCACTCCTCGTGCAACAAGGTGTCATCGGTGCGGGATGGGCAGTTCATGGTGAGCGTTCTAATCTATTTTCTGGTTTGTTTACTGGCAGACAAGAGTATCACAGAGGCCCCGACTCCTATTTGTGTGCCACCATCGACATAAGGCAGCATTAATTCTCAAGGCTTGGCAGTCCGGCCCGACTTTGCTTGGCAGCGGAGCCAGCGGAACTCTTTTTGACTCCGTTGCTCATTCTGATTGATCCTTCGGGCCGATTACGCAAGGTTTAGTGTTTCTATGTATAGTTTAACATCATTGATATTGAATTCAATTGGAAATTGTGAGAGAAAGAAAAGTACGTGGTCCAATGAACGAGGCCATGATTTTGGGGCTGGACAGGTAGGAAATTGAAGGCGTATCTTTAGTAGGCCTCTGCCATCTCACCAGGGAAGGATATATGGAATGTACCTGACTCCACGGGTGTACCTACATAGCAAACCTGCAGCTCTGCTGTCATCAGTTGTTGCTTGTGAAGAGGAATACCAGCTTCAGTATCGTGAGCAACGAACTGCAATTGGCTCGATATGATGACTTCTGAGGTATCAAGAATCCAATGACTGAAGAACAGTCAACCTAGTCATGAAAGAAAACAGGAGATCATTAACCAGTGGCAAGGAAAGTCTCAACATGAGCCCTTCTGGATGCGCTATGCGACAAGATATATTCAACAGGCCCAAAGATCGCGAAATGGATCGAGTATAGTATGCGGAATGCGCATTGTACTGCCTGAGAAATGCAGTTTTCGAACGATGGAGACCAAGGAAAGTACCCTAGGGTAATAACCTGTAGAATATCAGTTGCAGTTTGAGAGTAGGTAAAAATTTGAACTGTCAACGAATGGCAAAGTACTCGAAAACTTCGCAAGTAGGTTATCGCTATCGTTGGTTGAGAAAGTCCATCCCGTGGTCCATTGTCAGGTAACAGTGTTCCCCAATGCGACCATGAATCATAATTCACAAGTCAGAGCACCTTACTGCGTGGTCTCTTCAAAGTAGCCATCCTGAAATATTGTGATCTGCTTATTGCTCGAGCCGGACTGTAATCAGATTGGTCCTCGCTGTGGAAGAGACAGCGATCTGTCTGTTCTGCCGGCAGGTGGGATTATTCGACCATTGTATTGTTGTGAATGGCATGCAAGACATCGTAGACCTAGTAGATAAAACAGGGGACTCCGATCTGTGGTTAGCAGTATTATTCCCAAAAAATTAGCCAATGACCGTAGCCCGCTTGAAGTTGTCCAAATTGGCAGGACCTTCTTCAATCGTCATCAAAGGATGGTGATAATAAAGAATACTGTCCTAATACCCTTTCAAAGTAATCCAAGCCATCTCGGATCTATATGACGGCTGAATGTTTTGCAACTTTTGTCCCTGCCAGGCAAGAGTGACCCCTCGCGTTGTGCATCAGCTCTTGTATTAGAATGGCTCAGGGACAAAGCCTCGTTGGAGGATGAGGGAAGGCTAAAAAGCGCCCATGCGTCATCAGACACATAATAGTGAACATATTGACCAATACTAGAGTCGACAACGGCAGAAAGTCAAGCTCCGAGAGAGGACGGCAGGACTCGGTAGCCCATTGGGGACGTGATGGCACGCCCTATGGTTGGTCGGAGAGTGCCGATAGTTGCACTAACAGCGCTAGAACCGCCCGGGCTTAGCTTGACCCGCGAGGGAGGGAAAAAAGTTAAGAGAAAACTTGGTAGCACGATGCCTTCCCGCATCGGGAATACTGTTCCCGCGCTTGGTCTTTGTGTCGCTGACTTTCGAACTATTGCTGAATGGCCGCTTGGCCGGGACAAGAATACCTCTCTAGTCCAAAGCAGTTCATGTCTTGGCCGATAAGATGATGATGCACGAGTCCCCTCCCCCAGAAACGTTCCGCCTCCGCAACCAGGGGCAGCAGCAAAGCACGGTTGGGGGCGCCAAGAGGGGTCAAGCGACAAGAAAGTGGATCGAATGCTTAGCGAAAGATGGCTGGCCTCGGCAAAGACTTAAAGCCGCCCTTTTTCCCACCCTTTTCGGCCTTTCCTTTCTTTCCCGCAACGGGAAATCTTGACGCGATTCCAGATTTGCTGGAGATATAATGCGCAGTATATAGGCGAACTACTCTTTTTTTTTATCCTTTTTTCTCCCGCCATTTTTACTCCAAGATCTTTCGGATCGTTGTTCCGATAATCTTTAATTATGGAGTCCGGCCTCGAACGGACCGATGACCAGGCCGCGCTGGCTCGGCTCGGTAAGAAACAAGTGTTGAAACGTCGATTCGGGTTTCTTTCGATCGTCGGATTTGCCATGGCCGAGCTGATCACTTGGGAGACCGTCCTGACACTTTTCAGTCAAGCTTTTGACAACGGTGGTCCCGCGGGTGCCTTCTATGGCTATATCATTGCCTGTCTATCGACCTTGTCGACTTATACCGTCATTGCGGAACTTTCTTCGATGGCGCCGATTGCTGGTGGCCAGTATTACTGGGTATATATGCTCGCACCTATGCGCTGGAAGAAGGTTTCTAGCTACTTGATCGGATGGCTCACGTCTCTCGCGTGGATTGCGACTATTGCAACCGAGACGATTTTCTTGGGCACCATGATTGAAGGCTTGATTACCCTGAATGATCTTGGATTTGCCCAGCAGCGCTGGCAAAATACCCTATTGGCCTGGGCCAGCATTGCCGGAACTTTCTTCATCAATGTTGTACTGCCTAACGCACTTCCCCGATTCGAGATCGCAATGCTTGTTCTCCATCTGGCCGGTTTCATCGCGATTATGGCTACATTGCTTGCACTCTCCCCGAAGAGTTCTGCCGACTTTGTTTTTCACACCAGTTTGAATGAAGGTGGGTGGCCTACTCAGGGCCTATCCTACTGCGTCGGCTTCATCGGCAATATCGCAACCTTCGTCGGAGCGGACGCCAGTGTTCACATGGCAGAGGAAGTCGCCAATGCAGCTGTCGTGATTCCTCGGGCCATCATCACAGGCATGACGCTGAACAGTGCCCTTGGTTTTGCAATGATGCTCACCGTTCTGTTCTGCATCGGCGATGTGAAATCGGTTTTGGGCTCCAACACCGGATTTCCGTTCATCCAAATCTTTTACAACAGCACACAGTCGTACGCAGGTGCGTCTGTTATGACGGCAGTCATCATGGTGTTGACCATGGCCTGCTCGACAGGCATTACTGCCACCGCATCCCGTATGACCTGGTCCTTTGCACGAGACCAGGGCCTGCCCTTTTCCCGCTTCCTGAAGCAAGTGAACCATCGCACCAAAGTCCCTATCGTATCTGTCTCCGTAGTCTGCGGATTTGCCGCAGCCCTGACGCTTATCTACATCGGCTCCACAACTGCCTTCAATGATGTTATCTCCCTGACGGTCACCGGATTCTACAGCACCTATTTCCTCCCAAGCGCATTCCTCCTATACCACCGGATGAAAGGACACATCCTGCCCCACGGAACCATGCTCGATGGCCTCCCGGATGCACCCGCCAGCGCCAGCGCCAGTACCAAAGAGAAACCTTCTGCCCCCTTGCGCCCCAAATCCCCCGATGCAGACCACCCCAGTCCAGGTCTTTCAAGCCCCGAACGCGACCCTTCTGAAAAGACAACCAAGCAAATGGAGTACGAGATCTCTCAAGCACCTCTGATCTGGGGCCCCTGGAAGGTCCCGGGTATTCTTGGCACCATTAACAACCTCTATGCATGCACATACATGCTCTTCGTCATTTTTTGGAGTGTCTGGCCTCCTAGCACGCCGGTCGATTACACAACCATGAACTACAGTATCGTCGTCACGGCGGGTGTCCTCATCCTCAGTGGAATCTGGTACATTGTTCGTGCCCGAAAGGAATATTCTGGTCCTCTGATTGATGAGGAAGTCGCCGAGATTATGCACCTTTCCCCAGCTGCCATCCAGGCATCTCAAAAAACAGAGGCCTAATACGGGGAGCTGGATGGAGCACTGTCCGGAATTTGTGGGAGTAGTCCATGTGACTAGGTTCGGGGAAGACAGGGAGAGTTGTATAGCATTTGACGAAGATACCATGTATTTTAAGAATTGATGACAAAAATCGAATACCTCCATGACAAGAATCACCAAAGTTACAGTACGAGTTTTCCTCGAGCCCTGGCTTTAGATCGATCGATTTTTCATTCCTTAAATTTTTGCAAGTCGATGATAGGCGTGTTGTAACAAATAAGCAGGCCCCTTGAAGAACATGTTCACAAGCTAAACTCTGAAGGTGGTGTGTCTTCCTGGATGCAGCGTCATACCTTGTCATTGGGTTTCGGACCTGCGAGAAATAGGAAAGGTTCTTTGGAAAGCTGCAGAATGACCCGCCAGCCTCAACCATCAACCAACCAAGGCGCGAACTGGAGCTAGTACCTAAGCGGTAAGATGACAGCCCTGGTGATCTGCAGGCCAAGCACGATGCCGAATCATAAGCGTGTGTGCATCTTCGTGTTTGATTTGGTCACCCTACACAGCCCCCCCTATCAACAGCTGCGCCTGGGCTCTGGGCGCCCCGCAAGGCGCCTTATTTTCATCGATCCTTAAATACGAACGACGGGGCTCCTCTCGGCCCTAGTACCCCGTGGTTTATTTGTTTAGTCTTTTGACAGCAATTATGACGGACAGGGCGAAAGATCATGGACTGCATCGGCAGCCCAAGCAATTTGTCTTGTGTTTCGATGGCACCGGGAATAAATTCGCCGGTGATACGTCGGACACCAACCTTGTGAAAATCTATCGTGTAAGATGACTCTTTCGATCCATATCCCATTATACTAACTTTGCTCTCTTTTAGATGCTTGATCGCAGCCAAAGCCACCAATACCATTATTATCAGCCAGGAATCGGCACATACGTTACATCACGCTCACTTGGAACCAAAGGACGACTGAACAGGATCAAGTCGTCGTACAAGAAAGCCAAGGATGCGGCACTGGGCTCTTCCTTCGATGAGCATGTATTAGGAGGCTACAAATTTCTTATGAGATACTATGTCCCGGGCGATGACATTTACTTCTTTGGATTCAGCCGAGGGTCCTACACAGCGCGTTTCCTAGCAGAGATGCTCGATTTCGTGGGACTTCTCCAGCCTGGAAACGAGGAACTTATTCGTTTCGCATGGAAGACTTTTGCAAAGTGGCAGCAACGGAGGGACTCTACTGAGGAGGACGAAAAAGAAAAACACAGACTATTTGCCTTTATGAAGGCCTTCCGCGAAACCTTCAGTCGGCCGGTTAGTCGGATCAAGTTCATGGGCTTATTTGACACTGTCAACAGTGTACCCATGTTTGAAAATGCGTGGATGGAGAGGAGCAAGTTTCCTTATACTGCGCGGACTACGGCACGCGTTATCCGACACGCAGTCTCAATCGATGAGCGTAGAGCCAAGTTTAGACAAGACTTGATCTCTGAAGTGAAGCCGCTTGCTCGTGACTCATGGCATCCACATCGGTTGAGACATTTTCTCCCGAGAGAAAATCGCCACGAGAAAAAGGAAGTCCCTGAAATCGTGCTGAATAATGCAGAGAATGCAGACTGCCAGCTACGTCGTGGCTCGTATGCGAACAATGAGGAGGCCGAGGAAAGATACCGCGCACCGTCACCTTCGCCGAGCCGACGACATAGCACGGAATCTCCTAGGAATAATGCTCTCTTGTCAGAAAAAGCATCCTTGAAGAGCGCTGTGTCTCGCCAATCGCTTCATGTTCCACATATCCTTGGACCAGAGGAAGAAGAGGAACATTCACAGGACATTTCAGAAGTTTGGTTTCCAGGACAACACGGCGATGTTGGAGGGGGCTGGAAACTCGATCCCAAAGACAATTGGCCATTGAGTCATATTCCCCTAGTGTGGATGGTAAAAGAAGCACAGCTTGTTGGCTTGGAATTTGATCCTGAAAAGCTCAAGCGCTTCAACTGTTTCGAAGCCGACAAAAGCGACAGTTCCACTCCAGAAAACACACTAGGCGTCACTGCACTCCCTCATAGGAATCATTCAGACCCCTTTCAAGAAGCTATGACCAGAACCATGGACCAGGGGATTGTACACGATTGTCTCACATACGGAGGTGGACTGTCATTCTTTTCCACTCTGTCCTGGAGGCTGATGGAATATCTTCCCTTCCGAAGAATGGATCTACAACCAGATGGGTCTTGGAAACCAATTCGTTGGCCTCTTCCCGGAGGTGAGGTGCGTGATATTCCAGACAACGCACAGATCCATATCTCTGCCATTCATCGTATGCAGATTGATACCAACTACCGTCCTGGAAATCTTATAATTGGAGGTGGCGGGCGGGGCGTCAAGCGGGCCCCTGGGAAATATGGGATTGGTGAATGGGTGATTTGTGACCACGAAGGTGACCTTGTTAGACAAACTTATATTCGGAAGAAGTCAGAGAGTATTTGTCAAGATTAGAATGTATAGTGGGTATGTTGTTGATGGGATTGCTCGCGTTCTCTAGACGTTTCAGTATTTGAATTTGAACTTTTAATACCAATTCTTTACAATTTCATTTTAACCTTGTTGACTACAATCCCCCTTTTATTGTGACCGACTCTTGTTGCGGACCTGGACTCACAATGCAACAAGAAAGGGATTCTTTTGACCCGTAGTATTATATTTGAATAGACTAACAGTGCACATGGCAGCATTTACCATCGACAGTATAATCTAAGCCAGCATCCATCATTCCCTTCATGGCAGTGTAGTAGTTAGAATACCGCAAGGAGCAAGAAGGGGACTACACGATAGAGTACTCCTCATTATCGTCTTTATCTTCTGAATCGCCACTGGAAGCTTCTTCACCAAAGCCTGAGTCTTTCAGCGCAGGTCTTCGAAATTTGATCTGTCTCGTCCCTGCCTCTAAAAGAGCAGAGAGTCCTCGGACCGGCTAATAAGAGAAGCACCTTCAAGAAGTGGCTTATAATCGTGACCCAGCTCTTTTACAAGCGCAAGTAGCATGTTTCTGGGTAAGTACCTTCCAGGCGTTCCCCAGAAAAGCTTGTGATGTTTCCTTTTTGTGACGGTCTCAAAAGAGGTGTACTGCCAAGAATTTCTCAGGACTTGAAGCACATAATGGAAGTAAAGGTAGCTGGCAGTGGGTCTGAATGCTGAGCGGAACACTAAGGGTCGATTTTCAAGATCCCGGTATGTAAGTGGTAAATCTCGCACGATTTGCTTGTCGAGTTTGTCCCAACTCTGGTCCAGCACTCGTATCTTAAAATTGCGAATATCACTCTTGGACCATGCCATAAGTTCCACCAGCTTACATCGCTCAGGGATATCCGGTACGATTACAATCTTGCCACAGTCGAAATATCGCTCGATGTATGTCGATATAAGTATACCGTTCCGCGGAGAGAGAAGCTCCGGCTGCTTCGTCTTGCCGAAAATAGCATCCATAGTTGCTTGCCCATGGATAGAGGGAAACAGCTGTGCAGCGACAACTTGATCGCTATCACGCCAGTCTCCAAGAACTGGACACCAGAGATGCTCGTATCCGCTGCGCTGGGCGTTGTATTCCTTAATCATCTCCGACCGGAATTTCGACTGTTCATCGAGATTGTGGCGATCTGCGCCGGTAGTTGAGAGCAGGCCAAGACCCATTTGACTTGTTGTTAAAAGCTTTATAAAAGAGGATTTTAGCCCCCTTTTCAAAGTCTGAGCAGCGACGAGATCTTCTGTTCTCTGTTGACAGATTTTCTGAGACCCTTCTTGTGCTCTGAGCCGCTGGGTCATTGTTTTGGCCTCATCAGTTTTCTTCCAGTCGGTCTCGGAGCCGTTATAGCTTTGAAAGGAAATCCTGCGCTGAACTTGTGACTTCTCCTGTTCGATGCTGTCCAGTTTGCTGGCACACGCCCAAAAGTCCAGGTCGAAAGGTCCGCGACCTCTGAGTCGCTTTCGAGTTCTTTTCAGACTGTAATCGAGAACTTGAAAGCGCTTTCGGTTTTCGAGATCGGGGAACTCGACAGCAGGATAGACAGGATATGGCTTGATTTCAATCATTTTTTGTCGATTGTTGAGAATATGCCAAAGGATGTTTCGTATATCTAGGAAGGTGCATGTCTACTACGGTGCCCCGTGATATGCTCTTTCTGTATTAGTAGCATATGTACTTTACTATGCCTATTTAGGAAAGGGGGTTACTCTTACATCGGATATATCAACCAAGGAAACACAGCGTGGAGTCGCCGTGGGTGGGCTACGGAACTACTGTAGGCAACCGCCGCTTCTCCTTTTGGATTATCCCACTACATATTCAACTGCCAAGTTAGCTACTGATTTAGCTACTGATGCAACTATTGAGATTAGCGAAACTATCAATGACTAGGAAAAGAACTATTAGAAGCTACGACGTAAGAGGCTCTCCTTGGACCAATGAAATGGGGCGTCATGCAACCCATACCAGGTATATATTCTGCTCTATGACGGCATGAAAAATTGAATTCTACATTTGGTCATGTCTATATGATCAGGTAATCATCTTGATGTAATGAATCCGAATTGGAGGTCTAAAAGAGATTAGAAACCGAACTTGAATGCCACAGGGACGTAGATCATATGCAAGAAGGCTACTCACAAAGGTCATCCAGGGAATGTTCCTTGTATCATGTTTCGCTTGCTCAGCGCGTGCATGCCATACTTTCTCAAGCAACATCAAGGGCGCTGAGTTTCCCATTTCAGACCGAGCCTTTATTTGCTCAAGCCTCAATAGAACATAATGGCGGGAGTGCGCCGATAGGCTATCGGCCCCAGCCATAAATAGGGGGAGCACCATGAGCTCTATCAGCGGGCTAGTTGACGGGATGTTGGCCACCGAATCCAAGATTTCAAGAACTGAATCTCGAATACGTGGCTCGGAAGCAGGTTCGGAGGGATCAAGTAAGCGCCAAGCGCGCAGAATACATGCATGACGAAATGCATTAGCAACGTAGCCCCAAAGAGAGCTCTCGTCGGGAAAAGAACAACGAAACCCGTCCCAGAGATACAGCTCGCGAATTGAACTGCGGATAGTATCATGAAACTCAGTATGTTCTACTCTGCCAGCGGAATACTCCTTTGCGCATTCGAGTATTGAAGCAATGATTAGGACGATATCTCTCGGACAGCCATTGACAGCCTCGAAACGTAAGTTGCATAGTGATAAAAGCTTCGATCGGAGTTCTTGGGTGAAGCACAGCCTCTCGGGGCAAGCAAAAGCGCGTATTATATCTAGCCTTTACAGATCTATCGTCAGTATAGAAAGAAGGCGTCAAAGAAATATGACTCACCAAACAAGGTTCCCTAGGAAGAAAACAGTTCTTTCCTGATCAACAGTCAAGAGCTGCTCAAGCTTGAGTTGGGAGCAAATTGACATAGCACCCGAGATATGAGCACCATGCGTAGAGATACCCGTTTCGCAAATCTGTGGGACGTATACATTAGGACGGCTTGGAATTGATCAAGCGGAAGGCAAAAGAAAGACCTTACATCATGAAGTAGGAGAATTTGTATAGTGGCGAAAATGGAATCTCTTTCGTCGTCCGTGAAGTTTCCCGAGCAAACCTTCCGGAGGGTAATACCAAGAGTATTGATGGCCCTGGCACGATAATCGACCGCTACCGATTCGGAAAGATGCTTCTCGGAATTCAAGTGCCCCAAGTGGCAGGCTGATAGCCCAAGCACTGCATAAAGGAGGTTCAATTGCTCATAAGCCAATGGAATTACGTAGAGTCGATATGGGTTTTCACCGCTGTCGACAGGCTGTGCGATTTGATGGGGACAGATGATGCGATCGTCTGCGGTATTTAGTTAATATAACGCGAAAATATCCTGACGACATCAACGGCGTATAACACACAGTGAGTCAGAAGCATTTCTGCTTCTTTCGAAGATAGTATCTTGCTGAGCTCTGACTTGCCGCATTGTGTATTATCCTGTGACGGTGTCACAGAGGAATCGGAGGTGTTCGGATTTGGCGAAAGGACATCAGATTTCCTCTTGGACAGGGGACCTCGTGCATGAAATTGTGATTGTTGCGTAGACGTCCTTGAACTTCTCGCCGTAGGTGGTTTTAAACCAGAGTCTTTGCTGATTGGAGCTTCGTGATCCTTCCATTTACCACGACTAGCTATCCCACAGAAGCGGAACTTGTCTGGATATCCTCCACATTCCAGTCCCTTACTGATACAACGCTTGCATATTGGTCGTGCCCGATCACATCGACGCGACTTCTGGCGGCAGGTTAGACAGGCCGCATCTGAGCGAATTAGATTCTGGCTGGCAAGTGGATACGTTGCGACTCGAGCCTACCGCTGTGTCCCATCTTTGGCTTCGCACTGGCATCATATCATGCCCGCATTATCTTAGATGGCTAGGTGGAGGCCTGGTGCTTTGACTATTGATTTTAGAAATCGTTGAGAACCTTGGAACGTTGCAAGGAGTGATATGGCAGTCCAGGTGAAGTCCAAAGCGAGACATTTTACATTACGTAAGACTAAAGGGACGCGCTGGAAATGGACAATACACTATGTTTATGTAGTCTTGACAGATCTACAGGTCTATATATCGGACCGATTGGTTTTCAAATGCCGATAGCTGTTTAATTTCAATCCGGTAATCCTATTGGCTTCGTTGTAATTGGGTAGGGAAGCCGTGAGCTGAATCGGATTTTCACCGAGTCCACGCGCTGGCGGGGCATTTAGAGTCCATCGATTGGACTCTCAAGAATAGTTGCTTCCTTCCACGTGATAGTCACTGATAGCGAGCGCCTCCTGATAACCAACAGGGACTTGACTGGGCGACACTCCACCGGATCAGTGTATTTCCCGTGGTTGTTGATAAAGTATGATAAAGGTTTATATTTCCCCTCAGTCTATCATTTGTGCTCTTAAAAGTAAAATCCATAATTGTAAGCCACTACTCCGTAAACCGCACATATTTCAACCATCTTTGTCTTTTGAGGTGTTCATAAGGCTTGACTACGAACCTTGTGGGTAGAAACCCCGAGCATTTGCCGTGCGGAGAAGAGCCCGGCCTTGCGGGGACTGGGGTATAGCCCCGGATTGTCTTCGCTGACGCCGACACCTCTCCCACTTCTCATAATCCCGATAATTTTTTCGGAGCAAGGTCTTCCCTCATTCCTCGCCGATGATGTCTGTATCGTCCGTGTCTGTGCGGAAACCGTCTTATCAACCATTTCAATGTTTAATCTGTCAAAGCCGTTTTACCAGACATGAAAACCTCAAGCGACATTCGGCGCTGCATAACCGGTCTCAAAATGAAGCCTCACTCCCGTGCGACTTTTGCCACGCGACTTTCTCTCGGCCAGACTTGCGAAGTCGCCACATGAAGAGAAAGCACCCCGACCAAGAGGACAGCCGAGTAACGAAGAGAACACAAGGAGATACGCAGACACGATCAAGGCCTTGCCAAAGAAATTCCCCTCGACAAAACTCTGCCTCGCTCTCACCGACTGAAAGCCATAGTGGCTTGCAACCACATAATCCCGAAGATGACAGCTTGAGGACAGATGGTGGAGTATGGAACACAAATTCGCCATATGGACATGACTCTCTCGATCGTGGCCCTCGAAGAGACGACGCAGAGCACATTGCTCGTGTGGCTCCTGCTTCACTAGCGCAGCCATTCTTGAGCGAATCTACATGCATCAATCAGATCGTCCGGGAGGCAACGGATCTTGAACAAAGTCTACTCCTTGGAACATCCTTCCTAAAACCCACACCCTCCTTTGGCCTGCAGCTACACCAGACGGAGGATACACATGCGATTGGTGGAAACTTAACAAGATTTGAAGCCAACCATTGCTCGCCCGACAGGCTATCACCAAATGATCTCCTGGAGGCCCAGGGAAATTGGTTTCCTTCTGCACTCCAGATTTCACGCGGCTGCGACCTCTTTTTCAGATTCGTTTCGCAATACGTACCTTTCCTCCACAAACCGACCTTTGATCCTTCCCAAACAGCCCCATACCTGCTTCTGAGCATGCTTTCTCTCGGATTTCAACATGGAGAGGATCCAGAATGTGGTGATCAAATGGGATCAGGAGGAAATTTGTCTTTACATTGTTTTCACCGCGCCCGCGCTCTTGTATTACCTGGCGATAGAATCCCGGGCGTCTTGTCACAGAATATTGTCATGGTTCAATCCTACTTGCTCCTTCAGATCTGCGCGATGATGTATCTTTGCGGGAAGGACTCCGCATATGGCCTCAAGATGCACTCCAGCATGATATCGCTCGCCCGTGCAGGAGGGATTATGCAGCCGATCCCAGTCGAACCCTTGACAGCCACAGATCTCGACTCGCTATGGCGACAGTTTTCAATATCTGAATCGCACAAGCGAACCCTTTTTTCAGTGCACCAAGTCGACGCCCTTTGGTACCAGTTCCTATCTATCCCCCGATCCATATCACACCTCGAAATAAAGCATGATTTACCTTGTCCTGAAGATCAGTGGAAAGCGTCTTCGTCGGCAGAATGGGCACACAGACAACTTGTTTCAAGGCATTCCGGCCCCTCCGTACAATATGCCGAGGCAGTTCGCCGATTCCTATCAGCAGACTCAGACCTGCAGGATCTACCACTATTTGATCCATACGGCGCTGTCAACATTGCGCAATTCCTGATTTCGAGCGCCCGAGAAATATCGGGATGGTCGACGATGACTGGAATGCTCAGCATGGAGAGATTTGGTGCCTTGCGGTCATCATTGCTAGCACTGGGCCCTTTCATTCGCTCACGATCGAATGCAGAGGATTTAAATAACTCTGTCTTGTGTGACGCGACTTGGGAGACGGCAATGATTGAGGTACTACTATGGTCACCCTCACATACTGGAGGTATCGTGGAAGGAAGCATCGACGCAGTTTTGAGCCAGTCGACGTATTTGACACCTTCCGTGGAATTTTTATGCGAGCCAGATACTGCAAAGTCGGTGCAACCTCACGTTGACTGGTTTTTGAGGTATCTCGAGGCGGTGGTTGTGCCGGGATCGGAGGCGCCATGGGTCGCCCTGTATGCATATAAAGCGTTTTTAATAGCATGGCAACTGTTGCGCGGGGGCATTGTCGGTGCGATGGAAGTCGTAGGCATCGCCGATGGTGACGAGAACGGAGCTCTTGAGTGGGCAAAGAAGGTCTTTCTGCGCAGACAGAGGTGGCAGCTGGGCAAGCTTATCCTGGAATGCCTTGATGCTCTAGGAAAATGAGGCCGCGATGCCAAGGGATTGATCTCTCACATAATATTCAGAAGATGTATTAACTCAAATTTCCGCCGATAACAAGCCTTTCAGCTATGATATGATACAAACACCAGATAACACAAAGCTTCGTAAAATACGTAAAAAATCAGTACATTTCATACCGCCAGTTAAGTTGAACCATTTCCTCGGTAACGCCACCCTTCATAGCCTTTGCGATTTGCTCGTCCTCTCCCGAGTCAAGACGTCTATTTTCGCGCAGTACCAACCAACGGTATACGGTGATCGTGATGGCGAATAAGAAGGCACAACCCATAAGAGTGCCGAAGGCAGCATAGAAATGCGGCGAAGAATAGTAGAGATATGAAGCCCAGATGTTGGAAGTGCCACCAATCGCATTGACCAATGCCGAGGCGGCTGCACGCTTCGAGACAGGTCGTGCAAGATGCAGATTGATTGTCTTGTAGAGCAGCAGTTGCGGACCGACGGATGCGAACGGTAAAATCATCATCGAGAAATACCGAGCGCCAGTGTTGAGAGTTGCCATCAAGATCACGTACATGACGATTGCGATAACAATGCAGATCAAGATCAAAGGGTAAACCGTGTTTTTCCGATCGGAGTAATACATGACCCAGTAATAGACGATGCCGGCAAGAATATAGGGAGGTGCCGTGAGAAGTAGACTGATGGTGCTGTTGAAGTTCAAAGAGCCAACAAGGGTAGGGAAGTAATTGGCGATAGAACCTTGTGTCTGCGACAGCATGTTGCAGAAAATCAAAAGGAGTAGTTTAGGGTCGGAAAGGGCCTTAGCAAAGCCACGTAGAACGGATTCGTTCTCTGAAGCCTCTGCCGCACCTGATTCAGACTCGATACGCCAAACAGCAAGGTCACGCTCAATCTGAGAAAGGATGCGACTGTTGTGGGGAAATTCGGGCATGATGCAGGCACAGATCACTCCAATGCCAACAGTGGCACTGCCTTCAATGATAAAAAGCCATTGCCAGCCGGCGATACCGTACTTGCCATCGAGTTGGAGAATGGCCGCCGCGAAGAGGCCACCAAAGGCGTTTCCAACCTGCTGAGCAATATATAGACCCGCGATACGCTTCCCAAGCTCTGTCTTTGTGTACCAAGCCGAGAGATAGTAGATTGCACCAGGGAAGAAGACTGCTTCTGCAGCACCAAGGATGGCACGAACAGCAAGAAGCTGCCCATATGTCTTCACTGCTGCCGTTGCCGCTGAAATTGCCCCCCAAATGGAGACAGCGGCACAAATGTACATCCCTGGTCGTGCGATCTTTGTAATGATAAGATTGCTTGGGATTTGAAAAGGCAAATAACCGACGAAAAGGATCGATACCGCAGTGGCAAATTGCTGAGTATCCATGTTGAGATCATCCATGATTCCCTGGAGCTTGGCTGCTGCCAGATTCTGACGGTCAATATAGTTAAGGATATAGAGGATACCGATGGTCGGTAAAACCATGAGATCGACTTTTCGAACAATCTTCTTGTTCAGCCGGTCCATTTCATCCTGGCCAAGACCCCGAAGGGAATCTGGCATGCGCCGGTAAGCTGCATCGGTGAGGTCGAACTGTCCTTCGGTGGTCGATATATTGTCCTCCATCTCATTAGAGATGGGTGGCTTTTTGAGATCCATATTGACAGACATGACTATGAAAAAATCATGCAATTAGCCTGGCAAATGGAATGTTTGTTGAAAAGAGCTCAATTGATCCTGGGGTCGGTGAGCAGTCACTAATCTCAACAGCTCCTCCCGTCAAAGCGTTGATCTATATAACCAACACACGGCAGATAACCGCTATCTTGCTATCAACTGGGGAAAACCCACTATAATTTTCAGTAAGATGTAGCCGACAAATGACCGGAAGGTCCTTTGCAATCAGCCTTGAGTCATTGATTCATCCCCAGATAGTTGGTCCATAGAGCAGTAGATAAGGACCGGGAGGAGCGCCCAAGATGCTATCACGGCCCAATTGACGCTAAACCCCGGACGGACCGTGTCATGCTGGAAATCTGGGGTACAGCTGGGGTGGACCGAGAGGAGTGCAATGCATGGCAAGTCTGACTAGCGCCCGGGAGGAGGGTGGCAGGTTGAGTTTGGGGGGAGCTCCTCCCACCGATAAGCGAAGTGGGCCTTCGTGGCTGTCAAGATAGTGCGTCTGCATCTATGGACTCCAATTCTCCAACTTGGAGGGGCAAGTTTGACCCCGCGAGATGGAGAGCTCTCAAAATATTTGAGCAACCGAGGTAATATGTAATACAAAGGAAGAATTGTCTCATTGACACTGAAGCATACATATTCATAACCGTTCTTGCACTATCTTCTCACAAAAGTTTCTATTCCCAATCTTCAATTACAAAGAAGGTATCAAAAAAGAAATTCCAGACAACCAAAATGACTCGTACCTACCCTACCGCACAAACTACACAAATTCAGAACCCTCGTTTGAGGGTTCTGAACAAGCTCAAGGCGGGCGAGTTCCCCTTGATGACATTCATGGCACTTCCGTCTGTTCGCGCGGCTCAAATCGTCGCATTGACCGGCCTGGACGGTATCATCATCGACTGTGAGCACGGTCACATCGGCGACGAAGCGATGCACAATTCCGTCGCTGCGATTTCCTCCCTCGGAGTCTCACCCGTCATCCGTATTCGCGGTCCCGCCCACGACATCCTGAAGCGTGCGCTCGACACTGGTGCCCACGGCATCATGGTTCCACAAATCAACAACGCAGAGGAGGCACGACAGGTCGTCGCTTCATCGAAGTTTCCTCCACAGGGTGTGCGCGGACAAGGATCCGCTTTCCCAGCCATTGGCCACGGCCTCACGACCCCCGAGTACATGAAGTCCGCCAACGAGACAATCGTGACCATGATCCAAATAGAGACGCGTGCTGGTGTCGAGAATGTCGAGGAGATTGCCGCTGTGGATGGTGTTGACCTGATCTTCATTGGCCCCAATGATCTCGCGCAGTCTCTTCTTGGCTACGTTCCCGCACGCGGTGACGAGCCTGAGTTTGTTGCTGCCGTTGACAAGATCATCAACGCCGCCCGGAAGCATGGTAAGTGGGCTGGTCGCATGGTGAACAATGGTACTGCTGCAAAGCAGGAAAAGCCTCGGTACGACACTGTCGCTATCACTGGTGACACCAAGGCCATTCAGAATTGGTATATGGCTGAGTTTGAGATTGCTCGGTCATAAGGGTCCATACAACTATCTTAAAGCGATATGAAAGGAAATCTATAGATGTAATGAAACATGTTCTTCGCTTCCAATTGCGCGTCTCCATTTGGGCCATGGTCACGATTGTCTCGTTGGTGGAATTTAAAGTAAGTACTAGGCAGAGAGGGCGCGGCACAATGAATATTATTATGACATGCCCATGACTTTGAGTCTGTCCAAGGTTTAGAGCTGCTCACGATACGATATGGTCCGATTTCTGGATTATTGTTATCGTTATCTCGCAAAAAATTTAGCTATATTGGAGCGATACGATTGCGATACGATAAAAGCGATGCGATGTTGTGATCTTGACGATATCGTGAGCAGCCCTACTGTCCTTGCATGTAGATTGAAAGCAAAATATATTTAACCATTGCTAATATTTCGTATCGAGGTGGTTTAGTTTTATCTCTGGTTTGTCTTTCTCTCCATTTTTGTTTTTTTCCTTCGACTCTTCTCCCATCAGGCCCCCCAGCTAACACGATTGTAAAAATAACCGCCATGGCCATTGAGATAATAAGCTACGGAGGACAATCATTTTACAGCATATTAAATCCGAGTCTCTTCCACTGAAACTACTAGTAGTAGCTGCTGCGGCAAAATTGAGGATCAAATGTTTATTTAGCTTTTGAGAAACAATCGATGATTTTTAATTATTTTTTAATTGGTCTATAAATCATAACTTGGACATATAACTAATCTTTTAGACCTGAGCAATGCACTCGATCTCGATAACAGTTCCGTTGCCAGGGGGAACAGCCTGGAGGCACGAGCGGGAGGGCATAGGCTGAGGCAGGAAATCAATGTACACTTCGTTCATGGCAGCAAAATCCTTCATATCGGCGAGGTAAACATTGTACTTGACGACTTGCTCAAGCGATGAGCCAGAAAGCTCGAGGACTTCCTTCAGGTTTTGCAGGACGGTGCGCTAGAATGAAGAGGAGACGTCAGGAATTGTCGATTCGCTGGAAGATGGCTTATTATCGCGGGATCGGACTTACAGTCGCTTGCTTGATCTCGCCAGTAGCTGTTTGACCGGCACAGAAAACGAGACCAGGGACCTTAGTCGCAGGGCCTGGAAAAAAGCGCATGATTGATTAGCTTCCGCTTGATAACTTCATCCTGGCATCTTGTGCATGCAACTCACAGTTGTGCGGCTTGGTAGGGAACTTTTCGCTGGAAATGAGCTCGCGAGACATTTTGATGATTTGAGTGAGGGAAGGATTGAAGTTCCGAGGATAATAATTTTGAAATAGAATTGAAATTGAGATAGAAGAAAGTTGAGATTCCAGTTTAAATTGTACAACTACTCTACTCCTCCCCCCGCACTAAGATAAGAGTCCCTCAACAGCTCCAAAGGAGGGGCAAATCTCCAAAAGCTACGAGAGAGGAGCTCTTGATCGGTGAATCTCCGATTCATCTTTGGGATCGTTGCAGAAAGACTGAGGCTGCTATCGAATACACCACATAGATGGCTTCAGCCTTGCGGGGAGGAGCTCCTCCCACTCCTCCCACTCCTCCCATGCCCCACTCTCTCCACGCTGCAAATCAACTTCCTGAGTCGGTTAGCACCAGCCATGAGATCCTATCTAGCCTTATCTTTTTTGACAGTCTCCACTGAGCTAAACGGGAGGAGCTCGCCATAGAGATACGCGTTCGGTTGGCGGAATGTCACAACTGCACATCGGGAAGGACATGCAATGGTCTGCAGTAGTCTCGTTATGGCGCCCGTAGAGCCATGGAACTAGCGTATGGAGTAAAGCCAATACTGAATCTGTCTTGTGCTCCTCTGGCCCAGAAACGGAGCTCGCGGGAGGCTTGTGGCTCGTAGAAGTGTATCGCGTGAGAATTGGCAATGACTTTCCGGGTCATATAATAACCCCATTCGATTGGGATATAAGAGACTACTCAACCTAAAGGCTAAAAGCAGCACTGGTAATAATACAATAACAGTTTATCCGTTACCAATTATCAATCATGGCACCCTCAGCTCCTTTCAATCCTCCCCCTGCCGACCTTCCTGGTAAACCCTTTGTGGCTCAATGGGTCCCTCCCCCTGTCACACAAGAAAAGGAAAACTTCGCTACACTTCAGTCAATTGACCTTTCATTATTGGACTCGGAGGACCCAGCAGTGGTTGATAGACTTATTCAGCAAGTCAAGACAGCCATCCGAGATGATGGTTTTCTCTTCCTTGAGAATTATGGTGTTTCCTTAGAGCAGGTAAGAAATGGCACCGCAAAAAATTCCAAAAGCTATCCACTAAAACCTCACCTCGACAATAGCTTCACCGTCAGTTCGGTATTGCCCAGTATATGTACGACAACATTACGGAGGAGGACAAAGAGCGTCTTCTGTTTGACCCTGACACCGGAGTTTGGTCTGGATACAAACACCCTTACGGATTCAAGGTATGATATCTATCGAGAGAGGCGAAGCAACAGCCCCAGTAGGACTGACCAGAATCTTGCTTTTATAGCGCCACCGTGGACCCGCCGATGGAATCGAACAGTTCAACTGGTATAAGCGTGACTGGGAAGATGTCGAGAACCGTGTTCCCACTTGCCTTCACCCACTCATGGATGAGATCGAAGCCTTTGCCAACTACCTAACCAAATCTGTCAACCGACGACTTCTTACACTGTTTTCGCGCGTCCTTGAATTGCCAGATGACTATCTCTGGAACAATGTTCAATCACACGGTAGTCCTACGGGCGAGGGATACTTCCGCCATGCGCTTTTCCGCCCAGTCAAGAAGGAGACGCAGGAAGCATCCAAAGGACTTCGCATGCACGGCCACACTGACTTCGGACTGACCACACAGCTATTTTCTGTTCCAATCTCCTGTCTTCAGATATGGGGTCGTGATGAACAGTGGTATTACGTTCCTTACAAGCCAGGTGCGCTGGTGATCAATATCGGAGACACTCTTGAAATCGTCTCAGGTGGACACTTCAAGGCCACTCGCCACCGTGTCTACAAGCCACCTGCTGATCAGCTGAATGAGGAGCGTCTGTCGCTGGTGCTTTTTAATAGTTCTCTTGGAGACCTTAGAATGACCCCTGCTGCTGGTAAGTGACATGGAGTTATCATTCCCTTATTCATGAGTTCCCGTGGCTAATCAGATTCTTTTTCTAGAATCCCCTCTTATTCAGCGTGAAGGATGCGTCGAGGAACAAGGTGTCTATAAAGAATTCAAAAGACTCACTTCCGAAGGAAAGCTCGTGCCAACAAACAAACAGTGGCGCGAGATCCAAATAGCCACCGCGACAGACCCTACAGATCAGGTACACAACCGCGTTGGTGTCCATCAAGTTATGATCGATGGAAAGGTCATGCATCAGAGAGAATATATGGGTGTCAAAGTTGTTCTTCCCGTCTAAGAGCCATGTGGACATCACCAACCTTCCAGTGAGGGTCTAGGACCTTATACGTTACGAGTACAAAGACTACAAGCAAACCACCTGTACCATTGTTTATTTAGCATTCAATTCATCACGATTCTGTTTTTTACTCGACTGCTATACATATCGATACTTTTTATTTTATCGGTAGTCTTGCAACATAGATAAGCATCTTATTATGCATCCGTGCCACTTTTGTGCGATTCATATGCCCTGGGGTAGTATTGATCGGAGGAGTCGTATTTAAACCATATCTCGCTTCTGTGCTGAGATAGAATTTGTCGCTGAACCCCCCAGAGCCTCAGATTTTCTAATCCCAACAAACAAGTCTCAGCACAATGGAATACGTCAAAGCAAGCTCCCATTCTAGGTATAGCTAGGCCTTCGACTACAAGATCAAAGATACCAGTATGCATTTCTAGGAAGGGTATCAGCTTGGCTTCGTCAACTGGTACATTGGAAAGAGTCAGTCGCTTGAGATGTGGAGCATGCACGTTATCCACAATCTCCGAGAATATGCGATAGGACTCATGACGTCTCAATCTTTCGCTTTCAGGGTGATCAAAAGAGACATCTCGAGCACGGCGTATATCATCAATAAATCGACGCAAAGGCGGATGCCTTGGACGAATGATCGTCATCTCTTCTTCAAGTTCGCCTCCCGGTGTCTGTCTTTGATCCAAGTCCAAGGCCAGGCTCAAACTTTCAAGGCCGGGGATTCTTTGCAAGAAAAATCTGACACTGGAAAGGTAATGAATATCCTCCCGAGTAGCGACGATGGAGGTATGTGGCTTAATGCTGCTTGCTCTTGGTCTCTTCCATTTTGAAGGGGGCTTTTCTAAAGCCCCGATAGATACATTCATAGCGAGGTTTTTGATCATCAGTTTGGAATGCTCTAGGCCATTGCTTTTCAGTTTTTTGAGAGCTTCGGAAAGGCCCTTGATTGAGAGACTGCAGTCTTTAGGTAGTAACAAGTGACCGGTGGGTTTTCCAAAGATACTGAGCGATTCAACCTTCGTGGTGCTTTTTGGGAGTGCAGCCAAAAGGAAATAGAAAACTTCGGATGCCCACTGAAAAGTGAATGGTTACTTCCGTTGATGAGTCCATCTCTTTTGAGGTGCTATCAATATAGAAGATTTGAGTTCAATGCTGCCAAGTGCAGGAAACGTGTTCAGGAGTGACACTAGTGAGCTGATGATGGTCCTCAGAAAGCGCTTTTCTCGCATTTTGTTGTGCGTTGAGCCACTTAAAATCGTGTGTGGTTGCAGCTTTTCTTCATAATAACCCTGCGTTATCATAGTAGACAGCGACTATGGTCAAGTCGCGCACGGAGCTTCTGAGAATTGGATTCTTTGCACCGGAAAGCAAAATATGCAGGCTCTCTTGGGTCAAATCTGTTCCTACTTTTGATGAGACAAGTGCAGAAACGAAGCATCTATCGGATGTAGCTTTATTCACAAGGCGGAGATTCTTGATCGATGATAAGTCAAGTGATTGATTGATGATGTCAATTATCTCTTGAGGGAGAAGGTCCCAATGCATGGTGCAACATTTAGTCCTGAGAGATAACTGTCAATCGTCGGGTTGAAAGATGGATTTTCCTGCTGGTAGGGCTGAGGCTGTCTATCGGGTCTTTATTGAAACCTAGGAATATAGGCCTTGAAAGATCGATGAGAACTTGAATGATTTGCACGGCCTGTCAAGGCAGACAGCCGTTGGGGCTGTGTTGTTGGGGCCAACACAATGACGTCGCTTGCATTGCATTGACGAGGAGGATCAGGTGAGAACAATGGAGCATCGCAAAAGCTAGTCTTCTTGAATGAGTTCTACTTCGGTAGATTTGTTTAGAAAAAAATATGTAGTATCGATGGACAGGCTCGGTGTTTCCACCAACCCGCTTGCTTCGAAGTTCGGGGCAAAGCGTACCGACCAGGGAGCTCCTAATGGCTGGATTTACCCACTCAAGGAATTACTCTGGATTATTATCCAACACATCTTTTCAATCAAAAGGTATAATTTGAAATCCCACTTCTACTTCTATCCTCAGCCACTTCACCTTCGTCCCTTTTCGAAAATCCACTCCGGCAACCACCAACCCCGCATCCCCGCAGACGGAACGCTACGTGTAAGACCACCTTAAACACCCGAATAGAAGACTCAAAAATGCCGACTCCAATCGTGGACTCGCATATACATCTATTTCCGACGACTCATCTCCCAACCCTTGCCTGGTATACCCCGAATGGCCCACTCAGTGCCCAGCACAGCGTTGACCAATACCGAGACGCGACTACCAGCATTCCTACCTCATCGGATTCCAGCGGTGACAAATATCTAAGAGGTTTCATATTTCTCGAAACCGACCGTATTTCTTCCATCGAAGACTCGGAAGCTTCAAGTGAACCGGGATGGAAACACGCCCTTGACGAAGTCTCATTTTTAGCGCGCATAGCGCAGGGTCAGCCCATTGACGGCGAAGGACACCAAGTTGCCGATAAAGATATATGCCTCGGGATCGTGCCCTGGGCTCCGGTTCCAGGTGGCTCTGATGCGTTACGCAGGTACATGGAAAGAGTCAAGGAGAGGGCGACGATCGCGGAGGTCTGGCGCAAGGTGCGGGGCGTGAGGTACTTGGTGCAGGACAAGCCTTCTGGTGTCATGCTTGAGTCAAGATTTATTGAGGGACTGCGCTGGTTGGGACACGAGGGACTCACTTTTGATTTGGGAGTTGACGCGAGGCAAGGTGGGCTGGGTCAGTTACGTGAGGCTGTTGAGATGATGGAGAAGGTGTACAGTGCTGCTAAGCAGAGTGGGGAGACGCCGGTGACTATCGTGATAAGTGAGCCTGACGAGATTGTGGTCTTTTATTAAATGCTAATCGACTGGCAGATCATCTGTGCAAGCCTAATCTTCGACTTCCGATCGAGTCTGTGCTTGCCCACCCCGAATACGTGGAGTGGAAGGATCTGATCACTCGGATGGCTCAAGTGAGTCCCGCGACTTATATGAAGCTTTCTGGCGCTTTCTCCGAAATCCTACCATTGTCATCAGAGGGCGATGCCGACATAAATGATATAGCTAGTCAAATTCAACCATGGACAGATGTTGTTTTTGACACGTTCGGACCTGGCCGTGTGATGTTTGGCTCTGACTGGCCGGTATCCAATATTGGAGGCGGGGGGAACAGTGTCGCATGGAATAGATGGCTTAGAGTCGTTGAGGTGATTCTGAACCAAAGAGGGTTAAGTGAAACAGAGAAGGTAGGAGTTTGGGGACAGGTAGCAGTCAAGGCTTATGGTATTGAGTTATAATGCAAATATCTTCTAACCTATCACCTCATCAATACATTAAATCCTTTTTATTTTACTGTAGATTGACGAATAATCCACCATCAACAAGTAGCTGCGCACCAGTCTATAAATACTATCAGCATTCCGTTCAGTTCTACGCGGGGGAAAACTAGCAAAACTCACCACGTAGCTACTCAGCTCCTCACAGGCCAGGAACACCGCTGGACCTGCCAGATCAGGTGGTTGACCAAGCCGACCCAAGGGAATCCGACCCTCCATATAGCTCCGCTTCTCTGGGTCCGCCATATCGGCATCATTAAGCTGGGTGCGGATAGTACCAGGGAGCAGCGCGTTGCAGCGAATGCCATATTTGCCCAGGGCCACTGCGCATGACTGCATCAGACTAAGAACACCGGCCTTGGTGGGTGTATAATGAGTTTGCTCGCCGCCACCAACAAGCGCTGAAATGGAACTGATTCCGATAATGGATCCTCCGGGCGGGGACTGAGCCTTTGCCATTTGGCGGGCAGCCGCCTGTGTAGCAAAGAAAGCGCCGGAAAGATTAGTTGAGACGGTGTGGTTCAGGAGAGAGGGTTCAAGTCTATTTCAGATATCAGAAACTTGGAAATCTCAATTTCAGAGATTGGGGAAGGGTTCTCACTCGAGGAAATCGGAAAACTGACACACCCCAGCGTTGCTGACGAACACATCGAGTCGACCAAATGCCTCAACAGCCTTGGCGACGAAATTGCGCCCTGTTTCTGGCTGTGAAATATCTCCTGCCACTGCGATGAAGCGTGTCTTGTCTGCGCCCGCTTCGATCTCGTTGATATCTTTGCGTAGAGATTCGAGGAGATCGTCTTCTTTGGGGCCTCCTAGGTGACTGATCGCAACTTTGGCTCCATGTCGAATATAATCAAGAGCAATGGCCTGGGGGAAGCAATTGATGAGCATAATGTCCATCGAGAAAAGGCACTCAGCCTTGAGAGGAACAAAATCTTACTCGTCCAATACCGGTCAATCCACCAGTGATGGCGGTAACCTTGCCAACAAGTAATTGGGGAATAGGCATAGCGGTTCTGTGGATACTATCTTGCAACTCCGGGGGGGATTGTTTTATTTGAGTGATAGCTGCGTTTAATCTTTGAATCCAGGCGATAAGATGTGTTGGAAAGCTAATCAGCTGAACCAGTCTGCTCAAGAAATGCGACAGCCTTGGAATTTCTCGCCCCGCCGATAAGATTTCGGGGTCTCGCGATGATGTTCGCCCGAGTGTGGGGTTGTTGATGCTCCACCGAGGGGCAGCCGTCCTCCGCAAAGTCGGGAACTCCGAGGCGCGGGAGGCAAATTCCTTGTGATTTGTGGAATTGAGTGATTCCGTGACAGAATTGAACTTGGAAAGGTTTCATCATACACTACAACCACAAGCTTGAATTACTGCTTCTGCTTAAAGAGGAAGGTTACGATATAATGGGGTTTCTCATCCGTAATGTTTCGGTCTATTGGATTGAGTTTTGAAAATGCTATTTATGTATGTACATGAACATCGTGATAGAGCGAATAACCAAAAGCAAATAAACATGGTAAATATCTCAAGTGTATGATAACGCCGTCAAAATTCCCGCGTCTAGGCGGAGGTGCCGTTCGCGGCCTGTTCGTTGTCAGGAGCCCGCAGAGCCTTCTGGGGAGCAGGGTTCAGAAGTGCAGAGCCAGGGATGAGTGCAGCTGCAGGGTTGAGCTCAAGACCAAATCCGGGCTTATCCAGAATAGAGACATCAAGGTATCCGTTGGTGGGAATGGGCTCGTTGGTGAAGAGGTTGCCGAACACGGGTAGGACGGACTTGCCATCGGGCGAATTGGCCAGGTATTCTTGGAAGGGGCTGTTGGGCTGGGAGACGACGAAATGGTATGAGTAGGGTCCGGAGGCGTGGGGTACAACAGGGATATCGTAGGCCGCAGCGAGCGCAGAGACCTTCAGAAGCTCGGTCAATCCACCAAGCCACATAACATCAGGCTGGATGATATCGAGGTTACGACCTTCGACCAGCTTGCGGAAGCCGTAGCGAGAGAACTCGTGCTCGCCGGTGGTGAACTTGACGGTAGGGTGAGCACGCTTCAGCAGAGCATGGCCATCAAAGTCATCGGGGGACAGGCACTCCTCCCACCAGTCAATGTTCAGACCCAGATCCTCACAGCGCTTAACCAGCTCAATGGTGTAGGAGACAGTCAGGGACATGTAGCAATCGACGCGGAGGGGGAAGTCGGGGCCAACGCTGGCTCGCTGCAGACGGAGATACTCGACGTTCTTGAGCAGACCCTCAGTTCCCTCGTCAGGGCCGTGGGGAAGAGCCACCTTGGCACCAATGAAGCCGGCAGCTTTAGCAGTAGCAGGCTGTGGGCCGGTGCAGTAGAAGTCAAGTCGCTCACGGGTTGCGCCACCAATAAGCTTATAGACGGGCTCGTTGCGAATCTTTCCCTGCAGATCCCACAGAGCCAGGTCAATGACCGAGATCACAGCCACGGGAAGACCCTTGCGGCCGTAGAACATGGAGCCGCGGTACATTTTTTCAAACAGATTGTTGGTGTCACGAGGGTCTATTTCCACGCATACCATGTCAGTCGCGTCAATGCATTACGGGGGCTTTGCAATGATCTCTTACCTGCGCCGATCAGGAAACGCTCGAAGTGCTGGTGCACAAGCCAGCAAGCCGGGGGACCACCGAAACCAGTCGCGAAACCCTTTGTGCCATCGGTGGCCTCAATTTCGACACAGAAAGAACCGAGAACGTTGATTCCCCAAGAAGTACGTGAGCCGCGGTACTGCGCCCACTTGGTCATGGGAGTGGAGATGTTGCTGTCAATGAGCCAGTGGCCGCCCTTGACCTGTGGCATGGGTCAGCGATTGTCTTCTTTACTCTTTTGCTGCAGGTGCTCTTTTTCGGAGGAGCTTCTTACATTGTGATAATCACCGCCGGAGCCTACACCATCGATGATGAAGGTGCGGATCTCCTTGATGCGGGGGAACTCTGTTACGCCCATGATGGTGGTGTATATGGAAAGACGGGAACAAAGGCAGGAACACAAGTCAACTCAAACTTCTGACAGAAGGGAAGAACAGATATGAAGAAGAGAAGGAATAACTCCGAAAAAAAACGTGGGGGTGCGACACTTTTTCAAAGTGGTCAAGTCGCGAGGGGAAGACCGAGGGCTTCGGGGCATTGATCGCCCGAGAGGCGAAAGCCAAGGCCGTGCAGCAACAGCGAACGGCAAAAAGCATAGAGCATACAGCAGTCTTACTGATATTATAGTAAGCTGTCAGAGTGTAGAAAAAGATTTTAACGACTACCATCGTTCATTTCGTCATCATAAATTTGTTCGGGTTTATTGAGTTGTCATGTTTGGCGAAGCAGTATGTCTTGTTATGTCGATCCATCTACTCCAAGACTGTTTCATACCGAACTGAATTATTCCATTTACAATGATCTGAAAAGTAGCTCTGGGCTCTCGCCTCATTGTAGTACTTCTTTCCTCCGTCCTCCTTCCTCCATGAGGATATGCTACCCTAGGGTAATCATGTGCCTGCCATGTGGGAAGTATGCTTGTTCCCCTTCACGTGGAGATATGCGGGGTGCCCCGGTTTCTGCCTGAGGCTGCAGTCCAGTGACTTTTCCCCGACTTCCTTCTTTTCTCCTCCTTTTGCTTCCTCGGCCATGAGTTGCCTTCGATCAAGTCCTCGGACTATCTGCGATTCTCTCGGCTATAGCCCGCTCATCTTCCCGCAATTCATGACCTAGGCCCGCGTCATGGTGTGATTGCCGCTAGCTTCATCTGCAGGTACGGTCGCCTATCCTATCTCGCTATAGCAAAATGCCGAACACGGCTGTCGACCGGCAATCCCTGCCCCCTAGTCAACATCTCGGGGATACCGAGAGAGACCAGAGCCCCGCTGAGTACTCCTCCGGCATTGACTCCGATAATGATGCCGCCGGCCTCAATGGCTCAGGCGGCACAAGGGCCTTGAAACGGAAACGCCCCCTCACTGTCTCGTACGTATTCGGGTCATCGGCACCACGCTTGCGCGACCACCACAGTGCACACCGATTGATCATGTGCTTGAGCTAACTATCTGTCAAGTTGCGAGTTATGCAAGCAAAGAAAGGTCAAATGCGGTAAGTAGTCCCAAACGACCTTCAATCTGTGACGTATGACAGGCTCTGATTGTTTCAGATCGAGTACAGCCAAGCTGTGGTTGGTGTACTCGCAATGGTCAGCTTTGCGAGTACAAGGAACGGAAGAAGCCTGGTCTGAGAGCTGGCTATGGCAAGGAATTAGAGCAACGCCTCGGTAAGTGTCCAGCTATCTTTCTGTTTGTCTCAAAGGCTAACCTTTCATCTCGCTAGATCGACTCGAGGATATCATTCAAGCTCAAGCTCGCCTGATTGAGATGCATATTTTGCAAAATCAGCCCACAACTCGCCATGATGTACCACATGCTGGATCAATTGCATACAGCTCGCCCTCGGAGCCGTCAGCGGTGCATGGCCCTAGCCCCCGAACCGCCCTTTATTTCAACGATCCTAGCTCGTCGGTAGCTCTAACATCTCGTCGTGCCGATGTAGCCATCACGACCCCTTCAGATACATCGACCAAGAACCTGATCCAGAACACTTTTCAGAATGGTGGGTCGGGATCAGCGTTGAGTACATTACCACCGGCACCCAATGCGCAAAATAACGACTACACCGGCAATGAATCATCATTGGAGGTTCCGGTCAGTCTTTTCGCCAACCAAGAACAGTCTCTCGCAGATCCCGATCTTGATCTGCCTCCATACGACCTACTCTATGCGTTAGTGGATCTATACTTTGAGCATATTAACTCCTGGTGTCCCATTTTGCATCGGCGATCAACGCTCGATACGTTTTTCGGGCCATCCCCTCTTGAAGAGGATGATCGCATGGTTCTTTATTCCATCGTTGCAACGACTCTTCGTTTCTCAACGGACAGTCGGCT
This sequence comes from Penicillium sp. S1701, assembly GCA_023626415.1. Classification (NCBI taxonomy): domain Eukaryota; kingdom Fungi; phylum Ascomycota; class Eurotiomycetes; order Eurotiales; family Aspergillaceae; genus Penicillium; species Penicillium sp. S1701. The sequence goes on along the minus strand of JAMAGY010000018.1, from coordinate 372,779 downwards.
GAATGAACAAAACCGAAAGCGCTACCACGACTCTTCGAAACAGAAAGTTCTTCTTTATGGTTTGGAAAATTCATCAGTCAAAGCTCTCCAAGCACTCGTAATCTTGGCATTGGACCTGGTTGGCTCATCTAATGGTCCACCCGGATGGAAGTTACTCGCTCTGATCACCAGGTCCGTAGTTCAGCTTGGACTCGCAGCGGAGCCAAAATCCTCTCTAATTGCGCCCGTTTATCCATCCATCTATACCCTACGTGCTGTGACTCTATCCGAGCCGGACTCATGGATCGAAGACGAGAGCAGACGCCGTTTATTTTGGATGGTTTATCTCTTAGATCGCTATTCAACCATTGCGACTGCATTTAACTTTGCCTTGGACGACAAGGACATTGACCGAAAGCTCCCATGCAAAGATGAATTCTTTACGAAGAACCAGCCGGTAGAGACGAGACGCTTCCGCTGCTCCAGTGATCGTACCGATTATCTCAGCCATGCAGATAATGTGGGATCCTTCGGTCTCTACATCGAGATCTTGGGTATTCTTTCCCGCATTCACGTCTTTCTGAAGCGGCCCGTTGACATTGGCTCCCTATCTGATGTCGAGGAATGGCAGGCAACCTATCGAAAACTCGATAGTGAACTCACATCGTGGGAATTCAATTTACCCGCCGAGTATGCATATGAGAATTCCTCTCGGCTTTTCAGTGGATCGAAGCAAAATCGGGGACTACACAGTGACTGGGTCCAACTGCACTCTACCTATCAAACGTGAGTTTTATCTTCGGACTTTCTACGCATCGCAGGCCATCTCACCTTCTTGAGGATCCAAACTCACAATAATCAGTGCTGTAATCCGCCTCCACTCATCTGCCGCATATCCAACAACCAGATCCCCAATATTCACCCCTTCATACAGCGCAAGCCAACGCTGTCTCCTCGCAGTCGACAACATCCTCTCCGTAACCCGCTTCGTCGTCGAAAACAACATGCTCGATAAACTCGGACCCCCATTCGCCTTCACCCTCTGGGTATCCGCACGTCTTCTCCTCGTCCACGGCTCCACAATCGCGCACACAGTCAGCCCAGACATCCTCCTCTTCGTCGACACACTCGCCCACATGGGCCAACACTGGAAAGTAGCCGAGCGGTACAGCAACATCCTCCAGCGTGTTCTCGACGAATACGGCGAATACCAACAATCCGCCGCAATCGACGCCGAACGCTCCACACCATCAACAGTCAAGATCCTCGCCGACATGCGACGCTGCGCATTCGATCTAGACTTCCTCATCTCTCGTCAACCCCGCGAGTCCCCTTCAACCACAAGTGCCAGCGGCAAAGATCCAAACCACCCCTCCGCCCCCGCCACAGCCCCCCGAAACCTCGCCCCAAATGAGCTGGAATACCTAGATGTCTTCGGTTTCTTCAACGTCCCCCGCGTCCCACCCTCACGCGCCCCGGATCCAACCGCTACAGCTCCAGTGCCAGCTGCAGCTTCGCACCTAGACATCGCTGGAGCCGTTCAAGACCCCATGTCTATCCATGGCCTGACAAGTGCAGCCCCTGTCGTGGACGGAAATCCCCCCGTCAACACGAACGAGTTCAACATTACAAATTATCTTATTCCGACGCCCGAAACGGATTGGTTATTCAGGCCAGCTGGTTGAAATTTTGGGAAAAGGAAATATCTTTTTTCTTGCAAGCAGGCCCATATACCTGGTTTTTTCATGTTCACGTGTCCCCCTCTCCACGAAGCGATGCAACACGTTCTAGTATCTATCTATACCCTACTCCAGTCACCGCGAAGAATTGGAATCGTACTGTACATATTCTGTGCAACTTGACTTGCTTAATTCCCCACAAGTACACTCTTCTTTACAAGCTACCAGTAGACATTGTAATTCAATATCTAATACTAGCAAATGATCACCAAAACCCTTACTCTCTATATTAGTGTTATCTTGCTGTAGACATACGTTATACGAAGGTAGTTAAGCAGGACAAAGCACATAAAATGAGGAATCTTTAAAATGCAAAAGCAAGTCAAAAAGGGCATAATTTGATCCTAGTACCAGACCAGGATAGAGGGCTAGCTTGAATTCAGTAGATACATCGCATGCAATAATAATCATGATGAGAAGAGCGCAAAACACCGCAACTCCATATTTCTCTTCGTCTTCATAAGTTATTCAGCGGCGGGCTGGCTGGACGCGCACCAGGACTTCCTCAAGGAAGACATCCAAAACGGCATCAACACCTCCACCCATAGCGACAGGGTCCGCCATGTCCCACTGGTGCAGTCTAGTCATCAGGCTGGAGATTTCATTCGCGAAACCTTCCATTTCGTTATGGATTTGTACGCGGCGTTCCCAATCTTCGTTCTCTTCCTGAGTCGGCTCTCGTTGACCTTGACCGTAGTTGCGGGCTGGGTCGTGGCGGGCAAGGTGGCGGCCTCGTCGGTTCATGGCTGTACGAAGAGCTGGGAGAATGACGGAGCCGTAGGCTGTGGCACGTTCTATTTCGGCTGGGGTTTGTCGAGTGTTTGGTAGCTGTCTTGCTGGATCGGTTGTTTGAGAGCTACGGGTTGGAGTCTGAGGACGGCTGCCGTTCCGCAGGCGTGGGTCTTGACGTCCAGGAGCGAGCTTGGACTTGAGGCCAGGACTTGAAGCTGCGCTTGTTGGGGAAGCAGACTGCTGCTGGAGAGCAGATTGCGGGGCGGGGCGAAGGGGTGTGGCATTGACATTGATATTGAGATCTGGAAGGGGGCGCTGGGCAGGTGCAGCCTTGCGAGAGACATTCCCGGGAGTACGTGGCTTTTCACTGGCGAGATTGCTGGTTGGTTGAGCAGATTTGTTAAGAGATGGTTCGGAACTACCACTGGCGAAGTCCATGACCGCCTTTGTGTAATGATCGTTATGCCTCGCAGGAGACTGCTTTTGTGGCGTATTTGGAGTTGTAACGGGGCGGCCATTTTGAGGAGCAGAGGAAAGCGGCCGAGTGGCTGGCTTTGATGGTGATAAGGGGAGAGGTGGGAGGGGAGTTCCAGTGGTTGTAGACGAGCGCGATGATGGATCACCGGGAGGAGGGTTTGCTTGGCTAGAAGCAGAGGGCGTATCGCGTGACTGTTGTGTTTGTGGCAGAGGTGTCGTCGCAGGCTGTTTTATATCATCTTGCAAGTCCCACTCTTCCGTTTCCTGACCGCGCGAGTTGGTATCGGAATCCTTCATCGGCTGTAGCACAGGTCCATTGGCTCGACCAGCGGGCCTAACGGTTCCAAAATCCCAGAGATCCTCGTGGTTTTCAGGAGGTTCCTCCGCGGGCTCTTCAACCTCATCATATTCATCGTCATCGTCCTTTCCACGGTGCGTGGCCTGCCAACGCTCAGCGCGCTCGATCAGCTCGGTCAAGTATGTCGTTCGCTTGGCTTTCTTAATGAACGGATGCTCAAGCAATTCCTTGGCAGACGGTCTCTCCCTGGGGTCCCGCTTCAGACACATCTCAACGAACTGCTTGAACTGCTTGCTGAAGTTGCCATTCAGAATTGGAGGTGGGTTCTTGGGAATGAGGAACAGGACTTTCATGGGATGAATGTCTGCATAGGGTGGATCTCCACATGCCAACTCGATGGCCGTGATACCTAAAGACCAGATGTCCGCTTTGTAGTCATAGCCTGATTGTTTGATGACTTCTGGAGCCATCCAAAATGGCGTTCCTACGAAAGTATTCTTCTTCGTCATTGTTGCTGACAACTGGCCCGAAACACCAAAGTCAGCCAATTTTACTTGGCCGCTGGCGCTCAACAAGATGTTCGCAGCTGAGAAATTGTTAGTTCTCCCTCAACTCTTGCGTCATGAACGATGCTCCACACACCTTTGATATCTCGGTGCAGCTTATGATCACTATGCAGATAGTCCAACCCATGAAGAAGTTCCCGCAGGATAATTGCAATATACTCTTCGTGGATGACGCCGGGTCGAAGGAGACCGTGGCAACTCCCACCAGAGCAAAATTCCATGATAATCCACAAATTGGATCCCTTCAAATATGATCCATGATACTTTGTCACATATGGAGACTTGAGCTCGGACAAGATCGCGATTTCCTGGATGATGTCATCTACCTCGTCCTCGGCGTTTTCGACATCGATTATCTTGATGGCCACCGATTCTCCAGTACGTCTATCGACCCTTTCCACAGAGAATAAACATTAGCTAGGGCCTATGGTGGGGTAGCGGAGAAAATATTCGACATACCCTTTGTACACTTTGCCGAAACTTCCACCACCTGATACAATCGTATTGTTAGCAAACAAAGACAGCATGCAGAGGATTAGGAAGCGATTAAATTACCAATGCATGACTGTTTTGTGTAGAGAGACTCTGGGTCGATTGGTCCAGGCATGTTGGCGATCTTGTGTTATGAGGAATGCCTAGTTGGAAGTAGGTACGCCGTGACGCTGACGCCGAGTGCTCTTATCGATGGCAACCCAGCAGGGATTTTTGCGCAGATCTAGCTCCAAGGAACAATTCAAAGTGCTGTTGATTCCGGATGAACGATGGATATTCGGTCTGAAGAGATTGAGAAAGAACCCAAGAAAGAGATGGAGGCGGAGGTAAAACGTGGGGGGCGTTGGGGTCTGGATTGAACGTAACGGATCTCAATCGGAGAGAGCCAGCAAAAATGAAGGTTTCAGATCAAATCAATTCACTTTAATCGTCAATTATCAGCGATAAGTTTCAATATTGTGACGGAGGGGCTGCGTATGAGAGGGATTGGTGGACCAACCAAACAGGACTCGGAGTTCGGGGTGCGTCAACAATGATAGCGGGAGTTGACAAGTGGAAGGGAGTAAGGTAGCCCCGTGCATGCGCCAGGAGGAAGTTGTCAATGGCACAGCATGATAGCGCAGCTTTTCAGTGGTAGTGTGAGATATAAGTTGCCAATTATGGGGAAGGGGGAAAGTGAAAGTGGGTGATCACTGCGAGTGCCTTGCGTTTGTTTATCTTCACGCGGGGCCGTTCTGCCGGGCGGTGGCCTTATCGCATACAGTGCATCACTAGGGTAGCCCCGGTAGTTAGAGTATAGGATGGTTGGGATTATTTTGTTTATTCAATACACACAACCCTAAAAGCTATTCATAGAAGGATTTCTGAGTCCTTGATATTAGTTTACTGCTGCGGACAGTGGTACCATCATGCCAGTACCAGTGCCAACTTGAATGACTCGGATTAGTTACAGTCACGGTACTCTTCTAGTACAGTAGTAACATGATATATATCGAGGCAAATACTCATGGTAACAACATTATCCTCTACTGGTACTACATCTGTCTCACTACCTTCAAGTTCATTATTGAATGCCAGTGACTTCCAGTGGTCCTAGAAATAGATAGTCGGCACAAATTCTGTAGGCTTATTTGATGCATGTATGATTACCTCCACGATGAGCCAATGCCAACGAGCATTGTGACAATATGGACTAGGATCAAATATGGTCCTCCGAGCTTCTATCCAAGAACATCTTGCATGCCTTGATGAAAGGCAAATTCATAGCAATGATAGTGTTGCGCTACGCTAATGGAGGGGTCGTACGGAGATAAACGTGAAGACTGCCTCGGAGGCCGATCTTAAGGCCTCCGCAACCTGTCAGCAACAAAGTCGGCTCGTAGAAAGTCACAAACCCCGCTACCTTTGGTGGAACATAAATCGTCATAACGGATTTACCGGGTAGTTTATTGCAGTTATCTCCTGGTGATTAAGAGGGCGCTGCTGTGTTTGGACCCCCTCATTTACATCATAACCCAAATTCCCGGAACTATAAATGCACAATCTAACTCACCGCAGACCAACGCTTCAATTGTATGTTCAATTTAACTGAGAGGCCTCAAGTCATTCTGACGTGGAACTACAACAAAACAAGTGAGTAAATAATAACAAGAACCTCCGAAAATGTTCGTCGCCGCAGCTCCACCAAAATCTCGCCTCGGCCGCTATCGTCTTCTAGCGCCATCCGCTGGCGTGAAAGTAAGTCCACTGTGCTTGGGTGCAATGAATTTTGGAGAGGGTTGGTAAGTAGTCAGCTTGGGAATGGGGGATTGTCATACAATTCAGACAGCTGATTGAATACAACAGGAAGGGAAGACTGGGTGAATGTGACAAGGAAAACTCCTTCAAAATCCTCGATACATTCTATGAAAACGGTGGAAACTTCATTGACACGTATGAGCTCATTCAAGAAACCCCTATAAAGAAGGCCAGAATACTAATCAATGTATACTTTTACAGGTCCAACAATTATCAAAACGAAGAATCCGAAGAATGGCTCGGCGAATGGATGAAAACCAGAGGCGTGCGAGACGAGATCGTCCTGGCGACCAAGTATAGCTCGCCATACCGAACATACACCAAGAAGGGGATCCAGGCAAACTATGTTGGCAATAATTCCAAGAGCTTAAAGCTATCCGTTGAGGCTAGCTTGAAGAAATTGCAAACAGACTATATCGACCTGGTAAGATCGAGACTGTGAGACAGAGTGAGAGTGAGCGTCCAGCTAATAGACTCTTCATTTAGCTATATGTTCACTGGTGGGATTTCGGAACCTCCATCGAAGAGGTTATGACCTCGCTTAACCAACTCATCACCTCCGGACAGGTCTTATACCTAGGAATTAGCGACACGCCGGCCTGGATCGTCAGCCGTGCAAACCAATGTAAGTATACCTAATTCACCGAAACAAGAACAAGGACAAGAACAATGAAATATGAATATAATGAACAGAAATGAAGCAAATTAACCAAAATACAGACGCCCGGGACCACGGCCTCCGCCCCTTCAGCGTATACCAAGGCCAATGGAACGCGGCACGCCGCGACTTCGAGCGCGACATCATCCCAATGGCCGCAGCAGAAGGAATGAGCCTAGCACCATGGGCCGCACTAGGCGGCGGCGCATTCAAAACCACCGCACAGCGCGAAGAACTCGCGAAGGACGGAAATCCAGGCCGACAGATCGCGCCGCGGGACATCGATGTTGCTGTTTCAGCGGTACTCGAGAAAGTGGCCGCGCGACACAAGACGGTTATCACGAGTATTGCGCTGGCGTATGTGATGCACAAGGCTCCTTATGTGTATCCCATCGTTGGAGGACGCAAGGTCGAGCATTTGCAGGGCAATATTGATGCGTTGGAGATTCGGCTTAGTGAGGCGGATATTGAGGAGATTGAAGGGGCTTATGAATTTGATATTGGGTTCCCGATGGCTTTTCTCTTTCATGGACGGAAGGAGGCGCATCCTGGGAATTCTACTTTTATGAATTCGGCGGCTAGGATGGATTATCCTGATTTAGTTAGGGCTCCTAGGGCTAAGGGCTTGGAGGAGATCTGAGGGGATATATTTGCTACTCGTTCGAGTGATCCAATCACTTCACTACAGTTTGATCATGATGTTATGGGGAGTCTACTCGTTAACCAAGAGTTGATGGACGATAGCATTATCGATATTAAGGTGAATGAGAAAAGGATATGTGCATTTGAAATATGATAGTGCCGATTCATTCGCAACAAACGAACCAGTATTCATTCATTATCCGCTTCTCGTGTTATGCTAGACATTGTTTTCAGATAGGGTACAAAGAGGCTATTCTGAGAGCCCAGAAAATAACAAAAGCAAAAGAAATGGCACAAAGTATCTACTCGAGTTCATCCTTCGAGTCAGACTTCGAATCTTCATCCAGATCTTCAGTTAGACCTTCAAACTTTCGTCCTAGTTCTTCATAAAACTCTCGTCCTATTTCTTCACCATCCGCAATTTGTTGCAGACACATGAGGTGTTTCTCCTGATGCAAGGCATCTCCGCCATTTTTGAAGGCCCTGGCAACCTCCGAGTTCCGCGATTCAAGCGTGTTGACCATGTACTCAATACCATCCGCTGCATATTGTTCCAGGACAGTCTCTTTCTCCTCCTTCAATTCTTCACGAATCTCACGCATTCGCTTCAGCCAGAACATGTATCTCCAGGGCGAGAACCCAGCCGGCGATCGCTGTCCGAACTCCGACTCAATAAAGTAAATACCACCCTTGCCGATATCACTCGGGCAGTCGTTCCAGTAGGTTTCCGATAACAGGAGGAGGTTATGACCTGCGTGTTTCAGCCAAGCGACGACACACGGTAAGAGCTGACATATCTCAAGGTTGTGCATGCTTCGGTCCAACCTTTCTTTATCTGCTTCCTCCACCGTCGTAGAACGAATCGCCTGGCAGTTTTCAAAGGTACAGCGAAAGAGCAGAAGAGCGACTTGGCACAGTCGGTCTTTAGCGACACGTGTAGAGGCTAGTTTGGCAAGGAAGGTCGCAGTATTCAGGCGCTCTTTGCTGGACATCCATGGACAACTGGTAATCCAGAAACTGGTCATATCGGGGGCGAGGAATGGTAGATCATTCCATAGTACGCCGTCCGCAGTTCGCGCAATGTCAATCCCGTACACTCCCCGAACGGGTCGGGTCAGTGGCCCGATGCCTTGGATGCGGAGGATATCGAGGACTAGACCCTCGTGTTCAGGTGTATCGCAGGAAATACTTCGGCCGAGCTGGTAATACAATCTCCAGGCCGAATGGATGTACTCTTCGAGTGCATCCACGCCATCTCCAATCGAGCAGTATCGGTTAGTGACACACCAGGTTCGATTCCAAAAAGCTGCGCCGCGAGTTGCTTCGATCTCCTCGGGGGGAATTGGCCGGTGCAGATCGTCCTCGCCCCCCAAAAGGGTAGTGCTTGGTGCGGCTTCCGGGTGGCCTTTTGGCGAGGGGCTTAGCAGGTCATCACGAAGGTGGTACATTTTGACAGTCTGAAGTTGCTGATTGAGTGAAGGTGTTGAGTGGGAGCCAAAGGAACGCAGTGAAGTCAAGGCCGACTTGGTAGCACCCCACGGGTCTTTAATTATGGGGAGGTCGAAGGCTGAACTAGGCAGGGCGGCGACTGGTCTTTCTGATCCTTCAGAGCCTTGTCAGGGAAACAGGCAGCAACGGTCGAGTCAATATCTGAATCCTTTGGGTTCGTGCTCGCGTTGATTTGCTTGCTGGTTGTCGATCCGTCCATCCTGGAGCCACTCGACATTTTAGTATGTTACACGTCACAGGGATTCTTGCAGATGAGAAAAGCATTGGACCTACCGATGCCAGGTGCCCGTTTTGTATCTCATTTTGCAGTCTACGCCTTATTCCGTATTGAGTCCCAGGTAATCCATGGTCTGCTCCGTGTGATGGTATCTCGAATACTTTTTATGTGAAATATGCATACAAAACACGAACCAGGGAGATAAAACTTGTAAAGTACATGGAAGAAACAGAAAAAAGATAAGCCCAGACATCCCATTTACAGTACAGCATGGTAGATCCGCCAATGGAACTCCAATGATTGGGAATGATGGATAATATTCAACATCAGTTCGCAGTGGGGGTAGGAATGGCCGCACTGCGGACGTGACGGCCCAGCTTCTCCAGCTCGCCAATAATACCACCACCAGACATGGACCACTTCTCTCCAACCCACTGCTCGTTGATGGGTTCACGGAGCAGGCCACTGCGGGCGAAGTACTCGAGATAACCACGGGTCTCGTCGCGAGTCAGACCGCCCAGGGTTTGTAACTCCATTTGGGGCTCCTTGCCCTCAACAGGCTTGAAAATGTCCAGAACACGGGGGTCAGCGTTGCTGTAGGCCTCTGCGGAAGGATATTCGGGGGAGGTAGGGCCGGTGCCAGCCTGGCGAGCGGCCATCTGGTCCAAACCAACCTCCAGAGCATAGACGCCGGGGTTGTTGGAGGTAGAGGTAGCGTACAGAAGCATGCCGCCGTTCTTCATCTCGGCCTGGCCGTTGCGCAAGAGGGAGAGGAAATGCTTCACGAAAACAAGGTCGTGCGCGTGGATAAGGTTGAAATCAGTGTCGCGGTAGGCACTGTTCTGCATCCAGTGGGCAAGACCGTCAACGGCCACAACCATCGGGGGACGAGGCTTGAAGTCCTTCTCCATTCCAGGCGCGGCGGCGGTAGCGGTCAACTCGGTCCAGAGAGCCTTGAAGACAGGCCAGGCGACGGCAGGGTCTTGGAATCCGAGCTTGGCCAGATCCTCGAGAGTCGAAGTGGGCTTGAGACCACTAATCTCGGGGTGCTTCTGGGAGACCTTAAGGCCGGATAGAACCTCGCGGTTGGCCTCAACGGTGCGCATCAACAGGGCAGACGTAGCGCCAGGCTGGATATATTGGGTGGGCTTGGAGCCCTCGACGGGTACATAAGCGGTGTCACCAGAGACAAGTTCGCGAGCTAGAGGAGTTCAACGTTAGCACCTTTCCAGCCAAGCATAATACAGAATTGCTCAAATTCTAGATCGAACGTACCTTCAGGAATAGTCATCACAACCCACTTCTTCAAGAAACCCATGGACATAGCCTGTAGCAGATGGACAGTCTTTCCAGAGCCCTTCGCACCAGTCACGATCTTCTTAACGAGCTTGCCCTTCTCAGGAGCATCACCCTCACCGGAGATCTTCTCAAAGAGCCGACCCATCTCAACTGTATCCCGGCGCACGACCGCACCAGGCCGGCGGAATATGGACCAACCCTGCTTCGGCTTGAAAGCCTGCACGGCCCGCAGCTGCTCCAGCATGGGAACGGGCAGGCCAAGCACCGAACCACGGAGACGAGCGTCAACAATGTTCTCCACCGAAATATCCTGCATCCCCTCAACCTCCAGAGCGTTGGGGTTACTCAGGACAATGCGTTTCCGCATCGCCTTGCGCTCGCCGGGGGCCGGGGGACGCGCACGTTCGACGGTCTTCTTCTTCTTCCTCCGCAGGGTCTGACCTTGTCGGTACTTCAATTGGGTCATGCTGTTGGACTTCTTCTTAAGGGGCGAAGCATATTGCACCGCAGACGAGTGGAAGGGGGCACTCGTTGACCGGGGAATGGCGGGCGGCGGAGTGAGAACTGCTGGTGTCGGGCGCAGTCTCGAGAGACAGCTCCAGCACCAGGCGGAAGCCATTATTCAGAGACACCGGGCACAGCGTGCCAGTGCAAGGATTTCAATCCGGGTGAATTGAGGGTGGGCGAGAGGTGGGATGGGATTGACAAGAGGGCCTTGGAGCAAGTTGAAGTCCCGGAGACGCTCATAATAATTTGATGGAATTCCCCATACCCGATACAACAGGCGGTGTCCAACGACATCCCATTAGTCATCCGGCAGAAAACGGAGTTTGCCCGAACTTTTTTTCTTCTGCTCGACAGTCTCCCTCATTATACAAACTCCACGGCCAGTTTCAGTCTTCAAAATGGGAGACGTCGAGATGGCAAACTCTACTCAGCAGGAGAAACTGTATGGATCTACCTTTACCATCGCATCCACATGGCAGAACCAGACCCGATACTAACTCAACCCCAGTCCTATCACTGTCTCCAAGCCAACCCCATACACCTTCGACCTAGGCAACATCCTAGTCAACGACCCCAACCCGCTCGAAATCCAAACCTCAAACCTCAACAACTCCCTCCAAGCCATCGCCCGCGACGGCACCCAATGCCTCCTCAACCAACTCCTCACCACCTGCCAAATAACCTCAACAGCCGCCAACGGCGTACTCCTCAACCTCCCCGCCCCCTCCACCACTCTACCCCGGCACAAGCCCCTTCCGACCCCGAAACCGCCCACAAAATGGGAGCTATTCGCGCGCAAGAAGGGTATCGGCAAGTACAGCAGTAAGCCCGGCGCCGCGCTGGCCGACAAGGAGCGCCGCAAGAACCTGGTCTACGACGAGGCGAGCGGCGAGTGGGTGCCGAAGTGGGGATACAAGGGCAAGAACAAGGACTCCGAGAACCAGTGGCTGGTGGAGGTTGATGAGAAGGATTGGAAGAAGGAGGAGGATGCTGCTGCGAAGGGAAGCTCGATTCGTGGAATGTCGCGTGCTGAGCGGAAGGAGAAGATTAAGCGGAATGAGCGCAAGATGCGGGCTAATGAGCGTCGTGGTAAGAAGGGTGGGAAGTAAATTCCACCTGGATGGACTGCTTAGTACGAGCATGTGGTTTTTTTTGTTTACCCTTGTCCGCTGCTGGATCTTAGTATATCTTTTTCATGGCGTTTGGGGCTGGAGTCTGGGCCTATCTTATGACGGTCGAATCTTCATACATCAAAAGCATTGTTTATACGATATGGTTTGCATGAACTTTATGGTGTTCATTTCGTTCTAACATAGACTTTGAAACGTAATAGTACTACCTGTTCATGCAGTACATGAATTTAGCGCAGCCTGGAGCTGGCCACGAGATACTAGTATATACTGGTATATAAAAAGGATGAAGTATATCAAATCAGTAGATCAAACCAAGATGGTCATCATTGAACCGAAAGAAATTGCCTGCCCACTGCGCTATTGTACAAAAACCTCGTGAACACCATAGATGAGGTGACAAAACAAAAGAGTAAAGATCAAACGACATGAAAAGAAAGATAAATGAGGACCGTCGAGGGGAATCTGAGGGAGAAAATCAAGAAAAACAAGCTTCTAGCAGAAGGCAAAACGCAAGTTGGCCCTATGCCACAAAAAACGAAAAGAAAAGAAAAGCGCTACCAAAGGAGAGCGTGTGCGTGAGGAAAGCAGGGCAGAAGAACAGTAGATGCATGAGAGAATGAGCACCACCGTGATTCGCCTGGCCCGGAAAGTGCATGCAGTAAACGCAATATATACAACGCAAAATTGGAGGAGATCAGCGAATGAAATCATACCGGAGACGCCAGACATGCTCTGACAAATGCTGGTTCAAGATCAAATGACGAGTGGTAGTTCAAAGAACGCAGGATGGATCGGGGGAAAAAGGCAGACTGATCAGGAACCGATTGTCCCTAACCAAACAAAAGTATGATAGTGTCGAGGGGAATTTGGGAGGCTCCATAGGCCTTCATGAGTAGACCTCATATCGGACCTGCCGAAGAGGGTCACAACTCAATTATTTAGATCGGAAGTGAGTTCATCGTATTGACAATCGAATCCATCTCAATTCATGGGATGGACACGGGTCAGATTTTGATAGGAGAAAGAGGAGGTCCCAGTTCTGGGAGCTGGGAAATGCTTCGTGTGTGCGCCGTCTCGATATTCTTGGGCTTCGCCTTTCGGGTTCTAGTCTCGGTTCGAGTCTCGGCACTAGTCTGAGGTCGAAGCTCGCCCTGGGTCTGTGGTCGAGGTCGATCTTCCTCGGCATGCGAAGAAGAACCGGAGGAAACAGCCCGTTCATGGCTGGACGAAGACTGGGGAGCTTCGGACCTGTAACTGTGAGTGATGGACTGCTTCTCCTCCGCGGCCCGCTGTTCCGCCTCATCCATCTCCTTTTCTTTCTGCACATACTCCTTCTCGGTCCAGCAGCCCTGCCAGCAGTTCTTCCAGTCACAGACCAAGAATTGGAAGCAGAAAGCGTCGATCTTCATGCAGGGTTGGAAACAAATGCAGAGGTTGCGATAGTCCATTTTGTTTTGATCAACATATGAGTGGAGTAGGTTGAGATGACAGGTGATGGCGAATAGAAGGTAGTAGTTATATGGCGGGAGCTTGGAAAGTTCGTCCTTCAATAATTGCGGAGCGGTTGTAGCGCCCTCGCACTTCTCGGCGATCATGTCCTGGGTTGCCTTAGGGAAGAGCTCGTCGGGCAGTTCACGAAGCCAAGCTTTAAACATGGACCCGATAGTGTTGATGTCGTACAGATCGGGAACTTCGAAGAGATCGATGTCAAGTTCTGTATCGAATCTCCTTTGCCAGTGCTTGACTTCGCGACCGCTCCCCGGTACTCGGTAAAGACCCTCCTCCTCGCAACCCTTGAAATTGAGATAGTCGATCGAGCGATATGGAAGTGCAGGCATCCAGAATTCGGTTTTGTCGCGGCAGGCCTCCAACTTCTTGCAAATGCGGGTCTTCCGTGCTTGCTGAATCAATGGAAGATTTATTACTGAGCAAACGTAATTATCATCATTGATCAGCTCGCGCTCATTCGTGCTGCCGCTTCGAGTGATCTTGCCGAAGAATCCCTTTCCAGCCTTGCCCAGGCGGTCCGCGGCGCCTGATGATGATTGTTTGAGATTGTTGAAAATAGCGGCTGATGCACCGGAAACCTGACTCAACGAGCCTGATGTAACCATAGATCCTCCATGACTTCTCTCCTTTCTCAAAGAGTGTGTATCTCCCTGGCGGCTAGGAGGAGGTTGCAAACCACCCTGCTGCGGCCGTTCAGGGCGCATCGTTGCAGAGCGCGGGGCACTGCTTGTATCTTTCTGGTTGAATTCATCTAACTTCGCCAGACCAGTCGATGGACGTCTGCCGGCAGCCCTATTGGCGGAAGATTCATCGACACGGATTGATCGTGAGCGGGTGAGGAGATTGGCGAATCTTGGCTTGGCTTTCTTGGAGGCAGCTTGCTCCGCATCAGGGCCTGACTTCTTATGTCCAGATTGTTGTGTACTCTTCTCGGTGTGGTTGCCATCTATCAGAAAGAAAGATAATTAGTTCACTAGCACATGAAGGAAGCATCAATGTCGCATATTTCTCAACTCACTCTTCTCGCCATCCCCCGCCTGAGCAATAACAGCCGGCAGGTCTGGGCTCGACTCGTAGAGTTTGGGCGGCATATAAGATTTGCGGTCTCGAGAACTTCCTCGGCTCTTCGGTTGCTCGACTGAGTTGTCTGAACCATCTGACCTCTGTGCACGATGAGAAGTTTTGGGGGCCTTCAATGTGCCGAAGAAAGATTTTGAGGCATCGCGAGTATGTTTTGACGACTCTTTGGGAAATTGTTGAGGGATAGCCGTCAAACCAGGGGTAGGGGGCTCGGCGGTCACCGAGCCAGGCGATGTTGGAATCGTCGGACTGTTCACCTTGCTGCTATCCTGGGTCACCGGGCGGATCGTGGCACCTTTGAACAACGGAGAGCTGGACGCGGACTTGGGCGAACGGGGCGTTAAGGGGCTAGGCAGATCTGAACTCGGTGCACCAGGTGATACTGGCGAAGAAAGCTTGCCACCATTTGAATCCACCTTCAACGAGCCTAGGTCGAGGTTGGGCACAGTCGAGTGTCTGGAAGGCATATTGGATGTTTTGATCGAGGGAGATTGAGCCTCGATAGTGAGAGAAGGATGAGGGGTTTATAAGATATAGTTTTGCTCGGGAGTCGCTGCGCGGGTTCTAGTCTGACGCTGGAGGTCGAGCTGGCTGTTTGGGCTGCAGAGGAGACTTGGTCAGCGTGCATGTTCAAACCAGGCGACCGGGGCTGGGGGCTGAGCCGTACCCGATCCCTCAAGATCACTCCGGATCAGCTAAAATATACTATCTGGCCTTCAGCTTCTCACTCTGAGCCGGGAATTTTCGGTCTGGGCGATGCCTTTGAGGCTGGGATAACAGGTGGATGTTTGCCGGGGATGGGCAGTGAGAGAATGCTACCGAGGGTGTAGGATCTGCAAGCGAAGGTTATACAGTCAGTACGGTCATTCCGACAGATGAAGGGTCACCGGAGAATCTAAAAAAAGGCCAGTGAAACCGCATAGAGCCATGACAGATGCAGGGGGGCGCACAGCACGGGGGTGGGATTTCAAGTTCAAAGACCGGTTAACGGTGTCTTGGAAGGACAAGGCCAGGTACCGGGATGGGATGACAGCAACAATGGACGAGGCTGCAATACAAAGGAGACTCACCAGACACCTCATGTTATGTCACAAAGACAAGAGTGATATATTCCCCTTTGCAGAGCGATTCCGATGGGATGACGAGGAGTTCGGAGAAGCCCCCCCCCTCTTTCTGAGCGGGTCAAGGGATCGACAGGACCAGGAGTCGCCAAATGATGAGATCGTTTCACGGAACAACTTCGAAGTTTCTGGTAGACACCGAAACCAGCAAAAGCGAGACCAGATCTTGGAGATGAGAAGGAAAATAAAGAAGGAGGCCTCAGGTATGTCCCCTAATGGGCTTTAGCGTAGGAGCGGCGGTAGGGGAGTTGGCTAGACGCTAGCAGCAACCAACAGGCCCAATTCGACAGTCGTCAGCCGCTAACCTGTCTGGGATATGCGGCGCAAAGCTAAGGACAAAAAAAAACCGGGAAAGCAGGGACCCAAAAGAACAAAATATGTATAACGGGGTGTGCCGGTGGTGGGTATGTGGGAGAGGAAGAAGGAGGAGAAGGAAGAGAAGGAAGAAAGAGAGAGGCAGAGGGTCATGCAGTCACGCCTAAATTGTTGCGCTCTTTTTTTCTACCTTATCATATTTGTGAGCATAACTCCAATAGGATTATAGCATATATATTGTTCATCTATTTTTATTATATTATCATGATTATTATTTTTATTTATTTATTAGTGTGTATTTGTTAGTGCTCCAACAATTCCTCTCTGCCTATCCACAATATGCACCTAATCTGATGCTCCCCTGGGACGTCACTGTATCCAAGGATCGACTTTGTCTGGTACCAGCAGTGACGGTGACGGCGAGGGGCATCATTAGACATCATTACCGTGAATTGACTTGAGACCAGACTGATCATGATTGATTTCACTTGTCATCCCTCCGTTCGATCCGGCCCTTCCACACGGAGGTCTACTCCTTGCGCTTCTCCACCACCGCATTGCTCGTGTCATATCGACATTCTTCCGAAGAAACGGTTCTGCACGCCCTTTCACTTCCCAAATTCTCATACAATTCACACCGATCGACCTCCACACTCACCATTGGGTCTGGCAGTTAGAGCCACGGGCGGGATGATGTGCTTGTCTTGCGTTGCAGCGTTAAACAGGCTCATTGGTCGATCAGCCGGCGGAGGGTGGAGATCAACAAGGCAGCTCGACAAATCCGCAGTGCGCATTCGGTTCCTGTTGTCAATCCATGGTTGGCCCTGTTTCCCGATAGACGATTCAACCGGGCGAACCAGCGTGTGATATGGAGTGGTATATGGAGAAAATGAATATCGTTGACATTTCCAGATGATCCCAGGCTGATCGTGGATCTTTACAAACATTGACCAGAATAGTGTCCTTGGGTGCGATAGCAGATCCTTATCGCTTTGCTTTCCCATTCCAGTGGGTTTCTGACAGAATGGATCAGGGGTAGGCAGTCGTCAGATGAAACGTGTGCGGGCGCTTGAATTGGACCCATCCTCCACCTTGGTCGCATCGTTGGCCCGAGTTTCGGTCGATGCCCACTCACATCCATCCACTAGCTCCGTACTTAACACTGCCTTAGAGTGGAGTGGGCCTTGGCCTCTTTTTTAAGAAAACAGGCGAGTGGTCCATTTGCCTGTCAAGGAAGTGCGGTCTGCGTCTGTCTGCGTCTGCGTCTGCGTCTGCGCCTGTGCCTGAGTTTGAGCCTGAAGTCTGAAGTCTGAAGTCTGAAGTCTTAGAATCTCCGGGGATGTCACCGTACTCCAGCAACATCGCTACCGTATTGGTTGTCCGTACTTTGCACCTCATCCATATTGATCAATTGTATAAGCACATGCACGAGGTTACGGAGTAATCTTCGAGGATTTCTCCCGGCTCCCCCGGATTCAATTCCTCCGGGCGCATGCAGGCGCCTTGGTCATGTAAAGCACAATGTCTCTTTGATCGGCAGGAGTTGGTGGCAAGGAAGTGTACGTACTGTACATAGGCCTGACTCTGTCAATCAACCATCCTTGGCAGCGAAGCGAAAGAGGAAGAAAATCTCACCGTTTCTAAAATCGGGTCTTCCTTTTCCACAGATACTATTTTGATCTTCGAGTGTCCACCTCATGGTAGAATATTCGATTCAAATTCTTCTGCCTGTCTTTCCATGTGCTTCGACCTGGTGGTGCACGGGGCATCACGAGTGGCCCTTCTGAAACATGGCATGGCCGATCTGAGACTAGTGGGGGGAATTCCAGTGCACGGAGCAATGTGCAGTGCTACCTCAGGGGCAAAGGATTGTGGCGGCAGTGGAGTGGGCAATGTGGATTCCAAAAGAGTGGACCATGCTGCTACATTATCCAATGCCAAGGTTGACCAATCTGCGTTGAGCTGTGATCAGGTGATACCACGTGATATGGAGCGATGCTCCAGTCATGTGATGGTCATGTGATGGTCATATGACCTCACGTGCCCGAACCACACAAAACCGGCCCGATTTGGCTTTGCTCAAGCCACAATTTGCCTCGCGGGCAACCCAAACCAATCCTGAGCTTTCGGTTGATGCCTAGCGCCGCGGCTCTGATCTGAACTGCCTCTGTGTCCCCGCTCATGCATCTTCGCTCAATGACAGCATGATCTGAGCTCGAATGAAATTAATTCTGACAGCTATCTCTTTTTTGTGTTTGCAGCGGTTACTAACCTGAACCCCCGCCCAATCACTACCCGGGGTATTCCCTCCCTTCAGCCACTATCATCATTTTCAAACCATAATCAATGTCTTTGGCTCAAGGCCCTGGCAGGGCTGGCGGCCCCGCAGGCATTTCGTCCGACCAGGAGCTGCACGCCCTGAAGCACGTGGCGTACATCAAGAACCTGGATACTGTGCGTTCTGCCCTCCCACAGTGAGGTTCGTTCCATGGGCAATCGGTTGACGATGAACATAGCGCAAGGATGAGCTTCAATACTGGCTGACCGAACACTTGCGACTGAATGGTGTCTATTGGGGACTCACAGCACTCCACTTACTGGGCCATCCAGATGCATTGCCTCGCCAGGAAACCATTGACTTTGTCCTCTCATGTCAAAGCGACAATGGAGGCTTCGGAGCTGCTCCTGGACATGATGCTCACATGCTCTACACCGTCTCGGCAGTCCAGATTCTAGTCACCATTGATGCAGTGGACGAGCTAGAGAAAGAAGGTCGTGGCGGCAAACAGAAAGTTGGGTCTTGTACGGTGTTCTCCTTCCCTTGTGACACGGAAAAGGCATTTTGTTTTCCTTTTTATACTAAACGGTTTCAGTCATTGCTGGCTTACAGAACAAGAATGACGGCTCATTCATGGGAGATCAATGGGGTGAAACGGACACTCGATTCCTCTATGGCGCCCTGAATGCCCTCTCCCTGCTGGGCCTGCTGGACCTGGTTGATGTTCCCAAAGCAGTCACTTACGTTCAAAGCTGCGAGAACTTCGATGGTGCCTATGGCATCTCCCCCGGTACTGAGTCTCATGCAGGTCAAGTGTTCACCTGCATCGGCGCTCTTTCTATTGCAGGTCGTTTGGATCTAGTCAATAAAGACCGCCTGGGTGCTTGGCTGAGTGAGCGGCAAGTTGGCAACGGTGGCTTCAATGGGCGTCCCGAGAAGCTCGTCGATGCTTGCTATACCTGGTGGGTCGGTTCGAGCTTGGCCATGATCGATCGACTGGATTGGATCGACCGCAACAAGCTTTCTACTTTTGTCTTGCAATGCCAGGTTCGTTATTTAATAATCTTCTGATCCCAATTCCCAAAACACTCCTTTTCTGACGTGCAGTCTATCCAGGATCCCGAAGCTGGTGGGTTTGCTGATCGACCTGGTAACATGGTTGATGTCTACCATACCCACTTTGGCCTAGCTGGGCTCAGTCTCCTGGGTGTTGTGGGGGGATTGGAGGAAGTAGATCCAGTATAGTAGGTGGCATCGTCATGGGTTCTGGGTATTTCTTTCGCACTAACCCTTCACCAGTTGTATGCCCAAATCTGTGATTTCACGGTGCCTTGCAAGATGAAGACTATACATGGCCATTACATTCACCCCATGGGTAATCCCTCCCGCTATCTAATAACCCATGATTCCTTTGCTCCATGGATCATGGGATACAAAGCGGGAGGAGAGCAACTCCACTTTGACTTATTCCGCTTCATACCCTCCCACAATTGCCTGAAGGCTGTTAAGACATCGTGGCACATACAAAATAGCATAGCCTGTTTGATGTAGCAAATGGAATTATGACTTATGTCTCAAGGTATTACTCTCTATTGTCTCATTCTATACTTCTACACTACACTACACTACACTACACTACACTACACTACACTACACTACACTACACTATACTATACTATACTATAATATACTATACTGCGGTATACAACTCCTCGCTCCTTCCCAATTGGGACATGCGGTCGTTCCTTCCCCGGACTCCAATGTTGTGCCTTCCTCGTTCCTTCCCTCCAGATCCCAAGGCAAACCCACCTCAACTTTTGCCCTTCGCGTCTTTCGTCTTTCTCCCCCCTTCTTATCCCCATGTCAACGCGTGCGACTTCGACTTCGTCTTGTTCCTGCATTTTCTTATTTTTTGATGTCTGACGCCTTGACTTGTTGATCTCCGCTTTGGTCTTGCTTGCATCTGCTTGCGGGATTGGCTCATCCAGTCCCCCGCCGATTGGATCAATGGACAACTCCAATCTCCATTGCATCATCTGCCCAGGGCAGCCTCGATTCAGCGATGTTTCTCATTTGTTGACCCATATTTCCTCCAAGGCCCATCTGTCCAACACCTTCAAGCTGCAAGTCCGGAGCCACCAGGATGCTGATGCAGCACTGATCCTGAGGGAATACGACGACTGGTTCAACAGCAATGGCCTTGCAGGTCTTCTCTCTGACCGTATCAACTCAAAGGATGATCGGAAGAGGAAGCGGAAGCCACAGCTCAAGCTGGAAGACGACTCGTACTCACCCGTGCCGAGTAAACGACCCCGTCGATCCAAGAAACCCATCACAGCTCCTCCTCCCCCTGTCCCGGCTGCTGACATCCCGGACTTCTTGGACCCACGACTCATGGAACCACATCCAGGCGAAGGAAATGAGTTCCAAGCCCATCAGCAGTCTTCCATGTTTTGCCCGGTCAACCAGGCAAGCGCTGTGCCCGAAGACACCAAGAGAATACGGTCTAAAGCCGGCCCAACTTCGTTTGTGAACCCTGGATACTCGACTGACGGGGCTGGAGATGATGAATATCAGCCGACCAGAATCTCCAGCATTGTACTACCCGTGACACCCAAGCCCAAACACCTTCGATTCAAACCAATCGGTGCATCGGTGGTTTCGACAGATGAAGCACTGGACCCTTTTCTGGAATCCAGTCAGCATACCCAGACTCTAGACGATGCTCACGCGACCGAGAAAGAACGATCAGATGAGATGGCCCGACTGAAAGGAATTCTGTGGCCTGGGATGGACATTTTCGATTCAGCAACACACCAAATGCGCCGCAAACGCAATCAGAAAAAGGATGGCGCCATTCTGAAGCTCATGGAAATCAAATCCTTGCAGGTAGAGCCCACGGAGCAAATCTTCTCTCCAGAGGGAGAGTTACTGAAGGAACGCGTGATTTCAGGCAACTTGGACGAGGACAGTCCGTTGAAAGGAGAGTCGCCCATTCCAAGACAGCGTCCGCCTCGGTCAAAGCGACCCGCTCTTCGTCCAAACGATCCAAACCTGCCGATTGAGCGACGCAACAACAAAAAGAGGTCTGCCCGTATTTCCAAGAAGCTTGAACAGTTTGATGATACCGGATCCCCTCACCAGTCATATCGTTCGACGCGTATGCAGCAATCTTACATTGAAGAAGACTCAGACTTCCATTTATCTGTTCAGGCCTTTGCGAAGCGCCCGCGAGGAGGCTTCTCTATTTTTGCCGACTCCGACCATCAAGACAAGGCAGCTTTCAGAGATGGCCTGCCCTCGGGACATGATTCGACACAGGTGACTTTGACTCCAGCAAAACTGGTCCTGGGTCATCGGCCAAACGTCCCGAAGAAGGCCACACGAAAGGGAAATGAGCTAGACGTTCAGGAGAAAGAAAATATCGAGCCTGTTCTGGACCAACATGACGGGATCGACATGGGAAGCTGGAACTCTCCATTATCCAAGAGAAGTCATATGAACCCGCCCAACTACCCACCCGAGTTCTTTTTCGTTAAGGACGAGAATGAGGGAGAGGTCAAGTCCGAATTCCATTGCAATCCATTGTTTGCTCCGAGTTCCAAGATGGGCTTGAGTTTCCTTGGAGACGGGTCCTACGACGAATTCCCAGCAGGCACTGATGAATGGAACCTGCATCGGGAAGACCAATCATCAGAAGAGACTATTTCTGAGGAAGATCACCAAGAGCTTGCCCGGCTGTATCTGACCGGCGGCACGGATTAGATGAAGTTCTGAGTTTCAACGGATTTCAACCACACTCGATTGTTTGTTAGACAGACAGAGTCAAGCAAATCGGCTATAGATGAGCTGGCTGTGACTGGGCATATGTTCCTCTGGGAGTGTGTATCTGACTAGGGATAAATTGAAGGTTAAGGAGGGGTTGGGCGAATGGTGGATTTGTTATCAAGGCGTTTGGGGTTTAGGGGATGGGTCTGTTGTATTGTATTTCTCCATCGTGCAAGCAGTATGCTTTGTATGTAGCTTGATTAGCCACACAATATCAATATCTTACTCTATGATTCTGATTCGAATTCATGAATTATGATTCACCATGAATTGCTGTCGTTGTTAGGATATACATAATACCACCTTCTGCTGTTGTGCTTAATTAGGGTACCTTAGTCAGCAGCCCATTAACGCCTCCACGCGTCAACGCGTCGAGCTCGGCGACTGCGGAGTCAACTGGGGCCTGCACTGATGCTCTTGCAGCTCGGTTTTCCACCTACAGCCCACCGCGATTCTTTATTGAGTTACCCGGACGAACTGACACAATGGCCTCCTCACAGTCATCGGCTCCATCACCATCACTGAAGCGCAAACAAGCAACGATCTCCAGCTTCTTCGGTGGCAAGTCCTCCCCACGAACAACCTCCGAAAGCACCAGTGTGACCCAGGAAAAAAGACCCAAGAAACGACAAGCATCGCCCGAACAAGAGAAGCCGGTTGATTCGGTCCGCGAAGAGGATGAAGACGAGGACGACATTGTGATACCTCCCTCCAAACGTGCCAGAGTAACCTCCAATGGCTCTACCAAAACGAAAGAGATAGAAGAAGCAATTCCCGTTTCCAAAGAAATCATTCCCTCCCAGCCGTCGGATATCAGCAGCCAACGCACCGATATCTTCAAATTCCAGAGCTCTCCGGCCGTTGCGCCGACAAACGACGATGACGACGCACAGCGAAAGAAAGAGAAGGAAAAGCTCCATCAGAAGTTCGTCCGGAAACTAGGCGGTGCAGATTGTCTGATTGGAATTGGCCGAACGGTGACAAGCGATGCCCCCGTGGCGGAAGGAGAAGAGGGCGAGGAAGAGGACGAACCTGCCCCTCCGCCAACGAAAGGGAAAGCCGGCAAAAAGGGCGGGAGCAAACTTACACCGATGGAGAAGCAAGTCATCGAGATTAAACGCAAGCATATGGATACGGTTCTGGTCGTGGAGGTGGGGTACAAGTTTCGGTTTTTCGGAGAAGATGCGCGCACTGCGGCGAAGGAATTGGGTATTGTTTGTATACCAGGCAAATTCCGATTCGATGAGCGTGAGTGGAAATTCTCGGATTTCACGAGTGAATCATTGCTGACCTACTGATATTTAGACCCATCCGAAGCTCACATCGACCGCTTTGCCTCGGCGAGTATCCCTGTGCATCGATTACATGTCCACGTCAAACGACTTATCACGGCAGGCCACAAGGTCGGCGTTGTGCGACAAATCGAGACGGCTGCGCTTAAGGCTGCGGGTGATAATCGCAATGCGCCGTTCGTTCGCAAGTTGACCAATCTTTACACGAAAGGCACTTATATCGACGATGTCGAGGGGTTAGCGGGCCCTGCACCTGCGGCTGGTGGCGCCTCGCCGGCTACCGGGTACATGCTATGTATTACGGAGACCAACGCAAAGGGCTGGGGGAATGATGAGCGGGTGCAGGTTGGAATTGTTGCCGTGCAGCCGAACACGGGTGATGTGATCTATGATGACTTTGAGGATGGGTTCATGCGCAGTGAAATCGAGACTCGACTGTTGCATATTGCTCCCTGTGAGATTTTGATCGTGGGTGAGATGTCGAAGGCTAGCGAGAAGCTTGTGCGGCATTTATCGGGCAGTAAAATGAATGTCTTTGGCGATGCGGTGCGACTTGAGCGGATGGCGAAGAAGAAGACTGCGGCTGCCGAAGCTCATAGTCATGTATCCAGCTTCTATGCGGGGAAAATGAAAGCTACAGGTACGGAGGAGGATGTGCAGGCCGCGAAACTGCTTCAGAATGTTCTTGGGTTGCCGGAGAATGTGACAATTTGTCTTTCTTCGATGATTGAACATATGACTGAGTACGGGTTGGAACATGTGTTTGATCTGACGAAGTACTTCCAGCCATTCTCGGCTCGTTCACATATGTTGCTGAACGGAAATACTCTAGTCAGTCTGGAGATATACCAGAACCAGAACGATCATTCGGCAAAGGGTAGTTTGTTCTGGACATTGGATCGAACGCAGACGCGGTTCGGACAACGGCTTCTCCGACACTGGGTTGGACGGCCCTTGCTTGATAGAACACGGTTGGAAGAACGAACAAATGCTGTGCAGGAGTTGACAATCCCTGCTCGGGCTGTTCCTGTGGAGCGTGTTAGGAGGCTGTTGGGTAAGATCAAGAGTGACTTGGAGAAGAGCTTGATTCGAATTTATTATGGCAAGGTAAGTGAACATATCGCCCCGTACGAAGATAGGCAGTTTGTCCTAACTCGATCCAGTGTACTCGGCCCGAGCTTCTCACTGTTCTGCAAACTATGCAGATGATCGCAATGGAGTTTGCCGAAGTCAAGTCACCGGCTGATACAGGTTTCGACTCGAGTCTCATCAGTGAAGCCATCGCCTCCCTTCCAACCATCCAAGAAGATGTCACTCGTTTCTTGAACAAGATTAATATGCATGCTGCACGAAGCGATGATAAATACGCCTTCTTCCGAGAGGAAGACGAGACCGAAGAGATCGGCGACCAAAAGTGCGGCATTGCTAGCATCGAACACGAGCTACAAGAACATCTCGCCGTAGCCGAGGAACAAATAGGCCGAAAGAAAATCGAATATGTCACAGTTGCAGGAATCGAATATCTGATCGAAATCGAAAACAACTCTCTCGCTATTCGCAAAATCCCAGCGTCATGGGTGAAAGTCAGCGGCACCAAAAAAGTCTCCCGCTTCCACACACCAGCAGTCATCCAAATGATTCGTCAACGCGACCAACACAAAGAAGCGCTCGCCGCAGCATGCGACAAAGCCTTCACGGCCCTTCTCGCCGAAATCGCAACTCAATACCAATCATTCCGAGATTGCGTCCAGTCCCTCGCCACACTCGACTGCCTCCTCTCCCTCGCAACCATAGCCCAACAACCCGGCTACGTGAAACCAGAATACACAGACGAGCCATGCCTACATGTTGAACAAGGCCGCCACCCAATGGTAGAACGAATCCTGACAGACGCCTACGTACCGAACGACACAAACCTCGAAAGCAAAGGCACACGCGCGCTCCTCGTGACAGGACCCAACATGGGCGGTAAATCCAGCTACGTGCGCCAAGTCGCCCTAATAGCGATAATGGGCCAAATAGGCTCCTACGTCCCGGCAGCCTCTGCAAAACTCGGCCTTCTAGACGCGGTTTTCACGCGCATGGGCGCCTTCGACAACATGCTCGCCGGCGAATCAACCTTCATGGTCGAGCTGTCCGAAACAGCCGACATCCTTAAACAAGCCACGCCGCGCTCCCTAGTGATCCTCGACGAACTAGGCCGCGGTACATCCACGCACGACGGCGTCGCCATTGCCCAGGCTGTACTGGACCACATGGTGCGCTCGATCCGCTCGTTGACGCTGTTCATCACGCATTACCAGCATCTTTCGCGGATGGCGCGCTCGTTTCCGGGGCAGGAGCTGCGGAATGTGCATATGCGGTTTACGGAGTCTGGGACGGAGGGCGATGAGGAGATTACGTTTTTGTATGAGGTTGCTGAGGGCGTGGCGCATCGGAGTTATGGGTTGAATGTGGCGAGGTTGGCGAATTTGCCGGCTTCGTTGTTGGAGGTCGCGAGGGGGAAGAGTTCAGAGCTCGAGGAGTCTATTCGGAGGAAGAGGTTGGCTTCTTTGGCTGGGGCTGTTGGGAAAGTTGTGCAGGATGATGGTGTCGAGGATGGTTTGCTGGATCGGTTGATGGCGAGTGTTGAGTTGGTGTAGGTTAGCGTTTAACTTGCATTTAGAGCATTGTACATTATTTCGGACATAGGTGTTGGCGGGTTCTTTTTATGCGAATATCGAATTCTTTGTTGGTATGTTTACCATCGACATCAAATGTGATACGGATTGAGTTATTGAAAATAATTTTTTCCGAACAAAATCTGCAGAGGAAAATCTCTCCTACAACATACGCGACGCGACATTTGAACATCCTGGGATGAGGATAGAGAAAGAGAATTGACAGTTTGAAATTAACGCTGCATGTACGGATTGAACAAGAGCGAAAATCTATACTCATTATCAACACTAGTGATTCAGTGATTACTTTCTTAATTTTCAAGCTTGTAGCGACGACATGATGATATACGGCGGGCTAGTTTACTCTAGAAATATGACAATTTGTTGCTATGAGATATACTTGAGGGATAAATGGGATCAAAGATCCTCTAATCCTCTTTATCCTCTTACTAGAGCGATGAGTTGTTTCGTATTTACTAAGTTCATTCAAATTCTCTGCGCGTGCTATTGGCTTCGTGTTGAATTCTAGTGAGAATCAATGCAAAGGACCCTTTTGATAACTGAGAGTCACAGAGACCTGGGAAGGATCAGCTTGAACTTTAGATGAACTCTCTTCTGTGGAGAAGGAGAGCTGTCTTTCCAGAAAGGGTAATTCCGGGGCAAGACCCTGATCTACATACAATGTTGCCTCCAGTGTATTAGTAGTGCATGAATATATGAATATCGCGGAGATGCGCGGGGCAGCATACGGGTAGACACAGGTAACCTGCAGGTTTGGGGGTATAATCTATCGTTCTTGTGTTATAGGAACAAACACGGTTTGATACAATCCTAGTATGTGCAGGCTGTTCGAGGAGTTCAAAGTTTCTTGCGAGAATCGAACTAGACCTTGTATGAATAGTTATCTTCATGTCTTTCGGGGAATTGAGTATAATTTCTGAGTTCTGGTTTCTTATGAAGTCTCGCGGAGTGTTGGCCCATTTTGATCGTTCCTTCCAAGTATTTAGTCTCTGCTTGGTGTATGTCAAAACAAAGCTAGACAACTGGCCTGTTAATTTCGCTGCGCGATACGAATTGCTAAGTTATCTGGCTACCGTGTAATCTCCTTGGTAACACTAAACGCAAAAAGTGCCTCGGTGATCACGAAGGATCCAAATGGAAGCCTCAAAAAAGAAAGAGTAAGAACGGTCAGGCACTCTATAGTCGGCCTTGATGATGTGAGCCTGAATGATGTGAGCCTGAATGATATGAGGCTTGAATGATGTGAGGCTTGAATGATGTGAGGCTTGATGATGTGAGGCTTGATGGTGCACACAGTAAGAACTCCTTGCAATTCTTTCTTCCTATGCCTCAGCTCCAAGAGTAAGCGAAGTACCAAATTTCCGATCATCACGAAGAGACGTCATTACGGTCAAGTCCCCACTAAGAGGGGCGCGCTCGTCACTAATGAGTCGCTTTGACCAAATTGAAATGTACTGCCACGTTTCGAGAGTTGCCTGGACAAGGCTTCTGCAAAGGAGCCGATGGAGCTGATTCAGTGATTCCTCTTCAAATGCCGGAGTGTGTTGGCATCTCACTCCACTTCGAAATCCCAGATGAACCCAGCCGATCTTGGCGGTCCTCTTCTGTTCTAGTGCTCAGCCTTGTATGCATCGCTGGTGTTCATATCGTGTACGGAGCACGGAGGCAGTTCAGCGTATGGTAAAATCCAAAAACACCCTGGGCAAGGCTCTGGAACTCTCGGCATGGCTCGGTGGCTAAATAAAGTGGGTCGCGTTATTCCCGAAGAAACTCTTTGTGTGACAACACATCCTATTCCCAGCTAAAGATGGCGTCGTCTGCTCCGAATTTGTCACTGGCTTGACGATCTTTGCTTTCACAGGCGGGATGCCCCGAACGGAGCAGTTGGATGTGGTGAAGATCTCAATGTTCAATTGGAATATCATTCTTGACGATTCTTAACTTTCACCAAGACGTATAGAAGAGCGAAATGAGCTATTGGTTAACCAAACTACGACGGAAAATATGATCGAGTGTCAGGATGTCAGGAGTAAGCATGATTTTTAGGGTAAATGATGCATCCCCTTTTTTGTCCCCCTGTCCTGTATTTGTGGGTCATCTCACCGATCCCTGGAGATCGGGCTAATCGCTGTTCTCTGCACGTCCGGAAGACTCACCCTGAGATAGTCCAAGCAAACTAGTTTCCCGATACGGACATCTCCGTGATTGACTTTTTACCATGGTATGAATCTTACGAGAGGACTCGTCACAACACAGAAACATCTTCAGATTGTGAAGAATTTGTATGGAATTTACTGACAGGAGCCAATTTGGGGCCAATTGTAGGTTATTTAGATGGCCATGGAGCTCTACTCTCTCAAATGACATTAATATCGGGTCTCTGATGAAACTCAAACCTTTCATCGCCATTACCAATACCTTTGGTCTGCATAATCTAATCACTTAGGAGTTACACAGATTTCATCAACTTGCAGCTGTTATATTTGAGTGGTATCTAATTTACAATCTCTGACATGAAGCTTCAAAGCTACAATTCCCAAGTTATGATATCAGGTATATTCAATCTAGTGTTTTCAAATGAGACTGTCAGATTCTCCTATAAATACATAGATCCTCTGATCTCTCATAATCATCCGTATTGATAATAATACAATCTTGAAATCTGTATTTCCGAGAGTATGGTTTTGGATACTAGCTCGCAGGATGGAGAAAGGGTGGAGGAGTTCATGCCCAGCTGAACCAGGGTGAGATCACTAGTGCGAGATGGTGACGCTGAAAAATCCATCTGGCAGGCATTTAAAATCGGGCCCTTCTCCCATGTGCCGAAATCCCCGAGTGAAAGCAAAAGAAGACACAGCAAGAAACTTCCAAGATGCTGTTCAACCCTCTCAAGTCGCTCGCCGTCGTGCTGGCGCTCGGCGCCAGCAGCGTCTCTGCACAGGATGCTACTACTTCGATCGTCAGCCGTCGCATTACCGAGTATCAGATGCCTGCTACATCTGAGACCCATGAGTTTGCGCGTGTGCCCAACACGAACTTCGTGCTGTTGACCCAGATGTCGGACAGCGAGCTCATCAAGATTCAGCTGGATGACAAGACCGAGGAGCCCATTGCTTACCACTCGTTCCCCATGGGAAAGAACAGCAAGTCCCAGCTCCACGGCGTCTGGCCATCAGACAAGTACCCCGGCAAGATGTGGTTGTCCCTGCAGGGCGACAACAAACTCCTCCTCGTCGACCCCGGCAAGGACCTCGCCACTAAGCCCACCATCCTCAAGACCGTCGATATCCCTGCTCCTGGAAACGGCCCTCACTGTGTGTTTGAGATTGACAACCGTGTCTGGGCCGGCCTCAAGGTGGCTTCCGAGCAAACTGGTGGATACTATGTCTTCTCTGCCGACGTCTCCAACACCACCGACTACAAGCTGTACAAGGCCCTCAACAGCCCTGTCTTCATCAAGAAGGAGCCCTCCACCGGCCTGATTTATGTCACCCAGGACAACGACTCCTCCGTCATGCGCATCAACACCAAAACCGGCGAGACCAAGCAGATGCACATCCCTCCCAGTGTCGGTAACAACGCCGTCGGCATGCTCTCTGCCACCGGTCGTCTGAGTGGTGTGTGGTTCACTCTCGCTGGAAACGCCACTGGCGGCACTGGCACCTTCGGCCACATCGGACACAATGGCAAGATGCAGTTCTTCAAGCTCAAGCACCCTATGCTCGGCTCCAACGCCGGTCTGCTGCACATTGCCGACGCCTCCACCGAGAAGGGCCCAGCCCTGTGGCTCCTGTCGACCTCCCTGCTCAGCAACAACTCCCCCGATGCCCTGATCCGCGTCACTTTCGATTCTGCCATCAAGTCCATCGCCGATGAGGAGTACATCTCCATTCCCACTCAGAACGCCAAGACTCACCGTGTCCTGCCCCTGAACAACACTGTTCTGGTGTCTGAGCTCAACACCTTCACCATTGCTCAGCTCACCTACAACAACACCGTTGCTGGACAATGGCTGCCCGCTGAGGCTGCCAGCAACGCTACTATCTACGACCAGGCTGGTTAAAGAGGATGTCTTGATTGAAAGCTTTTCTTTGGCGAAACAGATCGAATCTACTTCAAGTTATACTATACTTGCAAGATAATGTCTGCATATATCATTGCTTCAACGCATATAAACCCAGGAGGGATAGACCTACCTGTATACATAACTATAATACCATACTTCATTCTTTAAATTCAAATCGAGATTTGGACGAATGCCCTTACTAAGGTGGACGCGACGTCCAATGATGTATTCCTGTATTTGATAGTATATAAGACCTCGTCGAAGATGACCACCAAGAAGTCAATTAATGTTAGATAGTCGTCATGATCGATTTGGGAGCCAAGATCGCCGGTTATCCTTTGGATTTCTCTAGACAGCGATAAAGTATTTGGAGGTGAAGAAGCTTAGCAGTTATTGCGGGCAAGAAAATACTATCAAGTTCTCAGTGTTTGAATAAACTGTCTCTCTTTAGTACCAGGGGTATTTAGTTTGCGCGGGTTGGGAACCAAGATGACTGGGGAATTTCCTGACTCATGCTACTACAGCGCCTGGATACCGTGCCAGGATTCTATCAGTTGAACATACCGTATGCCTACAGTATATGAGTAGTATCCTATAGTCAAATCGTATTTTAGTAGTATTTTGATGGTATTCAGGATATCTAGTAGTATTGAGCGATATCTATCTACTGGCCACTAAGTACCACTAACAGATGTTAATGAGTATGGGAGCCATCGGCCGATGTACGAGTAATTATACTTGTACTCAGCCCAAATTGGAATTATTCATTATATACCGTCTTCGAATACGTATAGAGTAGTTGAGAAAGTCAGCTCTTATCGAAATGTATTGTATAATGATGGTTATTATGTTGGAGCATCGATGATACGTTCAAAACATTCCATAAGCCAAGCATTTAGGGGCAACTTTTCTCCTCTCCAATCCCCCGTCCGTCCCACATTAAGCAGACAAACAGATAGAAATCAGTTCAAAATAATGATTTTGGAAAGACCCATCAATACTCATCATGTAGCCGAAACTTACCCATCCCATTGCCGACCTCCTGACGCCCCAGGGCTGTCATATCAAGTAAATGATACGTTGAAAGAATAATCTCCAACCCCCTCGACGAAGTCTCATAAGTAAGAAACACCTCATCCCCCTCCCGTAGAAACACACAGAGGCCAAAATACCCATTCCCGGGCTTCCAGGTAATCACCTCTCCCTCCTTTTCAGCCTCTTCCCAAGCACGATGCGTCTTTGCAGAACTATAAAAGGGAAACTTCCACCCCATACGCTCACCAAAAGCGGTAATCTTCTCAATGGGTGCAGTAGCTACCGCCACAAAGGATGTATCTCTCGAATATAAATGGCCAAGAGGCGGGATGTGGTCCATGCAGAGGGAACAGCCCACACATCCGGCTTCCTCGTGCGGGGCTAGCATGAAGTGGTACAGGATGAGTTGTTTGCGGTTCTCGAAAAGGTCTAGCAGTGTCTTTTCGCCGGTTGGTGTGTCAAATTTGAATCTGGTGGGATTACGGATGCGGACCATTGGGAGATTGCGTCGGGTTTCGGCGAGTTTTTGAAGGAGATGCGTTGATGCTTTTTCTTGGGTGAGGAGGTGTTTGCGCGCTTCTTGGTATTCTTCTGCGCTGACGATAGTCTTCTATAGGTATTTGATCTTAGTCTTTGGTCTGATAGGTGATTTGAGGATATAATCTGATGGTGTCACGGTAGTACTAGTACACTGCCAGTGGCGAGGAAACCAGATGGCGGGGTATAGTAGTAGTATATGCCATGATTATATATTTAAATGTATGCCGGCAAAAGCATCATACCCGTTGATTAGATTCCATTTTGATGAGTCAATCAAGACCCTGCTGGATTGTTCGATGATATTCCGATGTTCTGATTTCTTTTTGTGGAGGTTGAAGTTGAATATCTGTCGTCGTCAACGTTAGGTTTTATACGAGGTGCCATGACTAACCCGAAACCTTCGAGTTCAAGACTCGCTAAACTCGCATTCGAAGCATACAAGAGTATAGTAGGTAAGGTCACGGTACGGTCGAACTTGAAGATTCCGCTGGAAACCCACCTATGCTATACAATCTACAAGTACCAGGCACTACGAACCTCAATCTCGACATACAGAACCGGATTTTCAAATTTTTTTTTTGGATTCCATTGTTCTTTTTGTCGGGCAGACCTGATTCAAGCCTCGGTGTCTAAGTCCGAATCGCTAGGCAAGGAAAAGCGAAGGAAAGAAGAATGCACATCACAACCTCGTTTGTCGCATTGAGCCCATGCAAACACGCCGAATGGACGTGTGAATGTATTAAAACACCAGACCAGACCAGACCAGAACAGACTATCCCACAATTCCACAAACCAGCGATCGCGCAACCTCATTTCATTTCTCATATCAACAGGGTCTTTTATTTTGAATCTGCTCGTTTTCTCTCCATCTCTCTCTCCCGTACGGAACCCAGATCGACTTCAGGAACCTTTTGAAACGGATTTTTTAGGGCCCGCTCAAAAAGTCCATCCACCCATTCCCACTCCTCCGAGGGATCATCAAAAGTCCGAGATACGACAGAGGCGAATGCAAATGGGCGGCGCGGCGGTTGAGGTGGAGGGGGTCGGGGAGTCAGAGATACGGCAAGAAAGAAAAAGCGTGGGACACAGTTTTGGCCGAAGAACGATCAATGAAACCGGACGAGAGGGATATGTGAGAGACGAAGAGAGACGAAAGACATGGCGCGAGTGAATTGTCGTAGGGGATTTTTAACGGAGACGGCGGGCCTCACGCTCAGACTCGAGCAGGCACAGGATGTCGTCAACCTTGACTGTAGAGGGGGTTAGCGGGGTTGGTAATGGTGGAGATGGTGGTGCTGCTGGTAGTGAATGCCGGCGTCCGAGATTTCCAATTCCCAATTCCATAGTGCAGAGTTCAGAATTGCTCATAATGTTGATCCACGGCTGGATGGAAGCATTGCACGGCACCGTTCGATATCTTGAATGAATTTGCGGATCCTTCTCTTTCTTGGGGATTGTGGAAATCATGGACACTCGACACTTAAAGCCTGCCCTGCAACACCGGTTCAATCGAATCGCATACCTGGGCCCTTGACGTTACGGATGATGGAACGGGAAGTGTCGTCCATGAACTCGACGCGGACCTGGGTGACACCACCACGGGAGCCTAATTCGAACAAAGATTAGCCATAAATTCCTTGCGAGATCCCGCGATTTCAGATTCCAGTATTATGCGGTCGATCGAGGGGGTTGGGTGGGCGATCCGGCGGATATCGAAATTTGTGCGGGAGAGATTTTGTGCAGCTTCAACAGCTGTAACTAGGAGGATAGACGTACCGGTGCGGCCGAGGACACGGGTCACCTTGACGAGCTTGACGGGCTGCTTTGCGGAATCCATTTTGGAGGGGATAGGTGAGCTCGGAACGAGGTTGGTAGTTTCGGGGTGAACGGAGGTTGATGTGAAGATGATTTTGCCTTGTGTGGGTTCAAATTACGCGAGGGCTCAGGGCTGTCGACACCTGACCCGCCAGGCAGAAAAGTGAGTCAGCGGATGAGTCAGCGGGCAACAGGATGACTAATGAGGGGTAGACACCTGACTGCCTGGCTGCCTGACCGCCTTATATGTCAGGCAGAAGTATACTTCAGTGGGGTGAGTTGCTGTCCAGAGTATACACAGCAGCAATGATAATTATAGATAGATCAAAAAAGAATAGAGTGTAATTCTACAAATTGATGCTCATTGAGTCATACACTTCAAGTTCTCACTCAACCATTGAACATTGTCTACACGTGCGTCGTCCACTGGCTCTGTTGCGCACTCCGCTCTACACCGGGCCCGGCATCGGCTGCCCCTCCAATTTCTGCCCGCAACGAGCTTCCCTCTTCGCTTCAACATCCTCAATTGCACCCTAGACACAATTCCTCTTGTCTTGCAATTGACCTCTGCCTAATCTCTTAATTTATATCTTCTATCTCTTCTCCCCCTCCCTCCCAGTTTCAACCACCAATTCCCACCCCGCACTCCGTCGCAATGGATCTGGTCAACCAGTGAGTCACTCGAACAAAGAAGCTATATCGCATCACCACTAACAACTCCTCCAGCCTGGAAGGAAGACTCCTCTTCGCCGTCCCAAAGAGCAAGTTTCTCAATTCCAAATACTGCCTTCTCCAACTCCCGGCAGTCATCAATCAACCCCACGAATCCAATTACTAACCCCAAACTCAGAGGGCCGTCTCCAACAAGCAACCCTCGACCTCCTCGCCGGCTCTGACGTTCAATTCCGTCGCGAAACCCGTCTCGACATCGCCCTCGTCAAGAACCTCCCCATTGCTCTCATCTTCCTGCCTGCCGCCGACATCCCCACCTTCGTCGGCGAAGGTCGCGTCGATATCGGTATCACTGGTCGCGACCAAGTCGCCGAGCACGATGCGACCCTACCAGCCGGCGAGGTCTCCGGCGTCGAGGAAATTCTTGACCTCGGCTTTGGCGGCTGCAAGCTGCAGGTCCAGGTCCCGCAGAAGGGCGATATCACCGAGGCATCCCAGCTGGTTGGCCGCAACGTCGTGACCAGCTTCACCGCGCTGACCGAGGCATTCTTCGCCAAGCTGGAGGGCGTTGCGCCAGGCTCAAAGTTGAGCACTAAGATTAAGTATGTTGGCGGTAGTGTTGAGGCGGCGTGCGCGCTGGGCGTTGCAGATGGCATTGTCGATCTTGTCGGTACGTTTCTCTCCGTAGCCACTACCATTCACTCAAAACGTGGTCTTCGCTTTTTTTAATCTCCCATTTGGTTACTAACTCCCGCTCCAAGAATCCGGCGAAACAATGAAAGCCGCTGGCTTGAAGGCCATCGACACCGTCGTCGAGAGCACCGCCGTCCTCGTCAAATCCCGCAACTCCAGCAACGAGCTCCTCAACCTCCTCGCCTCGCGTATTCGTGGTGTCATCACTGCCCAGCGATTTGTCCTTTGCCAGTACAACATCCCCCGCTCAGAGCTGGCCGTTGCGTCCAAGATTACTCCCGGTAAGCGTGCGCCCACAATTACTGCCCTCGAGGAGCCAGAGTGGGTGGCTGTTTCTTCGATGGTGGAGAAGAAGCGTATTGCTACTGTGATGGATGATTTGATTAAGGTTGGTGCGACGGATATTCTTGTTCTGAACATTGCGAACTCGCGAACGGATTAGAGATGTCTAGAGTGAGGTCTCTGGGTTATGAGAATGGATAGTGGGGATGAATGATCTGTTGTTGGTCCTTAGCCGGGCCTTTTGCCCTTTCTTTTTACTTTTTGGTTTCTTTTTTTTTGCGGGTAATGATTTGTTTTGGGTTTGCTTTTTTTCTTCTGAATTTGTTTTATGATTGAGGGTTTTCCTTACTAGACTGTTCGTTTCAAAGGGTGATGCAGGCAAAACAAAATTCACACCGTATATAGAAGCATTGAGTTATACAGCGAGTTTTAAATTTGGGAATGTTCTCATATTGTCTTTTCTGGGGTCTACATAATTTATCTTAAACATAAAGCCAGGCTTTATGCCAACCCTAGAATGAATGCTGCCACGGTCTATAGGTAACTCCACTGGCAATATCTATGAGCTGTTGATCCACTATAATAGCAGTCTGATGAATATAGACTCTCCAGTATGACAGAACGCAACGTGAGTCACATACTAATATAACCCGCAACTATTTCCACAACGTCCTGCTTATTCTCGGCGTCCACGACCACAACGCCGAGGCCGAATCGATCTACTGGACTATTTTCGGCCCCCTCATACTTTAAGCCGTGATACCTGAGAGGCTATTGGAATTTACACATGCCAATCACATGCATAAGCAAAGAACTACTGATGTTGATGGAAAGAGGCGTCACTGGGAAACGGCATATAAAGGTCTAGTCATCGCCAGAAGATCAGACGTTCACCACCATCTGTTTCTCTTGAAACCTATTTAAACCCATACTCATCAATTGATTTATCTACTGGGCGAGGCTACTACACTCTATCCTTCTCAACCTCACCAAAACCCAAGATGTCGTCCCAAACCAACTCAAACCCCCCAATAATCTTCTTCGACATCCTAGGCACAATAGTAGACTGGCGCACCTCCCTCACAACCTCCCTAAACAACACAGCCTCAAAAGCCCTCCAAAGACATGAACTTCAACTCGAACCCTCTTCCCCCACGCCCAACTTGCCAGTGGACACACCACCCCTCTCAACCTGGCAAACCATAGCATCAGAATGGCACGCCGCCTACATGAACTTCAGCAACACCCACACCCGCAACCCAGACACCCCCTTCATCCAACTAGACACCTACAACTACACCTCCCTCCAACACATCCTCGAATCCCACAACCTCCTAACCCTCTTCACCGAGCCCGAGCTGGCAACCCTAACAAAAACCTGGCACCACCTAACCCCCTACCCAGACAGTGTGCCAGGTCTAGCACGCCTTAGCGCGCACTTCACGACCTCAACCCTATCAAACGGGAATATCAGCCTGCTGACCGATCTACTGGAATCGAACAGCCTGCCCTTCATGCATATTACCAGCGCGGAGCATTTTGGCGCTTACAAGCCTGCGCCGGAGGTTTATTATGGTGCGGCGGGGCGGTTTGGTGTCGATCCGGGGGAGTGTTGGCTTGTTGCGGCACATTTGGAGGATTTGCAGGCTGCCAAGGGTTGTGGGTTTAAGACTGTTTATCTTGAGAGGGAGGGGGAGGAGGAGTGGGGGGTTGAGGGGGTTGAGTGGGCGAGAAAGGAGGGGTTTGTTGATGTTTGGATTGGGATTGGGGAGGGGGAGGGGGAGGGGGTGTTTGGTGTTGCGAGCTATTTTGGGATTGATGGTTGAATTGAATGGATTGGTTGTTAGGGCTGGTGTGGTTGATGATTGCGTTTTTCTGTTGGTTGGTGGTCAGTTATACTAGTTATACTAGTCAGACTTAGGGTAGGGCAGGCTAAGCTGATATGACAAGTGTTCCAATTATTTGCATGATATGCAATATTCTATCAGTTTAAGAGATAGAGTATGCCAGTTGGCTAGTTGCAAGATAACTATCGATTATCGTATACTATTTAGGGTAGGGTATGCCCCGGTCTTTCTAAATCTATCATACAGCATCAACATCAACATCAACATCAGCCAAACATCCAAATCATAATGCATGGCAGGTGGTATCATCAGAACAAAGCGTAAAAGGCAAATGCAAATGCAAAGTGCAAAAAAAAAGAAAAGAAGACGAGCACAATCACTCAGTCTCATATATCCAGTCCAGTCCAGTCCAAGCACACTATACAGCAACAGAAGAAGCACTCCCCATCCCAACACCCTCCTTCCTCCCCCTAACAACAGCCCTCAAACAAGATCCCACCCCCTCCAAATCACCAAGTAACCCAACATGACCACGCTCACTCTTCACAAGACCATTCTTGATAATCCGATAACCGGGCGGTAGCATCGCCGCCGAAGCAAGACAAACACCGTCTCCAGCCGCAAAGGCAAGATCATCATAGCAGTCTTGTTGCTTGATTGCTTCGCGCGAGGTGACGCGGGCTCCGTAGACGGTGGGCACGCTCTTCCCGTACAGGACTGCGGCGGGCGGATAGCGGTTCTCGGACTGATGGGCGGGATTAAAGTCTAGTTCGGATTTGAAGCGTTTCACTTCTGCTAGTGTGCGCTGGAGGTACTCTGCCGCGACGGCGCGGGGGATTGTAACTGTTGTGGAGATGGATTTTGAGGCGGTACTGCCGCGTGGTGCTGGTGGTCCGACTATACCGTCCAGTGAGGGTTGGAGAGAGTCTGCGGCCTTGTCCTGGGCTGATTCGGCGAGGGCAGCGGGGTTGGGGAGAGTGTGGGCATGGGGCCGGGGGGTGGTGTTGTGGTTGTTGTAATCGAGTTCCTCGCTGGCTGTGCTGGTGCTGTGATCGTGTAGATCGCGCAAGTCCAGGTCTTGGAGCGAATCGCGAGGACCGAGGGAGAAGCGTTTGCTGATCGTTGTGAAATCCATTAAGCCTCTTCCCGCGTTTGGTGGGGGGATGGCTGGACCCATGCAAGGGGAAAGACGGTATTCTTCCCAGTTCTTTGCGTCGAAGAAGTCGACGCGAAATTCTTCCTTTGACTGCTTGTCGATGAAGCAGTGGCCGTCTTCAGGGAGGAGGGCAAAGCTGGTGCGGAAGGTGAAATTCACTTGTGCAGTTAAGACGCGCGAGCTGAGAAGGACGTCGTCGCCGTTGCGGAGGGGACCGAGGATATTGACGCAGTGTTGTGGCACGCCTGCATAAACGACTCCGGCGAAGAGATCGGGTCGCTGGTTAACTGCATGCCGAGTGATGAGACCACCCAGACTGTGAGCGATGACTGTAGCTCCACGCTTATTTTTCAAAGATCCATCCAGAGATGGTCGGTTACAGGGCAGACGTTCCAGGAAAGCTATCAACCTGGCCGAGAGCAACTCAGGACTTAACCGCCAGTCGTAGCCATAGTCCCAAACTCGAAGGTCACCACGTACAGCGTTATCGCACTTGCGCAGCCGCTTCATCAAGCGCCGACAGACGTCCACGGGGCCGACATGAGATAGCACGCCAGACGGGATAATCGTTTCTTCCATGCGTTCTTCGTCCTCGCGAGTCAAACCAACCTCCAGATCGACTTTGCGCAGATTCAAACCCACTTTCATAGGCACCCATAATTGACGGTGCGGCGGCTTCGCAGATCGCAGAACGGAACCGCGATAACCTCCCAGAATCACCACATCGCCGGTCAATTCCGACATAGCCTCTTCCAAGATCGGATGTGTCGATTGGGGGTTGTTTTTGGGACGCGGAGGTGGTGGTGGTGACTCGAGATGAACTGACGGCCCGTTGATCCCTCTGTCGGTAGGAATAGGCTCGGGTCCATTTCCATTCTCACTGAAGAAAGATGCCCGCGAGGACCAATCCGATCGGATATCCTGCAGATGCAACGAGGGCATGCTCAGCAGTCGACTGCTTGAATCCTGCAAGCTATCCTTGATAGCCTTGAATCGGCTATTGACCTGCGAGTGTACATTCTCATAGAGAGGGCGTTGCTCCAGGGAGGACGCAGTGGACGAAGCGCGCAGATACAGCGATTGATCCGAAGACGATCTCCGCAGACTCGGCGGTCGTTTGGGAGTCGCGCTCGGTCGTCTAGTAAAAGAATGCTTCACGGCCGATGTACCATCCAGTGACCGCAGTTCCGATAGAGGGCGCGCATCCTCCCCCTCGTCCTCGGTGTAGTTGGCATTGGCATCTGCGTTGCCAGGCGGCGTTCGCGCAGGTGACTGCGGCGGCGAGTGTCGATCTACAGATGGAGTCGGCGATCCTGTTCCTATCTCGGGGCTCCGTTTGGCGGTTCCCACCACCGTCTGGCTGCGAGCTCGAGGGTTATTGTTGGAGCGGAAAGACAGGGAGGGTCGCTTGGTCAGAGAACCCAGAGATCCCAAGTCCGGGAGAAGCTTTTTCAATTCGCCCGACCAAGCTCGCGGTCTTCGCGGTAGAGAGGTCTTTAGCAATGACCGGGTGAAACTGGACCGTTGGGTTGTGGGATCCTGGATGGCTGACTCGGAGAGCTCCTTGTGGGGGCCACGCGGCGCGCGATGCTCCACTGGAATGGAGGGCACGGGAGGATACGTTTTCGTGGCGGGCTTCCTGGCGGTGGCCCGCTGATTCTTTGATTGACGCTCGGACTCGACCTCGTTCAGGTTGAAGTTCCCAGAGTCCACGGACTCTGGCTCGGCCGTGAGTTCGGAAGTGAAGAGGCCATCTTCACCTACGGTGTCTGGCACCGTTGTGAAATAGCCCCCCTGCTGCTCCAGCACTCGCGATTTCTCCTCTGCGGGCGTGGCACGGGCCTTCATGCGACTTTGGAAGCGACCGATGCTGACGCCGACCACATCGCCGGCATCATCTTCGTCCACGACGGCGGTTGAGCCGGGAATGTGGTCATCTTCATAGTCATCGCCGTCGCCGTCGCCGTCGGCATCGGGATCAGGATCGCTGTCAGAGCTTGAGAAGGAGGAATATTGGGAGGGCGAATCGGAGACGGGGATATTGGAGGATGACTCGGAGGAGTAGGAGATTTGCGGTTTCTCCGATTGTGGCTGGGACTGCGGTGGAGGGATGGGTTGAAGATGGTCGGAGGTCGATGCCATGGCGATACTCGCGTGTATAAGGGCAATTGATCAGGGCATGAGGTCGTACAGGTCGGGGGTGTTGTTGTACTTTGTTCAGGTACGATGCAGGTGTAGGTGTAGGTGCAGGTCGGTGGCAGGAGTGGTGTTCGGTAGTATGTTGCTGCTCTGCTCTGCTCGACTGTGCCTTTGAATCACGAAATTGCAAGACTGAAATAGGAACCGTCAAGACTATTGGGGGCGAGCGATATTATAAGCCGGAAACGGTGGGTTCTTAAAGGTTCCACAGCACAGCCTTCGGGTGGCCCGGATGGGCAAACTCTGTGCAGCGCAGTGAGTAGTGAGGCCAGTTATTAGTTACTAGTTATGTTAGTAGGATATAGTATTTATTAGCATACTAGTATAGTTTATCATGACGAAATATCAGGACTAAAATTGAGGCAATCCTAGTCCATCCTGTTTGGGTATTCCAAGTTCGCACTCCCTGCCAGGTATAACTATGAATAACGGTGATCCACTCTACGTAATAGTGCATATAACATAGACAGGAACCAGTCAGCCTGGCTATATACTCTAGTTAGAACTTAGCCACCAGCCAGCAGCCAGCCAGCAGCTCGCCAAGCTAGCTTAGCCTAGCTAAGCATCAGCCTCCTCACGAGTCACGACTAAACTTGCCGGAGCGTATTTCCTCCTCTCCACGCCGGGCAATCTCCTCGTTCCACTCGGCGCTTTCTTCTGACCCAAACGCGCGGTCTACAGCCGAGGTAAGCGCCCCCCGAAGTGACTCGCCGGCGCCCTGCAATTAGTTAGATGGTGTAGTGTATAGTGTATAGCCATATTCTGGGGAAGTGCATACATGGATACTGGCCACCACTCCCTGCGCCTTGCGCCCAAGATCAGACCCCATCTGCCCTGACTTGCTGCTGCTACCACTGCGACTGCGCGCGGCCTTCTCCTGCTCCTCCTCCATCTGGACCCGTTGCGCCGTGCTGGGCGGGTGCTGGATGCGATCGTCCCCAGCAGCAGTGTCGAATTGATTCGACGGAGAGGGGCCTCGGTCGGGCTGAGACGTGGATTTGGACTCGGGCTTGGTGTAGGCGGCGCCGGTCGCTGGGTTCACTCCGGTCGTGGCGGGATTGTACTGGGCGCGCTGATCTTGCAGTCCCGTCGGGATGCCGGGGGCTCCGGTGGAGGAGCCGTGAGCGAGGCCGGCGCCGGTGGTGTCTGTTGTGTGGCGATGGGATGAAGTGGACTCGGACATGATGTGCACAGTTTATAAGTAGTATAGTATTTACTGTGATGTCAAAGTAGTAGATTCCGAGGTCGTAAGCAATTGAATACTACTAGTGAATGTGCTGCCAGTGAGTGGTGATATATATACAGTCTTCATACCGGATGAATCATGACGTCAAGCTGATCTCAGGTAATCAACACTTTAATTTTGATTTTAGTTACATTTGAATTTTATATTTTCAAAAGAGTATTCATTTAATCCTTGCGCTCGTTACACAGAATATCCTGATACTGATACAGCATACCACTTGTGTACTAACTACTAGTAATGCATTATATACTTCGGTCAGCCGAGGTCTGGAGCAGCCTTCCTAATCTGGGGCTCCTCCGATCTGCAACCCCAGACCAACCTGAGCACCTCGGCTGAGCTGCATATATTTCAACACTGACCACTGACCTCCTCCTGACAATCTAATCTGAGCAATCATACTACTACTATACTACTATTACACTACTCACCACGACCACCATGTCCTACAAACAAATCATCTACAACACCCCACCCACCGCCGCCATCGATCCCTCCCTCTCAACCGGCACATTTCGCCTCAAAACCCTCCCCAAACCCACCAATGTGCCCGCCGACCAACTCCTCGTGCGAGCGCACTACCTCTCCCTCGACCCAGCCATGCGCCAATGGCTAACAGCCAAACGCTCCTACATCGCCCCCGTCGAAATCGGCGCCGTAATGCGCGGCCAAAGCATCGCCCAAGTCCTCTCCGTCGGCTCCTCCCTAACATCCACCTTCCAAGCCGGCGACTGGGTCGTCGCCTCAACCGGCTGGTCCGAATACGCCCTGCTCCCCGCCAAGGAAGTGCAGAAGTTCACCGTGCCGGCCGGCGGCCGCCCCACAGACGCCATGTCCGTGCTCGGCATGACTGGCCTGACGGCGTACTTTGGTATGATGGAAGTGGGCAAGCCCAAGGCTGGCGAGACGGTTGTTGTTTCTGGGGCTGCCGGGGCGACGGGGAGTGTTGCGGGTCAGATTGCGAAGATTCAGGGGGCGAAGAGGGTTGTTGGTCTTGCTGGAAGTGCGGAGAAGTGCGAGTTCTTGGTGAAGGAGCTGGGCTTTGATGCGGCGGTTAATTATAAGGATCCGGAGTGGAGGAAGCAGTTGAAGGCTGCGACGCCGGAGTATATTGATGTGTTTTTTGATAATACTGGTGGTGAGATTTTGGATGCTTGTCTTGCGCGGGCGGCGAGGGATGCGAGGTTTGTTATTTGTGGGGCTATCAGTCAGTATAATGAGGCGAAGCCGAAGGGTCCGGCTAGTTTTATGACTGTTATTGTGAGTACTCTGTTACACTGGAGGAGTGGGTTCTGAATGAGGCTAATGAGTGCAGTCGCAACGTGTTACTATGAAGGGATTCATCGTCTTCGACTATGCGAAGAAGTACTCCGCTGCCC
This sequence comes from Penicillium sp. S1701, assembly GCA_023626415.1. Classification (NCBI taxonomy): domain Eukaryota; kingdom Fungi; phylum Ascomycota; class Eurotiomycetes; order Eurotiales; family Aspergillaceae; genus Penicillium; species Penicillium sp. S1701. The sequence goes on along the minus strand of JAMAGY010000018.1, from coordinate 329,703 downwards.
TGCAGGAGCTGGGCTCTTGGTTGGCGCAGGGTAAGCTGAAGCGCAAGGAGCATATTGTTCCTGGTGGAATTGAGGGTGCCCCCCAGGCGCTGGTCGACCTGTACAAGGGTGTCAATACTGGAAAGATGATGGTCGAGGTTGCTCCGGTGAGCGAGGCTTTGCCGGTCAAGGCTAAGCTATGAGCTGAGCTGAGCTGAGCCAAGCTAAGCTATGAGCTCTTAAATTTTGTTTCGGGGGTATTTCTCTTTCGTACATATTCGAATGGTAGTCAATAAATAAGCCTTCAAGGCAGTGTCTCATTTGAGAGAAAGAGAAGGCTTGTACAAGCATCTACATTGTCCTCATTTTCATGCCGCAGTTAATCTCCCTCAATACCCCATTTCTCCCGCCTCACAAACAGACACACTATCCATCCACTCCGATCCCAGCATAGCCGTCGAAGTAATCCGTTTCCTCGGATTAGGATGCAGCATCGCGTAAATCGCATTTCGTCGTCGCTGCAAGTCGCCCAGTTAGCCTGTGTTTATCCGCCGAAGTACTGTAATTGTGCGCAACTAACCTTTCCCAACGCCTCGATAGGCGGGTACCCATCTTCCTCCATCCGAGCACGCAAGTACTCCAAGTAGCGGGTGTCTTCACGACGAGGACGCGTGCAGCGCCACGGAAGACGGCCGTAGATTAATGCAAGGTAGATAATGGCTGTGGACCATACGTCCGCTGGTCGGGGATCACGATCATGCTCATCGTCGTCTGAATGGGTCGGGTATCGAAGACCTTCCGGTGGGATATATGGTAGACTCATTCCTGGGAAGGAAGCGGTGGAAGCGGAATAATCTCCCGAGCCACGGGCTGGTTGGTCGTGGCTTTTGAATGGGGATAGAAGCCAGGGGAGAGAAAAGGGCCATGATGAAGGGTGGGAACGAGAATGAGAGTGGTGGGCTTCGTCGCCTTCAAGTTCGTCTTCAGCTTGCGGTATTGGGACGGCACATTTATTCCATAATCGTCGGACGTGTCCGTCGCCGAAGCCGGCTAGTTTTACTGCGCCGTTGCTTGTTAGGAGAATTGTTTCGAGGCGGACGTCGCGGTGGGCGGTGTCGTGTTCGTGGAGGAAGGAGAGGGCACGGAGGATTTGAGCGATTAGACAGTCTGCTTCGTTGGATGGGAGGGGACCATTGCGGGATAGGAGTTCGTGTAGATCGCCCCCGCCGCAGAAGGGCATGACGAGGCATAGTTCGGAACGTTCGTTGTGGAGTATGTCTTTTATTTGGAGTATGTTTGGGTGGTCCGGGTGTAGGTTTGATATTGAGGTTGGAGAACACGAGTATGAGTGGAAAGGAGGCTTAGGTTTATTTGAATCGAGGATGTTATGTCGATAGACCTTGACAGCGAAGAATCGGATAGGTTGTGACGATGAGTGAGATGTTTTGTTCTCGTGGAGCCGGGTTGTACTATGAGATCCATAGTGTAGTATCTCTAGACAGCGGCCGTATTTCTCCGTGAAGGAGAGGGAGGATGCAGCTTCCAGCGCTAACGTGGCACCTGTATCGGAATTGACTAATGGCTGACGATCTGTCGAAACAGATGCGAGGGCAGGTTGTTCGTTCCCAAAGAACGGCCAGCTATACTTCCTGGCGCCATGGCCTTGGGGGAATTTTCCTTCTTGCGCGGCAGGCGACCATTTTGGCCGGGTCACATAGTGATAATGGGCCGTGAGATTGGGTCGGTGCACGGCGATACCGGTCCAGGCGTCGTGATGACGACTGTGATCCTTCATGGATTTCCTTACAGGTGTACTCGTACTCCGTAGGTCTTAGGTCGAGGGTAAGAAGAAGGCAGGAAGAAGCGAAAAAAGCAAACAATGAAGCAAAGCAAGGCAAAGTTAAAGTGTAGTTTCAGGATGCAATTTCATTAGCTAAGGTCGTAAAGCTTTCCAAGTCTAAAATAGCTGTTCGCTGACTGCTTTTATAACTGTCCCCCCCGGCGGTTGTAGACGGGATACCCATGGATGAGTCGTCTACGGATATTCCCTCGTAACACAATGCTAGAAAGGAAACATGCTAAAGAGTGAAAGACAGGGGAAACAGTAGCAAACTACAGCCAGCCGTTTGCATCATTATTCGTGGCGTTGGTGGTTAGTCAAAGAAATCGCCGGCCACATGGGGTCTATTTGGGGAGACGGCGATTGGTCCAGGCAAACCGCGCAATCGATGATCGCGGCTGTCTGCCACGCTAGTGCGATGGTTGAGCGATTTATGGCCGTGAATGAAAGCTGTCAGATAAGCCTTAGCGTGGAGTTAGCGGGGGAAAATGGTAAAATGGAAAATACTCTAATAGCAATAATCTCACTAAATTTTTTTTTCTCAATGGAATTCCCGTATTAGCTGAAACCCCCCGAGAGAGAACTCGGCAAATCTGCTGGCGAGGAAAAATCGCGCAGTAACCATGACCACCATCCACGGCACCAAGTGAAAAAAAAAAATCCTGTCAGAGTTCAGTGAGTAATAGTAGCGAGATTACATGCGCCATTTGTTTTTCTCATCATGATGCTATGAGGAATTTATTGTCACCCACTCTTTCGAACTGTGGCGCACCCAAGCTCTTTCTTAGGGCTGGGGCGTGGTCATGTATGGTCACAGTCTATACCCTATAGCTACCCTAGGGTAAACAATGAATTTTCATTGGGTGGGGGAGGATTTAAGTGGTAATATTACGGTAACGGGGGTATATCAAACCGCAGCCATCAGTGAATTCCGTGGTTGCGGCGGGATACCCAACTTTAATATGGCAAGCCCCTATCCTTTTCAGGTACCTGACGTGGTTTGACCATGCCAGGCAGACAATTTCCCAAGGGTTCCATCCCATTGGGATGTGTCTGTGTTGATAGCCACAGTGACAGAGGTCTAAGCCCCCCGGGACATTGCCATGTCCACTGCGTGCACCTGCTGGAATCGGTTCACCTAATGCAGGGCCTCCTCGTGGCTACCTGTCGCGTGGCTCCGCTTCCGTAGGTGATACGAGAGGTTTTTCTGTTCTTTGCTTTTCTTGTCTGCTTTTCTTCTTTTCTTTTTTGCCCCTCTATCTCCTCTTTACCCAGTCTGGTCATAGTTCCTTCTCATTGCGCCTGCCAATTCGAGCTGGTTGTGGCCAACTCGGGTCTAGTCAGTGACTGCATCAAACTACATAAGATCTCTCCCCGGCCGCACATACCACCTTCTTTCTTAACATCCTCTTCTTCTTCCTCCTCCTCCACTCTCGTGGTGCCCATTTGGGTGTTTGGCTGTCTGCCTCTCTTCCTTCCTCGCTAGATTTCTAGCTTCCTTCCTCTCCATATTCCCTCCAAGACAGCTATCACCATGGCCGACAACTCCCCCAACAGCAAGCTCACCGAGGCTGAAACGGAGGTCGACATCGAAGCAGACGACGTGGAGCGGACTGGACGTTCCACCCGCATTACCTTCGAGGATGGTTCGACTACCGATGCTGAGGTCAACCGGTCCATTTATAATCCCCCGGGATTCAGACGCACTCGCTCCCTTAGTCAGGACACAATCAATAGTGCTCGTAGCAGCAGTCAGACTGCTGCTAATGCGAATGCTACCCTCCCCATTGAGTTCCGTACTCTCTCGTTCCAGATCTCCGAGTCCCAGAATGTTCCCAAGGAAGTCGCCCATGAGCCGCCAAAAGAAAAGCTGCCGAACCAAGACTACTTTGAAACCCTCGATTTCCACTCGATAACCCCAGAGAAGCTGTGCCAGGAATTCAACGTTGATCAGCGTACCGGTTTGAGTAGCGATGCAGCTGCTAAGCGCCTCCAGCGGGACGGCAAGAACGTCATCGCCCACCACCGTGAGAACTATCTCAAAAAGATCTTCTTCTATGTCTTTGGTGGTTTCTGCTCCGTGTTGTGGGTGGGAGTCGTCATCTTCTTCATCTGTTGGCGGCCCCTCAGCAATCCTCCGTCTCCTACCAACCTCGCCATGGCGGTTCTCATCCTCATCGTCATCACACTACAAGCCAGCTTTTCGGCATTCCAAGACTGGTCAACGAAAAAGGTGATGAACTCAATCTTGGATCTTCTTCCCTCGGAAGCCCTGGTAATGCGTGATGAGAAGCTGGTACGTATCACCGCGACGGATCTCGTTACTGGTGATATTGTGCAGATCGGCGTTGGAAATAAAGTACCCGCAGATATGCGTCTGCTGCAGACTTCGGGCGATGTTCGGTTCGATCGAGCTATCCTCACTGGCGAGTCTGATGAGATCGATGGTGCCACTGATGCTACCGACGCCAATTTCCTGGAGACTCGCAACATTGCTATGATGGGAACACTCGTTACAAACGGCAATGCCATTGGCGTTGTTGTGTTGACCGGAAGCAATTCGGTTATGGGCCGTATTGCGAAAATGACCGCTGGTGTTAAGCAAAAGCCTACGCTGATCCAGAAGGAGATCACTCGTTTCGTCACCATTATTGTCGTCTTGACAATCTGTCTTGCTCTTCTGATTCTGTTCACGTGGGTGGGATGGCTTCACAAGGATCACCCAACATACATGAGTGTTGTCTCTATGCTGAACAACGTCATGGGGTGCGTGGTGGCCTTCATCCCGGAAGGTGTTCCTGTTGCTGTCGCATTGACTCTCATGACTGTCGCCAAACGCATGAAGAAGACAAATATTTTGCCAAAGGGTCTTGCTACTGTAGAGACCCTTGGCTGTGTCAACGTCATCTGCTCTGACAAGACCGGAACTCTCACTCAAAATCGCATGTTCATCAGGTCTGTCGGTATGGTCGACTGGGAATACAGTCTGGAGGATCTGACATCTGGGATGGAGATGCCCCATGGTCTGAGCAGCCTGATGCGCGCCTCAATCCTCTGCAATGATGCGACATACGACCCTACAACCATGGACCGTCCTATTCACGACCGCATTGTCAACGGCAATGCCACCGATGCAGCTGTGCTACGTCTTGCTGATAGCACGGGTGCTGCATCGCCCAAGAACATTGCTTCATACGACCGCGTCCACCAAATCCCATTCAATTCAAAGAATAAGTGGATGTTGACCATGCACAAGGATCCGACAGATTCACAGGGGTATTTGGTCTATGTGAAGGGTGCCCCGGATGTTCTTTTGCCTCGCTGCACTTCCTACTGGTCGGCAATCCACAATGCAGTCAGGCCAATGGATGAAGATGCTCGCCAAAAGTTTTCTGCCTTTCAGGCCAAGTTGTCTCGTCGTGCCGAGCGTGTGATCGTTCTCTGCCAGCGTCGCTACATTCCCAAACAACAGGTTGGCACGAATGAGTTCAGTGATGAAATTATGGTTTCTGGAGCACAAGACCTGACGGTGCTTGGAATCTTTGGCATTATTGATCCTCCTCGACCAGAAACAGCTCAAACGGTCACTGCATGCCGCCGTGCAGGTATTCGATTCTTCATGGTCACAGGCGACTTTGGTCTCACTGCGGCTGCTATTGCTAAAGATATCGGTATCTACAATGGCGAGGCTGAGCCGGACACTATTGAGGATGTTCGCGCACAAAATGCGAACGAAAAGCCTACTACTTATTCGAGACACAGTCTCCTTCTGGAAGGGACCAGCCTGTCTTCCCTCACGCAAGACGAGTGGGCTATAGTCTGTGATTACCAAGAGATTGTCTTCGCTCGTACCAGCCCGGAACAAAAATTACGGATTGTGTCAGAGCTCCAAGCAAAAGGAAACATTGTCGCAGTCACAGGTGACGGTGTTAATGATGCTCCTGCTCTACGCTCCGCTAATGTTGGTGTCGCTATTGGCTCTGGTAGCGATGTGGCAATTGAAGCCGCTGATCTGGTTCTTCTGGATCGCTTCGACTCGATCGTCGAAGCTATCCGCCTCGGACGACTGGTGTTCCAGAACTTGCAGAAAGTCATCGCCTACCTACTTCCTGCAGGAAGTTGGTCAGAAATCTGGCCAGTCCTCATGAACGTGTTTTTCGGCGTGCCATCTCCTCTCAGCACCTTCCTGATGATTATCATCTGTGTGTTTACCGATCTCTTCGTCTCCCTTTCAATCATCATGGAAAAAGAAGAATTCGACCTTCTCAGTATCCCACCTCGCCGCCCGAAAGAAGACCACCTCATCAATCTTCGCATCTACGGCCAAGCCTATCTCTTCGTCGGTGTTATGGAAGCTTTCAGCGCCCACGCCATGTTCTTCGTGTACATGTGGAGAGCAGCCGGTATCCCCTTCTCCGACCTTGTCTTCGCGTTTGAAAGCTACACCGATGGCTTCCACGGCTACTCGCAGGACGAATTGACCCACTTCAACAACGTCGGCCAATGCGTCTACTTTGTCACGCTGGTCATTATGCAATGGGGCAATGTCCTTTCGGTCCGCAGCAAACGCATGTCCCTTCTCCAGGCTGATCCCATCCGCCCTGCCCGCCGCAACCCCTGGCTCCCACTCGCAATGCTCATTTCTCTCATCATCGCCATCTTTGTCACCGAAGTCCCCGGCATCCAGAGCCTCTTCGATACAGCCTCTGTCCCTATTGAGTACTGGTTCATTCCGTTGGGTCTCGCACTCGGCGTTCTCGTTATGGACGAGTTGCGCAAGGTGTTAGTGCGGATGTTCCCCAAGGGACCGGTTGCGTGGGCTTCGTGGTAGAGAAAGAAAAGCATGGCTGGAGGTTCTTTTATAACGGGGACGGTTATGGCGCTGTGGCAATCTCCTTTCTCATTTGTTTTTGTTCTTTTAACTTGACTCTGGGTGGTGGTTTGCGATTATTGTTATGTTAGCTTTCTCGCATCTGATCGCGTCGAGCCCATTCGCTTGAATATGACTGTTGATTAGACTTGTCTAGGGTGTTACTCTAGGCTAGAAATAGGAAATGTGGACTGGATCCACTAGATTATCACTAATAGACCAATTCAAACAAAATCTCGTACCCCCTCCATTCTTCCCTATAAGCCTTCCACAGAACGTGCTAGACGATCCATCTTAGTCTGTTGACAGGCAGTAGCCATAGCTTTCACGATAATCAAAACCGGCATGAGCTCAACTCGTTCCTCGACGACCATCCCGATATAGTCGCTGATAAAGGTGATGGAAGCGAGATCCTCATCCAGATCCCCATGCTCAGGATTCCCAATGATATCCAAGCAAAGGATAAAAAATGGTATGAACTGGTGCAGTAAGACGAGACTAGCGCGAATCAGTAAAAATCCCCAACGCAAACGAAAGTCTTCGCATACCTTATTCCCCAAAATGCATGGAATGACGGAGCAAGGAGAGCTTGGAATGCCTTTGTGGATTTCCTGGCTATATCGACGGCCTGGTAGGGCAGTATGGGACCCCGGTTACACTTTTTCGATTGGTGGAGGATGATTAGGATCTTGTAGCTGCTAAATAGGACGTCTACGCAGAACCAGATGTCGATGTGATTGGTTACTCTTTGAAGAAGGCCCTCCTGTTGGGAATCGGAATCAGCTAAATGCCTCTGAAGTAACTAGCTGTTTGCTAGTTATCAGTCATCCGAAAAACCTACCGTATCCCAATCCGACATGGCCGATTGGACCTCCTCGATAAAACTATCAATCGTAGCATCGTGGGTGACTGGGTCCGGGTCCGTGCCCCCATCAATCCAATCCAAATACTTCATGACGATAAGATTCAGTCGCATAGAGGCTAGGAAATGGATCTGGATAAAGCGCGACGATTCATGGTCCACGCCGTTGATGGTTGGATCGGGGAAATTGACCTTCCACGATCCTGCGGCGATTAGCCGCGGTTTACCGAATGACATGCGAAACAAGCAATCGGTGCGAAGGAGGTGCCAGAATTCGAAGCGTTTGCGATTTCCCTCCACGGCTTGCTTGTGGGAGGGTGAGTCTGGTTCAAGATCGAGTTGGTCGGAGGAGGGGGAAGTTGAGGTTGAGGGGGAGGGCGTGGCATCTACATCGAAGTATCCCAGTGCTTGGGAGATTTTGCATGCTTCGCGGAGGGCTTTACAGGCTAGGTCGATGTTGCATCCTTCCATTGCCATTGAGAGCTGTGGAGAGATTGTTAGGTTGGGGTTGATTTGCCTTCATAGGGACACTTACCAGGGTTAATGCGGCAAAAAAGTCGGCTGGGGTGTCTTGAGTATTTTTTAGCCAGTCATCGCTTAGAGCGATGCATTTTATGTAAAGACTTCGAATGATGGTGCCTCTTTTCGGAAGGGATTCGGCATCTATCAAGATACCTTGGAGGAGAACGGTGTAGTAGATGATTTTGGAGGTGCTGTCCAGTTTGACATGAGGGATATTTATCAAGTCGGGAACAGAAGATAGGAAAGACTGTTCGAGGGGTATTTTGAAGCCTTCAAATTTGTCACAGATGGTATAGTAATCTGGAGAAGAAGTTAGTTGATATGCAACGGAGGGGAAAAAGAAGCAAAAATATATAAAAAGAAACTTACTGTTAATAAAATTCCTTGCCATATCTTTTGGAACTTCTACTTCAGCTAGTGGATTGATGATCTGCGTGCTTTGCATAAACTCAATCTCCAACAAAGCGGATGTAATTGCGCGCGTGCATTGCTCGTTCTCGAAGAAGCACGATTCAATTGGTCCGAGATGGCATAAGACGTTAGAGAAAAGCATAGACCGGGTGTTTTCGTCTTTCATGCGATCCACGATTTCACGCATTCCAGCTGGGACTGATGGGGCTGGTGATGGATCTTGATGGTTCTCCGATTCGACAGAAGAGACCGACATGGAATCCTCCTCATTGTTTTCATTATTTTCGACGGCTGTGGGATTATTCAAGCCACAATGTTCCTCCAAACGACCAAGGCGATTAAGGACCTCGAGAAGAAGATGTTTTTCAGAGACTTCCGTTCTGCGATAGCTGTCAATGCACTGCTTTGCGTAGGTACCTGGAGCTGGTTCTCTAATTACCCTTGTTTCTTGGTTCGCGGCTTTCGTGATGGGTAAATACACTCAGTCCCCGCGGCTTCACATCTGTCACATTGCGGAGTGACTCGATTACATCGAACCTAGCAGTATTTTTCATTATTCTTCCTGATCTGCCGAGCTGATATGATTGCCAACACTAGATCTATTCCCTTACCTTCTTGGACTGGCAGCGACCGCACTAGTTGAGCCTCAAGTTAGCTTTGCTCAAGCCATGTGACGATATAACGCCCTCACCGAAATAGTAGCTAAGGCGTGCCCTGTACTCATCATGATCTCGGTGACACGTCTCTGTATCTCCTCATTCTAACGTAGATGCAACGGGAAAAAGGCAGAGTCCGAAAGTCCGTAAGAACTTATTCGGGCTCCACTCTTTTTGATTGGATACACAGACCATCTGGTGCTAGTGCGGGTCCGGACTCTCGCTAATACCGAAATACCGAAGGCGATCATGCTGATTCCGGTCTGGACTATTCTAATTTAGGCCTCACCCCGCGCGCCGAGCATGATGACTCCCATTTGGCTCCGTCAGAGCCACGATGACGAGGATTTTAAAGCTGGGGCCTATGGCAATGTCGTAAATCAGCGATACACTAACCCAGTCTGGAAATACCCGTATTATTTTTTAGGCAAATACGAGAACGACTGACCATGCTTTGAATGTAACTACAAAAGATTAAAAGATTTCTCTTTTCCAGATGAATCCCATCTAACTTCTAGACACAAAGAAATTTTTCGCAGCATGGGTATCCCTCAAGATGCCCCCGAAAAAGCTGCGACAGAGCGGCACGACAAATTAGAAGAGTCGCGCTCCTCGTCTCCAGAAGATGAGCAACAACCTGATATTGTCAAGGTCGATGAAGAGTCCAAGGAAGACCCCGACGCGAAGGATGAAAAGGAGAAGCCTGCCTCATTGGGCCCTTATTTTGTATGTCCGAGAAAATCCACTGAATAGAGCTATAGCGGCAGATCTCTAACATCGCCCAGAGAGTCCTTTCGTACCTGACTGTCAAAGATCGCCTCGTCCTCACCGTTGCACTAGGATGTTCGATGGGTTCTGGTGTGGTAAGTTCTGAGCTCCATAGTGCATCTTATTGCAGAACTTGGAGAAAAAAAAGACTAACCTCCCGCCAGCCGTTACCCCTGATGACCATTGTCTTTGGAAAGCTGGTCGGCAATTTCAGCGATTATTTTCTTCCTGACTCGACAACAACCGAAAGCGAATTCAAAGCTTCGGTCAGTCAACTAAGGTCAGTGAAAATAACTACTACTCATTTTACATTGTGTGTCTGACTCCTCAAAGTCTGTATATTGTTTATCTCTTCATCGGCAAGTTTGTCTTGACCTATTTTTCCATGGTAAGTTAACGAAAGCGTCGGCGACTTTATTGATTGGCAACCACAAGACAAGCTGACCATCTCGGATTGTAACCATAGTATTGCTTCCGTGTCACCAGCCTCCGAGTTTCAGCAGCGTTGCGATTGGAGTACATGAGCTCACTCTTCGCTCAGCCTATCAGCAAACTGGACCAAGTTTCAGTTGGTACAGTGGTCAATGCAATCACTACATCCTCCAATTCGATCCAGCAAAGCATCTCCGACAAGCTAGCCATCCTATTTCAATCGATCGCACTTTTGATTTCCGCATATGTTGTCGCCTTCAAATACTCATGGGCTCTCACCCTTGCCACGAGCTCGGCGATTTTGTTCATCATCATCGTTTGCTCCCTGACAATCCCATCCATCATCAAGATTCAGCAAACAGTGGACAAAGCGAATGAAAAACACTCTTCAATCGCAGCAGAAGTCTTTGGCTCTATTCGTACAGTCATCTCCCTCGGTGCTGAGGCTCCACTTGCCACAAAGTACCGCCAATGGGTCGAGGAGTCTCGAAAAAGGGGAAAGGGCATGGCGATCTTTATGGGGCTCCAGCTTGGTTTTGTCTTTTTTGCGATGTATGCCAGTTACTCTTTGGCATTCTGGTTGGGGCTGAAGCTCTTCCAAGAGGGTCATATACCCAACATTAACACTGTCATCACGTAGGTTAACATCCTGGATTGGCTTTTCTTCTTTTCACCACTAATAGCGATCCGCAGCGTCTTTTTCTCGGTTATGCTTGCAGTCAGCGTTTTGGGAAGTATCGCATCGCCACTAATGATCGTCTCTCAGGCAGCAAGCGCAGCAGTCTCTTTCTTCGAGATAATCGACGCGGAGAGAATCGTTGCTGGCGGAGACCGCGACGAGGATGCCCTGGCTTCGGGGGATATAGTCTTCGACAGCGTGCAGTTTTCATACCCTTCTCGACCTGACACTCAAATTCTTTTCGGCCTCGATGCACGATTCAAGAAAGGCAAGACTACAGCAATAGTCGGCCCATCGGGATCAGGTAAAAGTACTATCGTCGCACTCACGGAGAGATGGTATTCCCCAGAACAAGGGAGTATTTCCGTGGGTCCACGCAATATCGCAGAGTTAGATCTCAAGTGGTGGAGGTCTCAGATTGGTCTTGTACAGCAAGAGCCATTCTTATTCAATGATACGATCTTCCGGAATGTCTCCTTCGGATTGGTTGGTACCAAGTGGGAAAACGAGCCCGACTCGGTGAAAGCTGAACTGGTCGAAAATGCATGCAAAGAAGCATTCGCTGACGAGTTTATCGATCGGTTACCAAAGGTATGGAAGGTGTCCAGTCCCTCATGTTCATTGCTAAACGGTTTTAGGGATACGAGACGATCGTGGGTGAGAACGGGACGAAATTGAGTGGCGGTCAAAAACAGCGTCTAGCCATAGCTAGGAGTATCATCAAGGAACCGACTATTTTAATTTTGGATGAGGCAACTAGCGCAATCGATGTGCGAGGAGAAAAGATAGTTCAAGCTGCCCTCGATCGTGTCTCCAGGAATCGAACGACCATCGTGATTGCCCACCGATTATCCACCGTTCGACGAGCTGATCAGATCATTGTCCTCCGGGGAGGTATGAACATTGAACAAGGAGCCCACGAGGAGCTCCTTGCGATGGAGGATGGTCTTTATCGAGGTCTGGTCAATGCACAGAGGCTGGATAATGCTGCAGATGATGAAGCAGAGGCAGTCGAAATCACGGAAGCCTTGAAGGAAGAGCTTGACCGTTCAATTACTGCTACACACGAGGAGGCACAAGATGAGAAGAAGAAGGCAAAGACTCGTGGATTTTTCACAAGTGTTGGGCGTTTGGTGTATGATTCCCGTAACCACTGGCCGTTCTTCCTGCCGGCAATATTAGGCATTCTGGGCGCTGGTTGTAAGTATCCCCCCCTACCCCCCAATGTCTCTGTCCCTGGCTAAAAAGTGGAACAGCTGCATACCCGATTCAGAGTTGGCTTTTCGCAAAGCTTATCCAAGTCTTCACCTTCACCGGCCAAGAACTAACCGACGCTGCCAATTTCTGGTCGTTATGGTTCTTTGTACTCGCTTTGGGAATCGCAGCTTGTTATGCTGCAGTCGGCTTTGCGGCCAACAGACTTTCCAATGTCAGTCACTTCGCAACCCCAAAATTTCATCAAAGCTGACAGAAACCTAGGAAATCGCGTATAACTGCCGGACGGAATACTTCGAAAACATTCTTAGAAAGCCTGTTCCATTTTACGATCTGAACGACAATGCTTCCGGCTCTCTGGTTTCGCGTCTAGCGACCGATCCTAAGCAGATTCAAGATCTGATTGGTCTAAATGGACTTTTCCCACTCATTTCGCTATGCAGTATGGTAGGATCCATTGCAATCGCCTTTTCATTCGGTTGGAAACTCAGTCTTGTCGCTACCTTTGCCGCTCTTCCTTTCGTCTTCCTTGCTGCATACATGCGTATTCGCTACGAGCTGGAATTCGAATCCATGAATGCTGCCGTGTATTCGGGTAGTTCTCAATTCGCAGCGGAAGCCATCGAGGCGTTCCGTACAGTTTCAGCACTTACTATGGAGGATTCTATCTTGAAGCGATACTCAGTACTTCTGCACGAGCAGCAGCACAAAGCTTTTCGCAAAGCCTGGCTGGCGACTCTTGTGTTCGCTTTCTCTGATAGCGTTGAGCTTTGTGCCATGGCGCTTACCTTCTGGTACGGTGGTCAACTGCTTGCATCCAGAGAGTATGAGCCTGTTTCCTTCTATATTGTCTACATGGCTATCATTCTAGGTGGACAGCAAGCGGGTCAATTTTTCAGCTATGGGCCCAACATTGCGCAGGGAACGGCTGCAGCAAACAGAATGCTGGACTTCCGCCCCGGTCTGAGCGAGTCTGAAAATGTTTCGGAGGAACCGAAGATTGATCAATCCGAGCAGAAAGGCGCTCATATTGAATTCCGCCAAGTTGCTTTCAAATATGAATCGCAGGAGAACCCGCTATTCACAGGCCTTGATGTCACCATTGAAAGCGGCCAATTTGTTGCTTTTGTCGGGGCATCAGGTTGTGGTAAAACATCGACGATCTCGATGCTTGAGCGATTCTACGATCCTTTCAAAGGGACGATTCTTCTGAATGGCAAAAACATCACGTCTTTCGACACAGCTTCGTACCGCCGGTCTTTGTCCTTGGTCGCCCAAGAACCACGTCTATTCGAAGGCACAATTCGGGACAACATCACTCTTGGACTGGAAAGTTCAGAGTACACAGAAGACGAACTGGTACAGGCATGCATCGATGCCGAAATCCATGGATTTATCACATCCCTGCCCGAGGGGTACGCTACAGAGCTAGGGATCAAAGCTCAGACAGCCTTGAGTGGTGGTCAACGACAACGACTATGCATTGCGCGTGCATTATTACGGAAACCTACTCTCCTCCTTTTAGATGAAGCAACATCCAGTCTTGACTCACAGTCGGAGAAGGTTGTACAAGCTGCCCTTGAACGACTAGCCAGCCGAAGGAGCATGACGATCGTCGCGGTTGCACACAGACTAGCAACTATCCAGAAAGCGGATGTTATCTTTGTTTTTGGGGAGAACCAGAATGGCAGTGGATCCAGGATTGTTGAGCACGGATCGCACCAGGAACTGCTCCGCAGTAAGGGAATGTACTGGCAAATGGTTAGTATTCATATTTTCACCTCTTTCAGTCGCCATATACTAACATTCAAACTTCTAGTGCCAAGCAAGCGGGCTGGATAGGTAAACTAATCCAAAATCTCGACTCCTCTCTTCAATCTCGAAACTTCACGCCCCTCTATTCTCTCTCGACTCCTCTCTAATACTTCTCTACTCAACTCTTACATCCCAGCTCTTTTTTCATCCACCATACTGTATATAATAACTCACATATAATAATGTTATGACTGCATCGGGTTCATGATTACACTCCTTCAGAATAAAAGTTACCGTCTACCTCCACAAAAAACTATCTTCGAGCGCAGTTTCACCACGCTCCTTCGCACATTTGGTCATATTTAGCTCGAGGAGTGACGGCAGCAATGTGGGCATATCTATGTAAGTAGAATAAGTTTAGAAAATACTAAGCGTTGATCGTTAAGTGTCATTTTCTTTCGCAAACCATAGAGAGCCAGCAGTCTCCGGTGTCAAAACTATGGGAATAGTTATCAGCTTGACAATGGACTCATAAGATTGGGCTACGAGATATTTTCCCTGTCCAGAAGGTGTTTGGAAGTACCATGGGCACTTGGGAAAAGTGATGAGAAAGTGAAGAGTCTGGGTTGATTGCTGGACCTGTGCTTCAGAGCAGTTATCCTCGGCCTGTTGAAATGAACCCGATGCCTCAGTGGCACAAGCGCGATGGGGCATACTAAGGTGGGGAATGTAGGTCAGATTTTTGTAGAAGCACCTGGCAGCCCTGAAGGTTGGGGGTTTCTTAAGCGCGAAACCCTTTGAACAACTGCATGGAATATGTGGCGATGTCGTTTTTGGTCCAAATATATGAAGGATTTCACCTCTAATGCTGGGGTGAAAGACACAATCCGTAAGGATAAATGCGAATCTCAAGACGGCTAAATGGATTATTGCCGGGTTGGCTATGCCGATCCATTCGGTTTCGGGGAGGTGGTGGGTTTAAGGCTGCCGATCTCGGGTAAGCATTCGTGACGAGGCGGGGCTCCGATATTGCGAGAATTCGCTTCGGGATAAGTCCGGGGTGCGCTCATGCGGGTTCGGCTGCCGTGGGGGTCGGGGTCGGTATCAATGACGGATAGGATTCAGAGTGAGAAAAGTTGAAAATCAATCGGCATCCCCTTTGCATGCTCGGCGTGCATAAAAAGATAATCTTCAGTCTTTCGGACCGGCTTTGCCCGGAGAATTCTGATATCCCTTGAACAGGCCAATATCTCTCGACAATTGGCTTCTAGCAAACGGAACAGTATTAATCAGGATCATCACCCCAGATACCATAAAGAGTCTCGTGCATCAAGGCTACTCCGGAGCTAAGCTCTTTGGCACCAAGGCCCTGGCGGGACTTGACTAACATCCAGATCAAGGAACGAATCACCATGTTCGGAGAATAGCCGACCAACCAACCCCGCTTAACTGGGCCTTTGAAATCTTTGAACTCAATTGCCGCTTCCCTTGACGAGATGTGCAATTCAAGGCTGCAGGCTATTCGTTTAACCCGAGTTAACGGGGGCATGATGTAACACGGCACCACCCCATATTATATCTGTGGGGGTTCACGTCGGAAAATACCGCACGGTACGTGCTATTGGGCAGGTAAACTAGTATAAAAGGGCCACCCCGGTTCAAAATATTTTTCTGAACAAGCGTTGCCTCGACGAACAGCCATGAATTTTTGGTTTCTTACTCTTTGGGTCACCTTGGCTGCGGCCTGGGTTGACAACCAAGGCACTACATGCACCCTATACCCGGAATCGCTTGTTCATCATGGACAGGCTGTTGATGACTCGCCATCTATCCAGCAGGCATTTGACTTGTGCGGCACTAACGGCACTGTCATTTTCTCCAAGAACGTATTCCACGTCAACAGCGTTCTCAACACAACCAACCTACTGAACTGCAATGTTCACCTGCGCGGAGAATTGCGCTTCTCCGACAACCTCCCATACTGGAGAACCCATTCCTACAGTGTCGTTCTGCAAGACCAAGTCACTGCATGGTTGTTTGGAGGCACCAATGTGAACTTCTATGGCGAGGGTGGCTTCTACAACGGCAATGGTCAAGCTTGGTACACTGCGAACAGGAACGAATCGAACCAGCCCGGACGCCCCATGAGTTTCACTGTCTATAACTCGACCAACTTGCTTGTTGATGGTCTGAAGGTTCTTCAACCTCAGTTCTGGGCTACATTTGTGTGGGACAGCAAGAATGTCTCCTTCACCAACCTGTTCGTGAATGCCACCAGTGACGACCAGTGGGGCACAATGAACTGTGATGGTTGGGATTCTTGGAAGAGTGACACTCTCCTTGTCGAGAATGCCACTATCATCACTGGCGACGACTGCCTTGCAGCAAAGGGAAACACCACGAACCTGCTCGCCAAGAACATCTACTGTGAAGGTGGTACCGGAATCACGATCGGTTCTATCGGACAGTATCCCGAGACCCCTGACTATGTCCAGAACTCGACGTTCGAGAATGTGCACATCAAGAATGCGATGGATGGAGCTTATATCAAGACATGGCAAGGAACACGCATCTACACTCCCAGCAACGGAGACTGGGGTGGCGGTGGAAGCGGCTTGGTCAAGAACGTCACCTTCCGCAACTTCACCATGGAGAACGTCGGACTGCCCATTCAGATGTCGCAGTGCGTCTACTCAGCCAGCTCTAATAAGGGCTGCAACACCTCCAAGCTCCAGATTGAAGACGTCAAGTGGCAGGATATCCGGGGCACATCGCGCTTCAACATCGCTGCCTCTCTTTACTGCTCGGATGAGCGTCCCTGCTCCGGAATCTCTTTCGATAACGTGAACATCACCAGCATCAACGCTACCAAGCACCTCCCGTACTATGGTACCGATGTTCAGCACGAGATCTACCAGTGCACCAATGTCCTCGACAGAAAGAAGACCGGTGTTCCTTGCAACCAGGCCGCCCCGAGCAACTTCAGCCAGTGGATTTATGGAAATGTCGACAGTTCCGGTCTGGCGACCCTTGGCAGCTATGAGGATAATGTCCAGAACTGATATGAAAATATCTTGATGAAATGATAGACTGAATTGTTCTATATTGGAAAAATGCACTATCGCACTTTTGCATGGGAATAAAATTTAGAATGAATGAAATTAATGTTGCTCAGGCTAGATGTATTATAGATTTGCTCGCCGTTAAATGAAAAATGTTCGTGTATAGTAATTTGCAATTTATTTCCCAAGGAAATCGCTGTTCAAGTTGCTGCTCAAGAGTCAAGACCATTGCAATATTTCAGCCCTTATGAGATGGGCGTTAGGATTTCGTTATTGGTCAACGGATTCGGCCCACACCATCCGTACAGATCGCATCGGCATTGGGCTTCCGTGGCACAACTTGAGAGTAGGAAGCAAAATTAGTATACAGTTTTTTTTCTTCCCAAAAGAACGAGCAAGAGGACTTACTAGACAGCAGGCATGCCAAAAATTACATGCCAAAGCTTCTCAATCAACCACCCAAGGCCGTAATTATCTGTGATATCCGTTGTCGCAATCCAATTCAAGATACGAATATAGTCCTCTAAAGGTCTTTCCAGGATTCTTTCGCGACTGACAGCAAACTGAGCACAACATTGATGGCCTATGTCCTCAGGGGTCTCACTCGGAGGGATTCTGAGAAGTTCCCAGAGAATCTCAGGTAAGTTATCGATCATGTATTGATAATCCTCATCGACGCCTGCGGGGAAGGCCTGTCGAATTGTACTCGGGCATCCAGGTCGGTTCGTGCACCGCAAGTTCACATAACCATTGATGCTCACTGCCTCGTATCGAAGATTGGCAATCACATTCCGAGTAGTTGGGCCTGCGACATCGTTGTGCCATTGTTCGGGCCGGCCATGAATGAAAAGTGTATAAGGTGCAAGACGATGGTAGTTGTCAATAATGTAGGTGAGGTATGCGCTTGCTTCATGACCTCTTCTGGAGTAAGGTACGAGGAAATCATCACTTGGATTTTCATCTAGGGAGTAGAGATATGCAGTACAGCGACTACCGAATAGCTTGTTAGCGATGACTCGAACAACAGGATGAGTGGTAGAATATAGCATACTAGTCATCGCAGAAGTCGTAGATCCAGTCGGTGTTTTCCGAGCCTGCCTTAGCAACCACGATGATCACATCCTCGGCCGTTTCATGTGGTGTGAAATAGGGTTGTAGTGGATTATCGATCATTTGATTAAATGGTGTAGTCCCGATCTCATCCATAAACTGGTCATCCTCTTCATCCGGGTGGAAGACATCCGTAAGTTTGGCCAGAGGAATGTTCACCACTTGTGAGTCTGAGAGAAGGTGTTATCGTCAGTGTAACTGTCCACCAGGATAATGTATGACTTAAACGAACCCCCGGAATGAAAGCCTTCGCTCTGAAGTCGCTCAGCTTGGACCCTCACTGCCTTCGACACCCACTCTGTCCGATCTGGCATATAATAGCGAATGGCGAGGACGGTGACCGGCACCATCAGTAGGAGGATGATCCTCTTGAGGCCTTGTACTGGCTTTCGGAAGGGCATCATGAAATAATATGGTGAGCTTCCCCTGAACATAATAAAAGGCAAGGACGTGCCCAGCCGTCAGAAATGATCACCTCGATAACTGGTTGTCTGAACGGAAGCATTGGAGTGATAAAGGAATCCCCCTCAATCACATATTTGTTCCCCCGGCTGGACGTTTTGGGATTCCCGTCGCGCAATCGTCGTTTGTAGAAAGCCTCCAGGCTATCTATCTCCACCGGAACGTTTCGAGCCACGTTTGTTGACGAAAGCGGACGGATGTAACGCATCAGCTCATATCTAGACCATGGGTGACAAATCGTCCAGTGCAGGTAAAATTGATTTTCATTGGTGTATTCATCGGGGATTCGACTCCATCGATTTTCTATGGGATTGTCGGGGGAGAGAGGTACGAAGAAAATGTTCCTTGCCCGACGGGGCTCATCGTTGCAGCAACATCAACATCGTTTTCTCCAATCCCTTTCCCATGCTGTTCTTTGATTTGCCCAGAGTACCCCTCGGCTTTCCGGATATTAATCGAAATAGCTATTCTTTTCTCGAAAATCAATGATTGTACCTAAAATATTGAAAGTAGACAGGGAAGAGTAAGAGACCTGGATGGGGCAAAGTGGTCAGTGCCGTTTTCGGCCCGAAGCGATTCGGTCGGGTCGCCGCAATGACAGCTTCGGCGACATCCGAGGGAGACACGCGGAACCCGGAATTCACATCTTTCAGTTTCTTCTTATCTCTTAGATGTGATATTTGCATGCTTCCAGGGTGCCCAATGATCAGATAGATCTTGTGTCAGACCAAATATACTTTGCCAAGCCGGCACCGCGAACAGTTTCCGATCCATGAACCTCCACAGGTTATCGCTTCATACTACAGAGGGAACAATTTAAATAGAAACTCAGGTATTTTGAGATTATATTATGCATACTAATTATTATTCGTATATTCACTTAATTAACTGAATCCATAGAGACATGCTCCTAATGCGAATGATTGTAACGGAATCTTTTTCCACGGTCGCAAGGGGATAATTTCTCCTGCATGGTATGGCATGCCCCAGTAGATGCTGTAAGGGTACTTTCGTCGACGAAAGCGCTCGGCGAGTGAGAAAAGGAGCTTCCGTGAATAAACAAGCTGCTAGAGAGTTAGCCAGATTTTTCCGCTCGTCTCAATATTGTATAGAACTGACCTGATCTCAACTTTGATGTTTATTCTTCGACGTTGTAGATTCTCCACGAGCGAATGTAGGGGATTTCGATATCCGGATTCGTGCAGGTATTGTTCAGGAGGACTTTGCTTGGTCCTTCGCAATGCTCAGAGAGGTAGCCCCGTACCTCTACACCCTCGTCGCTAAAGCTAGCAGCGTAGGAGTAGGCCCTCTGGCCCTCATCGAAATTGATGCAGAATTGTTCGCCGAGTCCCTCGGTGGTGAAGAACATTTGACCATATTGGGGCGAGGCTCCGCAGCTCAATCCATCCCACGCATCGAAGTACCACCACGCGGGATTTGCGGTCCCAAGAGCCACCAGAAGGGAGAGCACAACGACGCGCATGGTTGAAAGAATTGGCCGTTTGACACAGCCTGGGAAATCCGATGGCAGATCGGTGCAATTCTTTATATATCATGGCCTGACCCAAGACGGTTTCCGCATTAAGCAGCGGGACCACAATGTGGTCTCCCAACCCTGGTTGGAGCACGACTCCTGATATCATGGTAGTATCCCATGGAACCTACCTTTTCTGACATATACTAGGGCGAGTACCTACCTTAGGTAGCTTTCAAGTACGATGCTCAGTTTTCGAGGTACTCTTCCATCTCAATGCCATGAACTGGAGTCCAAAATCCGATGGTTGTGGCATATTTAGTTGATACCCGTTGTCATTGCGCTCCCGAACAGAAATATTTTTTCTTCAAAGTTTCAACCATAGTTTAATTGCAATTTGAATGCTCAGGCCTTTTTTCACTTGCTTCCTGACGCTGTTCGGCCGTATTCGTCTTCCTATTGGCTCATATCACTACTGACTGTCCCAAGCGTATCCCTTGTGACTCGACCCTCACGCCTCGATCGCTCATACCAGCAAAAAAATGATCTTTTGTAGTATAGTGTGTGAAGCCTTAAATACATCGAAGGGTATAGTAAAAAATCATTCTTATCTGAACATATAGCTCCTGATACAACCATATTGAACGTAATGTCAAATTATCCGATGGATTGTCATCAACAGCTGGATATTCGCCCTGCACCAGCAAGCCCCAAAAAGATTCAGACTGATCTCCATCAAAAAAAGATCTACCTAGAGTCTCATCTAGGTTGAAACGATCAAAAGGGCCTCTTGTCAATGTAAAAACTCTGTGGCCTAGATAATTCCACGATGCGACCGCGCTAGACACGTAAACAAAGGCCTGACGCGATGCGGCTCATCAGGCAACCTGTCTTACCAGTTATAATAAACACGGCCACAACCCTATCAGAAGCACTTTAGACGTGAGAATATAACTCGGGAGTGAAAGCAACATCTACTCCTGTTGAACACCATCTGAGCAGCGACATATCCTCTCAGAACCAATGGAGCATCCCAACACACCGGCCCTGACGAAGGCACTGGCGGTGCCGGAGATCCTGACTTTAGTCTTTCAGGACCTGGACATGCAAACACTACTCGTTTCAGCCCAGCGAGTCTGCCATTCGTGGAGAATCATCATCAAGGAAACGCCATCCCTACAAGAAAAATTATTTCTAAAACCAAGTGGCGAGAAAAGCAAAAATCGACCGCGAGTTTTCAACCCGCTTTTGGCGACCAAATTTCGCACAATAATCCCAACAAACGACAGACCCATAAGCAAAGTGTCCGATTGTGTCGACCTCACAATGCTTGATATGGTCACCTATCCGGAGATACAATCTGCATACATACGTCCTGAAGCAAGCTGGCGCCGTATGTTGACTCAACAGCCACCAGCATTTACACTTGCTTCAATCGACTCGTATCGCGATCGACAGGGACTCCGGCTCATGAGATCGAAGAGGCCCCGTCAGAATGAGGGTCTGCGCATGGGGACTTTATTTCAATTGGTTCTGTCCAAACCAGGCCATGTCTTCGAGACCGGTGTCTCTGTCTTCTTTGGAGGACCATCACCAGTCAACACGCCGTTCTTCAATTCTGGCGGTACTTTGGAGGAGTCATATGTAGATATTGTCGCTAACAATGATGTTATCCTATCGGCAAAAGTAGATTTGGGTACGGCCATGCAAGAAGAAGATACAGTGACGAGAGATTTCCTTTATTTTGCTTTCCAGGACGCAGGACTGTTTGTCGATAACTTGACGGCGGGGAAATATGAACCTGACTTTGAACGTCTTTGACAATTCTTTTTGTTTCTTCAAGGCTCTCATCTACGATCCTCGACACTTTTGCGTTTGGGAGGGACTCTTTTTTGCCTCGAAGCGCGCGCTAGGGATAGATCTATAGTCTCATCAATCTATTTTCGGATACGGGGGTGTGGGAAACAGTTAGAGATGATCTTATTTACGAACTATCGCGTAGATATGATTAAGAATTCAAATCGACCATTGAACTCTGCCTCTTCCACCGCTTACAGTTGGGGATCCATAACGTCCCCGATTCGGAAAGCTTTTCCATCTCAATGTACACGAACCCGAAGGTGGTGATGCTTGGACTGGGTGGTTGTGATCTTTGAACAAGAGATATCATCTTGGTATTCCAGATAAGAGTAAGTTATATCTTGACATACGGAAAGGACTTCAGGCGATAATTTTGTGTGCTGGCCATCTTGCGCTGCCCGCTATTCTCGGGTAGGCTAGTGAGGGCGTCATCTCGCAAGTGCTTGACAAACTCTGCATCGCGTTGCGTGACTTGTGGCCGATAATGAGGAGTGTCCCCATATGGACTGGAAAGAAGGGAACGCTGTGCGCGTAGTAGATTATCGTCGGTCCACGGTTCGGGCGGTTGATTCGCGTCTCGCCAAGCCGTACCCATTTCCGTAGTTTTTGGGATCGCATCGGATGACTGACTTGGTCGCTTTCATTTCGCCCAGATCAACCGCAAAACCTCCGCGGTGTAGGGAGTGCTCTGATTCAATCGACCATGGCTTGGCGTTGACAAAAGCGATTCGTACTGGGCCATTGTACGTCAGTTTCGCATGGAGGAGCGCGGTATTCTGTCCGCAAACTTGGAACCAGGGAACATATAATAGTGTCCAAAGCCGACGACTGTCGGGATCCCGTGAAACCAACCTATGATAGTCGGTCCAACACCCAGGACCATTGTAGGGTAGGTGTCATCTCTTCCCTCAGGAAGTACTCTCGGCAGCCATGAATCTTCAGCTTCTTTCGAGCAAGTATGAACGCTCACTCTTGATGCTCCAGTACCCATGAGAATGTTCCTCTGTGGCATATTTGCATCGTGCAAATCAGGCGAGAGGAGAGTATTCTCCAGTCTCATGAGGGTTTCGGGAATATTGCGATAATATCGGGGTAAAATTCAATTGTGGATGAGGATATTGAGAAGGAACAGGACGAAGTGGCTACCAGAATATTATTCACTAATGGTGTCTTGGAAAGCGCGAATGAAGTGTCGCGACTGCTAGATCTGGTAGGTATGGCTGGTGGCAGCATCGTGCCTGCCGTCTACAGTATAGCAATAGCCCTAACTTGAGGGGATTTGGGTAGTCATCAAAATATTGGATCAATCTGATCAGAGGCTTCTTCTAGCTTCATCTCGCATTGAACTTCTCTCCTTCACACTTTTTTTTGGTGATATTTTTTGTTACACTCGTCTTTCTTTCGTTCTTTTTTGGTCCCTTTTTTGCTTTTTCCAATTGTCCCTTTTTACTCACAGGGCGACTGCTTGGCATTTGCCTCTAACTAATTCCCCGCGGGATGACAGCCTATTTCCTTCTTGCTTCAGCCCATCTTACTCATCAATTTGAACAAAACGATCGCATGCCTGAAAAGCGACTCAGTATAAGTGCTAAAATGGGCAGGCTCCAAGAGCTTCTGTAATTCCATACATCGTTAGTATACGTAGCAGCACAAATTGATGTATAGAGGAACTTCATACGGTGAGTACAAGTATTGTCCGTATAATACCCGGGGACAAAGCAGTCATAGAAGTTAGCGTAATCCCAAGCACTAGATGGTCACAAATCGTGTTAGTATACGGGATATTTCCAAGTCCCATCGAAGCTACTCACGCAATGCCCCCCACCGTCTCGCCATACAAAAAGCAATTGAAGTGCTGCCAAGTGGAGCCTTCGAAAGAGGTCACGACCCAGTTCGACATTCCATTCCAAGTACTTGCGTGAGTAGGCCAGTAGTGACAGTCAACAGTAGTTACAACATGAACGATCTCACAGACCAGCTCATTCTCTTTCACAAGACCTGAATGTGCTGCTCGATCGCTGCGCTTGGATACTGCATTTGCATCCCGTGATTCAACTGCACGGTGAGTATCTTGTGATGCCGCGTTGGCTGAAAGTGCGAGCAATGCACCAGTCAAGATAGAGATACACTTCATGTTGATGAGGATATCTTGTTTATCAATGGAATGGGGGTTTGAAGTTGAACAGTCGGCGTGAGGGTAGTTTAAAATCGATTATTGTAAGGACCTCAGGTGGACGGCTTCGTTGCTCCTTTTTATAACTCGTCAACCCCATGAGGATTATCTATCATCGTGAGATATATGAGAAAAATAGAAGTATCACATGCAAAGAAAGTCCTCTCGTATTGTTTGGAGTCAAGGTAACGTCACACAAAAAGATTAGAAGAAGTAAGCCATGACACTGGATGAGTTGGTTTCAAGCTTTCTAGCCTGAAACCTAAAAATACGAGTCAATGCTTTCATGATGTAGGCAGCATATCAGAGTGTAATTTTTTGAAAATTTGAGAGGTTTGGTTCCACTGTCGAGAAATAAGCAACCAGAGTTATGAAAAAGCAGCACCACTAACTTGAACGGATGGCTTAGTAGAAGGACCTAGTTGTATTCCTTTGAGATTTTTCTTGAGTCAGCTTGTTGGAAGACATTTCTATCGGATAGATTTTACTTGTAGATGCCTTTCCGAATAAGAAACGAGGTAAATAGTATTTTTACGGGCGGGCTGTATTAAACGGGCAGACGAATGGCTCTGGAGCCTCATAGTTTCTTACCGGTGAGTTCCGGGGTCAAGTGATATCAACACAATAGACGAAGGAATGCAAAGAAACCTGGGTCCTGAAAATGGGAAGGTTGGATTATTCCCCGGAGAAAAGTTTCGTACTGGGAATATTCCACTTGAGCATGCTGAGGTTACTATCACAAGAGGGACCGCCACTGGGAACGGTTTGCATCATGACTGGTGTCGGAAAAGACATTTTGCCTCACTGTTCAAGACCCACGCCTTGTGAGCTTGGAGAATCAGCCTGCGTCTTGGATATGAATTTAAATATCCTCAAGAAAGCTAAATGATATGATTTGACTTGTGTGTGAATGTAAGACCGAACAGTGAATAGTTATAGTTCGTTTCGGGCCAATGAAGAGCGTCGAACCTTTGGGTGTGGAATGAGCTAAGCCCCTTTGGGACGGTGTGCTGCAGGAAGGAGCGAATGATCGGTTCTGGGTCACGTGACCTAAGATCCACGGAGAGTGGTTGAAGCAGACCATTCATTACTCACTTTCTCATACCTAGTGAACCAACTCGCTGAATATGCTCGTTCAAATTATCCTCATTCCTTACATCCTAATCCTACATCCCGAACTTAGTCATTCAACACCCTCATCGAACTCAGACTGACCATCTCCATCGCTCAAGCATGTCTTCTGATCCCTTTGATGGCTTGGATTGGGTCGAAGAGATCTTTGGCTACGAGCCTCGGTGGACCTACGAGCCTGAAATCGGTGATATCGAACGAACGATCCAATCCCTCTACCCGTCATCCGAATCTCGAGTCGAATTTCTTACCCAAGGCGCCTTCAATAAGGTTTACCAGGTACAACTCAATCATGAAACCTTCATCATGCGCGTTTCCCTTCCTGTCGACCCCATTCGCAAAACCAGAAGTGAAGTGGCTACCGTGGACTGGGTTCGCCGCGTGACAGACATCCCCCTGCCCAGGATCCTCACCTATGATTCTTCTCGTGAAAGTCCGATCGGGTTTGAATGGATCCTCATGACAAAGATCCCCGGAAAGCCACTTGAGGGTTTATGGACCAATCTACCACTTGATGCAAGAACAAACTTGGTCAGGAAGATTGCGGGGTTCCAGGCTTCTCTGTGGAGGAATAAGCTCAAGGAATTGGCAACATCTACCCATCAAGGATTACCACCGTAAGGAAGGCAGACTCGTCGACCAGCTCTCTGGAGGAAAGGTCCACTCGGCTCAAAAAGACTTATCGTTCTGCCCACAAAAACGAAATCAAGAGTCGTTTCAACTTCCGTTTTCTTCGAACGCTGGCCAAACAAACCGGAGGCCTCGCAGCAGCTGGTGCCCTAGGATCCTTGAGAAATCCCATGCCCAAGACAGGAAAGTTTTCTCTCGCGGGTTTTTCTGGGGATCTCGCGTCCGATACAATGTCAACAGAGGTCCCTTTTTGTCCAGTCGGGAATGGATTGAAACTCGCATTGCTTTCTAGCTTCGAGACAAGACCATCGCAAAGGCTATTATCCTGGTGGATGGATCTTGGTCCACAGAAAAGATCAGGGAGGAACTGATCAACGGCATCCTGGACATCTGGTCGAATGCCCCTGTCTATCCCATTGGGATAGTCAGGAAGGATGATGAAGGAGGCAGGTCATCTTGTTTGAATATTCAGTTAGCATCATGAAATGCCATTTACCAAATGTCCTTCTTACCCGAGATCAAACCGAGGTAACACATTCACTATTTACTCTACATCTCTAACCAAGCTAATCTTCCAATTTGCGATTTATCTTCAAAGTTCCCGTCTCGCAAGCTGTAATTGAGTACCACGCGTGCAAAGATCCTGGCCCGCGAGAATATGAGAAGGAGCTTGAAGTCGACCTTGACTCCTCCGGGTTTATCGCTTCATCATTGAAAAACCGGGAGTTACTGTCCCATCGGGGGAGAGTTTTTTTTTTTTTTTTTTTTTTTTTTTTTTTTTTTTTTTTTTTTTTTTTTTTTTTTTTTTCTTTTTTTTTTTGAACAGCAGGCAAGCCATGCAGGTATAGCGAGAAGATGAACTCCCACGTTATCGATCCAGCAAAGAGAAATCATGGTAAAGACACTGATGACCCTCGACCTTCTCGGCTGTTCCAGTAGAGACTTGTGACACCGGTAATTGGAATCAAATGCTGGACGTATCGGCATAGTAGCAGTGAAGCTAGCTCTCACGCCGCTTGGAAAATGTTCTCCAGGTCGAATGCGAATTCTGATGCCCCAGTGAGATTGTGTACGGTGTGCGTAGCCTGGTTGAGAGACTGAAGACCATTATTTTCCACTGCCGGAACAGATATTTCGGCACGAAGGTACTCAACAGGGAGAATTGCAAAGGCTTTGTTATTCTTGAGGCCGACAACGGAGATCAAATTCCACGAGGTGCTCACTGACGCGTTTCTGGATGGGAAAACAAGCTGGGGGGGGGGGGAGCTGCTAGTCCCAGCGAAAGTGGCCATGGGGATAGCAAGAAGCCTCTCGATTGGGGTAGTAGATAGGGTAGCACAACGCGTCGGGGTCGCAAATATTCTGTTTGGTCCGAGACGAGCGTTGGATGGAAGGGGAAGACAATGCGTGGAAGGAGTCCAGTGGGTGCGCTTGCTTGGAGATCGGGATTATCGAACACGCCATAGTACATTTTCTTAGTGTCTTCACTTCCTCGTGGTGTTTCATACCTTCTTCGAAGACCATCAATTCCTCCATTTCATGGGTCTAAAACATGCGAGCTCGTCAAAGGGAACATTGGGCACACTGGCATGCCGTCCGTATTCGGGAGCCAGGCCAATTCGGGCCCCATGATCTGAGCAAGAAATGCCTTAGTATACAAGGAAATAAGCCAGGGGGTGGCGATGAGTAGTAAGTGGGCCACTGAGAGCTCATAGGCCGGAACTAGGGTAGACCATAAGATTCATGATACTGTTGGGGGCTTAGGCAAATTGCCAGTAGTGTCGTGAAATCAGTCTGGACCGACTAGCAGGATGAGACATATTTTCCAATGTTCGGAGATGCCGAGTACACAATCCAACGGCTCCTGGAGTAGTATCTCTTTCAACTTCATCTCCCTTTTACATTATACTACTGTACTAGTATGAATATCCTCAGCACTGGAAAAAGCATCTCCTTGCGTTTTCAGCCCCATGTTGATCGGCCAGGCTTGCAAATTGAGTGGAGAATTTGGAATCAGGGATATCAATAATTCCCCTTTGCAGGGTCTTGCTACGATTCGGACCTAATTTGATCCCAAAGGTTTTTATACATTTTGAACAATTTTTCAAAGCTCGTGAATGTTTGCCTCCTGGAAGACAATTCTTTTCAATACTGAGATACACTGATAATATATCCCTGGAGATTGTAATTATCACTGTACAAAGGTAACCGTCACAGAATAGATATGGATTTGATCTGCTATACACGATCAAGGAATAAGACTGGAATTCTCAATGCCAAGATGCAAGGTCCCTGGCTATCATAAGGCTGCCGAATCCTTCTTGAATCCTTCATGAATTCAATACTCAATATGGAAGGTCTCATCAATATGCTAGACATTTCCTCCTTCTTGGAATCAAAGTGACATCGCGGAAAGTGACCCTGGGGCTATAACGGCAGCGGGGTCAAGCGGAACCCTTCAACCGGAGAATTTGTCAATGCTCTTCAGAAGAGTTAAATTTGATATCTAGACCTACAAGCTGGTTTGGAACTAAGACGATCTTGGGGCCAGATCCAAAATTAAACCAGCCAAGACCCTCCCCTAGTGCCGAAACACCTTTAATCTGGCCAAGACTTTTAGTTAAAATTATACCTGATTGAAGGTTCAGGGTATTGTTAGAATGATTGGTTCCTTCGTACATTATCGGCACCTCGTTCCCCCACAGACCGGTGCCTCCGGTTGCATGGGTCAGGACTAAGATTTCCTTTTCATCGACAACCCATTTCGAGCTGGTTTCGAGTTGGAAGCTGGGATAATTGATTATGAATACGGGCAGATTCACTAAACACCACTTTCGCAGTCGAAAAAGACTCTATTTATTAAAAGCTACAGAGTCGAAGAACTTATATGTGAATCCAATATTCTAATTTCATCAGCTTTGGCAGATCAATTACAGCGGCTAAACAGGGGGTCTTGGCCATGGTGCTAACTTGTTCAGTGTTAGGGGATGATCATAAACGTGGGGGCGGAACATCTGCGCTCAGCTTCAGACTACATACACCTTAGGGCTGCTAACTTTTGGCAAAGCTAGGTCGGTTCAGGAAAGATGTGGGTCATTTTCTGTTGGCTTTGGGGAATTACCGGATACCTTAGCCTTTCCAAACCACTCTCCCGCCCCGAGGATCCATCCAGATATCCGGGGCCAAATGAAGCATCAACGCGGAAACTTGCAAGACATTCAATGCGAATAGGGTGATCTTCAACCAGAGCAACAGAGGCCAGGGGGCCATTTTCATGTGAAACGTCTGAAAAGCTGGACCCTGTTTTCTTCTGATTTGGAATTGGATGACCGTTCAAATTTTTATATGGCACTCCAAAACTTATAAAGGGCAGCAGTTCTCGATGGAAGAATATCTTCATCAACAATCAAACAACAGCTGTCTCTTCATAGACCACTCATCAAACCATCCAACATGAAATATCACTTGCTGTGTTCTCTGCTTGGTCAGTTACGCTTATAACTCGTGTATTACTTGACCTTTTGTTACTGACATCCACCCCAGTAGCCGGGACATTGGCCCTCCCTGGCCGTCATGCTGCTCGGTCCGTGACCGCGTCCCCTGCACCTGCAGCTACTACTCAAGCTACCACTGCTGACTCTGCCACCACGACTACCGGATCCACCCCTGCTGCCAGCAATGAGCCAATCTGCGAGCACAATGGCATGACCAAGGATAACTGGAACAAATATGATTTGGACAAATGGACGAGTTTCTTGTGAGTGAACATACACCGAGTTCTAGAAACAAACAAACCTGACTCTCTTTAGCGCCAACTACTATCCCCAGAACATCAAAAGCCCGCAAGAGGATGATTCGGACACCGACACTTTCGCAGACTACATGATGTTCCAAGCTGGCTGGGGTAACAAACACTGCGTTGTTGGCTCCCCATCATGTGAAATTGATGTCGGCGACGTGGATGCTTGCAAGGGCTTCACCGGAGACGTTAATACACCCAACATCTACTTCATTCTCGGAGCAATCAAGAACCTGTGGGACTGGTCGACCGCAGTCGCCGAGGATGTCAAGGTCCAGGGTGCCAGATGGCAGGGCCGTGCAAACGACGTTGTGAAAACTTTCACCAGTCATGACGTGACCAAAGATAGCACGAGCGCCGGACTGGCTCTTGCAGGCTCTGTCATGGGTATGCTTGGGCCTCTGACTTGGGCGTGCGAAGTATGCGCCATTGGAGTTGGGGGGGCCTCTAGTTGGACGTCTGCTGGATCAGCACTCAGAACCGCTGGTCAGATCAGTGCCCCTGAAATGTAAGACTACCTTCACTCTTTCCTATCGACCTTTGAACGAGTAGAACCATGCTAACCCCCTTCTGCTAGTCTCCAAAAGGAGTTTGATACTGTTGCCACTATCGACAAGGCCATCTACAATGTTACCGACGCGATCTCAAGTGTGATCACAAAGATTGCTACCGATGCCATCAACACAATTCCGGATAACTCTGACGAATATAATCCCTGGGCCATGCAGGCTGGAAGCGCCCCTCAAATCTTCAAAGGCGGTGCTTTTGCGGATTCCTTTACTGCTGGTGACTACGCTGCCAACGAGGATGTTTTTATCAACGGAATCGCTTCCTCCGCAATCAGCATGGCCTGGCAAGCCGAGGGAGTCTTTATCGTTACGGCTAAAGAGGTTAAGGACAAGCCCACTAAGGATATGAAGCTTGGCTGGCTAGATTCTTCCGACCGTGTCTGCGATGACGACGGCCTTTGCTATTTCTTCATCAAGTCCCAAGATCTCACAGCCTTGTCCGGATCGAGCGCTGAGTGGGAGAACCCCAAGGGTGCCGATAAATTCGACCAATATTCTGTTGACCCGCTCGATTTCGCTGCGAGCGCTAAGTGGTTCCAGGAGACCTTGGGCTCGGATAGCGATGGCAAGAAGACCTTCCTCGCAACTCCTGACGCCTCTAGCCTTGCCGACTCCCTTTTCAGCGACAATGAACAGGTTTCCAAGTACGTTGTGAACCTGCCAGTGATCAGCTACGATGATGATGTGCCTTCTGCCGACCTCGACTGGGTTCACTTCAGTGCAAACGCTGCTATGAGCGACGAGGAACACTTCCTGAACCTGGTTGGCCACTATGTGTGGAAGCTTGACGGCTGGCCGGAGAACTACAGCAAGATGTGGGTGGACATGTAAGACATGAGCGCGCTCCAAAGCTTTTAGCTACCATGCTAGAGCTACTCCGTCTCTATTAACAGCATTTTTGCATTCCTTCTTTTTCGATTCTTTCATTTTCTTCTTTTCTATTTTGATATTGTACAGTACTTCCGGGAATCAGTGTCTCGCCTACACTCTACCATTATTTCTTTCGCACTCAACCCCAATCCTTGGAACATACGCTGGAACATATTAGGACAGATAATAGAATATTAATTTTGCATCATTTAACAATATACTTTCTGACCAGTACTCCTCCCTCATCACTAGTATTCCAGGTACTCCGACAGCAGATCGTCGCTTACCCAAACCCCATGCGACTCACACGAACCTCGAACATATTCAACAAAGCGCCCCTTCGCGCTGCGCCAGGCGTAATAGCCCTAGCAGCCATCCTGCATTCTCAAGAAGCGGCAGAAGTGGAACTTCGCGCCATACGGGCCACGGAGTTGTGATCCTGTGGGATTTCGGTAGTGTTCCGGGATTGCATTGAAGCGGCGTCAAATCTCAGTCTCTTCCCAGTCATTACCCTTTTTCTTCACGTACGAGCGTATCGATAGGATGAGCTGTCGAAGGGATTGCAGGCATAGACCAGTTAGTTCGTAAATCTCCTCGACGAAGTTCACATCCAAATTTCTCCTCTCCTGCAGAATCGCCAATCCAGCCTGGTGTTTCGTCTAGGACTGGGATCTTTTCGAGGTTACCTGCTAGACGAAGAGGAACCTTCTCGTGGATACTAGCGCCAATTCGCATCAATGTAAAAGAATCGAGCTTCTCAGTCCAGCGTGGTAGACATATGGCATATATCGTAGCCGCCCATAAGAGGACCAGAAAAATCCCGAGCAGCGTCGTGATCAGTATCACCCCTTCGTTTGAGATAGACGGCTGCTGCGAGTCCTCACCAATATCGTATGATACTACCCACGGCCCCGCCTCGGTGTTACTTTTGTCATATATCCAGGCGCGGTTCGCTAGGTATGCAGCCACTGTGAAGGCATTCTCCATCACATCAAGGTCATACCGGAAGTTTGACAAGAAACCACCAATTTCCATGTTCGCCATGAGGGGTGATCCACTTCTCACGCATTTATTTATTCTATTCGCGTCAACTCGGACGTCACCTGCGACTCCATAGTTGTCTGTCGAAGACTTGAAGAGGAGGCCGAATGGTACGAGGTCAACACAATTGTCGTAGCTGGGATCATTATCGTCTGTAGCATAGAGACCTGGGGCATCGACCTGGGTTGCCAGATATGATCCCTCGCCGAATGAAGCTAATGCAGTATTGTGAAGGGGTCCTTTATTCTGAAATGTGCCTGATTTTTCGCTCCTATGAATTTAGTCGGTTCGATTCGGTTCTATCATTTTGAGCAGTTCCGATTGTTCTCACCACGAAATATCAGTGGCCTGCTCAATACAATCATCCCCACAAAAGTCCAGAGGTATCTTGTTCAGCAGTGGCCCAGCTGTTTGGCCGTTCATATAGTTGGGAAGCTCAAAGTACTCAGCTGTAGTCCGTACTTTTACACGGAAATATTCGGACTCGGGTCCCTGTGGGTTCCAGTTAAGGGAGTCTTCTTGAGTTCGATGCTGCATGACATCGTTCAGAGTCACATTAAGATACAGCTCCTCGGTAAAATCCTGACGGTCGCGAGTGTTTTTCCAGGGTGAAATGCTCAAATCCGCCGGCATGCACGCATGTAATGCCCAAATTTCTAATTCGTCGCCGTTGTGAGTGACGTTGGAGTATTTGATTGAGAGAGAACCGCGATGTGATACGCAGTCCGCTGGAAATTCTGCCGAAGTTATGTTATCGTAAGATGCCGTAGAGTTGAATCTCGGCACAAGTTGGCGAGTAAGGCCAGTTGTGAAATCCCTCGGGAGCCGAGACAAGAAGGGCTCTGGTATGGCCGACAGATTACCCCACGACAGCCCGGGTAGAGAGCAAAGTTGGTCCATCTTTTCAGCGAGCTCTTGCTTCTTCCCTTTAAAAATACAGGTTGTGTTAGAGCCAGACCACAATTCTGAAGGGCTTCGACTGAAGAAACTACTTCTATAGCCTTTCTTGTCGCGAGCGCGACAGCATTAGAGTCATCTCCACTTCCCTTGAATTTGCCCGGAATGTCTTGAAGAGAATAGATTTTGTATGGTGCTGTTGGGGTCTTCACAGTAGTCGTGGACAGGTAAACTTGTTGTATTGGAGAAATAATACCTCCGAGGACATGGAGCAGAATCGCGTATACCAAGAAAAGAGAGCCGTATCTTTTCCAATTCCCGGATGGACTGACCAGAAGCTTTGTGAATAGACTCAGATCAGTCCAGCTACGGTCAGCAAGACTCATCATTTGTCGTAAAGTGATTTCGGGTTCTGACTTGGCGCTCGTGTGTTGAAGATATACCACCGCCGCATATGAGCACACAGTTGTCGTTAACGGGAGCGTCAAAACCGCTGCGCCTGCTTGAATGAATCGGACAGCTGTATACCATCTTTCATTTTGAGTATATCGATAATGCTGAGAAAGACCGGTCGTGTAGCCATCGTCCAGAATCGATGCACCGTAGCTGGAACCCGCATAGGACGATATGCTAAGATACAAGTCACGACCCAGGAGAACACAATCAAAAATGTGTATAAAACCACTGGAATAAGGAGGTAATATGAGCGTGACAACGGGCGCAGATTCAGCAACTCTCTCATCCCAGGCTGTCCACCAGGTAGGACGTAGTTTGTCTCATCGCGATCGGACACCCCTGTTTCGTTTTCTGTACTGAGAGCGGCATAAGAAGAACCACATCCATCCTGAGGAGACATGTTCATGAGGGTGTGGCTTGGCAGGAGAAAGGGTCCATGACGTGAAACTGCACCCGAGTCATCGGTCATAAAAGCAGGCTCCGAGCAACTGGCCCCTACGCTAGGAAGCTTAGGTCTGTGATGATCGTCGGGCGCTAACACCCGGGTGTGGAATAAGAAACTTGGAGTAGATCTATTTGTTCTCCCAGGCTGATTGCTTTATAAGTAGTCAGTTATTGTACATGGGCGGCTCCTTTGCTTCGCATAGTGCCCCCACCCTTTGCGCTTCAATTTCTCCCGCTTTCATATGTATTGCACCGATAGCAATTATTTGACGCCAGGCGCCCTTCGGAGGGGAGGATACTACTAGCATTGTGCTCTATCTCAAACCCCATTGCCCATTGACGAAATCTCCGAGTCATATATTCTCAGAGCAAAAGCCCCAAAATTTTAGTCTGTCACCTGCTGATAACAAAAGTCCCTTATTCACTAACATTCTCATTCGCAAAACGGGCCAATGCATCTCCATCAAGCCTTAAGAACGTCAAAGCATCCATTTCCTTCGCACCGAGACTATCATAGAATCTCAGGGCACGGTCGTTTTGCTTATAACAAAGCCATTCCACCCTCGAGCAACCAAGTTCTTCAGCTTTCTTTGCAACTCCTTGGACCAAAAGCCTTGCATATCCTCTACAACGATACTTTGGAAGAACATATAGGTCTTCGAGACAGATTCCAGACTTCGCAGCCCATGCGACGTATGTTGTAAAGTAGAAAGCCATACCAGCGACCTCGCCTTCTGGAGCCTCGACGACTAAGGCTTTCCCATTATGCGCACCGCCTGATTGTTTTTCACGGCTATTAGGATGAATTTCGTCGAAGCTTAGCGTGTTTAGGAGGTCTTCTTCTGTTGCTGTGACGGCATCCGGGACATTTTGTTCTGCTGCCGTTGCTCGCATCATTGCCAGTAGGACAGGCACATCTATATTATGACTTTTTAAGAGAATGCTCTTGAATATGTTGTAACTAACACTCACCGTCGCGTGATGCAGGTCGTATACTAGCATTTTGTAACATCGTCATCGTTGAAGGTACATGAAAGAGTGCTTCTAGTTATGTGGTCGAAAGCGGTGCGGGAGGCACTGTGCGGGGGCGCAGGGTCTCAGGGTGTCGTTCGTAGGGCGTGGGCGTAGGGCGTACTAGTAGGGTGTTTCCACACCAGTTTGTAAGTGAAGGGTCTAGTTCTGACTGATAATAGATGCTATGAGATTGTCAAAGAAATTTCTCATAGAGCGTGTATAGGTGATGAAACTCATTTGCAGAAGCTCTCTACTCATTAACTTATTTTATTTATTCATTTTCTTATCTACCATCAGAATTGTATATCGTTTCTTTGTCTTAATGGATCGAGGCACTTTTTGCCAGGCATTCAAGGTTTCCTTTCAAAAAAACCGACAATCATCTCCACCAACTAGAATCTACGCTAACCGCTAACTCCGAAATTCAATCTTGATCATACTGAGCTCAATGAATTCTGGATTCAACTTGGAAATGCTTGTATAAATTACTGGTAGCTACGTCTGATATATATGTATCCAGGACTGAATATAGCAATTCTTAGAATACCTCAGGCTGGACGCTGCCAGTGAATTCCTCCCTTTTGTTCAAGTTCCTTGCTGCCTTTTGAATAACGAAGAAACCCCAAAGAATGCATTCCGTGCAGAGTGGTATTATAAGACGAACTACTTGGCTGGGCGCAGGGATAGAGAATATATGCGAGCTCTTGGCGGCAGCGTAATGCCGACTGTGAGTCCACGTAATCGACGCCTTGGCAAGATTTTAGTCTTGACGAGTCAACCCTGTGAGCTCTTAGCAACTCTTAGTTATTTTACATCGAAATGAGCGTTTCTAAACGCATATTGAATCTACCATATTTCGACGAAGCTGCGTCGTCGCCGTGCTAGATGTGATGCCATGAAAACTATGTGGTGCCTTGGCACGCATGAATCTTCGGTACGCGGCAGCTCGTGAATAGTAAATATTACTTGCTCAAGTGAGAGAAAATTTGCTGCCTCGTGCCATGGCCATTCACATGCTTCCCATTCTGTTTCGGATCCTAGGCGATGATGAGGTATCGCGTACAAAGTCAGGAAAACTTATGAATCGACGCATTCTCGAACATTATTTCACGTCGGTCGGCGGGGTACCGCCTATCAACCTGGCAACGTGGAGCGCCTGACTTTGACGAAAATCAGTGGCAGCAATATCCAGTACTGGGATTGGTGCGGTATGCAATCGGCTGATTTATGAAGGAGGGCAATGTCGATTTCTTGAGTAGCATAATTTGGATTAGCAGTCATTGACTTGAGAACAAAGGAGCTATGCAATATTCAAATAAAAAAGGCGCTATGAAGATTAAGCTAGTGCCACTGTGACAGTGGCCAACATGTGCAGACGCCACCCTTGCATGTGACGGTTGGCAGGGAGGGGGAAACCCCAGATTCCAAGCAAACCAGCATCACGAGGGATATCGATCGCATGGCAAGAGACTCATGATAGAAGGGTGATCTCTGCTTCATATGCATGATATTCTACGATAGTAGTTCAAGGGACTCTTTTGCTCACCAACACCGCGCCCCGCGTTCCTCGGTCCGCGGCATCATCAGTGGCAGGCTTTGATATATCGCCACACGCCCAGCATCAGACCATACAACTCATAGATTGCAGTGAATCTCTAGACAACCGAGACAATAATCATGTCGAACGATGAGGGGACCCAAGCGGTAGCCACCGACTCGCCCATTTTCAAAACCATCACCGAACCAAAGGAACTACGAAATGTCGTAGAAAACGACATCTACTTACTCGGCGGACAGGTAGCCATCCTATGCCAGTTCGCCCATCCAGCCCTAGCAAAGGGCAGCTACAAGCATTCCAGCTTTGCGACGCGGATCCCCCAGCGACTCCGCAACACGGCGCGATTTCTCAACGCCGCCGTCTGCGGCACGCCTGAGGAGAAGAACGCCATCTTCTCCGTCATCCACAAGTACCACGCGCGCGTCAAGGGCGACGACTACGATGCCAACGACCCAGAGCTACATAAGTGGACAGCAGCGACGCTGTTCTTCTCCATTATCCTCGTGCGCGAAGCCTTCTTCGGCAAGATGTCCGAGTCCGAGATGGAGGCTCTGCTGAGGGAGTCCGCGATCTTCGGCACTTCGCTGCGCATGCCGCCGGAGATGTGGCCGGCCACGCTGGCGGAGTTCTGGACTTATTGGGATCATAACATCGCGACGTTGGAGGTGACTGATATGGCGCGCAAGTTGAGTCGCGACCTGCTGTACCCGACCAATCTGCCGCTCGGAATTGCTGCGTCGATGCCTCTAGCTCGGATTATCACGGTGAACTGGTTACCGGAGCGTCTGGCGCAGGAATATGATCTCCGTCCCACGCCCGCGAGCCGGGTTGCGTATCAGGCGTTTGTGGCGTCTACTCGTCTCATGTACCCCTGGATCCCGCAGAGTATCAAGCAGCGACAACATGATATGTACATGGAGGATTTAAGGAAGGCGGTGCGCAGGATCAAGCAGACTGGACATTGGGTAGGAGCTTGAGATGGGCAGGGATCGATGAGTCAAATTCGTGACCTTGGTTGGGCGAGAGAATCGGAATCGAAGAAACTCAAGGTGATACCGAGTGATAAGCTAGTGTTTAATGATTAATGAATGAAACTTCGCCGCATCGCCATACTGAGTACTCTGTATATAAATAGTAGCTTTTTTGGAGGGTGGGTTGTCTTGGAGAAAGACATTATTAGTGTCGATCCATTCCTTCGAGCGGAGTAGGGTCAGTAGGGCAGCAGGAAGTGGAGCCGGGTGAGGACAAAAGCAAAGCCAACTCTTTTATGGAGCAAGCTAGTTTCGCCTTGCGTGTTGGCGCAGGGTCAACACAATATTGCAATAAACCCACGCCATCTGGGTCATGCGGGAACAAGACGATCATTCCTGCGTCGATCAAAAAGAGCAGCATCAGCAGTAGCCGCAGCAGGAGGAGCAGCAGTTCTGAATACATATGCTCGGCAGCCGCATTATTAACTCATGATCAATAAAAGCGAGAAAACTAATTACAATGTGATGTCTCAGTCGGCGATCGCTCGAGACGGGAGAGTGGTCTGTTGTCTCACCCGCACGCCACTGAGGATCGAGAATAGGTCCAGCCTCTAACAGCTCAATATCGGACTTGGGACCGAGGAGTCAAATGTTTGGGATCGTCGGTCTGTGGGTTCGATTTTGAGTGGCTGGCGACGCCCGAGACTCGTATGCCTCCACGCGGTCCACCCAGAGTTACCCCAGAGAGAACAAGGACTACAAACAGTTTTACGAAGACAGGGTACCTCTGACTCTGTAGGATGGGAAAAAGGGGAGACATTGCCACGATTTGGCTCATGCCAACCAATCTGAATTCTCCCTGCTACAAGCAGGATTGTACTGAAGTACCTTTGATTAGGCCAGACAACGCCACTGAGCCCCCCAGTCCCGCGAATAGATGACGGGTGGGGCGATGCTAAACTTGGAAAAGCATGACCAACAGATCAAAGGGAAAACAGGAAAAAATAGGGAAAAAAACAATAGGAGATGCTCACAACGGGCTTACGTATCAATGCAGCACAGCAGCCAGCCAGTGTGACCCCCGGACCAAACCAAAATAGCATCCGGTGCCGACCTTGCAGATCCAGCGCCGCACTAGAACTGCAGCCAGACTGGAGCCTGCATGCTTACTGGTCCATTGGACGAGTCTAGCTGGAGCTGAAAGCCATTTCAGGGCCGATGGTGACATATATAAGGCCATCGTCTCCTGGACACCCGTGTTTGTTATTCTCCCTCTTATACCGTCGTTCCATCTCTAACCCTAACTTCCCACTTCTCCTCACCTCCAACCTCTCTTCCATCTACACTAATCAACTCGTCACTCGTTGACTTCGATCCAATTCACTCTCTTCACAATGCGTTACTCCGTCGTCTTCGCTACCCTCTCTGCCTTCGCCCTTCAGGGTGCTCTGGCCGCCGAGGTAAGCAAACCATCAGAGCTAATCTATGCAGTGACCCCCTAACATTCATGCCAATAGAGCGTTGTTGGCAACCCTGCTACTCAATATCTCAGCCAGACCGATGCTAACGGTGTCGTCACCGGCCAGCCTGAGGCTGTTACCACCCAGCCCGCTGTCGCCACCTCCCAGGAGCCCGCTGCCAGCATCCCTGCTGGTCTCACCTCCGAGCCCTCTGGTGCCTCTGGCTACCCCGGTGACACCGGCAGCGCCACTGCCACTGGCACTGCCACCGGTACTGCTACCGGCACTGCTACCGGCACCGGCTCGAGCAACGCTTCTGCCACTGCCACCGGCTCTGGCTCTGCTTCTGGCTCTCCTTCCGGCTCTGCCTCTGCCTCTGGAAGTGCCAGCAAGAGCCTGACCACCAGCACCCGCTCCAAGTCCAGCACTGAGACCACTGGCACCTCCACCGGTACCTCCACCGACTCCTCATCCAGCAGCTCTGCCTCTGGTACCTCCTCCGGCTCGTCCTCCGCCTCCACCGGCGCTGCTGCCACCGCTGCCCCCGCTGGCCTTGGCCTCATTGCCGGTGCTGCCCTGGCTGCTTTCGCTCTGTAAGCGTTCTCCAGTAAAGGCCGTTACCTCATTGTCATGATGAGGGATTGAATTGAATGGCGGACTCAAGCTCAGTACATGGCTGAGCTTGAGACGAGGGATATGAAAAATGCGAGCGATATTATTCTTTTCTTCCTTTCCTTTGAACAATATCTTAATTTATGGGGGACATGTAATACATTTATCTCTGGGCCCTGGTTTCTTTTATCTTTGCAGTGAATGGGACAGCGTATTCACTCGGTGTTTCCATCTTCGACTAATGCTTTACATTGATGGTTATGATTAGCTTAATTGGTAAATATGAAGTGCTGATTGTCTACGCCTTGTTTTCTCGTAAAGTATATAGTGGCTGGAAAGAAGTTTGACACCATTCCAGGACCTCCATGCGTTATCATCGACCAAGCAAACCAGGAGAAGACCAGTGAGAACCTAGTAATATACATGAGGATTCGATCGGTTCTGATACTACTTCAAGTCCGATGCATCATAGCTCTCAGCATCAACAACACTCTGTGGGAATAAAGAGCGGTAACAAACTTCTTTCCAGTCACTATACATCAGGTCGATACACCGTACTTGATGGGCATATTGCATCAAATATGTCCTGTGCATCCTCGTATCCACTGTGCCTCCCGCAAATCTGTATCCACTGTCCCTGCTGCTCCTTCTCCACTGCTGCATCAACTCTATTTATCGAGAACAGCTGCTCAATGCATATGCTCTATCCAATATGTGCAATCTAATAGTTCCCAGTACACACATGCACCTATCTTCTAACACCTTAAGGCACATAGCTAGGGAGAACCGTGTGCATGTGACTCGCCCGTTCCCAATTAGGAAGTCTAATTGAAACGCGTCGCGTCTACGCGTCCTCCCGATTGGGACTAGCGTCGGCCCCAGCTTGGTTGTTGAAGGAACCGAAAGTGGAACTTCAACTTCTGTTTGTTTGTATCTTCACCACATTCGATGTCATCATGGTAAGCCTTCAACTTGAACGAAAGATAATTCTCTAGTCCCCTACACAACCCCTATAGGCCCATACTGATATGATATTCCAGCCTTCCAATCTACGCCGGTTGGCCGCAGACCATGCCGCTCTACACCACGATCTCCCGCCGTACTATCTGTTGCATGACGATAGTCATTTCGCCGATGATCTCTCACAATTGACAATTCTTCTGGTCGGCCCAGAAGGAACTCCATACTCGCAGGGTCTATGGCGACTGCATCTTAAGATGCCGGGGGACTATCCCAAGAGCCCGCCCAAGGCAACCTTCCGCACCAAAATCTGGCACCCCAATGTCGAAGAGAACACGGGGGCAGTCTGCGTGGACACACTCAAGAGGGACTGGCAATCTAAGCTGACTCTCCGCGACGTCCTGGTCGTGAGTCCCCCCCTCCCCCCTCCTTCCAGAATGATCCGTCCTTCTCACCTCTCACCTCCCCCACTAGACCATCTCATGTCTCCTCATCCACCCCAACCCAGACTCCGCCCTCAACTCCAGCGCAGGAACTCTACTACGAGAAGACTATCAAAACTTCGCCCACCAAGCCAAACTCATGACTTCCATCCACGCCCCCATCCCACCAAACTACGCCACAGCCGCCCGAGATGCCAAACGCAGAGGCGAAGACTCAGACTCCAACTCCGAGAAAGGAGAAACAAGCCAAAGCCAAACATTCCACCGCCGTCCTCGCAAACAACCTCGTCTCAACACCCGAGCAATCAACTCCACCTGCAGAGCTCAACCTTCATTCCCAGTCACAGCTCCACCTCCCCCTCCAGCCGCAGCCCAAGACGAAAACATGAGCGACAGCGAAAACGAAGACCCCGCCAGCGCAAGCAAAGAAAACAATCCCTCCCTCTCCCCAACACCAATCCGCCAAACTCCACCAAGCCCCCGCAAAGCACCGGGCAAACGACCCCTCTCCGTGCTCTCCCTCGCCTACCCGGAAGACCCAGACACCGAAATGATGATAATCGACACAGACGTCCAAGACCAACAGCACCATCAATATCAATATCACCAACCCTCCCCCTCCGACCAAAACATAACAGCAAACACACCCCTCACCAGACCACGAACCCGCTCCCAATCCCCCCGCAAATCCCCAAAACGCCAACTGCGCAACCCACCAACCCCGCAAACAATCCCCCCCTTCGTCCCAAACGAAATGCAAATCTACGAAGATGTCCCAGACCGCACCCTTCTCTCGCAATCAAGTACTACACCTACAAAGCTAATGGGAGAGATACACAAACCACCTCTCCCCACCAACCTCCGCGGAAATCCTCCGTTCCCACCACCATTACCATCTAAATCTATATCTGGACCTACTAGCCCGCTTCGCTCCAAACTAGTGAAGAAAGCTACCTCACGAAAAGCGATGCCGAAGAAGCCAAGAATCGGCGTACGGAGACTTTGAGCATTGGTGAATTTGATATGAACTTGAATTTGAATTCGTTTGAATCTGGACATTTGTTAGCTACGTCCTTTTTAGCGCTTTGCTGTGCATGATGCATGTATAGGATCGGAAATGAACTATGATACCCGCGTCCTGCTTAGGATAGTCTTGCATGGGCTTGGCTGGATGTGGAGTCTGAGGTGTTTTGGATTTTGAAATTGAGAGATTGTTTGAGCTTTTTACTTTCTTCAATGGTGACAGCACTGCGTACTTTTATCACTGCTTGTCCGATTATAGGGATTATTTCCAATTTATTATGTGGACAGGGTAAATATCTAGGTGTCTCAGATATACGAGTCCAGATGTGCATCTAGTTTACTCTAGCTGTCTCAAGTCTACTATGGTGCATGGATGAATGAATAAATATGTAGATACCTGGATTAATTGAACTTCTTCGGAACTATCGAGCAACAATCTTTCCCCTCGAGTCTCTCTGGAAGCTGGAATGGAAGAAACCCAAACGCTGGCACAGAGGACCGAGATACAGGCTTTAGCTTGGATACTTTCTCTCCGGAAGATTCAAATGCTCGCAAAAACAGACAAACAACCGCTGCACAGCATATAACAAAAATAAGGTATACGAGCCCCGGAAGCACGTCGAAAGTGGGTGTAGGAATTGGGGGTTGATTAGAATAACCACTAATCATAAATCAAAACAATGGGGAGTCGGGGGGTACCAGGACACTTGGGAGGGTCTCCGGTAATGATATGTT
The DNA here is from genome assembly GCA_023626415.1 of Penicillium sp. S1701. NCBI lineage: Eukaryota > Fungi > Ascomycota > Eurotiomycetes > Eurotiales > Aspergillaceae > Penicillium > Penicillium sp. S1701. Next base: position 286,960 of record JAMAGY010000018.1, on the reverse strand, counting down.
CGATCCGCGCGTAGGGGTGAGGATTATGTTCGTGGATGTAGTCAAATCGTCTGTGCCCAGGGACTTGACTGACGACCCAGTGAATCTGCAGAATACGCATGCAATAATATTTCCCAAGGAGAAGATAACCGCCTATGAGAGTAGCCTTACAGAGCGTAAGGGTTGACAGACCGAACAGTGAGGCATCTGTAGACATGAGGGTCAGTTGAAATTTCATTTCGCAGGTATTGGAGAAAGAGTTCTTACGGTGGGCTCTTGCTCAGGTCAGTCTTGAGGATAATGGGGACGCGGGTCATTTCAGTGACATCCTGGATGAACTCGCCATCCTCCTCTCTCAGCTTGAACAACTTCAGATACTTCTCCTTGTTGGTCAGCTTGTTCTCAGGGGCATCGCTGGTGCTCGAAGCAATCTTAGGATCGGAGCGAGTGCGGTGAGGTCCCTGCTGAAGGTGGCCGTTGCGAGTGGGCGACGGCGGCATGCTCTGGGTCGACCGGTCAGCCGAGTTCAAGGAGACACCAGCAACCTGTTCAGTCACCTCGTCTACATCCTCGTCATCGTCATCGAACAAAGCATCGACATCGTCGGCAGACATAGTGCCGGTCTCGGTCTGCTTGCGCATGGCCTCGTCGCGCTCACGGGCACGTTCCTTGGCAGCCTCCGCCTCGCGAGCAGCTTGGGCAGCCTGGGCAGCTCGGGAGTTGGCGGGCTTAGGGCGCTCGTCCTCGGGAATGTAGGCAGATGAGGGGACGCCCTTCTCCCAGTAGAGTTCGAGGACCCGGGACTCCTTGCGGAACTCGGCCTTCTTGAGAGGCAGCTGGTCACAGTGCACCCGCTTCTCGAAACCGTACTCGGGGATCAGGACATCAAAGGCAGACTCGTAGACACAGAGCACAATACCCTCGCTAATCAGGTCGCCACCGATTTCGTGGACCTTGCGATCCATATTACGGCACGCCTCAATGTGAACACTCTGCTCCTGCGCGTTGTGGGCCGAATCCTTCTTGTTGTTACACAGGTCGGCAGTCTTGTTCAATGACTCAATATCATCGGTGAACTCAATGGCTCCCTCGGAGAGGACAGCCTCGAGCTGGCGGTGCACAAGCACGTCGGCATAGCGGCGAGACGGGTTGGTGAAGTGAGTGTACACAGGCACATTGAATGTGTAGTGTTGACGCTGCTCATCTGCAGGGCCAGCTCCAACAAAGTATTTGGCACGCTGCATGGCCTTCGCCAGGAGTGTTTCCATTCCCTAAAAAAGAATATGAGTAACTGTAGAAACGAAAGAGGGGGTGATTCTTTTTGTCTACATACCTTGCGAAGGTCAACATCGGTCACCTTGCACAGAGCACTTTGCAGGCTTCCACTGCTGGAGGCATCAAAGTCATATCCGAGACGGTTCATTCGCTCGACAAACTGTGTGAGGCGGCGAGGGTTGGGAGACGATTGGCGGCGCAGGAAGGCCTTGTCGGGCAGGGCGTTAGCCAACTTGCGACCGACGAAGTAGTTAGCCTGGCGACTAAGCTCCTCAACCAGCTCATGGGCCGGGCTGGAGTCGAAAATGTTGTATTCGACTGGGACGTTCTCATCGTCAAGCTGCTGGATCAGTCGCAGAGGAGGAACATTTGCAACACGGTTTCCGAAACGAGCATCTTTGAACTTGTTTGCAACAGCGCTCAAGAGCTGAATACTTTCCGGAGAGACACCAGCATCAGTCGAGCTAGACTTGCCAGTGATGACGGCATTGGCAGTCTCGTAGCTGAAACGGCCTGAGCTCTTGACAATACCCTTGCCGATCCACACGTCGTCATCGATGGCGCCAGTCTCGGGGTTGGCATGGAAGACCACACTAACCGTCAGACGATCCTCACCGGGGAGAAGAGAGCAGAGCTCGTTGGAGACACGGGGTGGAAGCATGTTCATAACCCGGTCCACCAAATAAACCGCGGTACCTCGCTTCTTAGCCTCACGGTCCACAAGGGAATTACCCTTGACGAAGTGGGCGATGTCAGAAACGTGAACACCAATTTCCACTTTGCCATCGGCGAGCTTCTTGACGTGGAACGCATCTTCGAGAGAGTTGGTGTTCTCAGGGTCGATAGTGAATGTGGTCTCTTCGCGGAAGTCGCGTCGGGAAGCCAGGGCTTCACCCTCGTTGGCGACAGTCCAATCTTCCCAGCCAATGCTCTTGATGACGGCATCGGAGAAGTCGTCAGAGCCAAAGTTGTTGTCGCGGAGAAGGGCATCAGTTTCAACCCGGAGGTCTCCCATCTCTCCGAGTTGTTCGACAAGTGTACCGAAGGGATGCAAAGAGGTGATGGGCCAACGCTTGATAGAAGCGACAAAGATGCGGTTGGCGTAGTCCTGGTGCTTCTCCACGAAATCGCGAGGGGCCTGTTCGGTGGGAATGGCAATCAGCGGCACACGCTTGTCAGTAGGCTTGAACCACACAATCTTGGGCTTGTCCTGGTGACGATCCTGGTGGCGACCGTGGGCGCCGTCTCTGGCTTGCCGCTCGGCCTCTTGCTTCTCCTTCGTGGCCTGGCTGCTAGGACGCAGCAGACCGAGAGTTCCAGAGAACATCTGGCCAGCAATACGCTCGACGACGGCAACAACGTGACCAGCATAGAGAGGCTTCTGCTCGTCGCTGATCTCATCTTCCTCAACAAGGAGAAGACTCTGTCCTTCAACTTCAACGTCGTCGTTCTTCTTCTGGGTCGGACGCTGGCGCAGACTGCCACGACGACGGATGCTTCCATCCGGACCAATTTCTTGCTTGTCGCCATTGGAGTCAGATCGACCCAGCTTGTCGTTTCCAGCATTGCTTCCAGAACGAGCGTCGGTAATATCCTTGCGCTTCTTTTTCTCCTCTTTCTCCTTCTTCTGAGACCAGACCTCGTCAACGTCCAGAAGTTCGATGGCGACAAAGTCACCCTCCAGGGCTCGGTTGCGGTCCTTGCTGCCACAAATGAAAATGTCGGCATCCAAGTCCGTAGTAGTCACGTATGCGTCCGAGCGGTTCTTCTTGTTAACACGAAGAACACCAGCGACGAGTTGGCCGTTGCTGATAAGAGCGGGAAGGTTGGCCTGGGGTAGATAAGGAGTGAAAAGAGTCTTGCGCTGCTGCTGCTGTTGCTGCTGCTGTTGCTGAACAGACATCTGGGGCGGCGCGTGCTGGCTGGCCTGGAGACCACCCAAGCCCTGGCCATTCTGCTGTTGGATGGCCTGGAGCTGAGCAAGCTGAATAGGGTTCAGTTGCTGGTTACCAGCAAACATGGGAGGTGCCATCACGACACCTTGCGGCAGCTGGATAAGCTGAGGCTGGCCTTGGTATTGGAACTGGCCGATGGATCCCATCGACTGGTTCATCGAGTTGCGCGAACGGTGGCCGGGCTGGAAGCCAGTTTGCTGCTGACCAAAGGACTTCTGCTGGTCTTGGCCCTGGTTCTGGTTGTTGGGCTGGCGCCAGTTGCCATCGAAGTTTCGAGAGCCTGAACGAGCGTGACCACCAGGCTGGCTGCCTCGGCGCTGGCCATCGGATGAGCCACCGTCGCTAGGTGCCGGGAACTGGAAGCCACCTGCACCACGTCCGGAAATAGAGCCTCGGTTACCACCGATTGCCATGGACTGGCTTCGGCCATGACCGCCGGCACGGACGTTGCCAGCGCGCTGCATACCAAGACCCTGGGGTGCTGGGGAAGCAGGCTTGTCCTCCGATGGAGCCTGGTTATCCGATGCAGCTCCGCCAGGGGAAGGGGCGGGGAATTGGAATCCGGACGCAGTTCTCTTCTGCTGGGCAAGCTCAGCAGCCTTCTTGGCTTCAGGCAGAGCGAGGGAGTGACGGCGCTGGTGGCCTCCGCCAGGCGGGCCTCCGCGACCACGACCGTGGTTGTTATTCTCGTTCTTTTGGCCATGTCCTTGCTGGTTGAACTCGGCGTATCCAGAAGCTCCGGAGGATGGGGCGGGGGGTGGACCCATAGCGAGACCAGGGAGGGCGGATTGGTTGCGACGATGCGAGTGGGCTGGCTGGTTCATGGGAACGTTCAACTGCTGTCCCTGCTGTTGTTGCTGGGGGAATTGGAAGGCGTTGGGGTTTACACCACCCATGTTGCCACCCTGTTGGAAAGCATTAACCTGACCCAGTTGTTGAGGTTGCAACAGTCCCATGTTTACGTATTGTTGGTGTGTGGCTGCAATTTGTTGTTGCTGCTGCTGAAGCAGCTCGATCTGTTGTTGAATGGCCAATTGTTCCACTGCCAAAATTTCGGGTTAGTTTACTTTTCAGTACATCGGGGTACACATGGGGGCAAAACATACTCATCAAAGGAGTCAGCTCAGAGGGACTTCTCCGGTGAGCGATATGGAGCTTGCGCCCAGCGGGGCCTGGCACCCCAGACTGGCCGCCTTGTTGATCCATGATCCTTGGTGAAGAAGGTTGGCAATCACTGAAGAGTGTAAAATGCGAAGAGGTGGAATGGATCCGGGAACAGGAGAGACTGGCGTTGCCTCCAAAGGCAATCGAACCGAGTTAATCAGATCGCAAACCGATCGCGGATGGTTTGGTATGTTCGAAGACGTGTTTCAACACAAAAGTGGTGGTGAGCTATACTAGTAAAAGGAAACGAGTGGGTCAGTGACGGGTTCAAAGTGACGGATCCCTGCATGAAAACAAGTGAAGCTTAGATAGGAGAGGGGGGGAGGTTGTTAAGTGGGGAAAACAACAAAAGGATCTCGACCGAGGGGGGAAGGTGTCGTCGAGTTGGCAGTCGCGATGACTCGACTATTGCATGGCAAGCAGCATGAGGCTGATTTGGGCAAGTGGGAGATGCAGGGTAGTCATGATTGTCATTCACGGTTGAACAGGGGGGAGGGAGAAAAGAGGGGAGGGGCGATGGACAATGAGCTAAGACAACGCATGACGGATGCAGAGCTCGTGGCTGCATGAAGCACAACAATTGAAAGAGGAAGGGAGTTAAGCCCTTACCTGCAAGAGGACTTAATGACAAGCTCGAAGTCCTAGCATTCCAAAAAAAAATGACGTCTGCGCTTTGTCCAACGTGGGATGGAAATTTGCGAGAGACCAACGAAGCGGTGAAAAGGAAAATCACCAGGGTGTCGAAAGAGAAGCTGACGTCCAAGTCAATTGCACGATCGAGGCACCTAGAATAGAGACAAGTGCCCAAGAATCGAATGAAAGGAACGAGGCTCGCTCGATTCGAGGACTTGGTGTTTGGAAGGACCGAGGCGGCGGATGACGTTGCAGTGTTCAAGGCACGGCGAACGATGACCGGAGCAGGAATAGGCGGGGGACGAAATCGAAAGGCAACTCAATGGTTGAGAGCCGGCGGGGTCGAGCCTCGAGTTGGTGAAGCTGGAAGCTTGAAGCTTGCTTGTCGGCGAAGAATGCCGGGGGATTTCAATGAAAACGGGCAGGAGTAGTTGCACGTCCCCGAAGAGAATGACAACAAGATCAGATAGAGGGATAGGACCGATGATGCAAGAGCATCGATCGAATCGAACTGAAGGAACGATGAAAGGGGGTGGGTGGGGGGAGGGGAGAAAGAAGAGAGAGATGGAGGAGGAGAGAAGTTAAGAAGGTCGAGGAGGGGGAAAGGAGAGAATCACCTTGGGATGATGGATACATACGTGTGGGGGAGCTTCGTATGGTATTGGTACTTACACTGTAATATACACAGAAACACACTCAGTCACACACAACTGTCGCCGGTTAATACCCGTCCATACACCGCCAGACACAACCAAACATGGCCAGCGGATGCGGTGGATGATCTCCATTGCCCACCTCATCATCATCATCATCGTTATCCCAATGCAGCTCCCATGCAGCATCGAACTTCCTATTCCATCCCGGAAAGAGTTCAACAACATCGGGAGGGGGCGGGGAACAAGTGGATTCCCACAGATACTCTCCTAATCACTCTATCCCCTGACCAATTTATCAGCTACGGGGACACAGGGGATACAGGTTGGGCAATCCATTGTTAGGGTCATTAAGCTGGAGCAACGACTCGCGCTAGGGGATTGGTCCGACAGTACGTGGGCTGACCAGTACTGCCATGCCATCGATAGCTTCACGGTAGTCCTCGTACTACTCTGATAAGTATAGGTAATAGATATAACATACCTAGATTAACATATATATAATATGATACTCTACTCTATACTCCGTACTTACTGTATGTATAGAATGGATGATGCTCACGATGATGCAAACTGAACCACAAACCAAACTTCTTGCTTAGTCATGTATTTTATTTTGCCGGGCCAAACCATCGCAGCTGTAAAGCCATTGCAGACTCCGTGATAAACAGTCAGAGCAATTTGAAGTCAGCTTAGTCTGGCAAAGCAAGACACAGGTAGGCCAATCTTTTCCAACTCACCTTCCTCCCTCCTTCTGACCTGGTGAACCACCCACTTTGTTGCGCGATACCCGCCGTCACTTCCACTACAGCGCACTCTGCTAACCATACCATATTCGATCACCATAGCTTCAAACAGCCCGGTCTTAACTCATCTCACACTGCGTTTACCTCTCACTCTCCTCTCCCACTGGCAAATCCGACCACTTGTCACTCCTTCAACTGACGTGACTGGGGAATTGACTCGCGGAAGCCCAACGACAACCGACTCCCGAGCGTCTGGGAAACATCCACTGGCCCCCGGGCAATCTGACCATGACCTGCGTGTCTATGCTGTCCCCATAAATCTATCTCCCTTCCGTCTCATTCCGAACTCCCATCGCTACTTCCTGCCGCGCCATTTGCGCTCCTTCCCCGCCTTCACCAAGCGTCGCAACTCCATCTGTACCCACTAGCCCGGCGAGGCTCAAAATCTCCTCCGAACTTCTTTCGTAACGGTCCCATTTCTCATTTCGAATTGGGAAAGGCAACAATGACGCGACCAAAGATCCACGTTCCGCCCTTGGACAGCCCGTCTAAACAACTAGTGCTCGAACTCGCGCGAGAATTCGAGAGCGTGAAACTATTCAACGAAGATCTAAAAAAGGTCAAGGAATACGAATTGAATGCCTATTACGACAAGCTCGACCGGGTTGACCGCGAGCGCGAAGCAGTTCACACCGCTGCCCTTGACGAGGCCGCCGCCTACCATGACCAGATCCGCCAGCAGGCCGAGGAAACATTACAATCACACATTCGTGCGGAGGAAGAAGAGCGCCGACGGAAGGAAGAAGCAGCCCGCAAGGAACAAGAGCGAATTGAGCGCGAAAAGGCCGAGAAGCTTCGACGAGAACAAGAAGAAGCCGCGCGAATTGAAGCCGAGCGGCAGGCCAAATTAGCCGCGGAGAAGAAAGCCGCTGAGGAGGCTGAACGAGCTCGTAAAGCAGCGGCTGAAGAGAAAGAACGCCAGGAGCGTCAGGAGCGCGAGCGCGTAGAAGCGGCGAAGCGGAAGGAAGCTGAAGACGCCCAAAAGGCTAAAGAGGAGGCTGAACGCGAAGCAAAACGCGAGGCCGAAGCCCAGGAAAAGAAAAAGGTCGGCGGGGGCACACTTACCCAAGAGGAAATCCAAGTGCATGAGCGATATCTTCAGTTGCATAAAGATCTGAAGCAGTTCCGCAAGTGGCTCATCGATGACTACGGCAAGCAAAATCCTTCGTTCAAAAAGACTGCTGGCCTGATGCGCCGGAACATCACAAAGTGTGTTGGCCAACTACGAGATGGAAAGGGCACCAACAAGAAACAAGTAAGCCAGATTTTTCTATGCGCATATAACTCTGCATGGCAGTATTAACCTGATCCATTTCAGACCCAGGATATTCGGATAGAACTTGAGCAGGCGCTCACAGTTACAGAACCCACAGTAGACCTGCGGCGGTTCCTCGCGTTCCCTCCAGAAAACATCGCCCAAACAGAGCAACCAGTGCCTGCGCTTCTAGTCTACGGTCTGCACATTCTCTCCAAGAAACTGATCTCCGGCCTTATCGGCGAAGCATCCGTCCATCCAGCCCACGCCGAACCCATCGGAATCGTCGCCGCCCAGATCTTCTCCATGCAAAACTTCATGTACAACGGCGTCAACCTGGGAGATATCCTCTGGGCCAAGATCCGATTCGTCTGCCCAGCATTGTGGGGCTTCAACGGCAACCCCAAGACAGAGGCTGGCCGGGACGCGCTCGGCTGGCGTCGCGAGTTGGGCAGACATGTCAGCGAGCAACAACACCTCGATCGAATGACCGCATTGGGCGGTGGCTTTGCGGCCCTCACCCTCCGTAACTTCGGCAAAGCCCAGCGTCAAAATCCGTTCCCCAACACCATATTCTGGACCTCGATCCAGAAACTGCTCGCCATTCCCGTCGCCGAAATCACAGATACCCACATCATGCTCATCAAGTCGATGCTGTACAACTCGGGTGATCGCATTATCGGGTTCTGGGGCCAGTTTGGCGTCTACATTCTCCATCGAGCTATTATCGATTTACCGGCCAAACTTAAGGAGTCCATGTCTGTTAGTCAACTGAAGATCCTGCGTGACATATATCGGGATGAGCGGCATATTATTTTTTAAAGTTCTCTTCTTGAACACGTTATCATAGAGAGCGGAGTTTGGGGTACTTGATTTGCAAGGTTCTGGGTTGGCGTCCATGGGATTGAATCTGTTCGCCTTGCATGGGCAAAGGGTTGCTTTGTTATGTGTTGTAAACAAGTTATATTTTGGATTTATGAAGTGTCTGCTAGCATAGACAGTAGCATTGAATTGAGGGAGAGCCCTCGTCCACATCTAGATTATTTCATGATGCCATTGATCGCTAATATCAATTGGAACACTCAAGCATCTTTAACCTTGTACTAGTACTGGTAGAAATTGCGGCGAATCTCAGACTCAGTAATACAACTACACTGATATATGTAGTAGGTGTGTCGCCTGGGCACTAGTACTAGTAGTAGGTATTACTAGTAAGAACTGCACGTACCCAGGTATATACCACAGCACCTAAGTACCGTCACTTTGCTTGGTAGTATCAATTGATGGTACCTACTAGTAGTATACATACATATATACATAAATATATATATATGTACGTATACCAAATTCATAACAGCCCTTCGAGAGTGGCCTCCGCTGCCTTTTTGTATACATAGTAAGCTCTAATTAGTATACTCTAGAAACCTCCCGTTGAATTTGATACTTCTACTTAACTGTCCTGCAGAACCTTAGTCGGCTGTAGTTTGACCAGTGATGCCTAGACCGATGGAGATGATGATCTACGCCTAGATCTGCAACTGTCTGCAGGAAGTGAGACCACAACAGTGTAGATGCACATATTAGGCGACAAACACACCCCTTGGCTACATAAATGTACAGTGTCTACTAGCCAGTTTGGTCCTTAGTGTATGGTAATGGACTGTATGTTTCAGATCAGGTGATGCCTGCCGGCATCTCAATGCTGCAATACACTCTGTTTGAGATTGGTATATTTTACCACTAAGGTGAGTGGGAGTGTCTCATCTACCCTGTACTGTACAGTGCTGGCTACTACCCGTCGTACACTCCAATTGGCCAATACCGTCAGGGTCCGCCCCACCGGACCCTGGCCAAAGCAACACTGAAGGAGACCCGCGTTTGGCTTTGGCTGGGCAGGGGAACCTCATCTCAGGCTCCTCCACATCTGACGTTTTCCCTTTCTCTCTTCCCCGAGTCATTCCTTCTTTTTTTTTTTTGGACCTTTTTGAAAGGTCGTTCATTCGTTTCTCTCTTTTTAACTCACCACATTCCTTACACTCAGGTTCGATTACCCCACGAACCACCACCATGCGCCTTTCTAGCATTCTTCCCTTTATGCTGGCCGCGGCCCCGGCCGTCACGGCCAAAGGTACTCTGGGCTTCTCCCTCGGCGACAAGACCAAAGGGGGCGATTGCAAGAGCTATGACAATTACATGGACGACTTCGCCAGCCTGAAGGGCCTGTCTACTCTGGTCCGCACCTACTCCAGCAGCGAGTGCCCCATCAAAGAAGTCCTCTCTGCCGCAGGGGACGCCGGATTCAAGGTTGTTCTGGGCATGTGGTAAGTGACAGACAGCCCCTCCCCAATTCGCCAACTAAATCAAACACTCACACCCACCTTTCTCTCGCGTCCCAGGGTCGGCAAGCAGGACAAGGATGACATGAGCACCAACGAGGCCTCTTTCGTCAAGGACTTCGCTGCTCTGAAGGCAGAGGCCCACAAATACACGGATGTCATCGAGGCAATCACCGTCGGTTCGGAGACCCTCTACCGTGGTGATCTCACCGGTCCCCAGCTCCACAACTACATCGCCAAGGTCGCCAAAGAGTTCCCCAAGATCACCGTCGGTACTGCCGACTCCTGGAACAAGTTCGCCGACGGTACCGCCGACGACCTGTTCACCACCGACACCGATGACAAGCCCATGGTCACCTACGTTCTGGCCAATGCCTTCGCTTACTGGCAGGGTACCGCTGCCGACAAGGCTTACAAGACTTACTTCGATGATATGGCCGGTGCTATGAAGCACATTCAGAAGATTGCTGGCAACAAGGCTGACAAGATCCGCGTTATCAACGGCGAGACTGGCTGGCCTACTGGTGAGTCATCATTGCTGTAATATATAGGTGATTTGGATCAGACTAAACTAATTGTTTCTTTTTCTTTTTATAGATGGCGGCACCGACTACGAGAACGCCAAGGCTGGCACCAAGAACGCGGAGACCTTCTGGAAGCACGGTGTCTGTGGTATGCTGGACTGGGGTGTGGATCTCTTCTACTTCGAGGCCTTTGACGAGTCCTGGAAGCCCGACAGCATTGGTGACAACGGCAAGCCCCAAAGCGAGAAGCACTGGGGATTGTTCACTGATGACCGCAAGTCCAAGTTCGACACCTCCTGCCCGAAATAAGCTAGAGCGGTCGGTAGGGTGTGGTGAATACCACTGCTCGATACCATGACCCTGCACCTTTTTCTTTCTTGTTTCTTTTCTTGTACTTTGTTGCATGTTTTGTATGTTCATCTCGGATCGGTCTCTCCCGTATATAGACGAAGGGGTTGGGCCGAATGGAAATAGTGATTGTGTCTTCCAGATTACAGTATTCAGCATATAGCAATGCTATATGCAATACTATATACTATGCTATACTTCAATGGTATAGCTCCGCCAGATTAGTCATCAATAACCGTGGTTCGCCAACCCCTGAATCTCTCCACGACCCGCGTTTGCTTGTTTACTTCGACATCAACTTGATCAGCAAGGGGGAGCACAGCAGAGTAGAGTAGAGTAGAGTGGACAGTGTATACTGTAGTAGAGTAACAACAGCAGATGAGACAATGCTGTAGAACAGAACAGCACTCCCAGCCCACATCCCAACCAGCACATCCCTCACAGAAGTGGGCCGTTGGGTTATTAGCCTGCACTAAGAACTGAGAAAACGGGCACAATGGAGCATCGCGTACTAGTGACTTTGCCAGTGCACATGTGTTGCCCCTATTCACCGCATGTCGGCAAGTACCCATCAAGTACCTGCTACTTCCGACGATCCAACCCGAACCGTGACCGTGACCGTGACCGTGACATAATAGCCACACGTCTTTTTTCCCCTTTCCCCAATCCAACTCGGCGATGCTTCAGGATTTGACGTGGTCCTTGTGATTGTGATTCCCTTTCAGTGCTCCCATTCACGCCAACCTCCACCACCAATCACTGTTCCTCGTTGCCCGTTCCATGCGTCAACATTCTGGACGATAAGCGGAGCGGCAAGCAAGTGCTTGCTGCAGGAGTCGACACGGAAGGTGAGTAGTACCACTTGTACAGTTGTACTTGTACTTGTACTTTTTGTTTCTTTTTGCCCTGCTTCATTCCCAATTATCTCCTCTCGTCCTTTGTGAACAATCATCACACCCTGGCCCCCTTTATGGTCTGATCTACTCAGCCATTGCGCCGAGTCTTTTTGGACCCGCGTCCGCCACGCGATTGATCCCTTCCATCCCATTCCTCGAACCCCTCCTCCACATTTCGAACAAAAAAAAGAAAGAAAAAGAGGGGGGAAGGAAAAAAGAACAAGAATTCACTCGAAAACTCTTTCGAATGCTAATCATGCCACTGGATGATCAGATTTAGATCCCTCCGTCTCTTCCGCCTGTTCGGCATCTACACCGTCTCAATCCAAGGACGCGCGCATACTGCGTGAAGATTCGCGTCTGGCCCCGTCGCTACTCTTGTCCTCTCCGTCCTCAGGAGACTCGAGCCCATCGGACGCCGGCTCCCCTTCTCAGAGATACTCCCCGAGTATTAGCCTCGAACCGCCGCCCCTGCCGTTCTTCTCGACAAATCGCAGGCCCGTGGAATCACTGACGGCCTCCCCCGAGAATACCAAAGCGGAAAGCAGTGTCTACTACACCACAGCCTGGGGGTCTCCGTATGCGGCACCCAGTACTCGCCGACTCTCTCTGACTCTAAGCCAATACGCCGGCATCGATCGCGGATCTGGGGCAAGCTCTCCCGCCTCATCAGTCGCCAACGCCGAGTTTCGTCGAGCCAGCGTCGCAGTCAATTCCGGAGATCTTGACGGACCAGCGGAAAACGGGGAACGGTCGATTCGAGATTTCACCCAGGATTGGATCAATCAGTATCTCTCTGGCCAACCAAGAACCGAGCGCAGCAACTGGCTGAGTGACGATTCGGGAAGTGAGGCGCCGTCGTTCTTTACCGCGAAAAACCACCTCGCAGACGACCTATCGGACGACTGGCTTGGTCTGGAGGACAATACCCGCGAGAGTGATCTGTTGAAAACACCGACCCTATCTGACTTCGTGGGTCGAAGGACTGCTGCTCGTGCCAAAGGAAACAAAACCGTGCACAAGCGCACCGATACTTTGCGACAGGAGGATTTTTGGGGGTTTGCGTACGATAAGGAGCCGCCAAAGAACATCATGTCTGATATCAAGGAGGCTCACCCTCCTGGTGAGGTGATATTTGATGCCGAGTCCCCCTCAGAGAAGCCATTGCCCCCTCCGCCAGCAAGCACCATGGATGAGAATACGAAGACCGAAAATACAGAGGAGCCAAAGCCTGAAACTGTGAATAAACCCACGGCTCCGACTCCGACTCCCAGACGAAGAAAGAAGCTCAATTGGCGTGGGAAAGCATGCATTATTGAGTTGCCGGCAGACGATAAGCGTGGTACAGATCAATCGGGGTTCCGCCTTTTAACTCCCGCTGATGTTGAAGCTCGGATGAAGCAATGGGAAGACCAGGGGTACGATATTCGTGGTTTCACCATTGGCGACTCTGAAGATTCATCCCAGCCTACTGAACTTGGCGGTCTGAGTCGTGCTCTATATCCAGACCCTGCTGAGCTGTGGGAGGAGGCCAGGGGGCAAAAAGCTCATATTCAGTTCCCAGACAAGGCCGTGTGGGATAACTACGTGAATGAGCTTCAAGAGGCGAAGCTACGAGCTCTTGGTGTTGACTTTGGCCAGCCCGAACCCTCCATTTCGCCAGTGCCAACACCTATGGATCCATCTCAAACGCCATTCCCTGGCCTTGTTGGATCACCGCCAATCCCAACCACTTCATCCGGAAGCAACCCTCTCGCCCCGATTCATCCTTTCTCTCCCCACTTTGGCCAGTCTACTGGGGCTACGCCTGGTGGCATTGGTTCTCTGGCATCACCCGCTTCGCAATTCAGCGTTCAGACCCCATTCATGGGCATGGATCAGAACATGATGCCCGGATATCCTTTCCAATTCCAGCCTACTCCTCCCGCTCAAGGTACCATGACGCCTCAAAGCTTGATCAATCTTCGGCAAGCGAGCGGATCCGGTGCTCCTGGGGCGCTCCACAACTTCAACAACTCTATCATGTCGCCGGTGTCACCGTTTAACGACCAGCCTGGCTTCCAAGGTGCATTCGATGGGAAGAATGAGTTTGATGATCAATTCGCCAACCTTGCTCATGAACAAGGTCTCCCATACCAGACTCCTCAAACTCCCGTGAATGCTCCAGATAATTTCCACGCGTCGAATGTTGAAATTGCTCACCCCACTCCACGTGGTCATGGTCATAACCTGAGCGAAACTCTACAGAGTAGTGTGGATCGGATGAATCGCCCGGACTACCACTTGGAACGATCGATTGATCACCATCAATTAGAAGAGGACGACCGTGATGCTGCTCACCATGCACTCAACGCCAACATGCTCAAGAATCACTGGGCTCTGCCAGAACACGATCAACATCAGATGCATGATCCATCCCGTCACCCCTCGCATTCTTTCTCCCAGCAGCCGCATCAGTTCTATCATGAACAATTCGGGCAGGTTAATAATAATCAAGAAGGCTCCGACATTGATACCAACCCCAGTCTTGCTGGAACCCCTCACACCCACGGGGTGCTGCCTGATCATGGCCCGTGGCATGATTCCAAGCCAAGTCATGAATCGTTTGGCCATCAGTCTAAGCTCTCCGTTTCGTCCCTTAATGTGGAGGCTAAAGAGTTCGATCCAACCGCATCCTTCGGGTCCCAACCCGTCCCATTCGTCAACAACGCTTTCCAATTTGGTGGCATGAATCCAGCCTTTGGCTTTGCTCCTCCTCCCCCTGCCCCTTTTGCTCCCAATGGCATGATGGCCGATCACGTGGAACACAACCCTGCTCCCAAACCCAGCGCCTTCAAATTCTCCGCAGCCTCCTTCAACGTCGATGCGCCTGTATTCAACCCAAGTGGCAGTCTCAATTCCAATGCTAGCTCCGAACAGCCGGCTTCCAGCCGGACAAAGATCTTCGGTGACATCGACTACAATGAGATCACCAAGCCTTCAAAGCAGTCCAAGGCGATCCCAATCATCAGACCGGATGAATCTGACCCTGCCAAGGAGGCCGAGAGCGAAGTTGAGACGGCCGATAACGACGGTGGTCGACCAGTTCCTACTGATCGTCACAAGCGTGCTCGCCGCGGGATCGGCCATGCTGAAGGTGAAGCCCGCTACAGCATTTCTACCCATCCCCTGGGCGAGACTGGCAATGCTCAGGCATCAAGCACACTACATCCGGTTGCTGAGGGCAAGGAGAACGCTTCTCCGAACGAGAACCCCGTTGAGCGTAAGGGTACACCCACTAGCGAAGCCGAGACCTGGACTTTGTTCGATTACAAGAATGAAGGCGGAGCTCACAGATCCCACACTGCATCTCCCGCTCAAGCTGAAATTACCGAGGAGACCAAGGAAAATATCAAGCAACCCCAGCGCAAGCGGTCTGCTGATGGTCTCCAAGTCGATGCTAGTGCTTCCAAACATGGTCCTTCCGATTCTAAGAGCTCTGTGAAGAGCACCATGCTGTCGGCAACGGCTAAGCCGTTCGAATTCAAGCCTGCTGTTCCCAGTTTCGTGCCAACCAGTGTACCGCCGTCCAGCTTCGCCGAGCCCGAACCACAACCGCAGCCAGTTGAGAAGAAGAAACCAACCGGTGGTCTTATGGCTTCTCGCTTCGCTACTGATAGTCCACCAAAGCCCCAACAACCAACTCCCGAGCCAGAGAAAACACCTGCGCGTCAACAAGACAAGCAATTTAACTTGGATTCCGGTGATGAGTCTCTTGATGATGATGAGCTGAATGCTGTCATGGATCAGCTCAACGACGACTCTGACGTTGGCATCATGCGACAAACCACTCCCCTGCCACGCCAGCTCATTTCGGACTCCGTTGGCGGTCCTACAAAGGAGCGACAGTTCGGTCCTGCTGAAGGCCGAGACGAGGCTCCCAGCCCCAGCCCTGGTGGTGGCCCGAAGACGCATAAGCTGGATATCCCCCAGCTTGGCTCTGATATCGACGGTCAGAGCAACATTAGCTTTTCTCCCCCAAAGAGCATCGTTTCTCGCCTGCAGTCTCCCGTTCGCCACCTCATCACCGAGAACGACCATGTCAGTGATTGGGATGACATGATCTCCTCTGGCGAGGATGAGAAGTTCTACAACCGTAACCGCTTCTTCGATCGTCGTATCAACGACCTGGTTGGTTCCGCCATTGATGACCGCCTTGGCCCTATGGAGCGTGCTCTGGCTGTGATTCAGACTTCTGTGGCTACCATCGCTTCTGGATCTGCTAGCAAGAGAGCAATCCGCAGCGTCTCTGGGGACATTGAAGATAGCGATGCCGACGATGAAGATGACGGCGAGGACCATGAAGGCTCTGTTCGGGACCGCTCGCCTCATCACATGCGTGATCGCAAGTTGGAGATGCTAAAGAGCGTTGTCAGCGAAGCCCTGCTCACCCATGAGTTGCCCCACCGGAATGTGCAGCACTCTAGTCACGGTGAGATGGCACTGCTAAAGGAGAGCATTGCTGAGCTGCAGGCTTTGACCATCAAGAAGCTTGCGCAAGATCCGGTTGGCGACATGCGTGAGATCCTGGAGGAGACTCTCGCCAGACAACTTGCCCAGCAGACCCCTCGCTTGTCCGAGGCCGAAGAAATTGGCGCCGACAGTCTGATGATGCAAATTGATGGGCTTAAGAGCATGCTGCGTCTCGCCGATGAGCGTGCTGAGGCTGAGTACAAGGCTCGCCGCGAGGCATCCGATTCTGTTAATGAGCTGCAGCGCCTTCTCAAGGTTGCTGAAGAGGATGCCGCTCATCACAGTGCCGCTGCTGAGAATGCTGAGACCCGCTTCCTCCAGTTCAAGGAGGAGAAGATTCCCCACTTTGAGAAGATGCAATTCCGTGTTGAGTCTCTCAGTGATGAGAACGAGACGCTCAAGGTTACCCTGGCCGAGCTTTCTTCCAAGAACATTGCTCTTGAGGGAACCCTGGACGAATATCGCGTTTCTAGCGACCACTTCCGTCGTCAACTCGAGACCACCAAGGATGAGAACAAGTCTCTCCATGAGACTGTTGATCACTTGAGAACTCGTATTGAGGACAGCATGGCGGCCCGCCAGAACATTACCGAGAAGTTCGATCGTCTTCAGAATGATATGGTGACGCTCACCTCTGATGTCACTACTGAACAAGCCAACTGGCGCAAAAAGGAAGAAGAGCAACTTGCCAAGTATAATGAGCTTCGTGCATCGCACGCTCGGGAAGTCAAGCTGCGCGAACAGCTGGAGCAAGAGGTTGGTGAGCTTGCCAAGCAAGAGAGGGAAGCCGCCAAGATCAAGTTCATCCATGAGCAGTCCCAGCAGGAGAACAACGAGCTCAAAGAGACCATTGCCAACCTGCGTGCCGAGAACCATGACTTGCAAATCACGTCCGCTCGCTTCGAGCGTGAATTCAACGAGGCTCGTGAAAGCAGTCGTGTGGAGATCCAGCGTACTCGCACCGCCATGGAAGCTGATATCGAGGCTTCCAATAGCCAGGTGAACATTGTGCGAGCTGAACTGGAGGCCCAGATCATTCGTCTCCAGAGCCAGCTGGATGGTGTTCGCATGGATGCCGATACCTCCCGGGAGCGCTACGAGATGCTCTTGGAAGAAGCCAATGAGACCAAGCTTACCTCTCTGGCTGCTGCTAAGGAGTCTCGGGAGCTTGCGCTTGATGACCAGCGTAAGACTCACGAACGTGTTCTTAACGATCTCCGCGAGCGTCACGCCCGTGCTCTGCACAACTCCTCTGAAGATCGTTCCCGTGGCGAGGCTCACATGACAGAGCGTCTCGCTCTCTCCGATGACAAAGTCAAGCATCTGCAAGACCGTGTGCAACATCTCGAAGAGAAGGTTGAAATCGCTCAGTCTGCCGCTCGTCATGCTGCCGCCGCTGCTAAGGGCAAAGCACCTGCCTCCACCCAGGCTCCGATGCACGCATCCTCGCCCTCATTGTCCTTCAACAAGGGATCGAATGAGCCGGAGCGGATATCCCCGCAGGCCCTGCGTGAGTCCATCTTCGTTCTCCAGGACCAGCTACAGCAACGCGAGACCCGCATCGAGGAACTCGAGCAAGAAGTGGCCTCTATGGACAAGGACGCCCCCAACAAGATCAAGGAAAGAGACACCGAGATCAACTGGCTCCGTGAGCTTCTCGGCGTCCGCATCGACGATCTACAAGATATCATCAAGACCGTCTCCCAGCCGAACTTCAACCAACACGCCGTCCGTGACGCCGCCATCCGTCTCAAAGCCAACCTCCAAATGCAACTACAGGAGCGTGACCGCGCCATGACTGGTCAAATGCCATCCCTCCCATCCATCTCCGACATTGCCGCGTCTCCGCGCGCCCTCCCTCTCGCCGCCGCAGCTGCTTGGGGTAGCTGGCGCAAGGCCCGTGAGGCTTCCAACGGATCCGAGCAGACCCCGTCCAAATCCAGCAATGCCAGTACCTTCCTCTCAGGACTCCTGACACCTCCAAGCTCGCATGTCCGCCCGAACGCGCCTAGCAGCGGACCTACCCGCTCTACCTTTGAAAGCCGTCCGCTGCGAGGAATCAACTCCACCCCACGTCGTGGCTCGACTCGTCAGGAAGTTCCCATCGCTGAGCCGCCTAAAACGCCCCCGCTTCTCCGTCGCTCTAGCTATGACCATGACGCGGAGCCGGCGAATTATGAGGAGGGTAGCTTTACGGACGATATTGAGAGTACCGTTGACGGGGTGGTTTCTGCTTCGCCGAAGGATGTCCCTGGACCCTTCGGTCCGCAGATTACTTCTGATGCGGACGCGTTGGCTGAGATCAGCGGTCACGATGATGATGATGAAGGGGAGGAGACGGAGACTGAGATTGAGACTGAGCATGCATGATCTGATCAGTTACTACACTCCCCTTCCTCTTCCCCATCACTTCTCCCCTCCCCCCTCCCTTAACTAAACTACCTTTCGATCCTCTTTCATTTCCCTTAGACTGTTAAAACACGTCCCTTGGTTTACGCCCACAAGATTATTGATTTATCCAGCGTTTCTTTGCCCTCCTCCCCTCACCTCAACCAGCTGCTGCATCTCTCCAATGGAGATATGGAAGTGGTTGATTCCCCTCTTTTACTCATATTTTCTCCCTCAGATCTGTGATTTGTGATGTCCTTTCGGATTTGATACCACTGCTTTCGATTTCCCCGGCTTTCTCTGTATATTTCCGCTGCGGCGATTCTCTTCTTGTTCTATCGTTTTATTTACATATTAATCAACTGCCACTCTTTACCTTGCCATTTCTTTTCTTTTTCTATGTATGATTAGGGTTGACTTGTGTATTTTATGATTGTAGATACTTGAGGAGGAAATACCTATCAAGGAATTTTTTTTAGATCTGATTCTAGCTATGAAACAGGGGTTTCTTTGCTTGCACACCCAGACCGCTATTTAACTTGCACCTGTGCATCATCGCATCTGCAAAGTCGCCTGAATCGACAGGCCTCTGACAAGAATTTTGTATCATAAAGTGGGGTTGAGTGCATCCCGATTCCCCCCTCCCTCTGCCTGTGCTCAATCAGTACGCCACTACAGTTCATAAATTCATCATCACCGAGGGAAAGCTTGTTAAGCAATCCCGCCCTAGCCTACTGTCAGGCATTTTACGTAGAAGAGAAATCGCATAGCAGAATCAACTTCTGAAAAGTTTTCTTATCCTTTCAAGTTCATTTCAGCTTAACATTTGACCGAAAACACAAAGCCAAGAAGAAAGAAGTATTCATTGCCACAACTACAAGAAGACACTCACATAAACCTAAAGCAGTATTAATCTTTAAGAGTATATCTTTTCTCTCACTGAATCTTATAGACCGCAACTGATCTGCATGGGTACAGGACTGGGGCTTCTCTGTACTTAAACGATGACATCCTAGGTATCGTGTATTGCCAGTACTTTACCATAACACCACTCCATAAGAACCATCGAAAGATTCAAGGCGACGGCTTCAGTGGATATTGAAGGCCTTTAGGAAACTTCAAATCTACGAATATGGCTGTCCTCGGTGCGAGCAAGACACCTTCCACCGGAGTGGGGACTCCCACGTCCTCCACGCATAAAAGTCAACAGGATGCTTTCTCGTATGACAGCATCTTCGGACTTTATTTTTTCATCTACCATGTTGTCTTACCTGTCCTCATACCTCAACTGATGGCATGGGGCCCCGGACAGCCGCCACTACAGCTACAAACTGCGGGGTTGAGTGTAGCTCTGTCGATATTATATGGTCTCGGCTTCTCTGCCGGTACGCAAAGATAGACGCCGAAGGCTGGGCTGGAAGGCTTTCTAAGGACATAATAGGGTATCACAGACTCTGGGCTCATCGATCATATGAGGCATGTACATCTCTCAGGATATTCCTCGCTGTGGTGGCATGTGGTCAGTATCAGAAGGATATCATTTGGTTCACACGCCATCACCGCGCCCACCACCGTTACGTGGATACGCCAAAGGATCCATACAATATCCGACAAGGGTTCTTCCACGCGCATATTGGCTGGTTACTTGATTTCAGCCCGGATACCTGGGGAGAAGTAGATATTTCGGACGTTGAGCGGGATCCTGTGGCAAAGTGGCAGCAACGGTACTATTACCCTCTCTTCATTCTAATGGCAGTTATTACTCCGACGGCGATATGTCACTTCTGTTGGCAGGATTTACTGGGAGGATTTTACTATGCCGCTTTTTGGAGACTCCAGTTGAATTATCACATGACAGCCCTGTTCAATTCGTGGGCGCACTGGTCTGGCAAACGGCCTTATACCACTAAGATCACTGCACGGGACACTTCGATCGTTCTTAGACTCGTTACGTTGAGTCTAGGCGAGACGTACCATAATTTCCACCACCGGTTTCCGTCTGATTATCGTAACGGGATACGCTGGTTTGACACGGATCTGACGAAGTGGTTCATTGGGCTTAGTGAGAAGGTGGGACTTGCTCGCAATCTCATCCGTACGTCGGAGAGGGATATCCAGCGAGCAAGATGTCAGGTCTTGGGAGCTGAGCCTGGGCCTGAGTCTGAGCCGGCCCAGGCCAAGGCTAATATTCAGGATTGTCGGCTCCCTATTATGTCCTGGGAAGAGTATCAATGGATGTGCCAGACGGGGAGATGCCTCGTG
Organism: Penicillium sp. S1701; assembly: GCA_023626415.1. NCBI lineage: Eukaryota > Fungi > Ascomycota > Eurotiomycetes > Eurotiales > Aspergillaceae > Penicillium > Penicillium sp. S1701. The sequence continues at coordinate 265,974 of JAMAGY010000018.1, read as the reverse complement.
AGCATTTCAGGTCGTGTGTGCGATGTTACGGCTTTCATCTTTGAGCACCCAGGTGGACAGGAAGTGCTCCAACAGGCTATCGGTACTGAAGCGGCGGATCTGTTTGGGTCAATTGACCATTCTCCATATGCAGAGACGATTTTATCCTCTATACAGATTGCGGTCATTGGCTCGGAGTTGAAGTTAGATGGCAACACACATTCAATGAGCAATAATGAAAGGCTGGATTGGTGGAATTTACTTGATACTATTAAATGACATTCCCTTCTGTATCCCAATCCATCTTCATGCATTCGCCCCCTTTCCTCCGTTCACCTACTCGTATATCTCACTGCCCACGCAAGGCTGTGAGGGGTAGTGGTAATGGACTAGATTCGGCACCTTGCATCTTTTTAGTGAATGAGGCTGTAACTAGGAATTATGATAGGTACGGACTAAGGAAAACCGGCCATGGCTTTCAAGTTTTCCAATAGAGTACGTCGGGGGTTACGAATAATGCTATCAATTAGTAGTAAGATCATGGATTTTCAGCGTGATCTATTGATGCCACATTATTGGAGCCGCCAGGGTGACCTGTAGTCAGGCCCCGCCTATTTGCAAACGGAAATCACGAACGGGACTCGGATTATATCTTAAGAGCCTCAGACTTGTGCGGGCACCAATTATAGTGTGGGATTAGATGCCACGTTGGGCTCGTAAAGGGGAGCTTAATAGAGACGTGATATAGCGATGGGTATAGCCGGGACTTCTAGGATGAGTATAAAGAGGGGGATTTATTTCTCTGCTTCAAGTGGAATATCAGATACACAGTTTCTTCTACACATTATTTAAATCACTTTCAACTGTACCGTCCAGAGAATACTAGTCTCTCCTAACCGCAAATATCACTATGGACGCGTCAGTATTCCACTCCTTCTACTACTCCATCTCCATCTCAACTTACATCCCATGTAGACAAATGTACAATCCAGCAGCATACGATTCACTCCCGACCCTCTCGGCCGGGGCCCAGAATTTCCACGACAAAGACGCAAGGACCGTCCTCCTCGGAGATATCCGAGACCTCTTCCTCCGTCGGGGTGTTCATGAACGCTACGGCATTGCCCTCTTACACCGACACTTCCCTATCACCTCGACCCAGCGGTTAGTCGACTACCGGAACGTCTCGACGGCCTGGGAAGTGGGCGGGGATGTCAATCCCATTGTACCGAAGTACCAGGGCGCAATCGTGCCGCGCTCGTACCGGTTCTTCCAAGAAAGCTTCATGCCGTACGAGTTCGAGTTTGCCGAGGATGGGGAGGACTCGCTGCCTGTTATTCAGGGTGATGATGGGGAATTTCTGAGCGAACTCTCTGCTTTGCTGGGGCGGTATGGGTTGGAGGATGTTCTTGGGCTGAGGACGTTGGATGGTCGTGATGGGGAGCTGTCTGTTGAGGTTACGGAAGGTAAGGCTAATATCATGTTGCAGGGTAAGGGGTTTGAGCGGGATGGTCTTATTGAGGCGTTGTGGGTGTTTGGTCCTGAGCTTGTTGATGCTTGTCATTGTAAGACGTATTGTGTTGTTGGGAGGTGGTCGCATACTGGTGAATCGGGGCATGGTTGTAGTTAGTTGGGTCTTTTATCGAGATGCCAGGGACATTGTGCCAGTAGTTAGGAGTGTGAGCTCTGCAAGGAATACTATATAACCTAGTTGTCCATTACCGTGACCGTGGCTTATATTGTTATGGACTACTACTAGTACCAGTAGTACATCGATACGTGTTGGCAGTGGGTAGTATACAGTGATAACTATATATTCCGTGTGTTCAAGTTGACTACAAGTACTCACTGCCAGTGCCATATTTCACTTTGAGGTCAACTTGCGTACGAACCTGTCACTACTGCTAGTAAATATTAATATATTTAGGATACAGTCTTTTTATACTAAATATACTAACAATATATACTCTATGCTATACTCACTGTGTAAGTCTTGCCGCTTTATGTTTACAGGTGGTCCGAGCGTCACCACCTCCACTGGCCACCTTTCGCAGTCTCCCGCATTGAACTTGATCTTGAACAGTCCGCATCAACTCACTTCGCCCCTCCTCCTCTTGCCAATCCCCTCAATCCGACATAGAGCCCTGATATCCCCAGCTCTTCCTCCACCATGCGATTCTCCACCGCCCTCGTCTCAGCGCTGGGCTGGATCACTGCCGCGACCGCACACACCATCCAGCTGAAGGCCCACTCGCGCGAATGCTTCCACGAACAGCTACACAAGGACGACCTCATGACAGTGACTTTCCAGGTCGGCGACCGCGAGTTTGGAGGCAGCGGCAACCTGGAGATTGATTTCTGGGTAGGTGGTCCTGGTCCTACACGTCTTGCAGTACTTCCCCTGGCCGGCTCCGAGAGAACATCTTCAAGTTGATCAGTACGAATCGACGGGGATGGAGTGATGTATTTCGAAAAAAAGCCGGCGGAGGATGATATTATTGACCCAATCCATGCCGTACATGAGCTAACACTTTGATACTCCAGGTCGAGGACCCTCTCCGCAACCGCCAGTACTACAAGCAAGCCATCTCCAACGAGGATTACTCCTTCACAGCCCAACACGACGGAAAATACAACTACTGCTTCAGCAATGAGGGCTGGACCTCCAACTCGAAGGAAGTTTCCTTCAACGTCCACGGAATCGTCTACGTGTCGGAGGCGGAAATGTCGCAGGATCCCCTGGAGGCGGAAGGTAAGAATAAGACCACCGCGGAAGAACAAGGGGAGTGCAAATGTGTGGATGTTGGCTGACCAACCCGAATAGTCCGCAAGTTGTCTGAGAATATGGCCCAGGTCCGTGATGAGCAGGGGTACATTGTGGTTCGTGAGCGCGTGCACCGGAATACGGCTGAGAGCACCAATGGCCGCGTGAAGTGGTGGAGTCTCTTCCAGCTGGCCGTGGTGATTGGGGAGGGTATTTTCCAGGTGTGGTGGTTGAAGCGCTTTTTCGAGGTGAGTTGAGCTGCTGGCAGTGGGCTATCACTGAGTTTGATGGCGGATCGGTGAATGAATGCTAATTTACTCTTCTTCCAGGTCAAGCGTGTTGTCTAAATCCTTTCGCCCTCTACATCTCAAAATAAATGAAATGCGTTGCTGAGCGAGTGATGATGGTCTGCATGTGGAGGGGATTGGCCCTGGTGCTGTCTTTTTGTCAGGCCACTTCTCACTCCTACTCTTCTTTTTTATGTCGTGCCATGCAAACATTTGATAGTTTACGTCTATAATATACCTGTACCACCAGTACGCGGATGATCCTTGAATGTAGTAGATGGGGAGGGGTATTCTGTATATTCTGTATATCGTTCGGATATTCCGTATCCAATCACATTGAAACTAACCTGAAATCAAACAAATGCCTCATTGGGTTGGGTTGGATTGGGCTGTGAAGAAACCACTCAACCTGAAGTACTTCAGTTCTTGACTTGTCGTGCCTCTTTTCCTTTTCTCACCCCGCATTCAAGAATTCTCCTATTCTAATCTTCGCTTCTCCCATCTTGAGCTGGTACTTTTGTCTGTTTTTCTGTTTTCTGCTGCACCGCATGTAAGGAGCAGATATATTGACAGTCCACCCTCCAACCCAACCCAACCTCCAATTTCAACCTCCTTGAAACATCTAAGAGTGCCTTACATAAAGGCTTAGATCGAAATGGCTCTTGATGTCGAATCCAGGAACCACTCCATCCCCTCCGAACTAGGGATCCTCGATACAAGCGATCCGCTCTTCCACGTCTGCTGGCGCCGCCAGTCATGCTCATCTTGTCTGGCGGGCGACGTTGCCTGCAGTTGGTGCGCAACAGTATGTCACACTTCAAGTTACTTTCATCTGATCTCTGATTTTCTCATCACCTTCCCACTCCCCCTTGATTTTTCTCTCGGGTTCTGGTCCTGGTCCTGATCCTGATCCTGGGTATTCTGACATTCTCCGACAACGTTTCACCTTCTCCCCTTGCATGCCCCCATTCCATTTACCCCTCCCAACATGACCACTTGCTCCCCCATCCCATCCCATCCCTCCCCTTCGGATTATGATACGGGTCCGGGCTGGAACTAGTCAGACCATACCACACCCCGGCTTGGCTATTGCATGATCCTGCAACTAAACATCAATATCATCAGTCATCAGCCTGCGTGCCCAATGCCGTACGTCTCCCCATCTTAGCCCCCATCGGCAACACCCAGCTCTGTCCGCTCGGCGCTAAAGAGCGGTGGGAACTCAGGGCCTTGCCGTTCGGATGTAATGTTAGTACCCTGACCTTCTTATCTGTCGTGGTCACGGTGGCTGGGATGGTGGGGCTGGTTGGGGTCGGGGTTGGGATCTTTTGCTTGGTGAGATCGCTGCGTCGGCGCTGGAAGGCGTCGGATTATGAGCGGTTGGATGATGGAAGGGCTGGGTCTTGGTGGGAGAGTTTCAATTTTGGATTGCTGGGTTCGTTGGTGGGATTGCTGTTTCGTTCTGATGATCGGGGAGGGGTTTCTAGTTTGGAAGTTGGGGTGGACGGGGAAGGGCGAGGGCAGGAGGGTGAGACGAGGCCTTTGTTAGATGGGATGTGAGGTGGAATATATTTATGTATACTGCATGATTCAAAATGAAGAGTATGGTTTGATGACTTATATTGAGGCTGAATTGTTCATAAGATAATGCCTGACAGATGGACGGTCTGGATTCTTGATACTGGATATGTTGATATGACATGAACAGTGAAAGTAAAAGCAGAGAAAGTACGAGTATATTCAACAAGCTCCCACAATCATGTCCATCTGTTCCCGCACAAAACTGGCCAAATCGTCCACCGTCTTCTTCACGCGTGGAATCATATGCCCCCCTCCGTGATCATAAATCTCCGAGCTATCAGGATCGCACATGTTGTACAACGCCATCGACCCGTCCAAGAATGGATCCTGTGCCCCGACGACATGGCAAGTCGGGGTATTGATTTCATACTCATCCGCATCCTCATCTCCCACCAGTACATGTCCGTTGACCGGATCAAGCGGAGGCCACCCGCTAAACAGAAGGGCAAATTTCAGACGAGGCTCTCGTCCGTGTTCCTTTCTTCTTCGTTCTTCCTCGATAAGCAGCGATGCAGCAATCTGCGCACCTTCTGAATATCCAATGACGGCATCGATGTCCCCCTCTGCATCTATTATTTTGATCAACCGCTCCATGACAGATGGAATTTTCAGATAAATCGGGTTATCTGCCAGTTCAATCGCGTCTCTCATGGACTGCTCGGCAGACTCGCGTTTGGGAAAGTCGGCCATGTTGAAACTTATGTTCCCTTTGTCGGGTTGACAGAAGGCAAAGTGTGGCGGAGGCCCGAAGAAAGCTGCATGTTCCTCACGCGGATGTACCTCCAATTCTCCCTGTACAAAGTGGAAACTGGCTTCTCCATTTTGTTGGAGAGATGTGATAAATGGCCCTGGACCCACCAACGGTTGCTCCCGTCAGTATATTGTATGCAACTGCAACCGTTACTGCAAGTCCGCAAGAAGATCTACTAACGTACCGAGTTGCGCGGTAAATCCCTATCGTGCGGTAGGATTAGTGAGTAATGAACCAAACCTTTTTCTGATAAACATAGATTTCACAACATACCTTCGCACTACAGTATGCCCCGGGCAAGCAAAGAAATTTCATGGTGTCAATATAAACGAGGTTCCAAACTCCCCACGAGCCCAAGACAGACAGGCTATGTAATAAAGAGACAAGATACGGAAAAATAATAATCATGCACGAGAAAGCTTACCGCTAGAAGGTAAATGCTAGAGCCCTTGCTAGGGACCGGGGAGAGGGTGGTCTTTTGCCCCTGTGCTGGAATGCACCCTCACTTGAGCAAGGGCCACCAGCCGCAACAAACAACAACGACGCGAGAGGAGCTTTGCCAAAGAATGATCTATGTGTGATGTGATCAGATCCTGGAAACTTAGATCTGCAGTCCCTAGAGACATCTGGGGAGACTAACGAGGGATTCGGGGCCCTTTTGCAGGTTAGGACTAGCTACTATATTTGTACCGCGTAATCAAGGGAAGAAGGCATGGACCCTTCGATCCACCTATCATTGAACAATGTCTTAGAAATCCCCCGGCTAGAGAAGCCTCTGTGGACCACTGATCTACAGTCACGCACTTGATCGTCATGCAAGGGCGACATCTACTCCATAACAAGCCCTATCATGACCGTGCTTCCGCGAGGGTCCCCGGTCCTGCCTTTAGTGTCGCGTCTCGCCACATAGTACATCGTGGAAAGAAGGAGAGAGGAAAAAAAAATAACAGGTCCATGGCTTCTTTGTGAACATACAACTTTCGCTTTTCAAAACCTTCGACTCATAATTCGCCCACTCTTTGCCACTCTTTTTCTTGTTTCTTTTTTTTTTTTGTCAACACGTGCCGTGCCGTACATATCGGTACTGGGAGGGTACATAGTTTGATCTGTGAAAGTCAGAGAACGATCCAAAACTCACCCGATAATGCATCTGGAACCGGTAAACGGAACTGGCACGCCAGTGTCCGATGGAATCAACCCGCGACAGCCGGCGGAGGAGCGGGGGCGAGAGCAGGAACAGGAGCAAAATGCCGGGGATGCGCCGAAAAAGATGGCCATTATCGGCATGGCCTGTCGACTGCCCGGCGAGGTGACGACACCGGACGAGCTGTGGGAACTTTGCTCGCGAGCTCGAAGCGCGTGGTCACCGATGCCTCAGAGTCGATTCAACGCCGAAGCCTTCTACCATCCGAATCCCGATCGACCAGGGTCCTTTAACCCAACAGGCGCGCACTTCCTGCACGAAGACGTGGGACTATTCGATGCGCCGTTCTTCAATATCACCCTTCAAGAGGCGCGCTCCATGGACCCGCAACATCGAATCATGTTGGAATGTGTGTACGAAGCGCTAGAAAATGCCGGTATTTCGAACCACTCGATTGCGGGCAAAAATATCGGTGTTTTTGCTGGTGCCTCGTTTCCGGACTACGAGATCAACAATTGTAAGGATGCGGATTCGATTCCGATGTATGATTCGACGGGGACTTCGATTGCGTTGCAGTCGAATCGGATCTCATACTATTTCAATCTTCATGGGCCGAGTATTACGGTTGATACGGCTTGTTCGTCGAGTTTGTCCGCTTTGCACTTGGCTGCGCAGAGTATTCGGAATGGCGAATGTTCGACGGCGGTTGTTGGAGGGTGTCATCTTAACCTCGTGCCGGAGATTTTCATTTCCATGACGCGGTCCAGGTAAGGATGATAACTGGGTCTTCTTTTTGGGAATCCTTTGATGCTAATGAATCGAACTAAAGGCTTCTTGCGGATTCGGGACGATCATATTCATTCGATAATCGAGGGACCGGGTTTGGCCGTGGAGAAGGAGCAGGCTGCATTGTTTTAAAGAGCCTCGAGGATGCGCAAGCAGCTGAAGACGCAATTAGAGCTGTGATCGTCAACACTGGAATTAACCAGGATGGCCGGACAAGGGGTATCGCTATGCCAAATGGAGACGCCCAGGAGGCTCTGATTCGTGCCGTTTATAAGGAAGCGAAGGTGGATCCCGCCAACACCGGATTTGTTGAAGCTCATGGAACTGGCACCAAAGTCGGCGATCCCCTTGAGGCCACAGCACTGAACAATGTCTTTGGAAAAGGGCGAACGCCGAAACAACCGCTACTTATTGGGTCCATTAAGTCGAATATGGGTCACTTGGAAGGATCCAGCGGTATCGTGGCAGTCATCAAGACAGCATTGATGCTGGAACGCGGGTTTGTCTTGCCGAATTGCAATTATAACAAGACGAATGAGGAGATTCCAATGGACCAATGGAATATGAAGGTAAGACATCGCATGAAGACAGGGCGACTTAACTCTACTAACTACAAATAGGTCCCGAAGAAATTGCAGCCCTGGCCACGGGGAAAGAATTATGCAAGCGTGAACAACTTCGGCTTTGGCGGGACCAACGCCCACGTTATCATGGAGCGTGCTCCTCGTTGGCAGGGTGAAGGCGCGGCGAACATCGATCCTCTCCAGCGAAAGGTGTTTGTTGCATCTGGCCATGATAAGAAGGCTGCTCTAGATACCATCAAGCAACTTTCAGCCTACCTGGACCTCAATCCATTCGTCTTTAACGACAGTCTGATGGACAATTTGGCGTACACCCTGGGTCAACGACGAAGCTTCCATCCATGGCGGGTGGCAGTTGCATCTTCACACAATGCGGACCTCAGTTCATCCTGGGCCAAGATCCCTGAGCCCGTCCGGTCGTCTCGCGAGCCATCAATCGGCTTTGTGTTCACCGGGCAAGGTGCCCAGTGGCATGGAATGGGTAAACAGCTTTTGAGCACTTACCCGGTGTTCCGGAGGACCATGCAGGATGTGGATACTTGCTTGAAACATCTCGGATCCACTTTCTCCATCATTGGTATGTGACAGCTGCATGTCTCATGTTGATATTTGACCTAATTTCTAACACGGTTATCCAGATGAACTGCTTCTCGAAGATTCGACGGCAAGCAGGATTTCCGCTGCTTATATGAGCCAGCCAGCATGCACAGCAGTTCAATTGGCTCTTGTTGATCTGCTATCATCCTGGGGCATTCATCCCAAGGCAGTCGTGGGCCATTCCAGCGGAGAGATTGCTGCCGCGTATGCTGCAGGTGTACTGTCGTTGGAAGAATGTGTTCGTGTGGCATATTGTCGAGGCGTAGCCGCCAACATTGTCGCCAACGATGACAGTCTCCATGGTGCCATGTTAGCCGTCGGTGCTAATGCTGGGGATATCCAACAAATCTTAGACGCCATCCGAGGAAAACGAGCGGTCATTGCTTGCGAGAACAGCCATACCAGTGTGACTCTCTCCGGTGACAGGGATGTCATTTCAAATCTACAAGTCGCCTTAGATAAGGAAGGGATTTTCACTCGAATGCTTCATGTTGACGTCGCATATCACTCTCATCACATGCAACGAGTGGCTCAGCAATACCGTTCATTACTTGGCAAAATTGCACCCAAGCCCTCTCGAGTCTCTTTCCACTCGACTGTCCAAGGCAAGCTCGTGCCGGGAAGCGTTCTGGACGCTTCTTACTGGGTCGAGAATCTTGTTTCGCGGGTGGAATTCGTTAAGGGAGTAGAGAGCCTACTCGATACGGAGGAACCAACAGGACAGATTGATACGCTGGTCGAAATCGGTCCCCATCCTGCACTACAAACACCCACAAAGGATATTGTCCATACCCATGCACCCAAACGGAGCATGCAGTTCGAACATACTCTCAATAGAAAGCTTGACGCCATCGAAGCTGTACAAAATCTCGCTATGGCCCTTTTCACCTCGGGCATGACGACGCTCAACTTCCAAGAGATTAATTTCCCGAATCTCAAAACCAGTGCGCGAAAGCCGGCTCTTTTGACCAATCTCCCCAAATACCCATGGAACCATTCTGAAAAGTACTGGACTAATTCCAGGCTCGGAGATAACCTGTATCGACCCAATTTTGGCAGAAACGATATCCTCGGCAAGCTTTGCATCGAAAATGTCGATTTTGAACCACGCTGGAGGAATGTTATCCGAGCAGACGATCACCCATGGATCCGTCAGCACCGTGTTCATGACAGCAATGTATATCCCATGACTGGCTTCCTCGCTATGGCCATGGAAGCAATCTCCCAGCAAGCACAATTACACCACCTGATTCCCGGGAAGATTGACCTCCGCGATATATTCATCAGTCGTGTTCTTGCAATTCCAGACAACTCGACAGTGGAAACAATGTTAAGCCTCCGGCCTGTCCGGCCCGATGCTCCAGGAAGAGCGATTCTCGGCTGGCACGAGTTCAAAGTCTTCTCCTGGGCAGAAGGTCGAGGCTGGGATCAGCATGTCAGTGGCTTCGTCATGGTACAAGAGTCAAAGGAAGTAAATCCTGTCAGCGGGTCCCGTGAAAAGATGGAGGTGGATAAAACACTGAGGAAGACGGTGCAGGATATCGACGCTTCTTGTAAAATGGCCGTGGATACGGACGCTCTTTATGAGAACATCTCCAGCTGTGGCATCCACTATGGCCCCCTCTTCCGTGGCTTGTCAAATATCTCTGTCAACACAGCAAAACACGCTAAGGCCACATTCGAGATCCCGCATACCAGGAGCTGCATGCCTAATGAGCATGAGACCGACTGTATCATTCACCCAGTGACTCTCGATTTGTGCACCCAGATTATGTGGCCCCTTCAAGGATTCGGCCAACCAGGTTCCCATGTGACGCATGTTCCTTCGCATGTGAAGCATGTCTCCGTGTCATTACAGCCAACGCTTGGAGTCGGCGCCACGCTAGAGGTATACGCTCTTCAGTCAGGAACTGAATCAGCTAGCAAACCTCTAGACAACCGAATCTTTGCTACCCATTCCGATGATTCTTCCAAGGCAGCGGTTGAAATCGAGGGTATTACTTTAGTACCCATCTCGAATGATATCAAAGGTTCAAAGGACAATGCTCCCAACCAGATCTGTTATAAGCTTCTTTGGGAGCCTTGCTTCGAGTTCCTTTCCGAAGATACCTACCGCGAGCTGCCCCGACCTGACGTTGGCGACGATGGACAGGGAAGCCAGAGGATGCATAGGCTTGATCGAGTTGCAGAAAATTGGCTACGACGAATGCTGCGTGCTGTTCCGGAAGACCAAATATCTTCTCTGCCGAGCCACCACCAACGGTTCTATCGATGGGCTCAGCAAACGTGCAAAGAGGCAGGAATGGTTGAAGATCTGTCCGAAGAAATTATCAGTCAGACACGCAATGTAAATGGTGCCGGTGCATTCAACTGCAAAGTTGGCGAGCTACTCCCCCAAATTCTTCGAGGCGAAGTCGATGCCCTGACTGTCATGCTTGAGGAGGATCTACTCAGTAAATATTATGAGGACCTTGACGGCCTTCGGGAGGCATATGCCAATGCCTCAGTCTGTATTGACAAAATGGCCCACCAGAACTGCGACATGAACATCCTGGAAATCGGTGCTGGAACCGGAGGAGCGACGATGCCGATCCTGAAGAGTCTGGGAGGGAACGAGCCCGGATCGACTCCTCGTTTCGGCCACTACACTTACACTGATATTTCTCCTGGCTTTTTCGAGAAAGCTAAATCCAAATTCGAGGATTGGGGTCATCTTATGACCTACCAGACATTGGACGTTTCTGCTGATCCTGTTAATCAGGGCTTCGACCTTGGCTCTTTCGATCTGGTTATCGCATGCAATGTCCTGCATGCAACCCCTCAAATAAATGAGACAATGGCAAATATCCGCTCGTTGTTGAAACCAGGTGGTAAGGTCATGTTGATTGAAGAGACGGCATCTAAACCAAGGCATTTCCCATTCGCTTTATTACCTGGATGGTGGCTTGCGAGCGACGAAGTTCGTCCAGATGGACCTCTCCTGACCAGAGATGGATGGAACAAGGTCATGAAAGCGAACGATTTCTCCGGAATCGACCTTTGTGTGGAAGAGTACCCTGGTGCTTCTTTCCAGTCGGGGGCCTTGATAATGTCAACCGCGAACGGACCTACCGCAGGTCCCACGAACCCTGGAGATATCGTTCTTGTGGGAACTGAGAGCATCGGCAGCTTGTCCCTCTTGAGTCTCGAAACTGGGCTAGCAGGTGCTACTGGGGTAAGGCCGATAGCCGTTTCCGATCTCAATTCCGTTGATGTGTCAGGAAAATGGTGCATCTTCCTTGGTGGAATGGATCAATCCCTGCTGTCCCATCTCACACCTCAGAAATTCGGAGAGTTCCAACAGCTTATGAGTCGCGCTCGTGGTCTTCTCTGGATTGTCCGCCATACAAAACAAGATCCTCAGTCTCTCGGAGCCAATATGGTCGTTGGATTAGCCCGCACCGTCAGATCCGAGACCGGTGTACCGTTCGCGACGCTTGACCTGGGAGAAAAGGAAAGCATGTCTGATGCCGACGCGGTCAACCACATGCTGAATGTATTCAAGGGTGTCTACTGCCAGAGATCACAATTGATGCAAAGTGACATGGAATTTGTTGTCCGCGATGGACATATTTGTGTTCCTCGTCTCACGGATAACCACCAGCTCAACCTCAGTGTTCAACAAGAAACAGCCGACGCACCCCCAGCATTACAGCCGTTCAAACAGGCGGATCGCCCACTTCGTCTTACTGCTGGTGATAGCAGGACTTTGGATGAAATGTACTTCACTGATGATGATGCCCGTAACGACCCACTTCCTGAAGATTATGTTGAGATCAGAGTGACTTGCACGGGTCTCAACTTCCGTGATGTTCTCATGGCAATGGGTCAGCTTCGTGGCGATAAACTTGGTCAGGAGTGCAGTGGTGTTGTGTCCAAAGTTGGTTCAGCAGTTACCAATTTCGCTACAGGCGATCGAGTCTGCGCTATGTCGCCCGGATCCCTCTCGAGCTACACGCGTTGTCCCGCATCTTGTGCATGGGTCATCCCGGATGACATGTCATTCGAGGTCGCAGCTTCAATCCCGGCCGTCTTTTGTACAGCATATTATTCACTTGTTGAGCTTGGGCACTTGGAGCAAGACGAGACTGTTCTCATCCATGCAGCGGCAGGTGGTGTCGGCCAAGCTGCGATTATCATTGCTCAGAGCATCGGCGCCAGGATATATGCAACAGTCGGAAGTGAGGAGAAAAAGAAGTTTTTGATGGATACCTATAATCTCAAGGACGAACAGATTTTCTTCAGCCGTGACATCTCCTTCGCCGATGGAATTCGTCGCGCTACAGGTGGAGAGGGTGTGGACGTGGCGCTGAATTCATTGAGTGGAGATGCCCTGCAAGCTACCTTTGAGTGCATTGCACCTTTCGGTCGATTCATTGAGCTTGGAAAGAGAGATATCACAACAAATTCCCGTCTTGAGATGTCTCATTTCAATGAGAATATCACGTTTGCTTCGGTTGACTTGGGTATTGTGAGAGAGAAACGACCGAAGCTGTTGAAGCGTTTGTTCCGCAATTCCTTCCAGATATTTGCCGACTCTAGGGCCCAGTCCCGCTGGCCCGTCACCACCCTTCCAATCTCTGACGTCGAAGCTGGCTTCCGTGCTCTGCAAGGTGGGCAAGTTATTGGAAAAATGGTCGTCTCGATTACGAATGATTCCAAGGTCAAGGTGAGATGAGAGTGTTCCGCACAGCTGAAGTCAGAACTAACCTTTGTTCTAGGTTTACCCGGCCCGTCGAGATGAGAAGCTTCTCCGGCCAGACGCCACCTACATTGTTGTGGGTGGAACCAGTGGAATCGGCCTCGACATCGCGAGCTGGATGCCGCAAAAGGGTGCTCGACATATCGTGTTGGTGTCTCGAAGCGGTGCTACCACCGAGATGGCTCAAGAGACAATTCATGATCTTAGACAACAAGGTGTCACCGTTGATGTTTGTCGCTGTGATATTGCCAGTCAGCAAAGCGTCGAGGAAAACTTGGCCCCCCTATTGGCTAACCTGCCTCCTGCCCGAGGTGTCGTATATGGCGCGATGGTTCTTCGAGTAAGTGGTGGACAGAAAATATCTTAGGAGAATACTCAACTGATTTTGAAAACAGGACATGCTTTTCGAAAAACAAAGTTTCGATGACTACGAGACAGTTATGAAGCCTCGAGTCCATGGTATTTGGAACTTGCAAAACACATTGCAGAACCTTGAGAAAGGAAATCTCGACTTCTTCATTACGCTCTCTTCTGCGGCCAGTTTTGTTGGAAACATGGGACAAGCTGCATATGCTGCCAGTGGAACATTCATGGCAGCTCTTGCTCAGTACTCCCAGGCCTCAAAGATTCCTTGCACCACAATTGACCTGCCCGTTGTGCGGGGTATTGGATACCTCTCAGACGACCAAAAGCGGGAGCAAATATCCTCTCAGCTTGGAACCGACTCTGTTTGTGCGACCGAGATTCGCGGCCTTGTTGCCGCTGCCATGAGAAAGGAAATGCTAGACACATGTGCTGGACACTGCGTTGTAGGATTTGATGGCGTCAAGAAGCATCCTGCTAGCGAACAGCCTTTCTGGGTCAATGATACCAAGCTGTCGCATCTGCTGCGCCTGTCTACTCTCGCTGGGGCGGGTGATTTGATTGACGCCGCGCAGTCTAGCACCGAGATCTCACCAGCCTCTGCAATTCGCCAGTCCCGCGGACGTGAGAGTGCCGAGGCCGTTACAGTGAATGCTCTGGCGCAGAAGATTTCGGGAATTCTCATGCGCCCAATGGAGGAAATGGATGTCTCAGCTCCCATTTCCGTCTACGGTCTGGATTCATTGGTCGCAATTGAAATTAGGAACTGGATCACACGAGAGCTGGAGGCTAATCTTCAGATTCTGGAGATTTTGACAAGCGACTCCTTACCGGCGCTTGCTGAACATATTTTAAGGAAGTCTGGTATTCTCACACCGGAGCTGAAGGCGGAGTGGGGACTGGATGTAGTTGAAGTACGGAATGGTGTGCACTGATTGTTGTATTTGTATCTTTGACTTTCTGTATTTGATTCAAGTTTCAATCGCACAAATTGAATTTTCGGTCTCTACATGATAATAGCATTCATCACATTAACTAATACCTGGTAATTTTCGATTCTTCTTGCACCTACCTTAGTTTCCTTATTTTCTACGTAATGTATTGTCCTCCTTGTCGTCTGCTACGCGCCGAAGGGAAAGAAAATTGATGGTTCATGCTGGCTGAAGAAGGCCAAGCGGATGAGATCAATGCTAATGCTATTTTTCTACTAGCCTTATACCCTGTCACACCTGATCAAAATCCAATCATAGCTGAAATCTAACTTGAGGGCAGCAGTGCCATTGCCCACCCACATCACGAGAAACTACTAAATCGCTTTTTTTCTTTCAATAATCTGAGGATTGAAATTGGATACTCGAACTAGGATACAGAAAGCTTCGAAAACCGAGACAATCAGAAGTTATTGTTCGGAGCAGTGCGCTGGGTGCAATCGAAGGGCTCGTCAATCCACCAGGCATTGTGTTGCGTGTCATGGACAATGGGGTAACTCGACTTCTGGCCACAGAGTCTATCGATTTGAGAACGGTTGGCGGAGCTGACGGTGAACCAGTAGAGGTTGGTATCGTGGCTGATATTTTCGCACTTGTAAAAGTATCCAAAGACGCCGTCTCCAAAGACATCGCTGCGGAAGTCAACGGAAATCTTCTTGTTCAAGTTGATGTTTTTGCAATCCTCTCGCATGCCCTCGACGCTAGTGACATCTCCTTGTTTGGTGGTATATCCCTTGGCTGTGTGGGTACCATTGGCAGAATAGGTGAACATGGGCAGTTGAATAGTCTCAGCGATCGAAGTGAGCAAGAGGCTGTTCGCAGTTGCCGTGGCGGAGCATTCAGTTGCTGCAGCAAGGAGACCAAGTGCTCCGAGCAGCATGCCTTGCGGGGAAAAGAGGGTGGTGCGCATTTTGTAGGAGTTGGGGGCTGAAACAGTTGACAAGGTGGAATTTCAAACAAGAGAACGATTTTCCGGGGATCTCTAACGGCTTTATATGTTCTCTAGGCGATTATTCCTTTTCATTTCTGGCGTTTATGAGTTTCCAAATCGAGTTAGGAGAGAGCCCTTCACGATGATGTAACACGGCTGAGTACTGGAAATGGGGTCCGTACGCGCGGTTATGATTCCTCAAAACTGGGGGTGGATTCTCAACCAGCGATCGGCCAAATTTTTGGCACTGTGATTGGTGACCAGAGTCTCCACGCTTGGACTTGCTTCCTTTCCCTCCGCAATTCCCCAGATTTCAGAATGGAGGTGAAAATTCTGGAAAATGTACGGAGGCCTAGATTGGCGCGGGTTTGGTCAGCATACAGTAATGTGCTGTGATATTTTGGGTTACTAGAGCCTATGGTCTTCATTAGCTATATGCAACTGAGTTTATGACCAACCATTATTTCGTCTAGTAGACAGCCACATGTGCATGAGGCTCGCTGAACCTTGAGTACCAGTGAATATCATGATATTTGATCACGGCGTGCGGAGATAGGGGCTTGCTAAGGTTTTTATCAAAGTGATAGTTTGGGGTTCTATTCTCACGAGAAGCAACTAAAACCAATATGGGTGCCCTGAATTAGGATGTCTCAACTCGTGACTTACCAAATATGTCAACTAAGAAGCGATATCTGAGGCTCCGAAAGAGCGAGCACTTCCCCATATCTAAATTCGCAATATTAAGAGATCGGCGATGCGAAAAGGGATACTTTCCCAATAAAAATACGATAAGGTCCACTAGCGTCCGACGGAGGTTATGCAACGATTCATTGGCACAAAAGAATCTGTAAAGCACGGAGCTTTCATCTTCCACCGTCCCCTTATATAGTATCCCCAAGCTCACAGGAAAAAAAAGCATGACAGTGCTCACCCAAGTCTTGTTACCGCAAGTCTAGAGCAACTGCGTTTAGAGCCTCCGCCTCCAGAATATCAAACAAGTTTATCATCACCGCATCAGTAAGTCTTTTGTGAGCCAAAGTACACTAAGAAATATTCACCCACCCATGCAATATAGGGGGCAAAGAAAGCTAAAACCCTCTCAGAACTCAGCCATGGAGACTCGGAGATGGCGGTATACCGGTATTTGTGTTGATATGAGGCAGAGATCAGCACTCGCGCAAAAGGCCGAGTAAAGATATGTCGTTATTCGTTTTGAGAATTTGCTTCAGTTCTTGGAAATGAAAGCTCAAGAGAGATCAAGTGAATTGTAGATGCAATCTAGAGTTAGGTTCAAAATCAATATTTTTGAGAGGAGGATCGATTGAAATCAAGATTCTCCCTTAGACGATAATAGGGGAAATGCTCTAGTTATTTATGCGTATGGATCACTTGTTTAAAATGTTGCCAAGCCAAGAAAAGTGGATAGCGCTCCATTCTTCCGGGAGAATTGAATCTGGCTGCGCATTATTTTGTCCAGAAAGCTATGACATCCATTATTAACTAGCATAAGAAGATCTGGACTCCCTATGTGGACCACCCTGAGAACTGGAACTGATTTTGATTTCATTAATTCCTTTTCAGGACTGTCTACATCCATACTTAATATCTCTACTGCAAGCGAGTTACTTATGAACTGTTAGTTGAATGTGCGGCCAACCGAGTCATCTACCTCGCTATCACTTACCAAAACCCCCATTCGCTTCAAGCGTTCCTTTCCTCGGTTACTGTCTAAGTTCCTGCGATGGCTCGTTTAGAGTACTTTGGTAAGACCCACGGGTGGCGTGAGCCAGAACCCAAGATTCGATTCGCCCCTCAGCGGTGTCTCCAATGCCACAGCGCATCGATTATCTTCACCTCTATAAAGATGAATCTATTTAAAGTCTATTTAGCTAGTTTCTTGCCCTTCAAGGCTCCAGACAGACAGGACATGTCCCGTCTAACATACTTTCATCAGAAATAATTATCTTGAATAAACTTGGAGAAGAGGTCCAAGCCAAAGGCTGATGCACAGAATCAATGCAAAATCCTTGGAAAGTTAAGTACTTGTACCTTTAAGGTATCTGTCGGCGACGGGCAGATCCTCAAGGCCAGTGCGTCCACTGTATCCCCAGGCGATAACCGAGAATCAAATAGTCCATATAGTGTGGAGGCCAATCAGCACTAGAACCATTATCGTAACCCCCTGGCTAGAAATAATAAGCTTCCGTGAACTGCTTGTGCCATGAGGTCTGCCGGATGCGGTCTCTTATCGCGTGGACTATGCATAAAGAGGCAAAATGCGGAGACCTCCGAAAAACCCTATTTGCCACCAATCCAATGCTTTCCAGATTGAAGAATTAATATAAGGAGAGCCCTGGAGATCTCCGACGGTCGACTGTTCGTCTTCCTCCTGATGATAATGAGTTGATATGATTCTCAGCATATAGTCCGCCAGTTGATGGGCTGATAATTCGGTTTTTGCGGGTTGCCATGCTCTAATGCAGAATCATGATGCCTCTGTCACCCAGAGATTTACCTATTGATTCCGGACCCCAGTTGCTCAGGGACGTCTGGGCCTTAACTGGAGTGGCTATTCTGATCCTGGTTTTGAGGATCATTGCGAAATTGAGAATCGGGAAATTTGGGACGGATGATCTGCTTATGACATTTGCATTGGTCAGCACAAATCCTTTTCCTATCCACAATTCAAATGATTGCCGACGTTTAATTCATCAGCATTCATTTTACTGCAACGAAGTTCCCTAACTCCTCATTACAATCAGTGCTTGGCTTTGATCGGGTCAATCCTGATCACATTGGCTATCAAAAATGGATTCGGTCGGCCGGCATCAGAAAACGATTCAGAGGTATCGAAGATAATCATGTTTGACTATCTTTCGCAGACGTTTTGCCTTGCGGGTGGAACCCTGGGGCGAGTATCCTTTATCGTCTTCATCGTGGGACTTCTTGTCCAAAATTTATCGGAAAGAATCGTCCTGTGGGTCTTGGCTGTCCTACAAGTGATCGTCAACGCTGTGGTTATCATCATAATGTTTGTCCAATGCCCTGGACATGCCTCAGGAATATGGGATCATTCAGGGAAAGATTCAGGAAACTCGAAGTGCTGGGACCTTCGGGTTCAAGAATACTATGGATATTTCCAAGGAGGTAGGTTTGGCATGTCTCCACTGTACAAATCGCCAAGTACTGATCGTCGAGTCGCACGATAGCCTTCAATTCCGCCACAGACCTCTACCTCGCCGTTTTTTCGACCTACATTTTCTGGTCTCTGAACTTGAAACTAAGAGTCAAACTAGGCTTGATCACTTTACTGGGAATGGGAATCTTGTTCGTCACATGTTTACAATATAGTAACGTGAGGGAAGGCTAACTGGTATTGTTCTAGTGCTATGGTCGCAGCCATCATCAAAACCGTCCAAACTCACGTTCTCGGCACCGCTGACAGTGATCCCACCATTGCGACGGTCAATTACGATCGGTGGTTCTATATCGAAACGTACTTGGTCATAATAACCGCTTCAATTCCGTGCATTCGATCGCTTTTCCGCTCCATGGGCAGTCGAAAAATAAGCAGCGGGAATACACACGAGCTTACCTCCCGCTACGCGACTAGCTCTGAGCATAATACGAGAGCGAGGAGGCGAGATTCATCCATCGACGGGAAAAGAATCATTGACGTTTCGGAAGAAAATGCGAGCAATGATGAAGTCTTTAACAATCATTATGAGGTTGCCGAGTCAAGGCAATCAAGGGAGTCGGTGGCCATGTGCGTCTGAACATCTTATACATATTTCTAATCTACAATCACGACTTTAATGGCATTTAAGTCTTGGAGGGAGGCATATATGCCGTTCCGTCTTCAAGTTGTTTCTTTTTCTCACCATTTCAAATCTCAGAAGCGACCGGGAAAGTTGAAAGGTTCCCGCGGGAAAGCTATAGTCCTGTGAAACAGATAAATCAGGGAAACAAATTGAACGAAGAAAGGCTCCGTCGGCTATTCCTCTATAGGTGAAGCCTTTGAGGAATTTCTGGGGCAATGGGGCATTCAGGACTATCCAGAGGTGACTCTGTCAAGAGGTGGATACTTGCGGGGTAACAGTTCACCAAATCAATTCCACAATGTTCACGTTGGAAAAAGATTGAATCATTCTGAACTGCCGAAATGAACACCCAGAACGTTAAAATATTCCACTCCCACTCCGACCCCGAAGCCCAGGACACTTGGTTTAAGCTTCTGATGGCGCATACAAATTGCTCGGCAGGGTCCCGAGCTATCCGAACTCCCAATGACAGGAACTCTAGAATCGACTGCTCTCATTGAGGAAGGCATAAGTAAGCCACAGTGCTGCATTTTTGACAGTTCATCACCAAGTCGGCAATTGAAATTCTTGCCGACGGCGGCATTTGAGAAGCTGGGGTAGCATTAGTGGAGGGATCGGCACGGGAGAATCCCCGTATTCGCTCCAAGCGAAGCAACAAGCGAAAAAGCGATCAGAACATGAGTATAACATCGACAACGATGATGCAGAAGTAGTGAAATATCTAGAGCGACATCCCCAGGTTTTATGGCAGCCGATAACATGCCCGAGTGGGCCGACGGACGGACAACTTCACCCAAATTCCATGAATCAAAGCGCTTCATTTTGACCCCGACCACCCGAGAGGCGTGAATTAGCCCGTGTTATGGCCTGTCGAAGAGAACCAATTAGATTCGCGGGCTTGAAGTACATCACGCCACAAGCTAGCTGCTCTTGGCCAGCAGCAGCCCTTGTTTCGAAGCCCTGACTGGACGGAAAAATGCGAGTCCAGGGGTGGATCTTTCCCCATAGCTTATCCCCACGGCCTCTCCCCGCCAATTTTCCCCAATCTGGCCCCATCTTCCCCGAGTTGGTGTGGTCAGAGCACGGAAAAAGTGCCACTAGATCTCTTCGATGCTTAGCATTAGCCGAAGCCGTCACTAGGTCGGCCCACTGAGACTGTTGCAGTGAGTGAACCGGTGCCGAATATAAAAGAGGATCCCCTCTGAGTGCAACATTGGTTTTCGTCTCCAGTTTACGAGGAGGTCACAAGCTTATCTCTCCCCGCAAATTCCCTCTTTCAATCCACCAACCCGAGCGAAGTGAGGAAAATTCTCACCCCAGACGCCATCATGGGGCAGGGTCGCTTTATGAAGAACTACCGAGTGTATATCCTCACCTCGGTGGCCTATCTGGGCTCCCTATTATTCGGTTCGTTCCTCCGCGTCTGACCTTTGACGAGATCGTCAATTGACCCGCCATAATCTAGGATATGACACGGGTGTTATGGGCTCGGTCCTGGCCCTGAACAGCTTCAAGAAAGACTTCGGCTTACCAACCGGCAGCGATGGCTTCGCCGACGAGAAGAATACCGAGATCTCTTCGAACGTAGTCAGTCTGTTAACAGCAGGCTGCTTCTTTGGATCCATTTTTGCAGCATTTATCAATGACCGACTTGGTCGTCGCTACTCACTGATGATCTTCTCTGTGATCTTCCTGGTCGGTGCAGCAGTACAAGTTGGCTCTCAACACCAGATTGGCACAATCTATGCTGGACGTGTCATCGCCGGTCTCGGCATTGGCGGCATGTCCAGTATCACTCCCGTATTCGTTAGCGAGAATGCGCCTCCCGAGCAGCGAGGTCGAATTGCTGGTCTATTCCAGGAATTCCTGGTAATTGGTAGCACTTTCGCCTACTGGCTCGACTATGGAGTGGCTCTACGCATTCCCGAGGGCACAAGCCAATGGAGGATTCCTGTTGCTATTCAGCTCATCCCTGGTGGTCTGATGCTGATTGGATTGTTCTTTTTGAAAGAATCTCCTCGCTGGCTGATGAAGCAAGGTCGACAGGAGGAGGCCCTGAAGTCTCTTGCGTATATCCGCAATGAATCCGAAGACCATGAGGATGTACAGAGAGAAATTGCCGAGATTCGCGCTGCTATCGAAGAGGAGACTGCTACCACGGAGGGTGTGACCTGGAAGGAATGCCTGACCAAGAGCAACCGATACCGTTTCTTCATTGCTTTTGTCATGATGTTCTGGCAACAATTCTCCGGCACCAACAGCATTGGATATTACGCCCCGCAGATTTTCGCCTCTATTGGTATCAATAAGACCAACACGTCGCTGTTTGCTACTGGTATCTATGGAACAGTGAAGGTTGTCGCGACCGCTATTTTCCTGCTAATCGGAATTGATCGCTGGGGACGAAAGTACAGCATGATGGGCGGTGCTGCATGGATGGCAGTCATGATGTTCATCATCGGTGCCGTTTTGGCCACCCATCCACCAAAGGAAAATGCTACTGAAGTCTCCTCTGCTTCGATTGCCATGGTTGCGATGATTTACCTTTATGTTATCGGCTACTCCTTCTCTTGGGGTCCCGCTCCTTGGGTCTATCTCGGCGAGGTATGTACTTCAAACAAAAAATGCACACCCAAATTCGGTTGAATATTTTTGCTAATTTACACTTAGATCTTCCCAACCCGCTTGCGTTCTTACGGTGTTGGTCTGGGCTCTGCAACCCAGTGGCTCTTCAACTTCGTCATCACCGAGATCACACCCCGCGCCATCCACTCAATTGCCTGGAAAACATTCATTATGTTCGGTTGCTTCTGCACTGGCATGGGTGTGTTTGTCACTTTCTTCCTCAAGGAGACCAAGGGCAAGACTCTGGAAGAGATGGACCTTGTGTTCGGTGCTATCGATGAGCAGCAACGCCAGGCCGACGTAGAGGCGACCCTGCAGAAGAACAATTTTGAGCATGCGGAGCATGAGCACGCGGAACACTCACAGGAGCCCCGGGCATCCTCTAGTAGATAGGCTGGCCTGGATATGATGGATGAGGCATTGGATGATGATGATTGTTTGTTTTCAAGATTCTTGATACTAGAATACGAGATTACCCGCTGAATAGAAATCCTGTACATATATGGTCATGTCAGTAGTATTTACTTGTGGTCTACATTCATACCTAAAATTGTAATGCGTGCATTTACAAGTTGAAACCAAGACACTAAACACCCTTCGAGTCCTAATGACCTTGAGTAAAATATGGTAATAAATATGCAACTCGTATGAACAGCTAGAAATTAAATACAGCCCCGCGCTTCCGGGCAGGGGGTATCAATGCGCCTCTTTCAAATGAAAACTCGAGGGCATATCAAAGTTGAAGGAACCACTTATCTTCCTAGGATCACCTCCAAATCTACCTCGTCTTGTCGTCTGATGGTTTCAGATGTTACATCACCAGATAATTCATATCTCCAATCCCGATCCTCGGCTGGTTTCTCATACACATGAGAAACGCTACGCCTCTGGTAGGGCTGTGAGCGCTGCCGTGCCTCAGCGGATGTCTCTAGTGGAACGACCTTCCCTTTGTGCCGACGGAGGAACACGGCCAGCAACCCGGCTATAGCAATAACACCGACTGAGACCTCGACACCGGCACCTGCCTTTCCGCCTGTCGATAGCCCTGATGAAGATGTTGATTCAGATGATGCGCTCGAGGCCGAGCTTGAGGCCGAAGGCGAGGCTGACATTTGGGTCTGCGTTGCGCTTGCAGTAGCTTGGGCTGATGTGGACGTGGATGCCGCGGTGGGTATAGTGAGGTTTCCGTAGAGATTAGCACGAAGGGTAACTTTGTCTTTGTCTTCCCCATCACAACAATTCTTTGTGTTGCCGCAGCGCCATGTTTCAGATTAATCGGTTCCATCGCAGGGCGTCATCTGGGCATTCCAAGTGTTGTCCAGGGCAGCTCCCTGCAGGTCAAATCAGCCTTTAGCTACCTTCTAATGCTATTTCCCAGGGGAAATGTTTTGATGGTTCTTAAGGAGGTATCACTTACCATGCAAACCTTCGGACACCATTCCTCAGGCCAGCTCCCTGAAGAGCACATATCGCGCCAATAAGCAACACCCTGTCCCTCGGTTTCGTCTCCTACTTTGCAGAGACCATTCAAAAGACATTTATCTTGCTGACCGAAGCACATGCTGATGCTGCCATCTAGGCTATTGCATATCTTCTAATTCACATTCTGATGACTGGTTCCATTGGCTCTGTAGCAGAGAATATCAGCCAACGAGAGAGAAAATAATTAGAGGACAATAAAGAGAAAAGAGAGTAATTGTTTCGCGATTTTGGGATGCATCGTCAGAACAGAGGAGCAAACCTGCGAAGAAAGAATGAGTGATGTTTAGATTATTTCTGGACAGGGGAGTACTAGAATCGTTTGTACCTACCCCGTAATGAGGCTGAATTATTATATGGGGTCCAAACAAGATATTCGGCCCCAGGTGGACCTTCATTTAACATTGATTGGGTTTAAATCCTCGTGAGATGGGATCCCCTGATCAACTTGCATAAATAGCCCGCCCGGGTACGCGACAAGTTGGCTGGAAATTCCGATGTCCGAAACCGTAAAACAAATATTGGAGAAGAAGAACTATCTCACTGCTTGAGACTTCGGTATGAGGGTGTGTTTTTGATTTACATATACCCCAGCCTTGGTACAGCGTATTCTACATCTTGGTTATACTTCAATTGTTTTCAGCCTCAGCCCTCATACCAGACGGGACATTATAATTTTGCCCAAGTCCATGCTCCGAGGCGTAGCCACTAGTCTGGTCTGTGGGTATTGCAAGCTTGGTCAAATTTCCCTTTTTATACATAGTACAAGGGTCAGGCCAATTTGCCAAGTCTCTCTCGGATTGAATCACAAACTGGTATTTCTGACTGGGCAATGGCTTTGATTGAGTGTATAGAGACCTGAAACAACATCTTGATCGTTCTCATTGCGTCGAGTGTATGACCTGTGAAAGTGAGATCTGGCCGCTCCTCTCTTTTCATCGGGGTCTCTTTTTTCTTCATCTTGCCGAGCGTTTAGGGGAATGCTACAACCAGAGTTGTCTCATTCGACTGCATCATTGGGGAATGAGACTTTACAGACTTCGAGGGAGATTTCCTGGGTAGTGAAGCAGTGGAGCATCTGCCAAGCATGATCCCTGTATCTTAGCACAGCCTTTCCGTGTTGTGCAACACTAATTGGTCTAATATTCAACACTGAAATTCGTGCCTGAATATAGAGCGGGGCTTGGCGGACCCATTTTTACTGCTTCCAGTCGTGATGGAATTGAAGATCGATGCTATAACATACAGCCATCAAGCGTAAATCATTAAATTCGCCATCGTAATGCCCTGGTATATGTACAAGATCATGTTGACACCATAGGCCAAGATCGTTCACATTCAAGAAACCGAGATAGGCGGCTGTTCCAGCCAAGCCCATTCCACCGAGACCCGACCCTGGTCGAGATCAGCGACTTTCTCAAAGACAGCTTCCGTCACATCCAGATCTGTCTCTGCACAGCCGACACAGCGGTCGACAACCTTGACATCCACACTTTCGCCATTCCGACGGAGTCTCAATTTCATTCCGCACAGCGGGTTGGCATTGGGATTTGAACCTGTTGAAGCCGCGTCAAATAGTACATGGGAAACAGCACAAATCAAGTCCGAATCGGAATTTTCGAGACCGCATGAGCCCAGGGCTGGATTATAGTATGTCAGGTCGCCTGTATACGGGCCGCCATGGGAAGTTGGAAGAGCAAGATTTGAGCTTGCGCTGGAGTTCCTTTTTATAGGCTGTTAGTATTTATTGGATTTTAATGCGACGGCATGGAATTTGAGATTGCCTACTTCTTGCCCACGGTGAGACCCACCGCGAGACCTATAATCAACGCGAGTAGAAGGACGACGGCAATGGCACCGATGATTAGAAAGTTGCGTTTCCGCTTTTGCGAGGCGTAGCGATACCAATTGAGGCTGGTAAATGCACTGAGACTGGCTCCGAGTACACCTATTCGGGATTTGGTTCCGGTTTCTTTGGTCGTTGGCTCGGCACTGGTGGCTGCGATCTGTGATGCGACGGGTTTGCGCTTTGGCATAGCCGCCCAGGAATCGTGCGCATTGGCGTTGTGAGGATCGGATGGATCAGATGTAGGGGACACGGGAGACTCGGGGTCTTCAGTGGCATGTTGGGGTTGTTTCTCTGGTGAGGTATCCATTGCGCCGACAATTCATAACGAGAGCGAAGCGGAGGAGAGGTGGTACAGATGTGTGGAGGGTGGAGAATAATACACAAGTAATAATCAGATTCTCCGGATTGATATTGACGGCTAATGGTAGAGGGGAAGTATAGAGGTTAAGATGGAGTGGAGTTCAGGAAGTGAGGAGGTGAGGAGAAAAAAAGGGAAAGGTGGGACAAGCCGTTTGCCGCGTTTCAGCTTCAGGGGCCGTTTGGATAGACTAGACCAGCGTTGATTGGGCCGGTTTTAATTGATTGGATTAGTCTGGCTGCACTCGGCCTAACCAAGCCTAGCGCCGGCTTAACCCTGGCGATCCCCAGTGAAGCATCATAGATGGCCCAATGCCGATGTGAGAACAACCACGCATTCCAGGCATTGTAAAAATTGGTGAATGATGTTGATCAGTGGTTTCGATCGATTATGCTTTTTGACTCAAATTCGAGTTCTTCTCTTTTTTTTCCTCCCTGGACCGTGGACGAAAAGGTGGTCGATGATTCGTATTCACTGCTGGTCAAGGCGAGTTCCATATCTAGCAAAGGGTTAGTGACGAACTTGAAGTCATTGTCGTTTACCTTGATCGTCACATACCTGGTAATGAAGACAATGGGTCTGGTTTCTGCCTCGAGCTGCATGAGACGAGTCTTCACATCATGGTACTCCTCAGGACAAGCTTGGCTGCAGGTTGGGGACAAGACTGCCCTGGTGATCTGAGCATATGAAAAAGAACCCAGATCATCAATAAGCCTTAGGTATTGGACAAACGAGGGAATCCGAAAATGGAACTGGAAGTGTTGGAGTGGAAGAGAAGAGCAGGCGTGAGTGGTGCAGTGGATGAGTCAGCTGTTATATACAATAGTGTCAGTACGACAGGCCTTATGTGGGTCTATACAGCCTACTAGGTAGGCGGAGAGTACACAACACCGTGTGAAGTATCGTACTAGATTAGTAATTTGTTAGTGCCCATATAAATTGCGTGTCATGGGCAAAACATCAATTCAGACTTGTTTTTTATATCTCCTATTGGTTGGTACATTACGGCCTATAAGCTCTCCAACAAATAGGAAAGCTTATCACAACCTCACATCCAATGTACAAGGGGTTATTAGTAGTAGTATACCTAGGTATACTAGATATATACTCTGTATATATGATGACTGCCCCTGTATCACGGTATAATCCGTACTCTTCAAGCCTCTTGCATGCTCCCCTGTTTTGCACATTCTGATATCTTGTATAGTTCAAGCACTGGGCTTATCATAACCTTGTAGTCCTAGTCCATGACCACTCTATTCCGAGGCTAAGTTCAGTTGCAATCATTTTGATAGTAACAACGCCAACTGATACAGATAAATTAGTTTCTCATAGAATTTCACTTTTAACACACTAGCATAGATACACGATATATATATCTAAATACACTGCTATATATTTACTGAGTCGCGGCAGCTTCAGTTCGAGTCCATAGTAAATATTCAGAAACACATTATAGTGCATACAATTCAATTTGAGCAGATCAACACAATGTATGTCACTTCTAACTGTCTACATGCAGATATAAACTAATGCATGTTATGCTGATAGTCAACCCTAAAACCAACTCACCGGGATTTCCCCGCAACTCCACCCGCGCCTTCCAAGGTTTGTTCCCCCCACCGCCTCAACTTGAACTTCCCTTTCTCCTCTCCCGAGGTCCCTCTACCCTCGCCCTTTACTCGCATACTCCTTGGGCCTGCCCTCGGCCATGTCGACTGACCGCGCCCTTACCTGACACTTTGACTTCCTCGGCTGCACCACGACGAACACCCTGCAGCCACGATGCGGCCCCGCGCGAGTTCGTCCTCCTCGGGCGACTCATCCGAGCCCCCATTGTCGCGACGAGACACCCGGGCCACGCAAAAGGAGGACCGCACCCTAGGTGGCCGGCTGAAGAAGATATGGCAGAAGACTGGTCTTGACCAACCGACCATCTTGTTGATGCTGAAGTGAGAATGCGGAGACACGGCCCAGTTCCCAGCACCGGATACAAGCAATTGCTAACTGATATTCCCCATTTCGCAGAGGAGGTGTGGCCCCGGCAATTGCAGTCTCCATGTAGGTCCACATCCCACAATCTTGCTAGCCATCCAGTCTAACATTGTTGTTTCTCCAGTTACCAGGCCACCGATGTCGCGAGCGAATACACAACCCTCGGCTACCTCGTCGCAATCATCTCTATCCTCGGGTTTTCGATTATGCCCCGCGCCAAGTTCATTCAGATGATGATCTTTGATGTGCTGGCCGTCTGTGTCGCAGCGTGCTTCGCGCTGTTAATGATGTACTCCAGCGTCAAGGCCCGCCAGCACACGGTCTCGTCCAGTGATTCCTACAATTCGTCCGCGTCCGCCGTAAGCGGCGTCTGGCTGTTTTTCCAAATTTGGCTGGTCCACACATTTCGTGCCAAATACCCACAGTTTCAATTCCCCGTGATCATATATGCCATATTCGCCAATGTGTCTTCCGTATATGCGCCGCAAATGACCTCCATGTCTGCGGCAATCAGCTTGGTGGAGCGGCTCCTCAGAACCTTCCTAACCGGTCTCGCCATCTCTACTGGTGTCTCTTTATTCGTACTGCCCATGACATCTCGCCAGGCGGTCTTCAAGCAGATGGGTGGCTATATTGGGAGTTTGCGCTCCGCACTGGAAGCGCATGCTACTTATTTTCAGACGTTGGAAGAGGATGATATGTTTGGTCGGGCTGATACCTACGATGACACGCGCGAGAAGATTGGAGACAAGGGCAAGATATACAGCCCAGAGGCCGAGGCTATCCGGGGTGCGATTCGAAAGATCACTGAAGTCCACGCGAAGCTGCATGGTGACATCTCTTTCGCCAAACGTGAATTCGCCCTGGGAAAGCTAGGCCCAGATGATATCCAGAAAATCTTTCGTCACCTGCGGCAGATCATGATCCCAGTCGTCGGCCTAAGTTTTGTCGTGGACATCTTCCAGAGACTATCGGACTATAATCGGTGGAATACACCCATCGATCCCAATGTGGAGACAATTGATCAAGATCTCCGCGACCGCGTAGTTCACGATTGGAACGACATGATGAGGGCGGTTCATGACCCATTCAAGACTATGATTCAGACGATCGATGAGGCACTTTTACACACTTCGTATGTTTTCCGGCTATCGAAGCCGCCCAAGCGAACGGCAGTGGCAACTCCATCGAACAATGAGTCCAGCACAGAGGCAAAGGACGTGGAAGCCGCCGCGCAAAATACAGCGCCCGGTGAGGCGGGATTTGCAGAACATTTTCAAAAGAAGCTCAGCGAATTTCGAAGTGCGAAACGTCTTGCCCTGGAGACATGGGCTCAAGATAAAGGCGTCAATCTGCCCCCTGACTTTTTTGACCACCCATCGTCAGTTCAAAGCTTAACGGGTGACTTTTTCGATGCATCCGCGTCCCATCAAGACCGAAGCCGGCGTCAACTATATCTATTCTTATATGTGAGTAACCTCGAGTTGGCTCCTTGAGATTACACCGCTGACTATGTTTCAGATGGAGCAATTGCTCTTCTCAACAGGAAAAACCGTCTTCGAATTCGTCGAGTATGCAGACGAAGTTGCTGCGAAGGGAAAGCTATCCCGGACACGTCTGATTATACCTGGAGCCAAACGTACATGGAAATGGGCTAAGAGCTTTTTGAAGGCCGAGGATAATCACGAGGACGACCACATGGGTGATGTGCATACTCACAATAACATGCTTGAGCTTGGCGAAGCGTATCGCCATCGTAAAGATCCCGAGCACTTGCCACCAGATACCTGGTTCCAGAAATTCGGCGACAAAATTCGCGTCTTCCCCTGGTTTCTGCGTTCTTTCGAATCCAAGTATGGGTTTAGAGTCGCGTGTGCTACTATGACCATCGCCATTGTCTCCTATCTTCACGATACGCAGTCGTTTTTCACGAAGCAGAGACTGGTTTGGGCAATGATCATGGTGAACTTGAGCATGTCTCCCACTTCCGGCCAGAGTATCTTCAGTTTTGTTCTCCGAATTGCAGGAACCACGATCGCGATGGTTGCCAGTCTGCTCATCTGGTATATTCCAGACCAGAAGACCCCTGGTGTGATTGTACTTTTATTTCTTTTTGTCTCGTGCGCATTCTATGTTCCGATTAAAATGTTCCGTTTTCGAGTCATTGGAATCATCAGCATTGTTACCACTACTATGATTATTGGATATGAGCTGCAGGTTCGCAAGGTCGGCGAAAAGGTTGCCACATCGAATGGTCAACCGTTCTATCCTATATATTTGCTCGCACCATACCGGCTTGCTACTGTCAGCGGAGGTATCGCCGTGGCGTTTCTTTGGACGTTTTTCCCTTACCCTATCTCTGAACACTCAGTCCTCCGACAGAGCCTGGGGGCGTCTCTTTACCTCCTTGCCAACTACTATTCAATCATTCACGAAACCCTATCTGCTCGAATGCGCGGAGACGAGGGAGATCTTAATTTGAAAACATCTGCGGGTCGAAAACTTGAGAAGGCCCGTCACAAGGTGTTCTCAAAGCAGATGCTCATGCTGAACGGACTCCGAACTTACTCCGAGTTCCTCCGCTGGGAAGTGCCCATTGGTGGCAGATTTCCCCAGAAGCAGTACGACTCGATTATCGTCTGCGTTGAAAAGTACGCAGCAGCTATTTCCATGACTCACAAATATACCCACTAACCCTTTCCTTCTAGTATTGTGAGCTACCTCAGCTTACTTGGTTATGCCTCTGACACCCTGATGCGTCTCGATGAAGACGACGACGAGTCGAACTCTATTTGGATGCACGATTTCCGCCGCGTGGTTGGTCACGCCAAGGTTACCACGCATGAGGTCACATCCCTGCTTTGTCTCCTTTCAGCTAGCATCACTAACCGCCAACCCCTCCCCCCATACCTGAAAGCCCCCAGGCCTTATAGCTTTTCGAAACGCCTGGAAGCCTTGGACAAGGATATCCTTAGTATTAAGCACATTGCCGAACCAGGCTTTGCTGCCTTTGCAGTTCTACAAATTTCCACGAGATGTATTGTTGGCGATGTGGAACGGCTAATGAAGTGAGTGGCGCCTTAGTCCTGATACTTTCTCAAAATGTTTTGCTGATGACGTCCTGTAGACATGTTAAATCTTTGGTGGGCGAGTTGGACTTCTCTTTCCATGCAGTCAGCACAATGGATCCGAGAATTGCCGAGTCCAGAATGACCTCGCGGGCGCCTTCTAGAGCGACGTCGCCGGCGAGAGGTGCATCGAAGTTGAGTTTGCACGAGACGCAGGCGGCGGATCGTCAGAAGATGGATTGATTGGTAAATTTGTTGGTAAAATGATGTAAATATGCACATAACGAAACGGCCGAGAATTTGCAGATCTTCTTGTCTGCTTTATGTATAGTTGAGATGGTGCTGATCGAAATGTAGTCACTGTACTTCAAGTTGCAAGTCGTATATGCCGGAACAGGCGACTCCGGTGTGCCTTGGGAGTGAACTGTCATAAAACTAACAATACCGCGCTTTTAGCAAAGTGTTCTATCGGATGCAACTGAGTTTATGTTGCTAGCGTGATCGTGACGAAACTTTTATAGGGCAAACTACTTGGACAAGAGCGTTCCAATCGATCTGCCCACCCTGGCAAGCACCCTAGCAGATCATCAGATATTGACACGGGCTCATGAAAAACGGACTATAAATAAAGACCGGCTTTATGCTCTTTTCCCCGGAATAAGTGGACCTTCCCCGCCTATTCCGTCCTCACTATCCGGGGGCCTCGGCAGGTTCCTCAATCACAAGTCTTGATGATCCCCCGCGCTAGAGGAATTTAAGCGACCCCAACATTTCCCAAACGGCCCCTGCGTTTCCAAGGAGATTTCTGATTCGTCCATATTCGTAGAATTCATTCAAAAAGCCCCTGCTCGGGCGTTTTGGGTGGCGATCATGATCTCACATGCTGGGGTAGGAGGGTGGAGTCAAAGTTCGTCCAGCGATATAAGAATCTCGTAGATCACCCTTGGCCAGATAGAGGCTGGTAGTGGGACATACACACACAAAACCAAGGTCCAAAATGTCTACCCAGACAGAAACGAAGCGGAATCCCGCCGACTCCATGGTCTCCACCTGGCGACATGATCGATCCCAGTGGAGTCTCTGGCACTGGATGATCGAACTACTAGGTCTACATCTCATCGACCTAAAGGGCGAAGTACCAACATTCTCCAAGAAAGAGAAAATCCCCGCCGTTCGCGAATGGACTCTTCACCTATGGATACTCCTCCACGCCGCAATCCCCTTAGCCTTACACCACGCCTACGTAACATACACCGGTCAGAACCTCAGCCTCCTCGCTGCATTCGGTCTCTACTCCACCGCGTTCAAACTAAACGGGATCCACGAAATGCACATCATGCGCCGACTAGGCCAGAAATACGGCTTCCTTGACGGCGACAAGCACGCCCGAGACGAGATCCCCGACGTCGGCGTGGGCAAGGTGATCCGGGAACTCATCTCCACATCAACCGTTCGAATGATAATGTCCGTCTATCTCACCTACAACCGAGACGAAACCCCCTCATCCATGAGCTGGAAATGGCTCCCCCTCGAGATAGGAATCTACAGTATCACCGTCGACTTCTGGTTCTATTGGTACCACCGTCTCATGCATTCGACGGGTCCATTATGGAAATTCCACCGTCGACACCATCTAACCAAGCACCCCAATCCTCTCCTCTCCGCCTACGCGGATCATGAGCAGGAATTCATGGATATCACCGGTATCCCACTGCTTGCGTTCGGCACGATGAAGTTGATGGGCTTACCGATGGGGTTTTATGAGTGGTGGGTGTGTTTTCAGTATATTGCCTTTTCGGAATTTATTGGACATAGTGGTTTGAGGATTCATGGTGGGGCGCCTTCGACGTTGAATTGGTTGTTGGAGATATTTGATGCCGAGCTTGTTATTGAAGATCATGATCTTCATCATCGGTATGGGTGGCGGAAGAGTCATAATTATGGGAAGCAGACTAGGCTTTGGGATCGGATTTTTGGGACTTGCCTTGACAGGATTGAGAGTGTGAAGGAGAATGTGGATTATAAGAATCGTGTTACTATGCCACTTTTGTGAGTGGTGGTGCTTGATGGTGGAATATAAATGGCTTGAGGAGGGTGCAATGTGGATAGACATGATGTTAATGAACAATGATTGAATGATAACTTTATTTTTGTCGAGATGTATAGCAAAATGGGATTCATACTTGTGCTGAAGTGATAAGCTGTTCCTTGATGTTCACATAATTGCTGGACATCACATATCTGACTTATATTGCTATATCTTGGCGAGTCTCTGGGGACCCCCACGGGCCAGACGCCTATGACTTTCCGAAAAGGTATTTGTAGCGACAGAAGCAGCAGTACTGATATCTAAACCAAGGGCAAAAGCGGCAATAGTTCCTGCGAGTCTGTATTTCGTACCGGGATCACCACACTTCATCATTCGAAGGGCTTCCTTTTGACAGCCATACGAAACTCCCCCTCCAATAACACCAACCGCCAGAGTTGGAAAATAAAGAGACAACTGTAGCTCCTTAGTTTCATGATCGTATTCCGACGTGCATTGGGCCCACGACGCCTCTGTCACACTAGCAGGGTCCTGCCCAGCCGCAATGAACATAGCAGTGACCACATTAGCAACATTGACGTTGCAGCCAAACTCCCCATTGCGAATACCCGCCGCTTGGATTTGCATGTGTAACTGATAGAGCTTCTCAGTAGTGCACCCCAACACATCCAGACACGCCGAATTCGAAAGTTTCCCCCAAACGAGAACCTCAACTCCTCGAGGCTGAATGACATGTCCCCACGACGGTGTCTTATCCGCAGACATCCTGCCTTCTATAAGAATCTCCTGTACAAGAAGCTCCTCCGCAAATCCAGATCGAGAGAATGCCTCGCAAGCCTTATGCGTCGCGATAGTGACCATGTTCTGGCCTGCTGCGTCTCCGCAGTGATAAACGAACCGAACATGCACGCAGGACCCAATGATGAAAGGCGTCAAATTCGTCAGGCGAAGGTGTCGACTAGTCCCCTCCGCATTGAAAGCGAAATATTCTCGGAAATCAGGCAGTCGACGAGCGAAGTTGACGGCTTCCTGCGGCGAGGGAAATTTAAAGATTGGTGATCGAGACATGCCTTCGCTCAAAATCTCGACTTGGACACCACCGCATAAAGTTAATGCCTTGCACCCGCGCGAACAACTAGCAACAAGTGCTGCTTCTGTTGTGGCTAGGGGACCGAATATCTCATCGCCAGTCATTTCGGGGCCATTGATTTGGAGTGGGCCTGCCACTCCTACCGGGATGGGAACGAAACCAATGAAGTTTTCAATTCTCGCATCGCTCGGTCTGTCTTTTTTGCCTGTGATGTGTGGAAATTGTGACAGATCCAGGGATCGGAAATTATTTCCGGTAGTTTTAGACATGTGGGTTAGAGGTGTGAGTTGAGGTTGAAGTGCGGTTGGAAATAACAATGCATATAAATTTGGAAGTTGGGGCATTTTAAGTCAAAACCCCCCCAAGTTACAAGCTACTGTCAATCTTCAACTACACTTTCCTGTTCGACATGCGTCATGGTCTTCAAGTGGATGTAGATGTCTGTCATGCACATCTCAGAGATAGGCAAAGATCTTCTTGTTCCGGTCTGACGGGTTTTATCTGACCACGTTCGTTGCTTTTACCTCCTGTCTCTACATCCCTTGCGTTCGTGATGGTATCAATAATGTTGCTTCTTATCATTGCTTGGGAAGCTTTCTTCACATTGTGCTATATCGGCCCCACTATATAGCACTGCAATGGTATGAGAGCTCTTGGAAAGATAGTATCGTTGAAGACAGCACAAAATAGAATCCAGCGGAACTGGCAATGTAATGCCAAGGACCTATAAATTTCATGCCTCGCATCGTAAAACGATGCTACGATACAGTTGACAGATCGAGCAGGGACTCCGAACGACTGACATGACTATTTTGCAGTTTGAAGGCCCACTGGTCGAGGTGGAAAATCTTCTGACCCACCCTCTCAGCAACTGCGTGCTTTTCTCAGCTAAGTCATGCCCAGGTGACTGGCATAATATAGACTATTCTGTCAGAATTATAGTTTGAATGCGGATGCCAACCACACCGACATTCTTGCCTTGAAACTCAATATTGATGATAAGTATGAGAAGCGTTGATATTCAAAGTTAGCCATCCCTGTAGTACCGGCAGGGAGGCGTAAATAAATTCTTCAAGAATGAAGACCCATCTCGCTGGGACATGACGGATTTTCACCAGCTACACCAGAAACAGTCGTAATTTTGGAGATCGAGTCGTCCAGTTTAGCGCGGCTGTTAAACAAGCAAGATCAACATCAACATCAACCATGAAGAGCACCTTCGCAACCAGGAAAGTACCGCAGGCCCAGCAGCATCACTTGATTAATAGGAGTTCGCCACACCCCTTTGGAAGAGACCCAAAAAGGTAAACGTCACACGATCTACATAACCGAATTCATGACCGGGGCTTCTCTGGGAACCCACACGAGACCCGGCTGTATACTCCGTAACTGTATGATTCAATACATCATATTGAGTCTGAATCTGACAAACCTTGACAGTGCATTGAAAGATTTAAAATGGAATGATTAACAGAGAATACCATAGCTTATTTCATGATAACATAGTAATAGAGAGTGAGGGCTTCTCTTTTCAGATGTTCACAGATATCCCATCTCCATATCTTAATGATCTTGCTGGTCGCTCGGACCGGGGCTCCTTCGTCGGGCAGCTTGTCAATTGGTGCTTCCAAGGTTGCTCATTGCATCTTTCCCACGAGCAGTCATCATATGTATCGATATAGGCTCTCCCAGTATTTGCTATGCAGGGGAACATCTTTCGACACCACATTAAGAAAAGGCTGCGCGTCCTCATTTCCCTTTTCCTCCTTCATAATCAGGAACTAGCGTTCTCCATGCGAAATCCTTGATACAGTCTCTAGCGATGGCATTAATGAGGAAGCCAGACCCCCGCCACATCCTGTGTAATTGAATTATCAACAAATGGCTTGGTAATGAGCGTAGTGCAGAATGGTTCGGGCCAACCTTGTTTCCGATGATGGGGCCAAATCATGCGGACAGCTCGGTAGGTAGCTTAGCCTGAATAAATACCTACTGTAGTGGGGAAATAGGTGATGAGTATGTAGAAGCCTGATATCTGAGGCTTCTACAAGTTAGATAGTACTCGTTCGTCCTACGTACAAGAATAAGACACTACACATATCTTCCGAACTCGTTCCCCGTTGCATAGAGGTGTCCCCTCTTCGGCTATTTCCTGTTATTGCTCATTGAGACCACTACCCTACGATGGCTGAAGCCTACTAGGACTGGTGTTGGTGTTGTTCTCGCTCTAGACCCGTCTGCTTGACAGACTGCCACAGCGCATACCCCTTTTCACTACGTAAACAATTGCACCATAGACCGTGAAGGAGTACGGAGTAGCAGCCGGCATGCCGCAAACCAGGTGATTTCAGCAAGACACTATAGAAAGGAACCCCCAACCTTCACATACCCACCCTATCCATAATCCGACCAATCTCGCTTCATGAGCGCCTAGGTCTCCATTTAGATACATTCGCAAAACCCGGCTATATGATACCATCAACCGAACCCCGCATCCCCCATCTCCGCACGATATACCCCGAATCTCATCTCCTCAATAAACATACCCAACACCCTCCTCCGAATAGACAAAGAAAAAGAAACTCCTAATCGAGCGAAGCAAAAAGCAAAAAGGATGACAGACATATCGATCAGCCCAGACCTCCTCACCACCGCCACCGGCAAAACAGTCCTCATAACCGGCGCAGCACGCGGCATCGGCGCCGCAACCGCAAAGAAATTCAACCACCACGGCGCAAACGTGATCCTAGCCGATCTAGGACAGTTTCGTAGCGCAGCAGAGGATGTCATACAAAACCTGCCTCAACCTGAGCGGGCGATTTTCGTAGCGGGGAATATCGTCGATTGGGCTGAATTATCGAATGCTTTCAAGAGCGCTATTGACCGGTTTGGCGGGATTGATGTAGTGGTTGCGAATGCGGGGATTATGGAGTCGAGGTCTATTTTGGATTTTGATGTTGATGAGCGCGGTGATTTGGTTGAGGACTGTGAGGCGGGGAGAGTTATTGATGTTAATGTTAAGGGGACGTTGAATAGTGAGTACTAACTAGTATCACATCACGCAAAGCATCCATCTCGTCTATTCTCTTCCACTGTTTGGATTTCACTATGAAAATCTGAATCGAATGCTAATAACCCACCAGCACTACGACTGGCTCTATTCCACCTCAGTAAATCACCATCATCCAAATCAATCGTCCTAGTCGGCTCATCATCCAGCTATTTCGGCGGAACCGGGGTAACAGCGTACGTCACTTCCAAGCATGGGGTTTTAGGTCTACTCCGAGCATCACAGGGTAAGGCCCAAGAACTAGGTGTTCGGATTAACGGGATAGCCCCGTTTCTCACGCCAACACATATCACGGCCGGATTTGCGGAGAAATGGCGTGAGCGTGGGTTGGAGGAGAATACGCCTGAGCGTGTGGCGGAGGCGATTGCCTTGGTGGCACTTGATGAGGGGAGGTCTGGGGAGTGTTTGCTGGTGAGATGTCTCCATGCGGGTTCCCTTTGCGTTGTTTTTGTGGGAACTGATCATGGATCTAATGATGACTACGTAGGTTGCGGGCAGGTTTCTTCGAGAATTGGAGTCTTCGCGAGCGAAGTTAACTCCTACCTGGCTTGGGGAAGATCTGACGGAGTTCATGGCGACGGCTATGCGGTTTTTTGTGAGTATTGGTGGGTATGTACTGCCCAAGAAATACTGATCCACACGTTTGCAGGTTGGGGATGTGAGCGTAAGGTAAGTCGGAGAATAGAATTGTTGATTTATGTACATAGCGAGAAATAAGTTCAAAAAAAAACCACCCCTTTTTCCAAAATAAAACCCCGGAGATCAAAAGAAAAAAAAAAAAAAAAAAATAAGAATCATGCTCATCAGCTTTTCTATATCGTAACACCCATTAAATCGGATTCATCATAGTCACATTCGGTACCGCGGGCGGCAAATCTGACACAGCTACGGTCTCGGACTTTGCGCTCACTGGCGTAGATTTGGTTACTGGGACCGGCGAGACTGTTGTCGGTACGCTGGTATCAAGATGGGAAGGGCTGCGACTGCTGCGACTCCGGGACTGGTGTGAGGTACTACTGCCTGCCGTACTGCTGGCTTTACTGCCACGTTTAACCATTTTACCCAAGACACCGACGATCTCGGCCGCATCGGCGAAGCTCTCATCGTCCATTCCTTCTTGGGCGTTGTAGACGTCGGCGATGGCCTGCTTGGCGAGGCGGCGACAGGCGATTGAGTCTTGGAGACAGTCGTACAGATAGGCAGCGTATTCGAGTTTAACAGAGAGCCGGAGGGGATGCGAACCCGGAAGAAGCTTGTCAGCAAGCAAGGAGGCGTGGTTGAAGCATGCTGTTGCAGTAGCTGTGTAGTCAAGTGGAGGCAGTAAAAAAGAGGTGGCGGGTTGAGGTGGTCGGACTGGAGCCAGGCCAGGCGGGGTGGCTGTTGTAGTACGTGCTTGAGTTTCAGGTAGTCCACGAAGGGCGGATAAGGATTCGGGCGCGTAAATTGAATCACGCTTTGCGTTGACTGGTGGTTGCGATTCTGGTGGCTGGACGATAGGGCGATTGTGGAAGAGGACGAATATATGGTAGAATGACGCACGGAGTTTATAGGAGAGAACTTTCAATTCGACAAATCGTGTGACCCGGGGTAGAATGTAGCCTTCAAGTAATAATAGGCCTTCCCGGGCAAGCCAAATGATGTGATAGTAGAGCTGGAGAGACTTGGTTTCGCGGGTATTGTCAAGGCGGCGCAGGCGGCGGGCACGAAGCAATTTCTTAGACAGCATAACAGAAAGCCCCAGAGATTTATACAGCATCGCCGAGAGCAGAGGATGCTCGAGCGCTGTGACGGCCGCAAAGTTGCCTAGGGCTTTCTGGTCTACCTCGGAGGAGGCCATCCATAAAGCCAATGATGCGGAGGCTGCAACATCGTCGTCAGCAATTGGTGAGGGTGGTTGGAGAGGACTCCCAGGAGGAATTGAGGGTTGAGGCGACGGGGGTAACATAATAAACGGCATGAGGAAGGGGAATGGATGAGATGAGGGGAGACAAACAGGGAATTGAAGGTAAAAGAAGAGCTGATGAGGACTCACCAAGCGCGCGCAAACGGGGGGCTCAAGCTCAAACACAGCGCGTGCACATCCGAGCGCGTAAACGAGAGCAGCAATAGCAGCAGATGTGACAGATCCTAGTGGATCATGCAAAGTCCACCCAAATTCAATTGATTGAAATTGATCAATCCAAGCACGTTCAGCCTTCACCCCCTGAGTAAGGTCCCCAGTTCGGAGGCAGCTGGTGGTGCGACTCTGGCCCGATGGGTTCACCCCACAATTGGGTCTCCGGCCCGAGTATCTGGATCTTATCTTGATCGGTCGGAGTGGATAGTATGGATGCTCTTGAAAAGTGGAATTGTATTCCGTAAGGGCGCCGGTACTGGTGAGATGGATCAATATCGAGTGGGATGAGTCGATCGATCGTTTAGCTGCACCCGGCCTTATCGAGCAAGATCAGACGCAGCTAGCAACGCAAGGCACAAGGACGAAGAGGTCGAGCAAGTGGATGCATTGTGCGAGAGACGCGAGGGGGTTAAGGACGAGGAGCTGTAAATTTCAATTCGCAATTTCCGATGCCAACGCACCACCCCGTTGTGCGGGGAAGAGTCGGGCACGAGCGGAGGCGAAGGCGAAGCGACAGTTGGCGACAGTGGGAGCTGAACAAGTTGGGCTGATGGGCGGGAACAAGTGAAACTGAAGGAGTACAAGGATATGTACAGCGGAGAGAAAAGGAAATAATAACAGAAGAGAGGAGAAGAGGGGAAAGGTGAGAAGAAGTGAAGGAGAGTATTCCAGCTTCAGGGAGTAACTATCGCAGCGCACCCAGAACAGGCAGGCGCGGATCCACTCCGGACTCACCGACTCGCTCTTTCCTTCAGTCTACTTTACCTATACTTACTATGTCTACCTAGGGTATATTTAGTGTATTTGATATACTTTTACTATTTACTATTCACTATTACTATCTCTACAATAGCAGTAACACTATTATTAGTACTTCTAACATGGCAATGCTAGCCCTGCTAATGCTAAACGTCATTCGAACTCGAGCCGCGTCTTAGTGGCCTCACGATGCCTTAGCTACGTGGCAGCCCGACTCGCCAGTAAACTCGGGAACATGGCTTAATTCAGGCAGATTCGAAGCACGGACTGCCACGCTGGCAGTGGCGTTGTGTTAGTTGTGTTAGTTGTGTTTGCTGTGGATCGGGATCGTGTTAGCCCCAGTTCAGATGCGAATGCCACAGGACGAACTACACGTATGACATGAATCTTGCCGTATCTTCAATATACAAATACCACGATTATGAGTAGTACAAGTAGTACATATGTCCTGGAATATAAGTTGGATTGTACCTTTGTTCCGCCATCGGATTAGGTTTGCCGCTCGCTATGGTGGGGCCCCATACTGTACATTCGTACCTGAGAGTCCCCGCTACGACGTCACGGTATTGAGTACATAATTGGGTATTGAAACTTGCCAGTGCGTGAAATGTTGGTTGGTACTGACCGGGAGGAGACCCCCAGATTCCATATTCTAATTTAGTGATTTAACTAAGGTTGTGCGTTCCAAGGTTCGCCCTCACCTTAACGGGAGTGGATACACCGCCACAATGACATAATTATCGACATATTACTGACTTTGAGAACAGGGTATTGAGCCATGAATACTACCGTAAATACTAGCACACTAGTTAGATGTGTATGTTAAATGCATTGTTTCTATATGTTCAGCCAAAGGATCCAAGACGTCGATCTTCCCGATACTATAGTACCTCAGAAAGAAAGAAGTCGTCGAACCTGTCTATTTACAACAGTCCAGCCAAATGCCGTCCTGCATCATATGTAAAACACCCAAATGTATGCTCCAAATGCAACCAATCAATGCAACTGACAAACTCTACTCGAGTTCTAGGTGTACAACTTCTCCTGCAGGTCATCCACGTCAACGGACCCCACAAAGGCACGCTCTAAGAATGCGCGCCATGCCGCGTTGACTTTACCCTTCTTCTTTTTACTAGAGACATCCCCAGCTTCCCCAATGCGGGTTGCGAGTTCTAGCAAACTCCGTACCGTCAGGTCGGTCAGCTCGTAGACATCGTCATCGGTGGTGTATTCAACTTCATATTCGAGGCGGGGTTCTCCCTTAGTCTGGAGGGCTTCCTCATTGAGTCGGGTGAGGTTAGCAAAGTACTGCGTGTAACCCAGCAGCGTCAAAGCTTGGTTGGAGTAGGCGGGTCCTGGCGGGGCTGTGGAGGATGGTGGCTCCGGGATCTTGAAACTGGGTTTCTTCTTCTTGTCCTTCTTGCTTTTCTTTTTCTTCTGCGTCTCTAAAGAGGGGTGGCTTTCGGACTCGGAGTCAGAGTTAGAGTCAAAGTCGAATTTCCACCCTAGTTGTGCGCCGGAATAATCAGCCCTCCCGACATTCTCCAGGCCCGTCAAGTTGTACTTGATCATGCGAAGAGTCGGAAAGTAATTCGGCACCACACTGGGCGAAACCAAGGACACGCTGTATCGCTCAGCCCACGGGCCCCCAATCTTCTTCAAGTACTTGCGGATCTTCTTCTCTTTCTTGCTTTTCTTCGCCTCATCGAAGTCGCCCAGACTTTCCAGGCTATCCAAGCCGGGCGGTACAGATGGAAGATCCGACCACTGTCCCCGGAGTGACTTCAGATAGTCAGACTTCGACATGACAGAAACAAGCCCATCGCTCTCTTTATCGGAGAGTTCTTCGACGTCAATAGCGCGGTTATCTTGCAGGATGAAGTGGTCGACATTCATATGGCCATAGAGACCCGTCACAACAACATCCCGATACCGATCCATCCACAGTGTATATTTCTGCCAACAAGTCTCGTCCCAGTTTGTCTTCTCCTCCGAGCGCGCGGGCGCAACGTGACCCATCAGGATCGCCTTCATCCCACGCTCGCGCAGCATCTGTAACTGCACGCGCAACCACTCCATATGTTCATACCCGGGCTCCGACTTATCCTTGCACCCATCGACCGCACTATTGGAATCGAAAAAGTACATGGTGTTCAGGCTAATGACGGCCAGCTTGCCGGGAATGACCTCGCTCGTAAACCAGCCACCCTCGATGAAGCTGTGACGCTGGTCCTCGGGGATGAGAGGGCTCCAGACATCGTCGAACCTCTTGGTCCAGGGATTGGGGCCTTCGCGGAAAATGTTATGGGGGAGGATATCGTTATTCCCAAAGGTGGGCACGACGGGGACAGAGATACGCGGGGTGGAACGATCGGGGTTATCGCGGATGCCGAAGAGATTCACCCATTTCTCTGTCATGTACCGGTTGAGATCTATGATTTCTTTGGAATCACGGGGAAGGGATTCGTCGTTATCGTGGCGGACGGAGTCGCCGGTCCAAATGACGAAGTCGATGTCATCCTTGATGTTCTCCTCGATCCAGCGGAACGTCTCGTCGACTAGTACGAGTGGCGAATCACATTCCGATCCCTCTTGTCCAAAGTATCCTGCTTCGCCTTTGCCGTGGTGGCATGATTCGTCCTCGACTGATGATCCGGCCTTGTAGTAGCGGTCTGGGTGGAAATCTAGCAGTGCAGACCTGATCAGCAACACACTCTACACTCTGATGTCGATGGTACTCAATACGATGTCACTCACCGGTAATATGGAGGAAACGGCCACTGAGGGGTTTTGTGCCTGATGCGCCTGATGCGCCTGGTTGTGCAAGTTGAATTTCATGGTCCACCGGAGCAAGGGGCTGTTGATCGAGGGGCACGGCCACAGCAGCGGTGATCAACCCCAGAAGGGACAGCATATTGAGCAGGCTCAAGTCTGCATGAAGCAGAGATGTGGGAGGAATGCCTCTTGTTTTCTCTCTCCCGCTGGGGAGGGGAAATTTCAGAAGGAGTTTCGGGCCCGATCTTATCGCGGGTCACGTCACTCTGATAGGGCAGCCAATCAGAGGCTGCTGAGTCAGGTGGGCCGACAACGGAGCCTTGGCAGGAACAATAAATTCACACTATCAAAAGCAGTAAATTGGGATAAACAGAAAAGTAAAGGAGAGTAGAATAGAATAGCGAAGCAGTCTGATTTAATAGATACAGATGATCTGGTGGTTACTAATAATGGCACACACAAACACATCACAAGTTGACCCCGCGTGATTGGTAACTTTGTACCCCCAGATTCCCCACAGCCAATCAGCGTGCAGATGCTCTACACGTGTGAGGACCTTGCTGAGAAAGGGATGCCCAAGGTGCTCATGAGACATTTTATGTATGTATTCAGTGTAGTACAGTGAGTGCAGATCAACGTAGATCAACACACATGTATTTACTGGTACTACATTTAAGCTTACTATTAGACTCTGCTCGGTAGTAATAGCAATGAATTATATTCCATGTCCAACCTCGTGACCCCCCATAGTGTACCGCAATACATCATGATATTCCAAACAATTATCCAATTTGGGCCGCACTCGTCTCACCCATACAGCCCAACTCAGCTTCCACGAAGACTCAATGCCAGTGCATAATCAAACATCGTCTTCAATCTTCTCAGTCACAGTTCCATCATTCTGCACAACAACCTTATCCAAATTCTTCGACGCCTTGACCGGGTTAGGTTGCTGATAAACCCACTCCAATTCCTCCAAAGTCCTACCCTGCGACTCAACACAGAAGAAATACCAACAAACACACTCAACCAAATCCCACCCAACAAAGATCCAGAAGTAATTAGTCGAGATATTGCCCAACCCAATCGGCGAAGCAAACTGACTAATGAAACTAATCGAGCTAACCATGAAACCCGAGAGAGCCAGTCCCTTCGCACGGGTGGTAGTCTCCAGCGCCTCAGCAGGGACCACACCCTGCAGTGGGGTATAGGTGAAAGAGAAGACGACATTAAACAGATAATAGAATGCCAGTGCAGTCTGGCCCTTGGTGTGGTCGATTGTTCCGGTGTTGGCAATTGGCAGCGAGATAGCAGCATTGATCGCCATGGTGATTGCACAGGCAAGAGTACCCCAGATCAACACGGGACGACGCGGCATCTTGTCGGTGAGACACACGGCCGTTCCGGCGGCGACGGCTGAGACGATCTGGTTGATTAGGTTGAAGAGTAGTTGCGTAGAACTAGAGGTATATCCGAGCACGTCGTAGATCGTCGCGTTGAAGTAGCCCAGACCGTTACCGGACCACTGTCCAAACACGGAGATCATGATGACCTGTGCAAAGCGCCAGCGACCGCTGTGGGAAGTGATGAAGGGTCGGTCTGGATCGAAGGGTTAATTTCTGCATAGATTTAAGAGCTGGACAGGGTAACTTACAGTCCCACCATCTCTTGTCAATACCATCGATGCGGATACCCTCTTTCATTTCCTCGATCTCGAGCCGGACTAAGCGTGCGTTTGGATCACCGTTGCCGTGATACTTGACCAGGAATGCATGGGCCTCCTCTTCGCGACCCTGAGTGAGGAGCCAACGGGGTGACTCGGGAATAAACCAGACAAAGAAGATGACGAGCACACAGGCGAAGCACTGAAGGATAAACGGGATTCGCCATTGGTAGTTGTTGCCGATATAGTTTGTACCGTAGGTGATTGCTGCGGCGGGGATACTGCCACCGAACCAACCGCAGTTATAGAAGCCTGGATTGCGTGAGTTAGTGTTGCACAAAGGGAATCGATCAACGAAAGATAGAAGAAAGAAAGAAAGAAACTGACCAACAGCACGACCACGCCAGTGTGGCGGGGAAATTTCAACTGCATAAGCTGGAGCGGAAACGACCATGATCTGGATTCCAACACCGAGAATGAAGCGACCGACAACAAACTGTGCGAGTGTCATGGCAGTCGAAATGATGATTGATCCGAGGATGATCACCCAAGCACCAACAAACATACACTTGCGTCGTCCGAGTTTGTCAGAGATGACGGCGCTGAAGGGCGTTGCGACGATCGAGCCACTGAGGGGATTGAAGGGTTAGGTGGGTGTCGGAAAAAGGACTGAGATAGGTTTACTTACACAGTGTAGAGAGAAGTTACCACAGAAACCTTGGAACCAGTGAGACCTGTTTTG
Source organism: Penicillium sp. S1701 (assembly GCA_023626415.1). Classification (NCBI taxonomy): domain Eukaryota; kingdom Fungi; phylum Ascomycota; class Eurotiomycetes; order Eurotiales; family Aspergillaceae; genus Penicillium; species Penicillium sp. S1701. The sequence goes on along the minus strand of JAMAGY010000018.1, from coordinate 221,023 downwards.
AAGATAGCTTGCCAATGGTCCATCGCAAGAATAGATCCCATGAGCGAGCCTAAGAAGATAAAGTATCAGTGCCTTGCTTGAACATGGAAAAGGCAAAGGGCTCCATTCAAATGATCCGCATCGGTGGGGAAATTAGTTGACCACCTACCATCATAACCGTTTGCACAGGCGCACAGGAACGAGACGAAAATGCAGACTTATTTGCACCATGGAGTTAGCGAGGGTAGACGGGTTGGCAATTTTGATACATTTAACTCACAGTAGAGGTGAATAGAAGTCTTGCTCCATCGCTCAATCTTAGTTTCCTCGATAGCCGCGAAAAGCTCGGCCTAGTGCAGAGTCAGCAGTGATAATCGGACTGACTGATTCGACGATGTACTCACGTTTCGAACTTCCTTAGTTTTCGCGCCCTCCCGCTTGGCAGTCTCTCCATACCCAGCTATGACTTGCGGGGTCTCCTCCACTGCGGAGATACCATGCACCTCAGGGGTGGCGGCCTTGGTATCCGACATATTCGAGTCCGTCTCCTATACCAGGGTCTATCTCAATGTTGGTTGGAGATGGGTATCGATGACAGTTGCTGAACGTGGGTCGATATGAAATTCCCCGGAGGGACAGGCTTGGATTCTTATAAGAAACCAGCGCACAAGCACATAATCCAATCGGTTCGTGCAGACGCCAAAAGCCTGCTCTAGATATTATCTGGAACCGCTAAAACATGCGGTTCTCCAGATCCTTCTCCCCTTGTGACACCAGAACCATCGCATCCAGTAAGGTGACAGGTGAGCTCGGCGGTGGCGCGCACAAGCTGCTCCGTATCCCTATTGGAATCGGCGAAGTCCCCAGTGAGATGATGAGTTCCCAGAGACATTCGATTAACTTCACCGTGACCCAAAAGGATTCAGGACCCAGTCTGAGGGAGCTGGATGCTGGGCCTGTGTGCCGTTAGCAAGACGAGACATTCTGATCTATACCGCTTGGAATGATTCGCCCCTTTTGCTATACCGGTGATCCACTTTCTGATTGGTTTATTATGAATATGAAATTAGATTTTGGATTTAATATACGCTTATTGTGAGACTGCAGTGAGAACCCCTAAGGCTGAAATAGGATTAGACTGTATTGCTTTTGTCCAACCCCTTGACTCCCGATCTGCAGCGCACCCCGCGATTCTCCAAACCCACAGAATCTGCTTCAGATATTCTATTGAGAATAAACAGATAAACAGATACAATTTCTTTCAGCAACAGGGAAATATCCATTCACTTGCGAATCTCACGTTTGATTTCTCACCTGTCGTGGCAAGACAATGGCCAAAATCTGGGGAAGCCCGTTACAAGAGCGGAGCACCACTCCGTGCTGAATTCTCCACGGGAATCCTTCCCCACAAAACACTTATCTTATTCTAGACTGTCAGCTCACCTAGTTTCCAACTCCAACCTGACGGCCACCTCGCTTGACATTTTCGGCCCGAGCGACAGGGTCTCAGAGACAAAGCCGGAAATGCCACCCAGTCAAACCGATCAATCTAGGTTCCGAGTGGCAGGACGCAACCCAGCCCTTCGGGAAATTGGAGCATGAAGCCTGTTTTCTTTCTCACAATATGTCACTATTTGAAGGTCCAGAGAAAGGCTTACGCGAGAATAAGCCGAATCCAAGCGATTCCTGCAATATTTGACAGTGATTCAAGAATGGACCTCTCCGAACTTTGAAAGCACTTGATGATTGAAAGATGGATCGCTGGCCAGTATAACGGCCCCTCATTCAATTCTGAGCAGCCTTTTCGGCTTGGCAGAGGATATGCGCTTGCGATTATGGGATGGCCAGCGCCACCGCCGAGATTATCCGGCATGTGAGTCGCCTGCCAGTGGAATGGGGTGGTCGGATTCCGGTCCTGTATCGAGTGGGGCATAGGAATACGGTCTGCATATCCCCAGTGAGTGATATATCGATGAACTTCAATTTCTTACCCTGAGCTATTAAGCTTTACATCTGCCCATCACTAGGACACCCCTTTGGACCACCTTGTGATGTGACGAATCCTGTTGCTGTCTTGGTCGGCTTGTGTTATCCATGGCTGCCTGTGATGTAAAATGGGACTGCTTTATTTGCTTTACACTTCTTTGCTTGTTAGTTACAACGATGTACTAACTTTATTTTCTAGATAGAGCAATGAATTCATTCTGAAGTAAAGAAAAGTAAGAGAATCAAGCTTACATGAAGATTTCAGCATTGTGGGTAAATCGGAAACGAAAAGTTCTATTGTGGCGGTAATAGTCCAGCCTGCCCTGACAGGGAATTTCATGTGGAGCGGGATATCACATCAAAGCATCTAAATCTGTTCGTCGACATTTTGACCCCACTTCGAGGACATGCCGAGCATCTCCTCGAAGTATTCAAACCGTGCTTTGTCTTCTTCTGCGGCCTGTTTCCGAGCCTCGCGGAGCTCATCAAGCTGAGCAGCAATGGAAGCCGCAAGATCATCGAGCTCCTTGTCTCTAGGCCATAACTCGCTCACGATGCTGGGCCCGGAACAGGTCAAATTGAATTGCCAAGGCCCTGCGAGTTGGTGGAAGGCAGTTGATGGGATGACGAAGGGAAGCAGGAAGAAAGGTGAGACCACCAGACGAAAGGGAAACAGGGATAGGAGGAAAAGCGTCAGGGATCTCGTTGGCCTCTAACGAGATGTGCGGTTGGCAATGGCGACCTTCACCATGGACATGGCAGTTAGCACAGTGTGTCACATCGGGACAGTTCCTGATGTAAACAAACTGGCTCCATGTCCTCTCGCCGCGCATGCATTTTGCGCAGGGAGCTGGTGCCTCAAGACCGGATATCTACATCCTAGCTGCTTCGATATTTTCTCGACAGGTCATTATCATTTCATGGAAGGAGAGGCCCTGCTGACTGATATCCTCTCGCCAAACCGCCTCCCGTATGACTGGGAGCCTTTCGAGAATATAGAAGAGATCTTTTCAGGGTCATCGGTAGGGCGTTTACTGTTGAGCGAACTATTCAGTTGGATAATCCTGCGTGCCCATCCATCTTCGCAAGGCGCAATATCAACTTCCTCCCCAACCAGTGCCCGTGGGCGGAGCCATTCAGGTCTAGAGGCGGCAGGGAGGCCGCCTCTGCCACTGTTGTTTTGGAGTCAGAATCATCACCATGAGTAAAATGAAGATATGGAGTTGGAGTTGGTGCTGTAGAACAGGCGAGGTGACCTCACACAGTCATAGTGACAGTACGATGGGACCAGCGTTGTAGGAGGCCGGCAGTGACCTGGCTGTGATTATAATGAGTGGTGAAAATCTGTGAATTTATTTTGCAACGAGAAGATGCCGAACAAAGAAAAGACAGGTGAAATTTAAGGGAGAAGGCAGCAGAAAGAGGAAGAGAAGGACGAGGAGGATGTTCAGCTGAAAGGGGAAGAAACACAACCCTTCCCAGATAGGAAGGCACGATAGATCAAGAAATGGTCGCGGGACAGGCTAGCCCTGGGGAAATATTGTAACTTCCAACCTCAGAATACCATACAGAGTCTCCCTCTGAGATCTTTCTTTTGGTAGTGATCAAACATGTCATTGATCTCCTCTACCCCATATGTCTTCTCGATATGAGCTCTACAGCCGTTCTTGGCATGCAGATTGATCATATCCTGACTTTGTTCAGGAGTGCAGATTAACCGACCTCTCACAGTTTGCTCCTTGAAGCTGAGTGAAAAGGGATCAACTTCCAAAGAGGTCTCTGACGGCAATCCGACGTCCACTAGAACACCTCCTTTTCTCAGGAATTGTTGCGAGAATTTAATCAATTCTCTCGCCTCGGCATTGATAACAACCCGGTCGACGCCAGCATTCGTCTCGTAAAACGATGATTGGAGTTCTTCGACCACACGTTTCCGAGCATCTTCTGAATCGATAACATATGATTTATCGGGCTGGAGATGCGACGGGACAGACTGAGCAGTCTCAATACCCTCTTTGCGGTTGTCGATAGCAATCACTTTGCATCCCATTGCTTTGGCATATTGCACACCCAAGTGGCCCAGACCTCCAATACCAACCATCGCAAGCCATTGACCTGGCTTCACATCTGCCGCGAGAATAGCACCGTAAGTCGTTGCACCTGCGCAGAACAGAGGTGCGGCTTCGGCCCAAGGAATCGATTCGGGAATCTTTGCCACAACCCGGGCATCGGCTTTCATATACTGCGCAAAACCACCATTGATGGTAAGGCCGAGCATTCCGGTGAGGTTCTCGCAAAGTTGCTGCCCTTGATGCTTACAGGCGTTGCAAGTGCCACAGAAGTTATAAGTATTGATGGATCCCACGCGATCACCGACCTGAATATTGGATTTCCCTGCATTGGCCCCAGCTTTGACGACTGTTCCGGCAGGCTCATGCGACCCGACTAGACCAGGCTTCGCACCATCGGAGGCATAGACACCCTGCATTACCTGAAGGTCGGTATGACAGTATCCAGCTGCGGCGATTTTGACCAGAACATCATTCGGTCCGAGGTCAGCTGGCACATCAATGTCGCGGACCTCGTAACCTTTGTTGAAGTCCTTTACAACGGCCGCCCGCATTGACTTGGGAATTTGATCTGCCATGATTGAAGAGTAGTGCTGATGGAATAGTAAGATTGATTCATTGATTCTGAAATATGGGGATGCTTTTATGCCTTTGCTCATCTTTGAACATAGGTCCCGGATGAGTGAATTAAAACGTCATTTTACCGATCTACGTTGCTTGTTCCAGATTCAAACCCGAAAACTATTAAATTTAACAGGTAACCAGAACCTGAAAAAATAATTCTGGTGTCTAATTGCGGTAGTATACTATCTGTATCTGTTAATGAAACCTGCTATGTTTGAGCCAACGCTTAGTCACCCATGACGCAAATATTTCGTAAGTTTTAATTTGGCCACAAAAAAATCCATTGATGAACCGCAAAAGGCTCGAACTTTACTGTAACTTCATATATTTAAAGAGTAGTAGAGATGCGGGTCATAGACTATTCTGTAGGTATTGTGGTTTTTTGATGTTCCGCGTTCGTGCCAATTGCCAGTGGGGATCACAAGTGACATGACGTGCCGTTTCCGATGGCCTTCTCACTTGGCGGAAAGGTGCCTTCACGTTTCAAAGCGACCCGTCGGGTTTCTCCCTATCTATTATTAACTTCCGTGATTTCATCAAGCTTCTAATGCTACATAACCGAGAAAACTGATTTACTTTTCTTCTGCAGCTTGTGCTGAGTATTGCGTGGCTCATTTATCACCAACTTGAGATCGAATCTATCTCTCTAATCAGTTGCTAAGGACTTCCCAAAGATCACAATATAAACTTTAGAGACCAGCCTATGGACGACTATGAGCAACAGGGACGCAACTTAGATTATCCTTCAGCCCCTGACTACTATGGCAGCCCCTATGACACATTATCTACTTTCAGAACCTTCCCTTGTAGTGTACTTGAGAGTCGCATCGAGCCGAGGGTCTAAAGCCGACTATATACCTAATTCATCCAATTGAGAGACCAGGATTTATGAAGCAGGTGCAATCTTAGGATTGCTTAGGACCATCTGCTGCTTGGAACTCTGGATCCTTTGACCCTTAGTCCCTCGTGAGAACCTTGGCTAATAACTAGTAGGCGGAATGTGGTCGTCTTTGGGATTCTTCTGCGCCGAAGAAATGGAGCCGGTCAAGTGCTGAGAAGGAATTGATCGATTGCGATCGTCGCTTTGATTTAAATCTTCATCGGCGTTCACGTGCGGGCCAGGAACGGACCTACATATAACTGACATTAAAGTTCGCGCTCAGTCACCAAGTGGGACCTCGATTGGGGGCCATTTGGACCCTGAAATGTCGACGAGGCTGAATCCTTCTCTTTCGATCGAGATCCTGGGGGCCGTTTTCGTCATCTTTCCCACGGCGAGCGCAGTCGCTTTTGACCATGAAGGGGACACTTTCCTCTACTGCGGCTCATCTCCTGCTTCTGACTCTTTCATTTTCATTCTCTGCATTCTCACAATCCGTCTGTTATTTCCCTAATGAGCGCAGTGCGGACTTCAGTCAGGAGTTCGGCCCAGCGTACGAGCCATGCCCCAAATACTCGAATGACGGTGTCAGCATGTGCTGTGCCATCAATCGTACCAACGCCCCTGGCGGTAATTCAAGTGATGGACTCACCAGAGATACTTGCCTTCCAAATGGACTGTGTATGAACAGCCAAAATTCTGGAGAGATGATAACGTACTGGAGAGATTTGTGTACCAGTACAGACTGGTCTGACAAAGGCAAGTGCTTAAACGTCTGTACAGAAAGCGATGTAAGTCTCGGAACAAAACCCCTTTTGAGATCATCGAGATCTAACCTTTTCTCCGTGATTCTACTTAGACTGGAACAACCCCTCAACTCACCCCCTGTGATGGAACCGAAACTTCGACGACTTGGTGTTGCGGATCGAATAACACCAAGTGCTGCAACACGTCAAGTGCTATCGTAATCCCTGCCATTTTTGGCGCCTCGTCTAGCGCTACCCCTACCGCGAATCAGACATCAAGTAACTCGGGATCGTCGGGTCTTTCGACAGGCGCAAAAGCGGGTATTGGTGTTGGTGCGGGCGTAGGTGGATTGCTGGTAATATCTGCTCTTGCGGTGCTATTCCTTCGATCACGGAAGAACGAAAAGTCGGAAGGTGATTCTCAATATACCTTAACGGCGAATACGGATACAGCATATAGAGATAGTAGCCCTCGCGGGCCACCGCCGGAGTTAGAGGCCAACGCTATTCATGAAGTATCAGCTGGTGGATATGAGCATAAGCATGATCTGAACCGTGACGTGACATACGAATTACCGGGGAACACGATTGGTGCCAGGGGGATATAGGATATATCGGTTTGGAGGTGCGAATCATTCCAACCGTTGTTTGCTTTAATCCTTTGCTTGAATTAACAGTTAATTTGGCACTTTTAATGATAATTAGACACTTCTTGACCTTCTTGAATTTTGGATCAGGTACAGTAGTAAGAATGTCTAAAACCAATTTATTGAGATTTAAGAACATGTGAGAACCGGATAGTGTCATATACAATCGTACATGCGAGGACCTGTGCCCACTGCTGGGATGTGAGAATGGCCAAAAGGTGACTCGAAATGGAGCAAAAATGCCATTAGGGCTTAACAGTAGATCCTGACCGGATAATAATAGATACAATGCAAGTAATGATTTAGGGGCCATAGCTTTGCTTCTCGGGCATCCTAAGATGCGTTTTCAGTATTTCCGGGCTACCAAACACTCCTTTCATGGTCCCAGACGGAGGTACGTCCAGATCAATGAAAGCATAACAGTGCCGGCAAATAGGAAACAGACCTTTCCTTTCCAGTTCCAAACTGCTGGGTTCAGCATGTGCACAGCAAGGACATTGAGAACTAGAGACACTATGTTGTAGGTCACCCGGGCCAAGATACCTGTCCTTACGCGAAGGCGCGATGACGGTATTTCCGCGACAAGTATGTAGCAGACAGGGCCAATAGTGGTGTTATAGCAAAATGTAAGAGCAACAACTAACGAGCCAAGAGCCCAAGAAGTAATCCTCCTTTTTGCCATCACACCAATTCCGCCTGAAGTTATAAGCAGAACCAAAGACACAGAAAGCCCTTCCAGGTAGATCGTAGTACTCCACAAAAGAACTCAAGAGCAAGAGTGAACCTGACAATGCTTGTATGGCCCAAACCATACAAACTATCTCGGTGCGCCGGAGGTCTGTTCCTTTGAAACAGTCAAGATATGTCAGTCCATGTCCATTCAGGTATTTCTCCACTTCAATTGTGTGGCGCATCATATCCGTTTTCTCATCTGCGTTGAAGCTGTCTTCAGTTCGCTTCTGCGTGAGCCGAAGGACGCATTCTCTCGCCTCGCCATATCGCACACGTTGTACAAGCCATACTAATAACAGGTCAGCGCTATCTATTCAAAGAGGTGAATTGTAAACTGGCTGCACTGACATGGGCTTTCCGGTGCAAAAGTGATTCCCATTAGGATAGGAATTAAAAATGCCCATTGGAGGCCAAAGGGAATACGGTATCCCCATTGAGACTGACTGTGGACGAAGCCGTAAGCAATTCCAACGGCGCAGAATTGGCTGAGAAGCCAGCACATGTTGATACCAGCTATCAGGTAGGGCCGTAAGATAAGAGGTATGACTTCTGCAGCATAGGTTGTACTCAGTGTTTGAAAGATCCTATGTAAATCCAAGGCATTTAGCATGATTCGATGTCGACGGAGTAGGAATTCACTGACCCCCAAGACAACCCGGAGAGTAATTGTGCAGCTAGCAGCATAGGGAGATTTCTCGCGAAGAAAAACAGAAAAAGACATAGAGATAACCATATCAGTGCTCCAGCCATTGTACGACGGTACCCAAGCCTATCTGTAACTGGCCCGTTACATATCAGACCAAGGATTTCCCCGAGGCCTGCTGCGCTGATGAGACCACACTGCCATGCCAGGGGTATCTGGTAACCGTTTGGATCGGATATAGGATCAAGCGGCACACTATAGGACCGCTGGAAGGTTACATCAAAAACGAGCGTCGTGTCGCATCCTACCATGATGATCGTCATAGACAATAACGCAGCCCATGCCATTGCCTTAGGATAGGTGCGACATCCTTTCAGGAAAGTCATCTTACGCTCTGTATTTGTCGCTGCCCGGGCTCCTCCAGAGAGGCTCTGCAACCCGGGAATGATCGAGGACAGATCATGGAAGAGATCGATATTGCGCTGCTTGCAGTTTGACGTTAAAGAGTCATCAGGCCCCGTGAGTGCGATATGGCGCGGATACTCTCCGCCTTGCAAGAATCGACAGGTCTCCGGAAATATAGGTATGAATTCGAGCAGCTCGGATGGATGGAGAATCTCACTAGAGTCTCGAGGCGGGATTTGCTCTTTCTGCATCGCGACTAGCGCTCTATGCGCTTCTCGTGCACTTAGGTTGTCTGGTTCTGATATGGACTATGAAGAAGATCCCGTTCGACAGTTGCGAGTGCTTCCATTCTTTCCGGGGCTGATTGAAAGGTCGTGGCGAAAGAAAGAAGAGGTTTGTTGGGATGGAGAAAAGGGAAGTTTATACTAAACTTTATAACTGGCGTTAGTTACGAACGAAGAACCGAGCCTCTTAGGCTCCACCAAGGCTTGAACTTCTACTCGAATCTCGATACGCGGAAGACAAGTCTTCTGCCTGCATAAAAAATCACGGCTTTCATCCTTGTCATGCTTTCTGGTATCTGCTTCTAGGCCCGCTTTTAAAATGCCCCAAGCGGTATACGGAAAAGGGACTGTGCTGTGTCACGACTCTATACCCATCGCCCTATACTGGGTGCCGATCGTTTTGACTTCATGTCTGTTGCCGATAATCGGCTACTTCGCCCTGCACTATGCTACCTCACTTTCGTTGACGATAATTCTGAGCATCTTCCTCTCCATCATGGGCGGCGTGTCTTTGCTGGCCTTCTTGATCCGCGCCTGGGCCCTGTGGCGCCCTGACTCGGACTGTCGCCCGCTGGGCCTGGAAAATCGCTGGGCATTCGACTACTTTTTCTGGAACTTCGTGTTCACCTTCTGCGTGCTCACAGCGCTCATCACAAGCGGGATCACGACCGAGAACCTCCAAATTGTCTCCTTACCTCTGTCGATCTTGGTTCTTTGGGTCTCGGCACAGATGACCATTGCAGAAGTGTTACTAGCTCTGCGGATCAAGGTCCCCTTCCAAATCTCCTCCCTTCGCAAGGGCGATACGTTGCGTCCGGGGGTATACGTTATCGTGGAAGATGTTGTGGCGGTTGACGGCAAGCAAGGCAGGGCGTGGAGACAGGCGTGGAATGATCGGTACCTTTCCAGTCCCCTCTTTCGACACTTTCTCTCGCAGATGGAACGCCTGTGGGCTGTCACGGGCCTCTCGGTTGTCGCTATTGTCTGGGGAGTGATATTCGGCTTGAAAAACCATGAGATTGGATTTGCTTTAGGTGAGTACTGATTCTATCCCCTCATTTTACAGTCTTTGCTAACATCACGCAGGCTGGGCTCTTCCCTTTGCTTGGGGAGCGGGCATGGCGCTCATCACAACAGTGCTTGCAAAAGGAATGCTCAGACAGGAGGAGGCCGTCGCGCTCGGTCAAAACCCGATAAGGAATCCGGCATCATCCCAAGTGTGAGATTGCTGTCTTTTGAGAAGTTTCAATGACGAGGATGAGTCGAAAAGATAGATCTTCCATTCCGGGTCCAAGGGATCGTCCTTGATGCAGCCGTTGCTCGATTCTCGCAATGTTCATTGAGCCACGTCGGATCAGTATGCTGTTTACTGTTCGTGGTGAGAAAGTGAATATCACAAGGCTACCATGCCAGGGCAGGGGTCTGAAATTGTTTTTGTTTTATTTATCCCGGAATTGTTATCATTTGTATATGCCGGAATCCGGCCACATGAGCGGAAATGTTGAACAAATGGCTTTTCCGTGTTCCAATCAACTGGATGAAGTCTCGTGCCATATGGAGGGCGATGCGGGGAAGGAGAAAATCATACCCAATTTTTCCCAGGAAACGTCCGTGCCCTGATGGCCTTGTAAATTTGCTCGCAGAATGAAAGTCAGTAAGTCTGAAAGCCGAAAGAAAAAGAAAAGAAAAAGAAAAAGAAGGACGCGGAATCGATGTGAATGGATGGCGACCTCCAGATTTACAGCCAAAAATCCAGTCGCGCGGTTGTCCTCAGTCTTAATACTTGTAGAGGCAGCATACCTCCGAATTTCATAACCAAACGTTCAAATTTCAACCCATTTTTGGAAAAGAAAAATGAAGATAAGATCCATACTTAACAGAGAACCAAAAAAGTGTTGAAAAGACAAAGAAAGTACGACTACGCCTACGATGAACCGAGGCAGCCCTTCCCCCCGAGCTGGCGCGACCCGCCTCGTCGGCGCTTGGCGCAGGGATAGCCAAATAACGCCCCCTCCGGAGGAAGGTTCGGGTAATAAGGAGCTACCCAACTGCACTTTGAGCGAGGAATTTGTAGAAATCAGTCAATTTCACATTCAGTTACTGGTGGTTCCTCGCTCTATTCCTCCGTCGTTGAACCATGCAATGCGTACCTTTCGGGTAAAATCGTAGATTTCGTCATAGTTAATCACAAGTCAAATATACATGGGAACAGCAAGACGGCTTCAGCGTTTCTCCCTCGTTCGTCGCTAGAAATATGTCTTTCCAGGACGAGGTTATCCCAGCGACAAGGCGATACAAATATGAGGGATATTTTCAATGCATTGAGGTTGTGGAGGAAGAATGCAGGATACAGAAGCGCGAAAAGTTGCGGGTGAATTTAATTCGTATTTCATCATGGATATCGACGAACGCTCCTTCCTTGACTGTTTTGTAAGGTCAGGAGAGAAACTTTTGACCTTGTCATGGGAAATCTACGATTATGTTTCTCAATCTACCCTACTGAATATGGAGTCAGCACCATATGCTGTAGCTGGGACAGCTTTTGACACGATCTTTACTCGCTGGTCTGGCGCCGTGACCGACCCCAAAATGATCAATACCAAGGCGACAAGTGTAGACGGCCAGGCACGATCGAAGAGAGCAGACATATCTTTCACGCCAAAACCGACGCCAGATGACCAATCGCTTCTATGGCCAACATTTGTCGGCGAGGTTGCATTTTCAGAGCCTCGAAAGAAATTTCAGAGCGATATGGAGTTCTGGCTTAACGAGCCCGACAGTAATGTTCATGCCGCTATCAGTATCACTGTGCTCCGTCAAAAGATAGTGGTGGAAATTTGGGAAAGGGGCACTCACCCATCACCGGCTGAACGAATTGAGATTACACGAAATCCTCGGGGGGGGGGGGCCATCCTCGTGTCAAGGGCCGGCTGGAGATTCGGTTCCAGGACGTCTTCTTGAGGAGTAGAAGAGCTGGGGAGAGTGACTTCGTTCTCACGGATACAGACATGGAGGAAATTGCAGACCAAGTTTGGGCTTTTCAGTGACCCTCGGGGCGGAAAGAGGTGGCTCCTAATCAATAACAAACAATAGCCTGTTGGGTCTGACATGGCAGGTATATTTTTCCAGGTTACTTTTCATTCCTTCGAGAATTTGTGTCGTTCCTTTGTCATATTATTATGTCTCTTGCTTTGCGGTATCAATCTTCGAGTCCCCTAGTTTGATTATTATTTTCATACTCACTTTGGACATAATATCATCATGATTGCTGTAAGTCTCGTTTGTATAAGGATGACCGCCTGGTCTCTACTACTCGAACAGCAGTTTATACTTCTTAGTTGACTTGCATTCTTTTCCTGCTCAAGGAGTGTTGAATGTTCATTCTATTGACTTATTGAGAAACGGGATCCGACAAGAGACGCCGCTCAGAGCAAATTGATAGAAGTGGATAGAAGAATTGGAGAAATGCACGCTGCGAGGTGCTCCAGTATGTTGATCAGTAGATAAACTGAATGCAGATATGTGATTTGTAGACAGTTTCTGAGGGACTCCGGTGTTCCTGCTGCCATCTTTGGGGTTGGAAGCTCAGCTACTGCACATATATCTCGATGGAAAAAGAGACTTGTTCGCCATATGAAAAGTAGTACTGTGGTAATCGTGTTCCGATCACTCAATCGCATCGTCATGAATGCGTCCATCAGGAGCTGCTGTAGTCTGTCGGCCCCAAGCCCACGTACCAGCTCCGATAGAGGCACGCGTCCACGTGCAGTCCCGTCACCCCGATTGACTCGCCAACCGATTAGATCCACATGTATAGTGTGGCCGTCCACGTGGTAAGTAGGGTGTGCACCCCCAATCCATATTTGCCCAATTATCATTGACAAGCTCTTCAGCGAGTTCTCTGGCCGCTGTTTGGGTAAGGACTTCGTTCAGAGTTTCGGTGGTTACCCTTATATCACCTGTTGTCAATATATGGTGTGTTTGCGCGTAGACATTGATGACTGGTCGACCTGGAAATAGTCTTGCGAACTTCTGGCCTATGAAGTTGGTGAGATGATGCCAGAAAGAGGGATGCTTGGCGAAATCAGAGACCTCAACACCGGTCGCATTTGAAAATAGATCATTTTTCACATTCTGTTTCAGAAACGAAGGGCCACACAAAGCAGTTACTGCTAAGTAACGCCCAGAAGGTCCCGTTGCGCTGAGGCAATTTCCTGTTGGATCTGATGTCCGGACGGTGTGGCTGAGTGAGGCTAAAGAGCAGACATGACTGTTGTACAGGCGGAATTCGCATGGCAGTCCAGTGTTATAGTATGAGACTGCAGATTTGAAAACATCGTCGATGGGTGCACACCACACCTCATTTTCTGCGGAAGTTTCCAGGACACTTGCTCCTACCTTGTCGAATGATGGCTCACAATCCGCACGTTTGAATAATGCGATATGGCCCGCATATACCCGACTGCTGACCACTGCGGCCATTATGTATAGAGACAGTTTCATTTTGTATCTCGAGGATTGTTTGAGCTGGGTATTCGTGGAAATTTCAAGTTGAATTCAGACTTGGGAACCTTGAGACACTCCGTGGAAACTTCAAATTTTAACCTTGTGGGTGACTCCAGGTCGGAAGAACTTCAAGTTAGATAGTATTCAACTTACCACTCAAGTGCCGCGGTATTGCTATACTATATATATTCTGTTATAAAGTAAACCACACCTGGGCACCAGAAGAATCGAATGTTAGCTGAGAACGCCAAGAAATGAAGCTAGGTCCCGATCCAGAGGATGTCGTGCCCCTCAGACGACGAGATACCTAGGTATACTTAAACCATTCTAATCTAATTAAGGGACTGGGATTTCCCAGCTAGTATGGTCTCGTCATATTGAATAAGACATAAGCAGATCCCACCAGGCGTTAGCATACCCAAACTAACTGAATAATATGTACCAACAACTTGAATGTAACTCCAACCTCGATGGAACTATGCCACGAGCAAACAGCCTAGTATAGTGAACTTCAGTGTTCAATTCAACGAATGTCCGTATGGCATTACAGAACAAAAGCACGGCGAAAGCCTTCTTACCGCACGGAATTGAGAGTCGACTTATTGCAGTTGAATTTGCAGAAACAACTCACTTCTTGCTATAGGTCAAAACTGACCAATATCTTTCATTTTGGCAGGGAACCGTATTCTATGACACCTTGTGTAACTCGTCCAGTCGAGCCAAGACAAGCAACTCATTGAATGTAGAGATCGCATTCCAGCCGCAATCCTTCTCGTAAGCCTGCACCTTCTCGAGCCTAACGGAATGATGGCACAGTCAGCCCAGCTGAGCCACACCAATACATAATTTAGCCACAAAATCTAGTCAACACCGAGTGGCATCGTATCATATTTTGAGAAGTAACCACATCATAAACGACGACTAAAATCGAGGCACGATATACATGGTTCGCTGCAAGTTCTGGGGGCGTATCGTGTTTTCGAGGTTTTATTGCGCTCCGATTAGCGCGCAAATTCTCGTTCACTTCTTAGGATAGAATATTAAAACGCGAGGATATATAGGACTACATGAATTTGAAAAATCCTAGCGACTCGGGTGAGTAGGGGGTTGCTACTTACGAGTCGGATCTGAGTTCTGTGGCCGTGCAAGCTCATCAAGTATGTTCCTTAACTATTTGCAAATTCTTCTTCTTCTCTAATAATACACAAAATCGGGAGAGGGCTCCGTGACCTCTTTCGATGTGAAAGCGCAACGTCGACACCTTGTCACAATATTTGGTATCCCAGGTCCTTGGAATGTATGAAGATCCGGAATATCCACGTCGACTTGCCCCCACTTGGCCTGCTTCTCGTCGGCACCCACAACATTCTCCGCGGGATGGCATGCCGCACTGATAGCTGCGCTACAATTCATTGCCATCGGCATGCTGGCTGACTTGAACTTTCGAGCAAACATGAGGAAGAAAATAACAATGACCATAAGAACCCATGGCACAACCATAATAATCAATCCGTTGAATGACAAACCCACACCTTCTGTGGTTTGGGCAATCTGTAAATCGCCTTTTTGATCGCGAGGGATGATTCGAATATATCAGAAGGCCTCGGAGGCGAGCCAATGAGCGAGTGCGGATATTATGAGGAACGGAATGCCGTACCGATATGGAACAGAGAGGTAGTAGGTCGAACGTTGCTGCCCGACTGGAAATGATACTCTCAAGGGCTTTCGTTCCACCGCATAGTCATTGTATTCAGCGACCAGTAGCATTCGAGTAAGGATGTTGTTGTAAATAGCATAAATAATCGAAATACAAGCTTGAGGTGCGTTGACTGCGAGAATAATTTCAGGGGATTCTAGATCCGGCCATCAATGAAACTTGGTATGATACCACGACGTGATAGTGCGCTGTACAGACCCCATGCAATCGGTGTTAATATCGCCCGCACTTCGATTTCCAGGCATAAGCATATCGACGTTATAACACCGGATGCTGCAAAAATGAGGAAAATGTTGAAAAACAGAATCCAGCGATAAATTGGCGTTGGAAGAGCTGTGTACTAGTATAGACGATCCTTGCAGATTTTCTTAGGCTGTGGATGTGGAGGGACTCCTAGACGGAAAGGGGTACCCCGTGAAAATGTTGACACCCACGGATAATAATTAGAAGGTAAAGCTAGTTTGGGTTGCCATTTATTTGTGCGCGTCATGAGACAATTATTAGATGTGTATGAATCAGAGCGGCGAAGGAAAGACGCAATAGCATCACCGACTGTCAAGAGGATCTCTGCTCGCCGCTCTGCAGCAGTGATGACAATACATACCAACTTTACTGCGATGCAGCCCAAGACAACTATGCCAAGTGGTAGACTGCATCCAAGTTGGCAGGTAGGAGTAACAGCTTGGCTGTAACATTTGGTGATAGTAAAATCGTCCAACTTATATAATCCCTTACCCGGCTTGGAGAGCTCACAAAACCCAAAATCGTTCCGGTCACCGGGGTGCCCATCCAAATAGTATGAGGCGTGGCAGATTCGACGAAAAAGCTGCAAGACCAAGATGAATTATTCTTGTTCTGCTCATCGCTCAATACCACAAGCGTGCTTCTGCCAGTTTGGTATGGGGTCCTATACTGATTATAGCACGCGTCAACATTCATTTCTTCAATATCACCAGGGAGTAGATCGGCATATAGCCTAGTTGCATTCATGCCAATGTCTTTCTCTAGCTGAGAAAGCCACCGAAAATCGGAGAAACCATTAAGATCGGTCGTCAAGTCTGTCGGTCCGAGAACAATGCCGAAGTCATTCGCGTTATAGGTCACGTACACGAACGAGTTATAACTAATGAGGTCCATATGTCAGTGGAAAAGAATATTGCGCAGGGTGGATGAACGCACATCATCTGAACTGGCAAGGAAGTTCCAAAAGTCAAAACCCAGAGGATCTTTCGCCAAAAAGGCGCGTACCAGTTTAGGATCACGGTTTGGCTAAGCGCCGGCGCACTATTTTTAAAAAGCACGGACAGCGTTCACATCTCTCAATCTTAGCTCGTTATTCAAGAGCCTCAATTTCAAAGGCTTGAAGTAGGGGGATACTCCACTCTCCACAATCCTTTGACATGACATCAAACCTAATATTTACTGAAAACTATGTCTTCACATTCGAGGGACGGCTGGGCCGTCCGCCGAAAAGATCGTTGCCTTTCTTCCGAGACCGGCTTTCGAACCTGGGGTAGTTGGATGAAATGCTGCCCATCAGAGAAGAATTGTTCCTAGATGCGAGCAACAATGCGGGCTGCACCAGCTCCGGCGATGTACCCGAACGCGTCCCAACTCAGTGCGCCAATTCAACATTGGTTCTATGGGCTGATGGCAATTCCCTTTTTTGCTGTGATCAGGGGTTGATGGGTTTTGCGGGTAGGATGAACGGTGGGCCGTGGGTTGGTTGTACAACGCAGACCGAACTCAATGCTGGGCGGACTGCCAATAATATGAGCGATGTAACCCAGCTGGGCATGCCATCAGGTAAGTCACACATTTCTAGTATTTTTCCTACGGTCGATTATAGGTATAGAAGATTAAGAAGTTGATACAAATCGCTAGCAACTTCAACTACCTCTCGAGCGCTCTCGAACACCGGCTCGGCTACCACCTCTTCGACCCCTGAACCGGGTTCAGAATCATCAGCAACCTCAAGGTCCGATGGCTCTAAGAACAGCCCCACGAGCGCAATCGTCGGTGGAGTGGTTGCTGCTGTTTGCGGTTTTCTATTAATTATCGGGATTATATGGTTTTTCTTTCGGCGTCGTCGTCTCGCGGCAAGATCAAATTCGGATAACTTATCTATGGGCTCCAAGTACCCGGCCGCTCAACCCGTCTCGCAAATCTATACTACAAGTCGAGGCTATGGGACTTCATCCGTCGAGGTATCTAGCTATTCCCCAAGAGAGCTATTAGGCAGAACTCGACCGCGTCATGAATTGCACGGAAACGGTTAGACGGTTCTTAGTAGCCATCGCTTGACCATTGATTATCTTCCGGCGTCCAATAAATCTAGGGCAGAGCGCTCATATTCTGCTTTACTTGATGACTGATTTTGATGTGTTAGCATTTCAATGTTATGGAGAAAGACATGTAATGTAGCATGCCAAATGATTCGTGTTTGGAGACTTTCCTTTCACCGACACATTTTATACTTTTCAAATTCGGTCGAGATGTTCCATCTTTGGTAACTATATTGAAGTTGAATTTTGTGCCATGATTGGGCTTAGAAACGCTACGCTCTAGCAATATACTAAACTATAGTCAGTCGACAGGGCTCATGTCTACCTTGCAGCTTCACCGGCTAATATAGCCTACCGTAATTGAGGCGATAACATGTGACAGATCATGATAGAGCAAGCTTGGGTATTGCTAGTTATACTTTCCAGATTTGGATCGTGTACGTAGACCAATCACCGAGTAATTATTGCAGCCTAGTGAGGCTTACCGACACTAAGTAATTTTAGGTGATTGTTCTTTTGCGGGTGGCCCACGTCATTCGTCGGATATTGGACTATAGTCAGCCAGTTGGACTACAGGTAGATACAACTATTTGTGCCATATGCCACATATTTTAGTGCTTATGTAGGTGATTGCGAAGTGTTTGAAAGCAAGTAGCACGTAGTCGCCGAATGCAGTATGACGTGAGGGGTAGTTCTTGGAGGGGAATGCGATGGGGGGCCTAGCCCATTATAAAATGATTCCATGACATCGGCATCTCCACATTGAACATCATCGCATCAGAACAAAAGAAAGCATTAAATCTTTCAAATTTCATTGGGAAGGTGAATCTCCAGACCAATCATGGCTGAATTCAATACCGAATCGACAAACGGGTTGAACGAAGATTCGTTTGACTTTATCGTTGTCGGAGGAGGAACTTCCGGCCTTGTCGTAGCCAACCGACTCACTGAAAATCCCAATACCCGTGTGTTAGTCCTTGAAGCCGGAACAAACCGTCTCAATGACCCTCGAATTACAATCCCTGCGTTGGGTGTGACTACATTCGGGGATCCCGACTTTGATTGGAATATGCTTTCTACTCCTCAGGTATTCAGAGATCAAGCCACTTTCGAGTTTCTTTTATTCGTGAAAGATTTTCTAATTCCCTCATAGGAACAGCTCAATGGTCGGCAACTGTTCGTCAATCAAGGTCGCACTCTTGGTGGATCTTCGACTATCAACATGACCATGGTAATTTATCCCTCCCGCTCCGGAATGAACACATGGGAAGCATTAGGAAATCCCGGCTGGGGATGGGAGGATATATCACCTTACCTCCGCAAATTTCACACTGCAGCACCCCCCTCAGAGGCGGGCCGAAAGTCTGCAGA
This sequence comes from Penicillium sp. S1701, assembly GCA_023626415.1. Lineage (NCBI taxonomy): Eukaryota > Fungi > Ascomycota > Eurotiomycetes > Eurotiales > Aspergillaceae > Penicillium > Penicillium sp. S1701. The sequence continues at coordinate 202,149 of JAMAGY010000018.1, read as the reverse complement.
GCAAATTCTCTATGACGAAAAGGACCATGGTGATAAAGGCCCTGTCAATGTGTCGTTCGGTGATGAGTACATGCCATATTACGGCGCCTGGATGGAAAGTCTCAAGGCTCTGGGATATCCCCAGAAGGAAGATCCGATCAATGGTGCCGGCACGGGTCCTTTCATCAATCCCACCTCTGTCGACTCAGTCACTCGCACTCGAAGCCATGCCGCCGCAGCATACCTCAGACCAGAGATTCGCTCACGCCCAAATCTGCGAGTTCTAACCGGAGCGCAGGTGGATAAAATTGTCCTGGAGAAGCGTGGGGACGAGGCTATTGCCACTGGTGTTTCATTCTTCAAGGGAGAACAGGCATTCACGATTTCGGTCAAGAAAGAGGTTATTCTCGCCGCGGGAGCAACGCAAACCCCCAAGATTCTCGAGCTTTCTGGTGTCGGTGACGAGAATATCTTACAATCTCAAGGAATACCCTCAATTATCCACAACCCCAGCATTGGTGAAAACATGCACGAGCACGCCCTAGTCCCCTTTTGCTACGAAGTTGCGGACGGACTACCATCCGCCGATATGGCCCGTGATCCCGAATTCGCAGCCGCTGCCATGGCCGCATATCAGAAAGACGGATCTGGACCACTTGGATATATCCCATTCGCATCGGCCTTCATGCCATGTGTCGACCTGTCTCGCGAACGTCGAGATGAGATGATTCAGGCTGTAAAAGCCACAATATCGAGTCCCGAAACGACGAAAACGTTGCGTAAACAACTCGAGGCTCAAGTCAAGCTACTCGATATCCCGGAAGAGACTACCGCCCAGTACATCCTTGCTCCGTTCCAGTTGGATGCGAGAGGGAAGACTGCGGCTGAATCCTTCAGCGCCAAACACCCGGCCAATTACGTTAGCATTGTCATTGTGCTCAGTCACCCCTTCTCGCGAGGGTCCGCTCATATCAGCTCAGCGGATCCTCGCGATGCGTCTACTATCGATGTTGGCATGTTAAGACACCCCGTTGACCTTGACTTGATTGCGAGACACTGTATCCTGGCGAATCGCATCGCAGAAACAGAGCCTTTGGCGTCGTTGTTCAAGAAGGATGGGGCGCGAATCCATGCGGCTGGCCCGTTGGATCTGGAAGCTGCAAAGGAGGTGTGTAAGGAGATCGTGTCGTCGAACTATCATTTCAGTGGGACTTGTGTCATGATGCCGCGTGAGGATGGGGGCGTGGTGGATACTCGGCTGAAGGTGTATGGGATGAGTAATGTGCGTGTTGTGGATGCGAGTGTGTTCCCTTTGGAGCCGCGGGGGAATATCCAGGCGACGGTCTATGCAGTTGCGGAAAAGGCGGCGGATATTATCAAGGAGGATTGTTGTTAGATTCTAGTGGACTTGCATTGCACCATTTCTTACTAGTAATTGAGAGAATTGTTTTCAAATTGCAATTTTGTATGAGCTTCAGTCAGCAACAGTCACTAGTGGTACTACCAGTCACTACTTGATATATATCCAATCCTAGCAACATTCAATGGAAGATAGCGTACTCCTAGTTCATACCGTTGATGAGAACGTGAAAATCAACTTCGTTAATTCTATCCTAGCACTTAGACTCATGACATTTCATCTGCGCATACAAAAGAGACAGAAAGCATTTCAGCATTCTAGAAACGATTGAACCTCATATCAGTCGGCTCCACGCCCATTTCGCTAACGGGACTATTCCCCATCTCAACACTCTTATCACTTCCCGGCAGCTCGACCAACTTCGATCCAGGAACAGGACGACCGCGCGAGGGAGGCGGCGTCTTCTCAGAGTTAGCAAAAGCAAACTCATGTGGCGGCATTGCCGCCTGCATATCGGCTAGAGTGGGTGTGTATGGCGGTTTTGGATGCGGAGACTGGAACGAGCCACCTTGACTACGCTTCCGCCGCCCTGCATAGAATAATGTTGCCCCAATCATACAGATGGCTGCAATGACTCCAACCACGATACCTGCAATGGCCCTGCCTGGCAGGGATGATTTGGATGAATTGGAATCCGAGGAGCTATCTGTAGCCGAAGGGGTATTTGTGGTCGTCGATGTGGGTGAGGTGGATGTGGAAGAAGAGGAAGTTGATGTTGGCGTCGGAGTTGGGGATACTGAGGCCGAGACAGCGTCGTCATTTGTGAAGATTTGGATGCTATGGTAGTCGTTTCCTGAATCTTTCTTCCATGCCCCGCATGAGAGACCACCGCGTGATGTGCATACGTTGTCATAATAGATGGAAATGCAGAGATCTGCTCCCTCAGGATCCCATGAGAATTCTTTCCCTTTGGCAAGGTCGATCTTGGTGCAGTTCACCGTGCTGGTCTGATGGAGAATTGTGGCGTTGTCGGTGGCATTGGTATATAGAAAGGTCCATGCTTGTGCCAGTTGCACAGTAGCTAGGGCGCAAAGGACTGAACGCAGCATTATGGCGACGCTTTTTCCATGAACTCTTGTTCGGGCACTATTTAGAATTGAGTGAGTAATGGTTGCAAAAGTGCAACCTGGGGCAAGTGGGTATATTAATATACACCCTCCAATCCTCAATGCTTCTATCGTATAACATGGACTCGTGTTTGACCGAACCTCACTGAGTTATGATTGTTGATGCGACCCCCTTTAGACCTCGTATGGCGCACCTAGGGGCGGCCAGGAGTGGATCACTACTCAGATGAGCGAGGGATCGTCGAACCTTTTTGTCTGTGCAGCAGAACGTCATTCCAGTTGTTGTAGAGAAGACCCGCCATTCGAGGAAGCTAAAGTCGTATTGCTTAATATAACTTACGAGAAACTTCTAACCTTCTCGTATAGTGCGACCGGGAGAAAGTATCATCCTAGATCCGACCTCGGATCGTTGACAGGGCATACTAGTCTTTGGGGCCGGTTTTACAGCGAGCGTACCGAAGTCTATTTTCGACGGCACCAACAAACTCCTAACTTGACACTTAACTTCCTGCCACATTTTGTTTGGCTTAAGGCTCACGATGCTTTGCAGGTCCCCAACATTGATAGGCTACAGCAACCCGAGAGGATACATCCCTGGTTGGCGATCACCCTAAGAATACGAGAAACTGGCCTTTTTTTAGATTCAAGTCCCCACTTTCCAAGTATGAATTCTTCAGTTGAGTTATGCGGACTGCAGGTGTGCTGTAGTGTGATTATTATCTGGTGATACCCAAAGAGATTGATTAATTATTGTCTGCCCTACATCAGTGAGGCCGGAGAATTGCTTTCATACGGTAGAGTGTTGTTTCTATTCCTGAACTCGAATACGAACTTGAACCTCCGTCGTGTTAAGAGGGGGCAGCGGCTGGAGGGCAGGATAGAGTGACATTCGCCGTACCATTCCAAGATTATGGACTTGAAATAGATGTTGAAGTCAAAATTTTCGAATTACGAGTCCTCAAATTTGTATTCTAGCCGAGCATGTTAAAATGAAAATGTCCGACGATAATGATGTCTCTGCATATATGTCACGTGACTGTGTATTGAATTGGGCTTGCGCGAGTTGCAAGCGTAGAATATCTGAGAAGGAAAAATAAGTTTATTTCTTCAGAGTTTAGATGATAAATAATCACCTGGATCTTTGTTCAGGTCAGCTGCGAACTTTTTGCGCTAGTCCAGATGAAATTTTATAACAGTGAATGACGGGTCGCAGCTCATATTAGTTGGAGAAATATACAATCGCACTTAGTAGTATACCATGCGAGTACTATCTACCACTGACATCTTCAAAATACCGTAGTCACAACCGTAGTCACAATAGTATTTGGCTCAATACCGTTTAGTCCCAAACCGGTATTTTGTACCCTATCTCATACCTAGTGTAGCGGGGATTCCGCTACGATTTGATATTGCATTTGATTGGCCGATTACTTGATGATTTGATTGGTTGATCGGACAAGGGCATTCTTAGGCGAAAGGCTTCAAATACGCTGAATGCCATTAGATAGCAATCTACACATCTCTCTCCCCTCATCTCAGTGCAGTACATTGCAGTTGATGGTGTTGTTCTTCGTCTTCTTCCCCATTCGACCCGTGCGCCCTGATCGCACTGCCTAGAGCATCATATACTGGTTCACTAGGTAGTATTATCTAAATATGAATACTGTTTTGATATCAAATACTTTTTTTAGCTGCTGCATTTTTTGGTACTTATACTATAATATATTACAACATATAAAAGTGTTAATTACGATATTATGGCTATTTAAACGTATTTTAGTTAATGTTTAAACGCGTGTTGAAGGTGTTATGTTGAAGGTGCTGAATGTGTTTATGTACTATAGTGGCTAGCAGGTAGATATAACTAAATACTACTAGATATCCTGAATACTATTAAAATACTAGTCAAATACTGTAGATATACGGTATTCATAACGGTATATATAAGGAAAACCGTAGTGAGCACCGTATGTTTAACTTATAGAATCCTGACATTAGGTATTCATGAGAGTATCTTCTGAGAGCTTCTATGAAGCCTCAGGTATCTAGTCCAAGTTAGTCAGCGTGCAAACGCCTTTAGAGGTATATCTAAATAACTTTTTTCATCTCTGGGATTCAAAAAAAACTTGAAACTATCCCTCCTCATCTCCCCTACGTGCTTCTGTATGTCCGTTTCGATCCGTTAGCAGTATGCGACTCGGAAGCCTCGTTTCTTTCATCTATATAGCAAATCTGTATTAGGTTTCTCGCACTTATTCTAGTATTTATTTTTTACGGTGTAAGGCAATGAAACTACTCTGTTGAGTGATGAGGTGATGACGCAGCCCAATATCGAGTTGACTTCTAGCCGGACCATGGCACATTCGAACGGTGCAAGGACTAGCCGGGGCTGTGCCAATATAGTGTATTGATCATCATTATCGAGCCCTGCAGAGTTTGACTGGATCCAATTATCGAAGTATTGGATAGGAAGCCTGGAAAATCAAGCACGGAAGTGGGTTGTTGATATATTTTGCGGGGAAAGCATCGACAGGGACTGGAGAAGCTCGTTCGTGATATCATTTGTTCCTGGCAGGGATTTGAGTAGAACATCAGGTACCATTTCAACCATGGAATAAAGTGGATGTACCCAGTCAAGGGTGTGTGCTGGCTGCCGCTGAAGGTTTCTCCAAAGTTGAAGGTATCCCCAGAGATGCCACCCAGAGGTTTTATTCCAGGGTCCGGTTCGCATCATCAATGGTCGGTCCGTTGCGTGCCGGGAAGTGTTTGAGGGAAATCCTGCACACAGTGAGAGTCAGTTAGAGAGGTGAGAGAAGTGAAGGTGAAGTGTTGAAGTGTGCAGGACCCCGTGACTCGCGACTTCCCTTGGGATGTCCTTGTCCTTCACCACCCACCACCCCTCACCTTCTACTCTTCACATTTCCAGTTGATTCTGCTTCTGCAAAATATCCCTCGTCTCCTTGATTGCTGCACCTCTGAGCCATCCAAATCGAGGAACCGAGATTTTGCGCAGATACCTGAGCAGTGCTTCTGACAATCAGGTCCAACTGTACCGCGTGAGTACACAACCGCACAACCCAAAACCATTGTCAGTGTGACTCTTTGGATCACCTGGGATTATTCCTCCCAGGGGAACTTGGAAATTTCGTTCTCAAGTCGGCGCTAACCTAATGAAACCTCATCAGCTCACTGTTTCACAACTTGCCAAAAATAACCACGGCCATCGAGATCACATACAGTACCGACCACCAGAATGCCAGCTGTCGACCTGAGCAAGCAGGAACCCCCTTTCAGCCTCCAACCCCTTGTGAAGCGTGGCAATTGGGCAGATCGTAACCGCGGTGTTGTCCTGGTCTTCGTCATCGTCTTCATCGTCGCCGTCGGTATCATCTCTCTCTTCGTGTACCGTCGATGGATGAAGCGCAAGGCCGAGAAGGAGTCTTACGAGACTACCGACTAATTATCGCTGCATGGATGCACCCGGATCTCCCTGCCAAATAAATGGTTGCTGATGATTCACTAATATCTCGATGACGGATGTGGCGTGAAGTACATCGTTCCATAGCACTACCCACGAATCGCCAGTCTTGTCGCTAGGAAAGTGGAAAGGGAGAGCCTTGTCAGCTTCCTCTTCCGCAGCCTTCCTCTTTTTCTTATCTTCGTTCTTCCCTTTGCTTTTCCTTGTATTGTCCAATCGAATACCCATCTGCGTGCTGATGCGTGGCGAGTGCCTGGGCCTGGGCGCTGGTGTTGGTGTTGTAAGCGTACGGGTGACTTCTCTGGATGATATTCTTCGTTGGGCCCCTTCTGCAGACGATAATAATGAATAATATGCTTTTTACCGTGAGCGGGTCCTTTTTCCTGCCCTGAACATCCCTGTCCAATTGTGGTTCTCAGCAATACATCTTCTCTCGCAGGGCTTCTACATACCTTACTGCCTCGGGGCGGCTTTTCCACCTCCAGGTAAGTCATTCTGGACACTGAATCAATCTCGAGCAGGCCCATCAAGTGTCTCTGGATCCCCAGAGGAAGGCAAGGCGTGTGTATCGCGGTGGAAAAGTCTTCCGGACGCCACACACTTTCTCCCGTCGCCCGCCCAACTTCCTCCTTCTCTCCTCTCCCTCTCTCCTTTCATCTTCTCATCCTGCCATAATCGCTTCAGTTCCTCTCAGAAGTCATTCTGTTCCGTCTTTTACGACTCGGAGCATTTTTGGCTGAAATTCGTTTCTATTATGAAGCTATCGGGATGTTGACCAGGATGGTCGATATACTAACCTTTCTAGGAAGCTTGTACATGGCCCGTTTGCGCCTGTCTCTTTCCGCCTGTGCCTGGTCTATCCTCTACTCATCCACCTCCGTCCCTTCTTCACTTTCTCCACTTCCTTCGCTTTCTTCGCTTTCTTCACTGGAACTCGATCGTGCGTCTGATGCCCGTTGCTCCGGTGCTGGCGATTGAAAGAGCTCCTCATCATGTTCCGTGAGGTACATCTCGTCGAATTTGGCCAAAAACTTGTCCAACTCAACCTCGTCCACCTCGCCTCGCTTCATTGAGTTCGCAAAGTTCGGATACTGACTGCTGATGTTCTTGTGCTCGCCAATACCCCAGCTCCTCACTTCGAATTCATTCAGCAGGTTCTCGGCTTTGGCTGGCAGTTCCACCTCTTTCTGTCTCGCAGTCACCTGGAAGAGTCGCAGCATCGCCCTGCCCAGGGACCAGCGGTGAGAACATGCCCTGGCTGCGACGATCAAACTGATCAGTGCCGTCTGATTTTCGGTCTCGTCTAGGTATGGCAGCAGGGTAAACATCGATACTGTGACCCAGTGGATGTTTACTGGTGCCATGCGGTCAAGTGTCCACGAGTCTCGATGGATTTCAATCAACCGTGCTGTCTCGCGTGCCGACTCTACACATAACTTCTTTGCTCGTTCACGAACTTGCTGCTCCCATTCGACATCTATCTTCACATTTTCCTCTCTCGGTAAGTCTTTTAAAACACCAAAGATGGTCTGGATGATAGTATGGTACTTCATGCTGTAAGCAATTAGCTAAATTCACTCTTCTCACTACAGGCCCGAGGACATCAAGGAACACGAACTGAAAACTCAACACATGCGGAGGAGTAGTACTGCCTACACCGAGAGACTCTGGAAACCCCTCATACCACGTCCGCAATCGAGAATACGCGTCATCTGTCGTCTTAACAAACTCGGACCCCAGCGTCGGTTGTCCTTCGCCATCCCCGAATAGCGACCAGCTCAGGTCGTATGTGATACGACTTACTTGACAAAGCATGTTGAAGAGGACTTGGGAATACGACGCGACTGTTTCCGATCGAGCTGGATAATCTGTCCAGTGCTCGATCGCGCTATCGCTGTCGGTGGAATCATACGACAACCGTGGCGCCTTTATCATGGAGCCCTTTTGATACGATAGAGATGTCATTCTGCAGCAAGGGAAGGATCTGTCAGTATCGACGCAGCGTTACACGTCCGACGAAATGCCTTCAACGTACGCGGCCAAATTGAAGACACCCCACAATGTATGCTCCGTCGCCCTTCTATTTTGCAACAATTCCTTGTCGGCATCTTTGGGTGCTGATTTTTGCTTCTGAGCCAGCTCGCGTGATGTATATGCAAGCTGGCTGATATATAGCCACCCGACTCGATCCTTGCCTATCATACAGGAACTGGTGGCGAAAGGGCATGTCAGCGTGACGATTTCATGTCGTGTGAATGAATCGCGACTTACCAAACATACATGACACCAAGTCCCTGCACATAAGGAACGGTGATGTTGACTTCATCCGTATCGAGGAGACGTTTTGCTTCTTTATAGAAATGCAAGCCTCTCGACCATTCTTCGGAAGCTACGGTATACGCTCCAGGGTGCTCCGAGTACGACTGACGATCCCTTGGTTAGTAGAATATTCGATTATTCGACAACTCAGACTTACACAAGCGGCGGCTAGGATTATATTGACCAAAAATGGCGAACAAAATTGGGAATCCAGATCTCCTGACTTCATATCACGGATGAAAAGATCACGGTCGATCCAATTCAGGAATGGATGTTCCCAAGTGAACCAAAGGGACACCAAATGAGACACAAACTCGTCATCATCGGTCACCGTCGTCCAGGGTCGAGCAGGGACATGAAAGAGAGCCATGCTTGAGAAATTTGTGTCTCTGGAGCGGGGGCCAGCAGCCCTTTTCTGCGTTTCATGCCACTCGCGAACCCCGCTGCAGGCATCAATTAGCTCCGGCGTTTTCTCTAGCTTCGGCCGTTGCAATAACTCATCAAGAAATCCACGGATTTCTTCCAGGGAAGCATGATTGCGAATCATGTTGACCACTTCCATGGCACTGGCTTTGTCTGCATCTTGAAGGGTTACAATAAGGCGATCTAATAAGCCTCCCTTGTCCTCTCCCGATTCGATCTTGCGCTTGAGAACCTGTTTTCGTCTTTGATCCCCCTTTTCGTCGATTAGGCATAATGAGCCTGACTTCGTGCATTTGTCGCATGGTTGTGTACCTGAGCACTTCAGAGCGCAAGCGTTTGCTTTTAATCATTCTGCGATAGTCGCTGAGAGGGGGGAAATGGGATGGAGATTTACCTTCAACTTTCGCCTTTTGCAGGACAGGCATGCGGTGCGCACATTTTTTCTTCGGTTATTCTCATCGTCCAGGAGTTCGGACGAAGAGCCAGCCTCTATCGATGGCCGCATCGGCCTCAAGGGGTCCGGCTGGTCCATCGAGCACGGACTGCACAATCGAAGAGGAAAACAATCGCTACGGGTACATGGCTGGCGCGGTCGCAATGTATATGTTCGGGAGCCAGATCGAATCCCAAGCTCCAGCCAGATTTTTTCGGAGCCTCACGTTGATCAAACGCGTTATGTCGGCCCGTTTGCAGTATCTTTGGTCGTTAGGTAGATTTGTTACGGCATTCAGCAGACCCCGCAGTTGCCAAAAGATTTTCTAGCACTCGGGCCATGTTTGGGTGGAGAGCGAGGCCGGACGGGCTGTTTAACCTTTGCTAACTAGCTTTACTTTTTTTCTAGTCGCCGAGAAGGGGCCACATTTTCGATCGTCACGTCTGGTGATTGGGCAATGGTAACCTTCGCCATCGAAAAAGGTGCACTATGTATGCTTTGCAGTGAATGGGCGGGGCCGGCTTAATGGGCCAACTACTCACAGCAATTCGCTTCGAAAATGGACCGGCTAATTTTTCCATTGCTTGTGCGATTTCGACCAGAACGAGAATCATGATCATGCCTACGTCATCTCTGACAAACATTCTGTTAGCGAGGGCCGAGCTGATATCCTAATCAAGAAGGAAACCATCTCACATCTCATTTATTCGCTCTCGCTCTCGTTCAAAAATGATCGGCTCTCACCAATCGGCGGCGGTACTCTGTTGATGGCGCATTAGTGCACTTGTTGGCTCCGCGGAATTACTCAAAGGCCGGACATCGGCTGCTCTTTTGGGGCAAAGTGCGCTTGGTTGACCCAAGGATTGTCGCGCGGGAAGTGCTGCGGCAATCCAGATCATCCAATCATCATTGAGATCCCGAAGATCAGGAGTTGAGCAATCATCAGAGCAATCAAGTAGCCAAACCGCCGGGATTCCAACCTCATTGCTCTTTCAACTGTCGGAAAATACACCCGATGCGATTCCATAAATTAGTTTAAACGCTATGCTTTCATTACAGTCTAATATCGAAACTGGTCATTACCTTTCTGGATGGAGCCTCCTTCATCGCCCGATCTGGTGGAGTACTCATAGAACCGGAGGATCTGCAATTCTTTGTCTGCTCCATCAGAATTTGACAAACGAAACTGCATGGTTGAGATCTCGGGTTTTGCTCTGACGGTCACATTCTTTTTCCTCCCCGATTCCAAAGTCTGAAGTTCTCAAATTCATCGGGGAGGAATGGACACGGCGTCCAAAAAGCATCCTGACTGCTCAAAGCACATCTGCATAGCTACCCCTGCCGATCTGCTGGTGCTCGGAGAGAAGTCTTCGTAAGACTACGGAAAGATGATTTTCGTCGTGATCTGCTACGTTTCCCTAGTGTGGGCCGATGCAGATTCTGCACCTCGAGCCCCTTGTAGTCGCTACTTGTCAATTGCCGTTGCATTCCTCCCTTGCAGACCTAGCTTCGTGCAAGACGATCCCCGAAGAGATGAACACTAGTAAGTTGTCTCTACGACACAGCAAGCTATTCATACGAGCATACATTGGTGGTTTGTATACCGGCTTTCAATCCACCATTTGAGTTTAATACTTTTCAAGGTGGAGCTGTTCCTGATTGTGCTCTCCTTTGCATTTTCCTGTCGTCCTCCACCTCCTATGAGCCAACACGATCTGCTTGGCAAGAATAATCCAGTCCGTTTTCCAATGCGTACGGAATCATACACCGCTGCTGTGGTCATAATTACTTGCATTTGATATCCTATCTCGTCACTATATACTTTCTGCCAATGGCAAAATGCCCAAAATTTACAAATCCCAACACCGTGGTTAAGAAACTACAGTAGGTTCTCAGAACAGACTCAATGGCCCTTCTCGACCGCTACGCGCTCACGTGACACATCGAAAGAACCAGACTCCTCAGACATAGCCCTCTCCTCGTCCGGACGCCAGAAATCCTTCTTGCCACTCGCCGCGCGCTTCACCCACGGCGGGAAGAAACCTCCAGGAACCTTCCACGACCAAGGATCCGACTCATCCTTATTCGGCGGGACGATGCGACCACCTGTGGCCTTCTCGATAATCCACGCCCCACCGTTGAGAATGATATAACTGAGGATTCCGGCAATGAGACCATAGGCAATGCTGTAAGTGAAAGGCATAATGGCGATAGTAAGGAATGCCGGGATCGCATCACCATAGTAGCGCCAGTTAATGTCGGCTGCTGCTTTGGCCATGAGGGCACCGACGATCACCAGGGTACATCCTGTCGCCCAGGGCGGGATGGAGGCGAAGATGGGAGCGAAGAATACCGAGATGAAGAAGGCGATACCGGTCATGCAAGAGGTAAGGCCGGTCTTGCCGCCTTCTGAGATTCCGGCGCCGGATTCGACGAATGCTGTGACGGGGGGACTTCCAAAGAGAGACCCGATAGAGATGGAAATGGCGTCCACCATCTGGCAGAGGTTAGCTTTTGCATAGGTTGGATAGGTTTCCGGGACTGTCTTACATAGGCCATGGCGCTGCCTTCGAAATCCTGAGTTTTCTCATCGATCGTACCGGCGAATCGGGCCATCGAGTACATTGTACCGGTTGTGTCCAGAATATCGACATACTAAGAGAAGACGTAAGTTTCGAGGTGGAGGAGAGAGGCGGGGGATCACGACAAACCAGGAATGTGATAAAAGCCAACCCAAACTGGCTTCCGTGGCCCGCAATATTCCAGTCCTGAGCAAGAAGAGTATGCGTAATCGGATGGAACGTCACAACCTTCTTGAAGAAGTCGAAACTGCTAGTCCCCACGTCTGTATACGGGAAATAAGTGACCGGGGTTGTGCGAGGCCAAGAGATGATAGAGACAAGCAGGATTCCGGCGATGACTGCTCCTTTGATGCGGTACATCATCAACATCGCGGTGAACACCCCACCGCAGAAGATACCCACCCACATCGTCGGACTGCGCATTTTAGAACTGGGAAGGCAGAGACCAGTCTTTGGATCAACGTTCGCGTCGCTCTGGTAGCATCCAGCCAACTCGATGGGAGTGTCACTTGCACCTTCAATCAAGCCGATACCAGCACTATACGTGAGACCAATAAGTGCAAGGTACAGTCCGATTCCGACACCAGTTGCGAGCTTGATTGAAGCCGGCAGTGCCCGTGCAAGCCACTGTCGCATACCAATTAAGGTCAACCCGAAAAAGACCCAGCCTTCAACAAAGACGGCAGTCAAAGCAACCGAGTACGGAATCAAGCCGGCTCCATGTTTACCCACCACTGTATAAGCAAAGTACGCATTCAAACCCATACCCGGCGCCAACGCGATGGGCAGATTGGCGAATAATCCCATGCAAAAAGTAGATAGAGCCGCGATAGCCGCTGTCGCAGTGACAATGTCGCGCTTGATTTCCTGTTTGCACAGCAAGTACTCCGAATTCGTGGCGCAGTGGTCTCCCATGCTGTCGGCGGGACAGACGCATGTTCCACCGGTCTCCGATGTGATATTGCTGTTGACCGAAATGATGTATGCCATGGCGAAGAAGGTGGCAAGGCCAGCGCGCAACTCGGTGAAAAAGTAACTACCTTTCCGCTCCCGCGGCTTTAAAAGCAAACCAGCATTAACTTGCTACCCTTTGCGCTTGTATTATTCGATATCTCCGCAAGAACTTACATGGCCGGAATTCTCAAGACGAAACCATCTCCCCACGGGGCTGCGCGCAACCCGCAGGTTGGTATCGTGGATCCAAGCGTTCACACCCATCCTAACAGACAAAGATCAGAGCGGCGCAGGATGTGGGCTGACAACCACTGCAGTCGGTTTGCGACGCCGTACGTAGAAAAGGGAGTTTACAAGAAGCAGAGTTACGTCGAGCTGTCAAAGCTAGAAGAAATAAATTCGAGAAAATCACACCCCGTGTTCCCTCCGCCAACCACACGCGCCTGATAAGCTCTGCCACAAAAAAAATTCGCCTGTTCGCCATCCTTCCCAGCTATCTCCGCCTCCGGGCAACTTGGCGGCTTGGCGGTTGAACTGGCTGTTTTTACCGGCCGAGCAATTGGCTCGCTCGACTTGCCGACGGTTCGTTTTCCCATGGGACCCTGCTCGGCAACTAAGGTGGGTCGCCACGGGTGGAAAATTTTCTGACAGCCCGAGGCAAATTTCAGATATCAAAATTGTTGTAGACATGAATTTGAATCAGTAGAGGTAGGAGTCTCGGTTGTTTTTGCTGGGAACAAGCAGGATGTCACGCATGCATGTGCGGTGAGTTATGATGAAACGCCAAGGCTATATTCTTTAGTGTCTTGGCGAGAGGAAGGGTTTTTTCCCGGTTGGATGTACTCTTATCTCGATGTATTACGGATATTCCCATGGGATCCAATGACGGCTGGTTGACCTGTGACAGGGTTGGAAGATAAGAATCGTCGGAGCAAGCCGATCGGAGCAACAGCTTCAAAGGAGACCCGCATCTAATTCTGCAGTAATACAGTGGATTAAATGAAATGCTACTAGTGGTTATATAAATTGTTTCCAACTGCGGAGTGGAAATACCCCGGACTTGACTTTCCTGATCTCGTCAGATTCAGGGTCTACTCGGGAATGTCGGATGGTAAGATCCATTAGGTTGGGTATTTGACCCTCAATATACCAAATCACCATGCTTATCTGTCGCGCAATGAAAATGAGGTTTAGTACTCCGGTACGAAATTAACACCCCCCGATAAAAGGACCCATCATGGCAATCTCTTGTTATTTTTCCCATGCCAGCACACGCCAATTATACAGATGCACGAGGCTCTTTCTCGGAAGGCGTAGTCTCTATCGGCCCGAATGCCGGCGCGAACTTGGATTTCTTCCTCAAGGCCGGACCCCACTTCATGAAAGCAAGAGGGATAGGTATCATGATGAAAGCCAGACAACCAAGCAGCGTACCGGCCCATTGAACTCCAAGGTTATTAAACATCTGTTTGGAGAACAGGGGGAATGCAGCTCCGACAGCTGAACGCAGGATAGTGTTTGCGGCGAACACCGATGCAGCACTAAGCAAAATTAGTAAGAGGGAAGGTGTGGGAGAAGGAAGCGTGACTCACAATGTCAGGTACGAATCGATTAAGTAGTTGAAACATTGCAAAAAGATGACATAAATGCCAAACCCAGTCATGATACCACTCGCAGTCGGTGCCATCCAGTGGATAGACTCGGTAAAGCCAGTCCAGCCAAACCAAAATAACCCGCCCGTGAAACAGATGCCTCCCAGAATCGATGGTGGAAGTCGCCATTCGGGATAAGGGACATCGTTGTTCTCAGCCAGCTTTTTAGCATATGATTTTTGATCGTACAGGATGTACCCTCCAGCCAGGACTTCACCAATAATAAGCCCAATGAACGGGAGACTGCCGACTCCCAGGTTCATGTGATGGATTCCTTGGAAGACAACCGGGTATGCACTAAGCAGGGCATACATCAGACCGTACACGAAACTCATCCACAGCGAAATCTAGTGTGATGTTAGCAATTGCGTTCAAGCACTGGAGGGGAGTGTACCCTTACAAGGAAAACAATGGGTTCCGTAAACAGCATTCGGAACGGTCGGCTGAAGTTATTCGTGATAAGTTCATCCCAGTCAAGTTCAACTTCCTCTTGCCGGGCCCGAATACCCCAGTTGTGAGTCTGACGGCGGAGAGTCTTTGCTTTCTCAACCAAGATGGCCGGTGCATATGTTTCGGGCAAGAAGAGAAGGCAAAGACCCACTGCCAAAAAGCCCATGATAGCAGCAATGTACATGGTCCATCTCCAGCCCAGGTAGGACATCGTGATGAAACCTCCGGTAAAAGGAGATGCGAAGGGACCGACGAAAACCGCCATGGCGAACATCGCGATTGCAACACCTCGAGTCTGATTATTCCAGATATCCGCAAAGACAGCCGGCACAATTGCGATCGGACTAGCCGAGCAGAAACCAGCAAAGAAGCGAGTCAACATGAGGGTCTGCACGTCCTTCGAAACAGCAGCTCCAATCGAGAAGATGGAGTACGCAAACATTCCCGCGATGATGGGCAGTTTTCTTCCAATAAGTTCACTCATGGGTGCCCAGAGCGTTGGGCCTGAGGCGAAACCGAGCACATATAATGTCACACCGAGGATGGCCACTTCGGTACTGATGTGGAAATTCGACGAGATGGCGCCCGCTGCGGAAGAGTAAATGGCACTTGCGAAGGACGAAACGAAGGTGGTGTAGGCTAAGGTGGCGGAGATTCCGATTCGTCTTGACAGCGGCCAGTTCTGGGGATGGAGAGGGTCGTCGGAGCCGGTGAATTCCACAACAAATTGCTCTGGATCTGGTAGCTCAGGCGGGTAGGGCTTGTCTGCTCCCATAGGTAACCATTCATCCCGTGGAGCTATGCCGATTCCTGATCCTACTGTTGATCGGTGCTGTAATCGATAGGTCTCGATACGCTCTAACTCCACATCATTGAGGTTTGTCTGACGACGAGTAAGATTTCCAGACCGAATATCTTCATATTGAGTTGACCGTCGATCCTGGCTTGTTCCAACAGCGGTTAGACCCTCGCTATCACTTGAGACCGATTGGCGTTGGGATGGGGAGTGCCCTGGAGATTCGGATTGGGATGGGGAGCCGGCACGCTCCATCGCGGCCAGATGGAGTGATTATATAAGATTCAAGACAAGTTTGTTGATAGGGAATCTCAGACTGAAAAATAATAACTCATCTCCTTGCCAGATAACCGGGACTTTCACTTTATAAGTAAAAATTCTATCTATACTTTGTACCTCGCTGGTCAACGACGTCATTAAGTGAGTTCCTCTTCGCCGGTCGATCCGGGGGACACCGCCCGAACAGAACAGTTGTATTTCGATTATTTATATGTTCCTCGAATATTGAACCATTGGAAATTACCAGATTCAATTTTTTGATTCACTAGTCTCAAGCTAGGTCGTTGGCACAAGCAGAACCCCGGTGCAATTGCTAGTCGTTGCATATTTAGAAAATTGGGGTGAGGTGATCTACGAAAATCATCGATCAACTTCATCCGAGCTGCAAGCGGCAGAATGCTATCGGGCCGCGGGTTCGGTAGATGAGATAGATATTCACGGGAGGTCATACTGACTTCTGAATGATCTACCGACTAACTAATAGTCACTGCGATTAGGATTATGGGGCCCTCTAACCTCTCCCAGGACAGCCCAGCTAGCCTTGATTGGCTAGCCTGTCTCGCCCTCTAATTGGACAGCTCGCTTTTGTCCCCTCGAACTAAACTGAAAACCGATAGGTGCCATCGAAACATGGAACATCGCCGTAGCCTTACACCACCGAGGTCCAGAGGATTCAGACCCCAACCTGAAAATGGAGACCCATAAATCTCACCAGGCAGCTGAGTCTCCCATAGAACAGGACACATGTTGGGTTAGAAGTGCGAGGTCATCAGCGCTAAAGAGGGGGCTATAAATTCGTCTGAATTTTTTCTCATCGCTCTCAAATATCTGATACCAACAACTCCAAATTCCAATTCACCACTCTAGTTTTTATATATTCTCCCTTGCATACACGATGGCTTCTACGCACGGACCCTGCGACCCCGCATTCAACTCTGTCCGTGAGGTTTTTGAAAAGAAACTCGCCGATGGTGAAGAACTGGGAGCATCGATCTGTGTAAATATCGATGGCAAGAACGTCGTCGATATTTGGGGTGGTTATGCAGACGAAGAAAAGACAAAGCCCTGGGAAGAGAACACCATAACTACCGTATGGTCTTGCTCCAAGGTCGTCAGTAACTTGGCAGCGCTCATCCTCGTCGATCGTGGCTTGCTGGATCCGAACGAGAATGTCTCCAAATACTGGCCCGAATTCGCTGCCAATGGCAAAGAAAACGTCAAGGTTTCTCATATCCTTAGCCATTCATCCGGTGTCTCTGGCTGGGAACCGTCGTACCAGATGACCTGGGAGGATGTTTACGATGTCAAGTCAGCCAATGAGAAGCTTGCTGCGCAGGCACCCTGGCACACTCCAGGTGAGATGAATGCATACCACTTGGTGAACCAAGGGCACCTGGTCGGCGAGCTTGTGCAGCGTGTTAGCGGGAAGACACTGCGACAATTCATTGCAGATGAGATTGCGACTCCTCTAGGCGCGGATTTCGACCTTGGAAGACCCGAGAGCGAATGGTCACGCATCGCACCTGTTGTCCCTCCTCCCAACCCTCCTGCTGATGCCTTCGCTGCTCTTGATCCGAACAGTCCCGCGGCGAAGACTTATGGAGGATCGCCTTTGGTGGGTGCTGGTGCAGTGGCAAATACACCTGGTTTCCGGACAGCAGAGATGGGTGGCGTCGGTGGTATCAGTAATGCACGAGCTCTCGCTCGAATTGGGTCCATTATATCTCGCAATGGTACGGTTGATGGAAAGCAATATCTGTCCCCAGAAACCATCGACAAGGCCCTCCAGGAACAAGTCGCCGGGCCCGATGGAGTTTTGCTCTTCTATCTTCGTTTCGGACTTGGTTTTGCTCTACCTTCTCCCCAATCTCTACCTTGGATTCCAGACGGTCGCATCTGCTTCTGGGGTGGATGGGGTGGTTCAATGATCATCATGGATTTGGAGCGTCGGGCGACGATCACCTACGCTATGAACAAAATGTACCAAGTTGCAATAGGGAGCGAGGTAAGCAAGGCAATTGTGAGCGAAATTTACAAAGTGCTGGACACTCTGTGATTTAGCTAGATAGTCGAGTATTTACCAGTGCTCTACAATTGAATATTACCGAGAGAGTGATAGTACCGTGGAATGTTTTAAAATTGGTATTTATATTTCCGTTTTTCAACCAAGATACCTAGGTATCAAGCTCGGCCACGGGTCATCGTGACTTTGAATGTCAATATCAGCGCAGATCCAATAAGATAATGGGACGCTTGAAAATTCCTAGCCGATATCTCGTAATAGTATGATATCTAGAGTTGCCTTTTGGGTGACATGAACCAAACCCGACCGTGATAGTTACTCACCCCGTTCAATATAAGCTTCAATCAAGAAGACTTCTTAGCTTTGGTCACCTTTTGAGAGCCCGCAGTCTCGCTGAATACCAGCTCATCACGTTCCCACATCAATTCAACAGCAGCACCAGTGGGACCAGTCAGAGCAGTCAACACACCGACCTTGACCAAAAGACTAGGCCAGGCTACAGTGCTCAGAAGCTGCTTATGAGCAACAACATACAGCGAAAGAGCCCAGACAAGGACACCTGCAGATCCAATCAAGTAATCCCAGCGCAGGAAGGCGTGGACACCCTGAGCCACACTTTCAACCTGCAAGTCAGACCAGGGAAGGGGGATCTCAAAGACCTTGGCCGGGTGCAAGGACTCAACGAATCGATCCTGGAACAGGTTCGGGACAAACACTGTAGCCAAAGAGATGACCCACGAAACCAGGTGGGATACGGATGCATTCAAAAATGCGAACGCGTACACCCAGCGCAAACCAGACATGGAAGCGCGCTGGTTGTTGGAAAGGAATGGCGATACAACGTAGTAAGCAATCGTGCTCAGAATGGAGACGTAAGCAGGCCAAGGCTGCCAGATGGCAATTGCGATCTGTTTCCAGTCGACGGAGATGACATCCGGTGCAGGAAGAATCATGGCATGGCTAGGCACCATGAATCCGATGACAAAAATAACCGGCAGCACGGCTAGGACAGCTCGGGGAATGCGGATGTTATCCGCGTGGGGACGGCGTGCTGTAATAGAGGAACCAAGCTGCAAACCCAGGAAGAGGGGGGTTGCAAACGCAAAAGTGAGCACTTGAGCACTGAGGCCGAAAAGCATGGGGCTGTTCAGCTGTGTCAGTTTTGTATCTCTAAATAAACATGACGCAAGTCCCTGATTTGTTGGAGGATCACCTACTAAGCAGCCACTGTGCCTGCATTGCCCTTCCGCCATGACTCGAGGACCACTAAAGTCCAAGCCGCGCCAAAAGTACCAGAAAATCCGATGCTATGCAGGAGAAGTCCAGGGCTCGAGCCGTCCAGTGTTGGGTAGAAGAACACCGTCAGGAGGGTCAGGATGCGGTCAATCGGCTCAATTCCTGTATAGAACGTGCGCAGAGGCTCATCCAGGCCCGGAAGTCGACCCGATTCAATGGTTTTCTGACCCAGCGCATCGAGGCCATTGACCTTGGCGAAATAGAAGATGGCGTAGAAGACAAACGCGCTCAGCGAAAAGAGGACATATCTCATGGTGGCGGAGGTGCACGACAATGCGATAAATGCGGGGAGGCAGAACTAGCGGCTCGATACCCAGGAGAATGGGATGTCGGAGATAGTTTTATATTTTAAAAGTCCGCTCCGATCTGAATGTCACGCAGGATCATATGGTGGAGCATGGGCGTCAGCCGAGGCTGAAGCGGGCCGGATTGAACTTCTCCAGACTCTTTCAAGTGGAACCAATCGCAACCGACCGTCGATCATTGACTTTTTCACATGAGCACTGGCTTCCCCGGGCATCCTGCATACCTAGAAGGGATGTCTCCACTTTCGAGGATGGCTGTCGAAGTAAGTCGAATGGTACTTTTGGAATTGTGATTGACAGCCTCAGACCCGGCCTCCGATGGTGGGTGTCATAATTGACAATCTCAATCTCAAATAAATCAGTCCGCTTGGCGATAGTCTTTCTTGAGATCTACCGTGAGTAGCTGTTTCTAGCATGATTCGAGTCGTGGCGTCCCCTTATAATAATGCTGGAAAGCATGACATGAGAAATGATTATACCGGGTGGTAGATCATGAAGTATGAAGTTTAATACTCCGCAGCTCAATCCTCGATTGGCTACGAGTGATTGATACTCTTTTTTCCGTTACTGTGAGACTTTTGGGGAAGGCGGTTGTGAACTTGAAAGCGCCATATTTGCATTTCAATCTACATCGTTGCTTCTACTACCAATTTAGTAATGGCTTGAGGTTAATTTCTGCGGTAGTCAGCCTCAAACTATCACCAGTACGGGTAATTCAGGTTTGGGTTTCTGCTATTTCAGACAGTCAAGATTGAATATCCTACGCCTGCTACGAAGGCTTTTGCTCTTTTGCCTCGGATGTCAGCTTCTCATCAACCTGTTCATGTCATGGTAAAGTTGATCAGCCTTCGCAAGTGTTGGAATTAGTAAAAGGACCTCTGGATGAACATCGAATCCCATTGTGATAATGTTGTATACCCAGTGGTACATATAAACTATTTCGAATCAGAGTCTTCGTATTCGATAGTATTCTGGCACCCATGTCAAATCCCAGTTGAGAATGACTATGCATTGAGAGATCTATTGCGATATTTTAGTACTTCTCTCGGACTCGGATGGAGTACAACTTGAAGGTCAAGATTAAACTTTAGTTATTACCAGTGGTATTAGATGGGAAATTTCCTGAGTACCAATTTTAAGACTCGTGGATAGTACGTCTATTATAGTACCTGTATTAGTCCACCAGCAGACAGTTTGGACTGCTTATTAGTATGGACTCGGAAAAATTGTATCTATTATGTCCTACCACTGGGCATATCAGCAGTGTTACCTGTTGGGTCTCGGCCGCGTGATATCGAAGATGTCTTCAACCTGGCAGGATATACTAGTTTTGCGATTGTCCGACCCAATTGTTAAAAGATATTGAGGAATACACAGAGCTTTTGTAATAATCAAAAATGTTTATATTCTTTACAATAATATGGTGGGAGTAATGATGGCAAGGTGCCGTTTCTGGAAAATATGTGAAATGGAACGAGATACTACGTGTTACATTCTTCCACGCAGACCCTCACTGCAGTAGTGGATGGATGGGTGTTGACCGAGCTAAGCTCTACTATACCAGGGCAAACCCCTTAGAGATTTCATGTCGAAACATGGGGGGTCGGTGGAACAGCATTTGCCCGCCACATATTCCAGAAGCCGTCTCTGGCGCAGCCACGAACCCGTGTGACCATTTGGCAAATCAATTCCGGTTGTACGGAAGCGGCCGGGCCGGCCGTTTAAGGACCCCTGGCGATCTAGCGGCAGGGGAGAATCTCGTGTCACTCTTCAGCGCTCAGACCAACGCATGTATTTTGGGATGTGTTGTGTCGATGGCTCATGTCGAATGAAAAGAACTTCAACAACAGAGAAAGATACCGAATCATCACGGGACATTGATGAAAGCCTTGTGGCTCATATATGAGCCAATGAGCCATTTTGGTCTCGGTTTCGCTCGGTTGATTGGGCGAAACGACGGAAGGTGGCAGAAAGTACGAGAGGATATTGGTGAGATAGAGGGGTTCTGCTTCTGCTTTTGCTTCTGAGTGAAGGGCTTCAGGTTGATGGCGTGTATTTGGCTTTGCGGCCTAGGCCATTGTCAATGACTTTCCCATTTCAGCTCGGGTAAGATGGAAGGCCTGAGAGTCTGACAACAGCTAGATCAAGTCAAGAGCTAAAGAAAGCGTTAGATGCAAAGCTGACTTATTGGTTAGGGCCACAACGAAGAAGCCGGGTTGTTGTTGAGATTGTTGTTTCGACCAGGTCCATTTATATCCGATGGAGGCATTTTAGAGATCTGCAGAAGGTGCCATATTGGTCCGTCAAGGGAGATGACATACGACAGGGGTGACTGGCGGCTGGTGGCTGCAGGGATGCTGATTTTGACGGTCAATGTTTCACAAAGAGTGGGACCCACGAGTGGGCTGCAGCATGCTACCGGATGCAAAGCAAACGCACAGGACAGCACTGGACAACAGCACCAGCAGCAGTCGTAAAAGTAGAGTGTGAAGAGGGGAGAAGAAAAGCAGCGGGGAAGTCGTGGTCGCCTGCAAGGGATATCAGGTGACAGCGAGGCGGTCAGGCCGATCTGCCCAGTCTGTTTTTCTTCGTGTTTCCCCCACTCAATCTCCCACCGTCATCTTCTCCATCGCTGTTTTCTTTTTTACTTTTCTTGAATTGTCGTTCATATATTGCTGTTCCATCTCTTCTTTTATGACAAAAAGTCTTCGTCCATTCATCTTTTCTAATCGGGGGGCATATGTCTTCCTATTATCTGCATCATGCTGCTGCGGGATTCTGATATAGATTCCCTAAACAACCAACTTGAATCTCTCTCCCATGAAAATAAAACCCACCATAACCATTTGCAGCTCGTTCTCGAGCGCTTCCGCAGTCTCTTGGAAGACTACAGTTCTCTGAAAAGTGACTATGAAGAGGTCAAGGAAGGCCGCGAAAAATACAAAAAACAGGCCCGCGGTCAGGTATGATTTTCCATGGACGCCTAAACAAAAGGCTGAGAGGGGTTTGGGGCTAATCGAATTTCTCTAGGAACGTAATCCTTTTGTGTTGGTTTTAGTTGATGGTGATGGCTACCTGGTAAGACTGCTTCTCTTTATGTTGACATGGCATGACATGGCATGACATGACATGATTCTCACAACTCGGCCAGTTCAAAGAACATTTTATCAAGTCTGGCAGCGATGGTGGAGTCAACGCAGCTCGGGAACTTAGTGACTCCGTCCGAGAACTAATGCATTCCACCATGGGTCCTGAAGCGGACCGTTGTCGCATCATGGTCCGTGTCTACGCTAATATCCTGGGCTTGTCCAAGGTCCTGGCTCGAAATGGAATGGTGGGACACGAAGCCCGATCCTTATCGCCATTCACCTCGGCCTTCAATAGGGCAGAAGATCTCTTCGACTTCGTTGATGCCGCAGAGAAGAAGGAAGGAAGCGATTTTAAAATCAGAGGTGTGCTTGAACCGACCCAGTCATTCGATATTACCGATGCTGACCCTCCCGTCCAGAGATGTTCCGACTGTATGCCGATATGAACCAATGCCGACATATCTATTTCGCAGGCTGCCATGACACCGGGTATGGCTCTCTACTGACCCCCTATAGGGGTAGAAGTGATCGCATCACTCTTGTCAAGGCCGCTGGGTTTCACCGTGAATTCGAGGAATTGGGTCTACCTATTAAAGAATTGCCCTCGGTCTTCATGTCTACTTCCCTTACTAACCCCAAATCGATGCCGTCTGTGAACACCAAACTGGCCAATTCTCCTACAAATGGCTCCAACGGTGCAAATGGATTTAATGGCACACATGGCCCGAATGGGACCGCCCCCACTAAACCGATTTGCAAACATTTCCAGAAGGTACGGTACCCCCGCTCTGATCATGACTATTGAACTTTAGTGCCAGCTCAGAAATTGACACGTCGGCAGGGAATCTGCAAGTTTGGTAGTGGCTGCATTAAACAACACGTCATGCCCAATCAGCAGCTGTCCCGGCCGGGGGACGAATCACAATCACCTAAACAGCTCTGGACAGCACCTCACACTGTGGGTCGCTCCCAAGAGTTTCTCTTTAACCATCTACCACCTACCAACCTTCAATCTTCCGAATACATCCCCATCAATAAAGATGGCGACCGTCTAGATGTCTACTGCCCTCAACCTTCCTCGGATGACCTCGACCAATATCACCGCAGGGCAAAGATTGCCAAAGTTTGCAACAGCTATCATCTCTCAGGTGAATGTGGAGACATGAACTGTCAATATGACCACAGCGATGTGTCCGATACCATTGTTGATGTACTTCGCTACATTGTCATACAACATCCTTGTACAAAGGGAGGCGCATGTCGGTCAATTAAGTGCTTCCTAGGACACGTTTGCCAAAAGCCCAACTGCAAGGCTGTGAAGAGCTGGCAGTGTCGGTTTAACCATAAGGCGCATACTTTAGATCTCGAAGTCTCCCGATGGGTTGATCCCATCGAAGGTCCAGATTTAGACCGCGTCGAGATTCCAGATCCATCACGATCCGCACGATCCTCGCGATCTTCCCGATCCTCAAGCAATGGCGAATCTTTTGAAGACCCAACTTCTCCGAACGCAATGTCTTTCGGTTAGGGTGCTCAAACGCGGCTTGTTCGGGTCAATAACATGCCATCAATTAACGTTAAACTACACCTCCCGCATTTATTGACCATCAATCCTGGCGAGGTGAGACCGCCAGGTGAAAACTTGTTTTAAGAACTCCGAATCCTGCTATTTTCAGAAATGCGCGTTCGCTCTTTGCTCCATACCTAGCCCAGGAATGAAACGGACAAAAAGGGAGGTTGGAATATCTCGCGGTCTCTTTCGCCGCGGAAAGAAAGCAGGAAAGCCAGGAAGGAACACTAAGGTTGGTTTGATTACATCCTGGTAATCGGATATCCAATCCACAAAATACCCGAATAACCTTTACCTGCATTGCCCTCCCTGGACAGTGTCATGGTAATAAATATGCATCCCGGGATAATTGACAAAAGTATTAATCGAATGAAACCCAAAACACGAGTCAATTTCTTTTCCCTCTTCGGTTGTTCTTTCCATATGATTTTGACTGATGCGAGCGGATTTTCATTCCTTTGTCACTAGTCGTAGCAACAATATGATAATTAAGCTGCATTTACTCATAGTAACAAGATTGCTCTTCAAGCAGCTATAATTCCATCATCAGACCCATCTCACCCATCTAGCCATGTTCTGTATTTACCTTGTCGTAGACCAATAGCTAGGATTGGTGGCCACGTTTGGGGCTACTACCGGGCAGCAATAGGATGCGCCAAATCATTGAGATCAGGACGAGAATATAAGGTCATCGTGCATTGTGCATTTTGAAGTCTGAAGATACAACAGCGGAATATCTAACACGTATCAATCCAAAATTTGGTTGCTCATAATTCTCCGCATGCTGATCAAACAGCGGTCTCCATTGGAATCCTATAACAGGAAAGTCAGCCCGTACTTCACGAAATTGGTCCATTTTGACTTAGAGTATTCTCTGGGACAGCACTAAACCCAATAGAAGGAGTGGCCTAGGCACCAACCAACGCACAAGACTTTCTTATTACCGAGTCACCTATTGACGATGTGCTTCGCCTTGCATCAGGCACGAAGACGGCTTGGTAGAACTGAGATGGGCATCAAGCTGCGCTTTCAATACACAGCAGCAAATATATGACTATGATTCTGGTGCTAAAATTTACTATTCACTTCAAGTTCCACGTGTTTTGACCACCTGAGCAAATATATCAGTTACGACTTACCAATATGTACTAAATGCTGGCCACCTCCAATTCGATTCATATGTATCGGGATGATTGTCTCTCGAAATTCGCCAAACTAAATCAAACTTTTGCCAACGCATTCTATTCCGCAGCGAGATGCAGCCAGCCTGAATAATTCACACGTTGTTTGTGCCCAACACAGGCACCTGGCAGTACATTGTATATAGCCTGTCCCAAGACTAAAGCGGCAGCTATGCACCCGATCAATCGGGTTACCATATCGGAGATAGCATCTTCACCGGAGACAGTATTTTTATCCTAGACGTCAGAAATGCACGCTGCGATTTCCCTGGTGGTGACGCGAGAGCTCTGTACCGATCAATGAAACGCCTGTTCGCTTCTTCTCCCGATATCCGACTGTACACTGGACATGACTTCCCGCCGACAAACGAAGCTGCAGCCGAGACCGTATAGCTTGTGTGACGGTACGCGAGCAGAATGAGAAAAATAAACATCTCAGGAATTGCTTACGGTAGATGAATTCGTTTGCTGGAGGACCGAGCGTGAAAATGTCCTCACCGATCCCCGAATCGTACGTCAAGCGATGCAGGTCAACGTATGTGGGGGTAAAACACCTGGCAGATTGCACGAGTTGAAGGCTTTGTTTTTTTATTTTATCATTGTGCCCCGGGATATATTAACTGCTGCAGTACACCGCTCTTTTGTGAAATAATGAACTCATTATAGTGTCTGCATAAGTAATGCGTCAGACCAAAATGTCAACCATGGAAGACATTAATTATTTTTTGGAAGAGAGCAAGCGAGAAATCAAAATCTTATATTGTTAGATAGGTCAATTCCATGACTATGAGGGACTTTTAAACCAATGTTGCTCATCATTTCCCTTGTTGAATTTTACAATATGCCTCCTGTACCTCTTCACGGCAACCCATCAGTCCAAGCCACTTGGTGAGGAAGGGATAATTCTCCAAAGAAAGCTCCGCAAATTTATGTTGTCTGACCCA
Source organism: Penicillium sp. S1701 (assembly GCA_023626415.1). Taxonomy (NCBI): domain Eukaryota; kingdom Fungi; phylum Ascomycota; class Eurotiomycetes; order Eurotiales; family Aspergillaceae; genus Penicillium; species Penicillium sp. S1701. The sequence continues at coordinate 175,909 of JAMAGY010000018.1, read as the reverse complement.
CGGTTCGAAATGATAATCGACAGCAGTTACTCTGCTTGGAAGAATACTGGTCCCGCTGGACTTTTTCAATTGCTCTTCGAGGACATCATAGCACCGATATGTTTGGGCAACATATCTTTGGAGTGCATCGTCATTTTTCTGCGGGTGATAGTGTCTTCATACAACTTAGCCAGGTCATTTTCTAGGAGTCAGGAGCATAGAGACGCGGCCTACCGGAACCAATTTACTTGACCTGTCATCGGCCCGAGTGTAGATAGAAGGAAATATTCCCATTTCTCAAAATCAACGAGATCTTGCGCCGAGCCTCCAGATGGACCAATCGAATTGCCCAAGTCGTATACTCGCCGGACGTAATTCATACACGCCCCGGATTCCCATGAAACAACTCCTGTGTTAGGATCTTCAAGGGCAGGAACACGTCCATTCTCATTGATATTGAGAAAAGCAGTACCTTTCACGCCCGTGTTTGGATCATCGCTGAAATCCCAGAGTTTAACAGTGAATGGTACATGGAGTGCCTCCAACGCGATCGCAATCTTGATCGGGTTGGGGCCCGTGGCATGTGCATGTAAAATCAAAGGTTTCAAGTGAGCTGCCATAATAACCACAACTTTGATAGCTATCGAAGTTGTAGAAAGTTGGGAAAGAAAAAGGCGGGGGCGGACTTTGACTGCGGAGATGAGTTAGACATGATGTCACTTCACTGGGTTCGCGAGTCAAATCGATCAAGTTATCCATGGATAAATAGCTGAGCTTATTTAGCCGGCTCTGGGACTTGGCGATAGCTCATGGTATTTACAAGATAAAGTGCCCTATATTTCCTACAACCTTGACGCATCTTAAATTGTGTAGAAGTGGGTTTAGCCGATCATGCCATTGCCCTTGCCGGAATCTTCCCTCAATCAGATGCGTTGAACCGACTCAACTCCACTTGCGATGCCCCGCGGAAGGGTTTGAAGATGCGGGGGTGGGCGAACCTCTCTTGAGTTTATAAACCCCCGTGGTGAATGGATAGTGTTGATTATATTAAAAAAATGTGTCTCTATGTTGGCATTCGGGCAAGATGTTTCTCTTCGGATGTATACGAGTCGCGACACTCTTGCTCGCAGTGCAATTTTATCTAGTCAGCGCTGTCAATGCAAAATCGAACGGGACAAGCAATGGCCTGCAAAACTTAGTAAGATATAGATTTTGCTCCTCTACCTACAGTCACGTTAACATTCAAAGATCACTTGGGATAAACATTCGGTATTTGTTAGGGGCGAGCGAATTATGATTTTCTCCGGAGAATTTCACCCTTTCCGACTCCCAGTTCCAGGCCTTTGGCTTGATGTGTTTCAGAAGATCAAAAGCATGGGATTCAATGGAGTATCTTTCTACGTAGACTGGAGTCTGGTAGAAGGAAGTCCGGGGCATGTTATCACGGACGGGATATGGAGTCTCGACAAATTCTTCGATGCTGCCAGCGAAGCAGGTATCTACCTCATCGCTCGACCTGGACCATACATCAATGCAGAAACCACAGCTGGAGGAATTCCAGGATGGGTGTTGCGCATCAATGCAACTATCAGATCCGATGATCCTGAATATCTCAAAACGACAGAAAAATACATGGCAACATATGGAAAAATTATCGAAAAGGCACAGATTACCCATGGAGGCCCTGTCATCATGGTCCAACCAGAGAACGAGTATGCGACATGGCCGGATGTTTCTGAGGAAGAATTTCCTACTCAAATGAACCGGAAATACATGAAATATGTGGGAAAACAGCTGCTTTACGTTGGTATAACGGTCCCACTCATCGTGAATGACAACAAGGCCCTAGGTTACTGGGCGCCAGGGTCCGGAACCGGGGCAACGGATATCTATGGGATCGATTCGTACCCTTTGCGTTATGACTGTGAGCTCCAAGGGTGTACTAGTTACTTGTCAGGATTCTGCTTGCTGACGTGAAGCGATCACAGGCGGCAATCCAACGTTCTGGCCTACTTATAGATTCCCATATGACTGGCAAGTTCTCCACGAGAAATACAGTCCAAACACACCATTCTCCATCGTTGAATTTCAGGGAGGTTCCGGTGGTGGCTGGTATGCCTATATTGTTCTTCTTGAAATGAAACTGTCCACTCATTTCTATATAGGGAAGGGGTGGTAGAAGAGAAGTGTGGCGAACTTGTCAACGAAGAGGCTGTTCGTGTCGTTTATAAGAATAATTATGGATCCGGTGTGAAGATATTCAATATCTACATGGTAGGTGTATCTGACCAACCGATCAAATCATATTATGCTAACTCTATACAGACCTATGGGGGAACGAATTGGGGAAATCTTGGATATCAAGGAGGCTATACGTCCTACGACTACGGAGCAGCAATTTCGGAAACTAGAGAGATTTCTCGTGAAAAATACAGCGAACAGAAGTTGGAAGCGAATTTCCTGAAGGTCTCTCCCGCCTATCTGACCGCAACACCAGGATTAGGCGTCAATGGCTCCTACGGGGCTCCATCTTCAATTTCCGTGACCCCGCTTCATGGGAGTGAGAGTAAAACAAACTTCTACCTGGTGAGACATGCCAACTTCAGCTCCATCGACAGCACCGAATATACACTGCATCTACCAACAAGTATCGGAAATATCAGCATACCTCAGCTCGGCGGTCGTCTCACCCTCAACGGCCGGGATTCCAAGTTCCACGTTACTGATTACGATCTCGACGGCATTAATTTGATCTACTCTACAGCAGAGATATTTACATGGACACGGGGGGCAGGATCGGCACGTACATTAATCCTTTACGGCGGGGCCGACGAAATCCATGAGTTTGCTCTGGCTCGTCACTTTGGAAACCCGACTGTTGTTGAAGGTTCCGATGTCAACATCACCCCGAAAGGCCAATCCTGGGTGATACAATGGCACGTGAATCGGAAGCGTTGCATAATTCGCGTTGCTGATCTTGAAATATACCTTCTTTGGCGGAATGAGGCTTACAACTATTGGCCGATGGAGCTACCTGCTCACGAACCGATCGGGAATTTTTCGTCGCCGTCCAAAGAAATGGTCATTGTGAAGGGTGGATATCTCATCCGCTCTGCCAAAATTGCAGGTAGCGCAATTCATATCACGGGAGATGCCAATGTAACCACGGAAATCGAGGTAATTTCCGCTCCAGTGCGCAACTTGAATACGATCGTTTTCAATAACGAAGCCTTCCCGACTTCCAAAACAAAATTGGGTAAACTGACAGCAACACTAATATATGAGCCACCATCAGTTTCAATACCAACACTAGCCGACTTGGAATGGAAATTGCTGGATTCTTTACCTGAAATTAAACCCTCGTACGATGATTCAGCATGGACCACCTGCTCGAAGAGAACCACGAACAATCCTAGAGGTTTAATGACTCCCACGGATTTATATTCCATGGATTATGGCTTTCACACCGGGTCCCTAATTTATCGCGGTCACTTTATCGCCAACGGTTTGGAATCTTCACTGTCATTGAACGTGTCAGGTGGAAATGGTTTTGGACATTCCGTCTGGCTAAATGAGACCTTCCTTGGATCTTGGACCGGATCTGGCTCAAATACAATCGCTGTTCAAAACTTAGAGTTCCCTAAGAAGCTCTCGGCGGAAGAAACATATGTCCTCACCATTCTCATCGACGACATGGGCCAAGATGAAGAGGCTCCTGGTACGGATGCAATCAAATTTCCGCATGGAATCCTCAACTACCAGCTGTCAAACCATAGCCAGACTGACGTCTCGTGGAAGTTAACCGGAAACCTTGGGGGTGAACAGTATCGTGATCTGGTCAGGGGTCCTCTGAATGAAGGGGCGATGTATGCCGAGAGGCAGGGATATCATTATCCTGGACCGCCAAACTCGGTATGGACTTCTTCTAGCCCGATCAGAGATGGAATTTCGAAGGCCGGTATAGGCTTCTTCACTACGTCTTTTAGTTTGAATATCCCGTATGGATGGGATATCCCAATGAGTTTCGTCTTTAACGAGTCTACAACGCAGTCGTCCAGGTCAAACATGGGCTTTAATTATCGATGCCAGCTGTTCGTGAATGGTTATCAGTTTGGAAAATACGGTTAGCATCCTTCATCGATTCCATACAGGGTAAATAACGCAAGACTAACAGCAGGACTTCTAGTGAACAATCTTGGTCCCCAGGTGTCCTTTCCAGTCCCGGAAGGAATCTTGAACTACAATGGGCTGAACTATATCGCAATAACTCTTTGGGCACAAGACGTGCAGGGTGCGAGGCTTGGCAGTTTGGAATTGATTCCTACAGCTGTAACACGGTCGGCTTACACAAAGCCAGACCCCGCGCCACAACCTTCTTGGGTATCGCGTCAGGGGGCGTACTAGAGCCTAGAGAAAAGGATTTCCCGACGATAGAAGATTTTTTTCCATAGATCTTGAAACTCTTGGAAGATTCCTTCTATTTACATGCAAAGTGCTTTTGTTCCTTTGAACAATTTAACAAAGCTATGTCTATTGTTGTTGAATTTTCTATCGTGGTCATCAGATCGCGGCCGCTGCCACGAGCGCGTCGAAAGCTGAGCTATGCGTTGAGGCGTCTATCTGTCCAACGGTAGGAGGCCCAGCCCAGTTGACACCGAATTGGCCTTGATCGTTCCGATCATTCTCCCAGATGCTTTTGGCCGAGTTTTCGATGACTTGTTTGTAAAGCGCATTCGGTGTTGCCCGCTGCAGCATTTGCAGATTGCGAATGAAGATTCCCTTGAACTGGGTGGCATCCGGTTCGCAGCTGCTAGTCTCACACCAGTCATGAATGATATGATTCGAATCGGCAAGGGTGTCGATCGCAGCTTTCGCGATTTTATTCGCAAATTCAAGGTAGTTGTCGTTAGGAGCTGCCTTGTTCAACTCGACGAGACCGCCAAGGACAACGCCCTGATTGTAGGACCACCTATTCGATAATTAGCGCATGAACTCGATGTTTGAAATTTTCCAGGAACTGAACTGCATACACCGTAGCACCATTATTCTGACAATTGTCCAATAATCCATCGTTGATCGTGTTATTTTCGCCGAAGAAGCCCTGGGCCGTAAACCAGTTCCATTCCTTAACAGCCCACTGCACGTATTGATTCTTCTTTGACGGGACACGATTAGCCAAATGGGCTGCGACCGATAGGAACAGTTCATTTGTGATGGCATTGATGTATGTATCGGTAGGGTTCCATGGTATACCGCCACCTCCGCAAGTGGTTCCCCAAGCTTTGGTCTGCAAAGTGGTTAGCATCAAGATATTGCTTTTTAAAAGGCAACGAAGGCTCACCAAAGCCGCGAAAATACCTTCGGCCAGCGATAGGTAAGTATTGTCCTCGGTGACATCGTATGCAGCAATCCACGCGAGGGCCCACCATGCATCATCATCGTAAGCAGAATCCAGCCACTGCGATGCGTTGACAGAGCCGGCAGCTCTGCTGGAGAAAGATCGTCTGAAGTTTGTCTTTATTTCAGGCCCAGGCTTGGGGTTCGATGAAGGGGCCTTGTTTAATGTATTGTTGAAGACGTAGTCTGCGGTCTCTACCACTGATGGGTCAATCAATGCTAGGTCTGCAATTGCAGTCATGCAATTCGCGCCATTCCACCATCCGATAGTATTCCACAGCCCGGTCCCATCATTATAATAGCCTTGTAGTGTGCGCAGGGCTTCTTCCGCTCTTTCTAGTGCCTCATTGGCAAGAACGCCACCTGATAGAAAGGAAGAGATGAGTACCGGAGCGAAAAGACCACGAGAGAACAACATGTTGCGAGGGTGTGCCAGCACGAGATAACCTACCAAGGGAGGCAGTTGGGCGACGACGCGCTGCTTAAATATGATATCTCCGGCGCGTAATCCAGGTTCCTTGACACATAATTCAAACAGATGGATGAGTATGCATTCTTCCCTTCGGGCTACCTGATTGGTAGGAGAAAGCGCTGAAGGTAGGGCAGGTCTCCACTGCTTTGCCGATGCAGCACCCCTGATCTACGGGATCGACTTCATCACAAGGGATTGCGATCATGCGAGGTGCAGGTTGAACAAGCACAAAATTTGGAAAGCTGCGATGAATAGCAGCTATGCGTAGCGGATCGCTCGGACTGCGGTTGATTTGCAAACCAGTTCGATCATATCAAGGGATAGCCATAGGCGACTGCTTGTGTTGCAATCCCCACAGTGTTTTAGATTGGAACCCCTTGCAAGGCTCTGGCCCCGCCTTGTCTGCCATGAATTGCACTCCGGAGCTGGTTGCATATGCAGAATGATGAAGGGCCAGTCGGAATTTCGCATTAATACTATCACAGAGCAGCCCTTGAACAAACCGACTCATAAAATCCGTAACCTATCCACTGTTTACGCTACGGGTGTTATTTTCGGACCTCATTGCGGATCAAGGAGCCGATTGGTCAAAGCGATCACAGATCCCCACGACGGTTAACACAGGCCACAAGATTGAGATAAACCAAGGTGATTGGCCTTGCTACCCATCACTTACAGGGGACAGATTCTTCCTTGCTAGGTACCTCGCTGCTATTCCGAAAATACACGAGAAACACCCCGGTCGGCGTGAGACACGCATTGTTTCTCATGTTCACCACATGTCCATGCACACCTGGACATGTCGTTTCCTGACGTCAGAAAGGAGCTATCCACAGCATCCTCCCCGTGGGCGATAAATGCCTCACAGCGTGCAGATGGCAGACCTAGCAGCTATTATCTACTATGACATTAGTCTGTCAAATTTTATCTGGCACCTATGCCCGCTTTTCTAAGACAAAGGGTGGCTGGGCGTTTAATCTGTCCGAGTCCGATCGAAATTGCGGCATCCGCATGACTGCATATTATATATATCTCCAGTGAGACAACATGAGCTCCCGACTCAGACGACCAAGCGGTCTGGCGTTCAGACACATCCGTCAAATAGACTCGGATTCAAGTTCTCGCTTCCCTGGAGTGAGCGTTTCCCAAGTTTTTCGAGTTACATTTCAATGTTTCCAATCTAAAACTTCCAAAACTCTACTTGAACCTTGCAGTTGTAAATTTCAGCCAAAAAGAGATGGCCCGACCTACTTAACCCCCATCCCGGTGACATGAAATGCCCTACGTGGTGAAACACCCGCGAGGTACCTGACAAGTCTAGCATGTTTATCCTCTAACAACCAGTCAATTATTATCTGTGGATAGAGGATACCTCAATTAGATAACCTTTGGTATTACTACTCTTTAAAACTAAAGAAAATACTATGTCCCAATACTGGAGTATAAGACGTAATATACTACCAGGAAATCTGTCATTGACGACTAGAATGCCAAAATCACCTGTCAAGACGTCAGAGATAGGTATAAAGAAGAACTATATATGAGTGAACCTTGTCGACTGCGGTCATTATCTTTTCGGACTATTATAATAATATAAGTTACGGCTTATATTAAGTTGAGTGAAGTTCTTAGCAGCGTAGAGGTATAAAAAATGCAAGTTTACAAAGTCGAATACACGGGAAAATAATAATAGTGTAAAGTGGTATATGAAATATACTACGGCTGCTTATTATAGAAGATACCCCACAGCCTGTCTGTACTAATTACGAAAGATTACTTCGCTAGGCTCGGGCTGACGATCATGTGACGATCACAGCCGTCCAGTAGAAACTACTGTGCGTGGCAAGACAAGATTTAGGTGAGGTTGCTCGTCACTTCTGGTCTTGGCTATTGGCAACGGATGAGGAGTGGATAGTATGCTCTTAGGCAGGATTCCTTGCTGCATGAGAGTACAAGAACTCACAGTCTGTAGGAATATGTCTTTTAGGTTCCCGTCAATGCATCGTTTCCGCTTCTTCATATTACTCTTGCTTTTCAAGCACAAAGTCAAGCTTATTGATTCTGGCGAGAGCGTCCAAAGGTCCGCATCCAAGCTATTTTTTCCCAAGCTTTCAATGCCCGTCGATGCATTGCGTCCGCCTCCTTATATTTATTTCCCTTGGCTATCAAACACTGAGCCAAGGTCGCGGATATCGGGACCACATTATTCCGGTGGTGGTTCGACTTAGCGCGTCGTTTGTCAGTCAACCTCCTCCAGCCCAAGAAACTTCGGTGGGCTCGTTAGAGAAACGCTGCTTCACGTTCCTTATTATGCGATGGAACAGATACCGCTAGTCGATTTCGAACTTGAACACAGCGAAGCTGTCGAGCCCTGGATCGAAAGAGCCAATCTGAGCGCCAAATAAACACTCGAGTGGGTTTCCGTGGGAGTTGTTTGTTTGCTATCGACACGGTACTTTGTACAGCAAACAAAGAAAGCACCAGGCCTAGGGTAGAAAAGAAGAAAATGTCACCCTGCAAAGTTGCCCTTTATAATCGCACGCCCTCACTCATTCTCTCATAATTTAATTCTCAACCCTAACCAAGCCTTGCCGAAGTCTTCACACAAAGTGTGCAGTTTAAGCCCACTCTCCCATCTGCAATGCCGAAGAAAAGTCACGAAACAGGCAAAGCTTGGGCGAGTAGCGACGAAGAAGCCTAGGTGGCTGCTTCATGAACAAGTTTCGAATCGGCCTCCAGAATTCCGTTTGAGCCATCTACCTCAGAAACGCCAGCTTCCCTATCTGGAAGGAAATTGGGATTATCCGCCTCCAGTATAGCTCGTGACGTATCTGCCTCAAAAGCACCCGCTTTCTTTTTGGTGATTCCATTCAGAGGGTTGCTTCCGTCAACCTCCCGTGGGGTCAGGCCAGTACGGTCGAGGATATCAGAGCCAGATTTGGCTCCTTCGGTCTCTTCACTGGAAACCTCTTCAAAGTGAGCCGCCGGTTTCGGAAATCGCCAATAACACAAGACAAGCCCGAAAAATGACCCTTGAACGAAGACAAACTGAAGGATCTCCTGGATAGCAGATGTGGCTATGCTCACTTTCACTGCAGACTCGGACTGGACTCTCTCACCGGCAGCCTTGAGATAATATATCACATCCCATACGAAATACAAAAAGTTCACGCCAAGGAAAAAGCCGCAAGCTGCGATGAAGAAATATGATGACATCTATTCAAATGGTGTCAGATGCTTCACAATACTCAAATGGTCCTGTATTTCCAAGCCAGATAGCGAACGTACCTTGATATTGACCCTAGATGAACCCCGGGATGTCATGAGGCCCAGGTAGAAAGCCCAGCCGATGATCTCCCAGGCGCTTAGCCAAAAGAGAATATATCGAGCGCTGTCAATTTTCCACCAAATATTGTACTGTTTTTCGGAGATATACTCGTCATGAACGGTGGAGTTGATATAGAGTACCATCCAGCTCCAACCAATAATGACAAGTGCTGCGAAGAGGCCCACAATCGCCCAATGTACATATTTGATGGCTGAAGAGATCCTGGTACTCATATTCATAATACGCTCTTGAAATACATGCACAATCGTATAGAACACATAAAACATTATACAATATGAAGTTGGTTCGAAGACCGCGGAAAGTAGTAAAGTGATGTAATACCACTTCTTGGCCTTGGACACTGTGAGCCCGAAGTTGGAATAAGCAAACATATTGGCCATAGAGCTGTTAGGACGGTAAGTGATTCATTCAACACTTGATTAGGACCAGAGTCGGGACTTACACCACCATTGAAAACATGGCTGCCAAAGTAGCCATCAGCGGCATAGGCTTGAGTGCATCGCTTCTTGACCTTTTCAAGAAAAAGATAAAGCTCGAGAGAACAAGCACCCCCACAAGCAAAAGGAATGCAAAGGCCGCCTTCACTACCATAAGACTCTTATCCTGGCCACTTGCCGTGCCCAGATACATAACAGTATCCCAGTCATCATCGCCCCATTTGTCTGGCCCAAAGCCATTGTCATAGCTGGAAGGCATGGTTAACCACTCTGCCCCCCGTACCCCGTCTGCCAAGATACTTTGAAGCAGCTGGTAGGAGTTTATAGCTGACTGTTGATGTGAGGAAAGGTCAAATTTAAAGCAAAAAGAAAAGAAATGGGGGGAGGAAAAAGCTTCATCCCGTGTCGTGGAGACCATGCAGGTTGTTGTAATGATCATCAATTTTGTCTCCACTTGAGCGGTCCTTATTCGACGAACATCTCAATTCCCTAATTTAGTTAGCAAGCAGGATAAGACAGTGATCTAAGCGTGAGCCGGGCACGTTCATTCATACAATACTTTACAATATCATTATTTTCTCGTGTATTCGTCTTCGTAAATTTGTAATGTTTATACCTCACTACTGCCAAGAATTTCGCTTAACTGAATATTGTTGTAACTCATATTATTGTAATAGCCTGAAAAGGTGATGACCGCGATTGTAAAGGTTCACTCACGCAGAATTGCCCTTCACACTTATCTCTGATATCTTAGTAGGTGATCTTGGCGTCCCCGTAGTTGACGGCAGATTTCCTGGTAGTACATTACGTCTTATACTTCAGCATAGAGATATGATATTTTCTTTGTTTTTTTAAGAGCAGTGATACCAAAAGCCATCTACTTGTGGTATTCCCTATCCACAAATAACAATTGACTGGTGGTTAGATGATAAATGTGCTGGATTTAGTAGGTACCTCGCGGCTGTTTCATCATATAGGGCATTTCATGTCACCGGGATAGGGGTTACCAGGTATGTTGTGTTGCTGTAATTAGTAATTAGTATATTCAATTATACTAGCACAGGTGGGAGCACTGGCATATACAAGTTACGCCCCTGATAGAAAGTACTAAAATTAAACATATAGCAGATCAACCAGAAAAATGTTCATTTCTATAGATTGGGCTCATTTCATTAATATACTTCGCAAACTTGGATCTCGTATCCTGTATTCGGCAAAATCTGTACACTATATCGCATTTTCAGTGATAGCAATGGTATCATTATAAGAAAAGTTTTGCTCTGCACTTGCTTTAAACGCGGCACATCCGGCCTGACTCGGACACGGACCAGGCGTCACTTCCCACGCCCTTGAAAGCATAGAAAAATGAGGTCGGATCCCACTTCTTCTTCACAGAAAGCAGGCGGAAATAATTGCTGCCAAAGAACGTTTGCTTCCAGTTGGGTTGACGGAAATTGCCCTCATTCTGGTAGCAGCCGCTGTTTGGAGTGAGAGCCTCCAGCTGCGGAACATATTCATTGGTGATCTTGTATTGATCCTCGATCATCTGTGACCAGGGAGCGGTGCTGTTCCATTTGGTTCCGATTTGCATGGTAACAGCAGCGTTGCGAAGAGCCGGGAAAACAGCATTGGAAACATTGCCAGGGTTCGAAACGTCCATACCAACACCGACAGCAACAACACCATTCTGGGTCAGATTACGCAGAGCGCTACCCATGCCGATAGGATTGTTCTCCAAGACATCACGGGGAATGAGACGGCCACCATATTGGTATGAAGCAACGGCCAGGTTACCCCATGGCAAAGGTCCCATATAATTGTTGTAGTGCTCATAGTAGGAATCGAATTGGGTGAAAGTGGCCTTGTATTGAATTCCAAGCTTGGTAAGGGTTTGGAGGAAGGGGCTTAGAACAGCCTTTGCTTCAGCGGAAGTCTGATTGTAGGCAGTCAGAGGGTTGATGTAGAAGAGACTGGAGGTCATCTGATAAATCACAGTGACGCCATGATCGATCATCTTAGGGAGATGGCGGTGGAATTCAGACACGGCCTCATAGAAAGTGTCTGTGGAGATGTTGGCTGCGGTGAATAGAACAGAGCCCCCAGCAATGGTAGTATCTTCGTGAGCTTTCACGGTCATGGATACGACAACAGCGTAGTTGCCGCCTCCGCCTCCGCTAAGGGCCCAGAACAGATCCGCATTTTGTGACCGAGAGGCAATCACGCGTTTTCCTGAAGCTGTGACAACCTCAAACTCAAGGGTTTGATCTGCACCAAGACCAAACTCGGTACTCAGAGCACTGTGACCGCCTCCTTGGGTGTAACCACCGGCAAGTCCCACTGTTGGACATTCGCCGGTGACCACGACATGCCCTTTCGATCTGGCAGCTTCAAGAATTTGATAACCCATGACACCAGCGCCGACTTTGAAGGCAGCACCTTGGTAGGCTGAATCGGACCACTGTTTGTATTCAATCCCGTTCAGATAATGGGTCCACACCGAGAGAGCACCAGCGCCAGTCGAACGTCCGAGGTAGCTACGTATACTTAGCACTGACTTCATTTCATAGACCAAAAAAGAGGGGGGAAACATACTCATGACCGGTGTTCTTAATGACGAATCGGATATTATTCTCCTGGGCAAATTTCACAGTCGCGATTACATCTTTGACAGAGGAGACATTGACGGCATAATCAACGTAATTTCCCAATAGGCACGGCCGGCTCACTGCGGTGAACGGATCACAGCTTTGGTTTGCAAAGTAGTTCTGCATCACCGAGGACGAGGATTCGAGACTAACTTAAGGTTAATACGCCATGGTTCCTTCATATATGACATATCTAATGCCATCAAAGGGTCACTCACTGGGGTTGTGGCTTGGTCCAATTAGATCGCAGGGCCGCACAAGCAGCGGCATCATACGTGGGCGCATGGCAAGGAGTGCCAATGGGCACGGTCGCGACGAGGCGGCCGCCAACAGTACTATTTAGGGAGGCCCAGGACGAAGGGCTGGGCCAGCAACTATCGCCGGGCAAACAATGGCATTGAGACTCAGATGCAGATGCAGCCACCGTTGAGGCCAAAGCCGCAACTGTTGCAAACCAAGCCTTCATAGTGGGGATAAGTGAAAAGAAGGATGTCTGGTTAAGTTTGCCGATCGGCAGGTCTATGGCTATTATATGGGGGATATGGGGGAAGCCGACATTCCTCGGTGTTGAATCTAGCCAGCCCCTTGGTCGAGGTTTTTTTGGTGAGTCTCTCGGAGATGTTCCCTAGACTGTCTAAGCCGAAGCCACGAAGCTAGTACTAGTAAAATCAGTGGAAATATGTATGAGATTCGCCGGGAATGAACCGAACCGACAAACTACTCCCACATGGTTCCCCGTACTGGAGTCTTTCCGAAGGCATTTACTCTCGGTACTTCATGACTACACCAACACAATCACCGGTGGCGAACATAATTGCATCTCGTCACAACCAAAATTATTTCGACGGATTTGGCAGCCTTCCAGAATACTTCCAGGTGCATTGCTTGGTTGTTCTGGTAGAGAGACCATTGGAAGTCTGTGGCCGGAAAGCCACGGGAGAGGCTGCTACGACCTTGTTACGCAATAAGGCACACCCGGTTTCCGGGCGATCTATTGTCTCATATTTTCCAGCCATAGCCCTATGAGGGTGATCCTTGTGGGTCAAGCAATCGATCAGAGTTCATTAGCCCCAAGGTACTGGGGCTTTTGGAGTGCCACTTAACTTGGGGCGATCAGGATTTTATGCAGCACTCTGTTGATAATTGGTGTTTCCATAAATGAGTTGACGCTCGAACCAAGGGGCAACCTAAGCGATACCCTGTCGGCAACTGGTCGAGTCCGATCATGGAGCCGTTGCTCTCCACATTTCCGAAGTTCCTTTCGGCCAATTTTCAGCCACGCTGATATCCAAACTTATTAGAAAGTATAATCTCAAGACCAAGAATATGTACTCTGGGTTTCTTAAAGTAGCACTCTTCCCGACTGTTTCACAGACGAGTTCCAACGACTTCGTGTCATCTCCAAGAGAAGACTGCCCAGCGGCATCGATATGTCACAGACCACATCAAACCACGGCCCGGCTCTCGAACGCGGGATCTGGGTCGCGGTGATCATTGCGGCATTGGTCGTAATTCTTAGGGTCTTTGCTAAAATTAAGATCAACCGCTTCCACATTGACGATGTCCTGATGATCATCGCGTCGGTATGGACCATATAATCCTAGTACATGGGCCCTGCACGCCAGATACTAACGTCTTTTTTCTCCAGTTGTCGGCAATTGCATCGACCGTTTTTCTCACGCTTTCTGTTAAACACGGGTTCGGAACACCCCTGGGCAACCCCTTTACACACGACACTTCACTTGTCTTGAAGTATATCGCCATACAAATTCCCATCGTCACCCTGAGTACCACAATCGCTCGTTCCTCCTTTATCATATACTTGGTTGGGGTACTCGGGACTAAGAAGGCATATAAAATTTTACTATGGGTGATACTTGTTATCCAATTGGCTGGCAATATTGCATCCGCAGTTCTTCCATTGAGTCTCTGCAAGAACGTGAACATTCTTTGGGATCCGACCGTCAAAACAACATGCGGGGATGACCAAGCAGTCATAAAGTTTGCATACTTTTCCAACAGTAAGTTCACCATCAGCACTCCGACTAGTGAATGACCCATCTGACGCACTATAGCCTTCAACTCGGCGGCCGACTTGTTTCTAGCTGTATTCCCGACCGTCGTTTTCTGGAATCTCAACTTAAAGCTTCGCATCAAGATCAGTCTGATTGCTCTCCTCAGCTTGGGAGTTGTGTTAGTCTCTGTGCTTACCTGTTTCCCTAGAGGATTACTGACTTGTGGTTTAGTGCGATGGTTGCATCTATTATTAAGACCACCAAACTCAACACTTTGCCCAGCATTACGAACCTCGGCTCAGCTGGTGGAATCGAGTTGATCCGCTGGGGTTATGTTGAGAACGCCATCATCATTATTACTTCTTCCATCCCCTGTATTCGTCCTCTCATTATCTCGTCCGTCCGCAAACTATCTAGCGTCACTCGTTCCTATGAGCTTAGCGGCCCTTTCAGCAACCGTCGAACAACAAACAACGAGACCGGTCAGGTACAAAAGACACGCAGCAAATTCAGCAAGCCCAATGACTTGGAATATGGAAGCATCGATCATATACTGGATGGACGGAACAGCGGCACTTCGGGTGGCAACGCCTCTCGTGATCCTCACCCAGGCATCACGAAGCAAGTTGACATTGAAGTCATTTCTGATGATGAAGCATCACGATCAGACTCGACACGACATAACGAAGCACTATAAGACTATATACCTCTCTCTATACGTACTTTAGCGAATTTCCGAACTTTACTCTCATGTTTAAGCTGATCCAAGCTGAAGAAAGTACAAGCTACCATAGTAAATTGTACACATCCCTACAAGATTCAGTAACCGACTCAAGTCTCATGGTATATCTGGGACATTGATAAACTGAGATTTAATAACGGACTGTTTTCATGCGGGGATGAAAGGAAAGTTTTCCGGAACGTGGATTCATCTACACGCATAACTCTCTAGGAGGCATCGAACTGAAGACCGAAGGTCGTATTAGCCAGGTCATGAATCCGAATTATTCAACGATCACTGAATACTATATTTAGCCAAGAACTCAAGTCCCCATGTGATCGCTACTAGTTCGCGAGAATTTCTTCAGCGGAAATAGCATTTCCATCAAAGTACTGCCCACATGGCGCGACTGTCTATCGACTTCAAGGTTAATTGTTGACAGAGTTCGGAATTTCCACGACCCTTAGTGCAAACGGACCCTCCTCCTAGCACCGCTGGTAATCTACGATGGCAACCATTAATAGATATGTGGGTCAACATATATTTACGGTCCGAGAGGCGGATGTCCGCGTGCATGAACAGGTGTTTCAGTGAGAAACTTTATCACATTATCATTATTAATTGCATGATGGGCGTCGAAGGATTTTGCTTGCAGAAGCAACTTTCATCAGTAACTTGCAAGTTATTGCCTGATTTTAGCATGGTAATCATGTTGGTGAAACTGGCACATGTCAGGGGTAAAATCTTAAAATCATAGAAGGGGAGCTCCATCGTTCAACATGTGCGAAGAAGTTGATCATGACATGACGGCTCCAAGATTCTAGCACGCTTGTTTCCGACTGGTTCCCAATGAAAGAGCAACCAGGATTTCCAGCATCAAACAACTTTTCCAGTTTCGAGCGACTAGGAAATGGGAGGACATACAGTGAGATACTAGCAAAACTGCAGATCATTTGCGGTCAATACTAATTGTGGTTATCTTGCCATAACTAGACAGAGTAGCCGGTCGGCCCTTGTGCTCTAAGGGGAAACCAGGATTCAACTACTCACATAATGCATTTCGACTAAAATTCGTGGAATTGAATGATTCAACTGAATTCCCCGAAAATGATCGAAGTACGTACGCTATAAAACCTTTTGAAATCTGCTCGGTGTGTTGATATACTCCCAACCGGGCGAAGATGCCATTAAACATTGTTCCGGCGTTTCTTGAAATCTTCGATCATTCGAAAATTTAGAGCCAGGTAGAATTTTGTGCCAGAAGGAACAATAGCGAGTCTTCTGCTTCACGCTGTGAATAACCCCAACCTCCTGGTCGCTCTCAATGCCTTCTTGGGCATATACCCCGCATCTAAGGTTCTGTGTAGCCCGCGTGGCGCCACAGGAAAAGCTCGGATATCATTCTGGAACGCGCAAAGATGAACCACAGGGGAATTCATCGGTGCCATTTTTGGTCTGAATTTAGGTTTGCATCACCCTACGGCATACTACATCCTTTGGTGTGACAGAGGTCAGCAGCATTGAGCCCTTATACTCCGTACTCTCGCATTCGAAATCCGATACAGCCGATCGGCCAAAATTTTGCCCCAATCTTTTCAACGCCATTCGTTATCTTTGACCCATTTTTGTGATCAAAGTATCTGTCTAGTGTGACAGCTGCATGATAAGTCAACATCGGAACCAGAAATTGAGGGCCTATGCAGCTACTACACCTCTCGGATCCAAAATTTCCATCATGTGGTGATTTTCTACTACACAGAGAGTACTATATTCACCCATAGTCCCAACAAATAAGAAATTCGGTCGCAAACACCAGAGCGGACGCCTTACTTGTGATAGGAAATGAGCATCACTTTTTTTGTCTGTGCCACTTTCGAAGCTTTTAATGAAAAAGGAAATTATAAAACAGAACCTTCCGGGTCTGCATAAATTCATGGCTTGTGCCATTCCAATCGCAGTCTGAAGCCCTGAGACCACTAAGCAAGGACACTACAAAAAAGGCCACAGAGATCTTTATCACATCACAATCGATAGCCTCACTTCACAGAACCTGGATTCAGAGGGGTGACAATGATTTTTTAAATTAATAATAGGTTCGTATCGGGTATGTGGAGATGTATAGTGATCGTCCCCTGAGCCCTGCGGTGATGCCATAGGCTCGGCCGCTCCATCCGGTGCTCCGTAGACATCGGACTCTGACACCAGACTATGGGCAATTATAGACAAGGCTATATACCCGCAGTGAATCTTGTGTGTCGCAGGATGCACTAGTTATAGATGTGCCCATATGCTAACCGAATCCAGTAACACAAAGACCATGAGTTCTCTAGCAGGTAGATCGGAAATTAGATGATGCGCCACCTGCTGCAAGTCGGAGAATATACTTAAGCACGGGGTGCTTGCAGTGGAATTGAGCATAATGGAAATGTGAGAAATCTGATTGCTTTTAAGCTGGGCCATCCGCAGTTCCAAAATCACTGTTTAACATCGACTTGCCTTTTCTCTTGCAGGGAGCCTCGTAAACATGGGGCATATGGTTTGCGTGATCCCCCCACCACCAGGTGAAACGGCTGGTTTCGATTATTCTTCCCCCTGGAAGTTCAAGACAAACATGACATTGGTCGGTGTTGGATTATGTCTCAGTACACTGTTTCTAGGCATGCGCATATACACTCGGGCGCATCTTTTACGCAAATTTGGCTGGGATGATGGTAGGTTACCCTTCACTCATATGATGAAAAAAGTTTGCTTATGATTATTCGAATAGTGTCAATTATTGTCGCTTGGGTAGGTGGAATGCTCAAATTGCGAACGTCTGTATTCCCGGGCGACAGCTAAACAGATGAGTAGGTCTTTTTCTCTCGTCACACAAGTAATGAGTATATGTACGAGCCTCTTTTCTTATTCGATGATATATTGTTATAATCAGCTGCTGAATACTGTCGTTAGATGGTTATACACATGCTGGAATTGGTATACACCTATGGAATTTGACCCCTGATATTTTCACGATTTATCAAAAGGTATCAAGACTCTAGGGCCGTATACCATTCGTTGCTAATGAATCATGCGATAATAGGTCGTCCTCGTTGCCGCTGTTGTTTATGTTCCTGCTCTTGCATTTGCCAAAGTCAGCTTGATAATTCTTTATCACCGCATTGTGAACAAGCAGCCTGCGTACAAATGGGTTTTATACATTATTTATGTGGTGGTTTGTGGATATAGCATTGCAATAATTTTTGCACTCATATTTGCATGTAACCCTGTCCAAAGGGGCTGGGATGCATCCATCACAGAAGGCTACTGTATTGATCGCGGCGGCCTCTATATCGCCACGGCGGTGACCAACATTGTGACAGACCTAGCGCTAATTCTGGTGCCTATTCCGCTAGTATGTGGCCTGCACATGCCATGTATGCAGAAAATTGGTCTCCTTGTGGTATTTACCGTTGGTTGTGCGTAAGTATTGGTGGCATCATCGCCGAGCAGAATCTATCGCCCCCTGGAAAAGTCTAACTTCGACCATAGAACCTTGATAACGAGTATTCTACGTTTTGTCACGTTGCTTCCATCTATTAAGACCGAGGACCCAACTTATCAAATAGCGGATCCTCAAATCTGGATGTGAGTATTTCTTTTTTACGCTGCTGGAGACGATTGGTCTAACTCTAGCTCAGCAATGTCGAAGCCAATCTTATCATTGCCTGCCCCTGTTTACCGTTCCTTCGACGATTCTTACGCCGCCATGCTCCTGTGTGGGTTATAGAAGCCAAAGTCTCGGTTCAAAAATACGTCAAGGATTATAGCTCAGGCAATACATCACGCACCCGGCGCAAACAGGGTCTCAGTCGATTACAAGACGACATTCAACTCGCTGAAAACCCACCTAGTATGCACAGTCAGACACATATTGTTAAGGACGTTGAGTGGCAAGTCGTTGAAGAACCTAGAGGTGCGTCATCTGACGTGGAAACTTTGCAAGGAAATCACAGCACAGCCCACACACCGTGATGCAGTCGCTTGTACCGTGATCTTTCTCTTCGAATAACTTTCCATATAATATCGTATTTGCCATATTGCAAAAGGAATGTTCAAATCTAAGTCATCTCATAACATGTGCTATGGGAATGTTCTCGTTTGCGGTATGCTAAAAATGGACAGTGCTCATGGACCTCCATTATTTAACTAGCTGAGTGTGCTATAAGAGCCAGATCTGTTAATAGGAGGATATAGATATTCGATTATACTATGTTCACGCAAGAGAAAGAGAGAAATGACTAGTTAGCTACATACTCAGATACTAAGGGGTAATTTCAAACTTATCGAACGGGACAGTAAGATAGATCAAGCTAAATAAAGTGTTCTATATAGCCACATTATATATTTAAGTAGGTCTGCAGGGCATGGGAGCTTAAGAAAACACGGATGGAGGCAGGAATGGTGATCACCTAGGTTGATGGTATAACAGATGCCACTGACCCCTTGGATTGGATTTGTTGCGGCCACCACTACAATACCACATAGGAATTGGGCGCAAGCCTGTTTCCCCCGGTCCTCGATAGTACTTATATATGGCGGGAACACCCTAGCTGGTGATGTAGACTCGACGTGGAATAACATGTACACCTGGTCAAACACGCCTTGTCACACCGAGAGAAAATCCCATGGTCGCAGCTCGAATGGACGCAGATGATGATGAGCTTCCAAAGATGGTGACTCCCGGTATGTGCAGACGGTATTGGCCATACTCTGTGGCCCACATTCGTCAGGTTACCTTACACCTAGTCGCCAAGATTGAATCTCCCCAGAACAGGATTTAGGACCACCATTTCATAGAAATCCTCCTTCTATCACCGGATTGTTTGTATACAGGCATTGGTGGAGAATATTCATTTGATTGAAGTCAGAGATGAGTGAGTAATAATATCCTGGTGTAGGTAGTTCGAAAGTAGTCAACACAACGCGACGGCCCGGGACCAACCTTACCGTGGTATTGAAGTGGGGCCGCCCGCATTTATAGCACTTCTGGACTATGGAGAAATTGCAGACATGCATTGCTCGGCAGAACGTAGGTCAGTAGGGCCCCGATGAGCGCTCGGTGGGGTCCTTACTCATCGGGGCCCTACTGACCTGTGCACTCATTGCTCGGTGTGTCAAAAGCGCCAGCCTGAGGTATGTCGCCTTCGCGTACGCTCAGGTATTCACATCTCTTTTCCTTCTCTCCCCCCCACTTCTCCCAAAGTTCATGCGCATATATATATATATATATATACATAAAGAACCTGCTCAATGCTTATATATATCTTTGGCCAGTGGAGAACTTAAGGGCAGCATTGTCCAAAGTTCAAGGTGTATTCCAAGTTCAACTTGGCAAAATAGACAGTACTCTAGCAAGTTACATCTTGCTGTTACAAGTAGACCTGAAGACTGACGTCGTGCCCTACCACGCTAGCATCCAGCCAAACTCCACGAGTCTAACTAGTACAAATCAACAATCCAGGCTAATGCCAACCAAGAGCTTCAATTTTAACAGTATTATTCTAAAATGTACTTTCGAAGATATCCGTGGGTCAGTGTATGACATACAGTATCCAGCTAACATCAAATCCAGACAGTCAGTCACTGCCGAGTATATCCGCCAGTCAAACTGTCCCCACCTGTCAGACACCCACGGACTACTTGTAACGCTTCCGACATCTTATTGTCACCAACACGACGCCATCAATGACAATAGCAGCTGATTTCAGCCATGCATAGCGAGAACCACCTTCTGAAGACAGTAAAATGACACCTCCAACAGTTTCCACCCGCTCTAATCAATCAACTAGCGGGGGAAAGAAAAAGTGCCTCAACCTATAGCGTCAACCGTTCTGACTCTGACTCATAAAAAAGGGTTTATCACATACATGTATGTATTGTCGTCTGGCAATTCACCCAGCAACTCGTGCGGTCTTTCATCCAGAAGAATATTTCATCCCTCATATACTCTCCACTTGCGGCGCGGAAGCAGCTCAACCCACACTAAAACCACTCTGTATTGTCAAGCTCTGTTGGTTCATTGACACCGTCTCGCACTGAAAGCGGAATTTTTTACACTTCTTGTTCTTTGTCTCGCTGTTTACTTCTTTCGAACCTATGCTCGTGAGGTCAGTCAACCGTTTTTCGCTTAGCACTGAAGGTCCAAGACTTGCATTAAATCATCTTCAAGTCACTCAGCTAGTAGCTATCAATTCCATTGGCTTTGAAAATACTATCCTGGCTGAAATGCCGGGGATTGGGATAGAGCTAGCGTATGATTTAAAAGGTAGAAAAATGCTTGCTGTTGTACATACCTTCAAGGAGTTGAGTTATGGCAGGACAATAAGAAACCTGTTGCTTAGAAATATTTTCAATCAGAAATTAAGCAAAATGTTTGGATGAAATCTGGCAGACATCTTCGCTCGCGCGCCTTAACAACTTGTAAATTTGCCTCGCAGTTCCCCTTTTCACGCATTGGCTCTCGTAGGGGTGCATCTGGAAGTAAATTTCCGTGTATTTATTCCCATTAGACAAATGCACTCCTGTAAGCTGAGTTTCCGCTCCTACGTTTTCAAAACCTACTTGCCTCTGCATATTGAGATACCGATTTAGGTCGAAATCTCGGGTCAGTATCTATGGCTGTGACTGCTCATTAGAAATCGAGACTATTTGGCGATCCCGGGCAGAATCTCATTGGTCGTGCTACTTGTCCTTGTCCCACTAATCCAACCAGTCATCGCATTCTCTTCTCTGACTCATATCTTCAGAGCTTTGGCCTTTCAGCATTAGTCACTAGCGCTTTCTATCAAGAATACATTTTGAATCTGGTGTTCCTCCCAAATTTAGCCTCTTGGGAATCCACACCGAAAAGGAACATATCACTACCTCTACAAAGTCCGCCATACGTGACGATTGTCGCGTAATTACCCATTTCCAACAACCTTGAAAATGGCTGCCTCATCACAAACAGCCCGGGAAGGGTTTTCCATAACCAAGGCAACCATCGATGATATACCATGTATCAAGAAAATGGTTGATGCAGCGTATTCAAAATATATCGATCGCATTGGAAGGCCCCCCGCACCAATGACAGAGGACTACGATGCAGTAATGCGAACGAATTCGGTTTTTGTTTTGCAAGAGAGTGACGGAGACTTGCTCGGTGCGATCGTGGTGTTCTGTGACGTGAATGACAGGACCATGAGAATTAGCAACCTGGCCGTCGACCCAAAAGCGCAGGGTCGTGGATATGGTCGTGTTCTGATGAATCACGCAGAAAGCATTGCTCTGTCGCAAAATATGTCTGTCTTGGAACTCTACACTAATGTCAAGATGCACGAGAACATTCAATTTTATGTGAACCAGGGCTTTTCAGAAGACGGGCGAAAGACAGAAGATGGATTTGAACGGATTTATTTCCGCAAAGCATTATATCGGGGTTGAAAGCTCTAGGTGACATTCTATAATTGCATTTTTGAGAATGGTGCGTACATAATAGATAATCTAGGTGGCGGATTGGTTTAGTACTCTCATTCTTATATTATTAAATTATTTCTACTGCTCCAAAACTCTGATTCGATTAGATGGTGTATTTCTAATCAGAGATTGAAGTAGGTACCAAGGAACTGGCACTTGCTTCGGACGATCTTTCGTAGAACTACCGGATATAATTGCCAATAGTAATATTGCTCATCACCTTGTAGTTCACAGGCTCGTCGTTTACAACTGAATAAAGGGAATTGTGAAAACGACGCCGAAAACAGCCTCCCTCTGCAATCTAGGCCCCAATTTTTGCCTAGTCTGGTCGAGCTTCTATAAGAAAGATATTTCAACTGCCCCCCTTTCTCAACATGTAAAATATTCTCCAGCAAGGCTCTTGTATACGGCTCGTGCACAGCGAGCGTCTAACCCTGTCAAATAGGGTAAAAAGCCCTCGCCTATTGACACGGGAGGCTACAAAACCTAGGTACTGTGTATTATTTTTCCCTCAAGATTCAGTCTCATGCAATAGGAGGTCTACCCCACCGTGAGATCCTTACCTGACCGACAAGCTTCTACCCTGACTACTAATAATAGATTTCCTTCACTCCGTGTATAGGCATAATATTATGGAACATGTGCCTGCGGCCAGGCGAGGGGGCGCGGCAACATAGATAGGCCACCGAGAGCGAACCAGTTCCTCAGAACAGCACATGCGTGACAAGTATAGTGCCTAGTAAATGAACGTCCAAACAATCGTTCTTCATCCCAGGACTATTATTTGAATAGGAAAAGATCTACTACATAGTATACGGATTTCTCCGTGCCAAGATTCACTAGTCCCATATTTATTTTGCTCCCACAAAAAGATGACATTGGTTTGGCCCCAAGCCCCCACCTCTTAGGCTTACATCTACATTACCGAAAACCTATTCTTCGATATAAATCCCTTTAGTATCTCATCTCAACAACCTATCTACTTCTTTCAGTGGGGGGAGATCCTTTAAAATGATTGGTTTGTTAGTTAGTCGAGAAGCAACCCTTCTGTGAGCTGCCACTAACTAAGCCTTTTAGACCTTATAATGGTATCCCGAAATATGACGACACGGGATATTATATAGTATGTCATATCCGGCATTCGCGACATGTAATCTTTTCGGGACTTGATGAAACGGGGGCTTAAACTACAAGACATTGAAAACATTCGAAGGATTGGTCCGTCTTTATGAATGCGTAGACGTCACATTGCAATATATCGCAATGCGTGACATTTTAGGATTAGTGGTAGAAGTCAATTGCTTTTCACCCGACCTGCTCACTAGTATGACATTTCTATATAAGGATCCTCGCTCCAAGTCGCTTCGTTCCTCAACTTGAAGTCATTAACTGTTGACAAACGATATTCAAGTCGCTTCGATCCTCGACATCGTGAAATAATATCACGATGCGCTTGAATATTTTATCATTTTTGACCCTAGCATCGGCAAGTCTAGGGTCAGCTACTGGAAGATCTTGTCGCTGCAGTCCGTCGGAATCCTGCTGGCCATCTGACAAAAAGTGGGATAGCTTGAACCGAACAACACATGGTCAGGTGTATTCGTTGACTCCTGTCGGAGAGGTCTGTCACGGCTCCACGTATAACTTCAGGGAGTGTAATGCCACAAATAAAGGCTCCATTAGCTCTGTCTGGAGATGTGATCATCCAGGTATGTTAATATCGAGGATGAGATACATTCAAGTTTGAAACCAATCAAACCACTCCCATGATCAAGCCTTGTTAACAGAATGAATAGCTGCTCTGATTTATAAGAACTGGGAAGCGTGGCCTGAACGGAACCAGTCTTGCTTCCTTGCAAACAGTAGATCGGCTCCGTGTGGCCAAGGACGACTGCCTTTGTACACCGTCGAAGCTAAGACACCCCAAGATATCCAAGCCGGAGTCAAGTTTGCTCGACGCCATAACCTACGACTCGCTATTCGCAACACAGGTCATAGTTACCAAGGCCGCTCCACTGCTCCAGAGCCGCTACAGATCAATACTCATTCAATGAAGGGCAAGACCGTGCACAAAGACTTCAAGCCTTCCGGCTACAATGTCACAGGGAAGATTGAGCCTCTTGCAGTGACTCTCGACGCTGGTGTGCAGCTATATGATATGTATGAATTTTGCGGTGAAAACGGTGTTATGGTTGTCAGTGGATCCTCGCATGGTGTTGGTGCAACCAGAGGATATATCCAGGGAGGCGGACATTCAATGCTCGCTGGTCTTCTTGGCATGGCTTCTGATAACGCTCTGGAGTTCAAAGTTGTTGTCGCTGATGTGAGTGCGAACTTGAACTCTTGCGATAGAATGATCCTAGCACTGACGCACAATTCAGGGTCGCCATGTCATTGCAAATGCTTACCAGAACTCTGACCTTTTCTGAGCTCTCCGCGGAGGGGGTGGTGGTACCTTCGGCGTCGTCACTTCGGTTACGTTGTGAGCCATCCCTGAGCCGCCCATCGTCGCGTTCAAATTCACAGGTGAATCGGCTTTAGCTTCCGATGCCTACTGGGATGTAGTCAAGCATCTCAACAGATTCATTCCCGAGTTTAACGAAGCCAGCAGTACCATGTATTACTACTTGAACCCGAACTCGAAGTCGTCCTCATCAGGGAAGCGTGTGTCATCGATGAATGCTTATGGTAGCTGCCCTAACCAGACATGTAAAGAAGATGTTTACAAGTTCATGAAGCCATTCGTTGACAAGCTTGGCGAGATTAGCGGCAAGCCATTCGACTTCAGCGTATCTCACAAGCCAAAGGCGGCTGACCTTTTCACTACCAAGTGGGGAAACCAGATCAAGCTGGTGTAAACGCCATTCTTGGGTCGCGTCTCTTAGCAAGAGATTTATTAAAATCCACTGATGGACCAAAGTAAATCGCAGATTCTCTACGCAGCCTAAGGGTAGTCCCCGGTGACCTTAATACAATCTCAGGCATTGTTACCGTGGGTCCCCAAGTGTGGGCCAACGCTCATATTGATAGTGCATTGCACCCCGTGTGGCGTGAGACGCAACTGCATCTTGTCATTATGCGGCCCTGGTACGACACAACTTCATCTAAGGAGCAGGCAGGAATGAAAAGAATTTGACTCAGGTCGAAGTCCCTATCTTGAAGAAGTTGGATCCTGCACCAAAGGGTGGCGCGTATCTGAACGAGGCTGATGTGTATGACCCCGAGTTCAAGGAAACTTTCTGGGGCCCCAACTACCCCCGCTTGTACCAGATCAAGCAGAAGTGGGATCCGGAGGGTCTTTTCATTGTTCGAACTGGCGTTGGTAGTGAAGACTGGGATGACGAGGGCTTGTGCCCAAAGTGAAGCTGGCCGTAATCTTCACCGATGCGGCCTTCAATGCAAGTTGGGCGGGGCTTTTGTTCTGGTCTTTTGATTGATTGAGTTGTAACCTTGCTTCAGGAGGATGGTATGGGAAACAAGGAAGCTGCAAGGAAGCATATATGTCTATACATGTAATAAGTAAACCTGTGTATAGGTATATGGGCGCTTTAGATCGCATGAATCTATCTTGTCATATGTGTAGATGTACTGCTTGTCAATGTAGTGGACTATCAGTTAGGTAACGAATGAACAATGAGAGGCTTGTGTATCGGCGCAAGGCAGTAGTTCTTATTGTTACCAGACTGAATCTTGATGAGCTTCAGTGGGCACCTATCCATGATCTAAATTAAACAGGCGGACTGGGTACGAACCATAAACGAAATATGATAGGTCGATGAAGGTCAGGGCGTGTCGTAATTGGGGCACTGAGCCGGGAACGGCAAAACTAAGAAAATCGACTAATTATATAGTTGCAATACAGTGCCTGGTAACAAGTTTGAGACAATTCTAGAATTCCGGAGATTATTATAGGTCAAGTAACCTAGTAGGAGAACAGTTAGCTACCTAGTAATGTACATGACGATTCGAATCGTTTTCATACTACGTTCAGTTCGATGTATCATAGTTCTGGGGATGGGCAACAGTTGTCGTGAATGAAGAGTGGCGTCAAACTTGTTTCCAGCCCCTGTAACTCTTGTCTATCAATCTTCAACACTCCGCTCGTATTGCAGATGGGCAAGTAGCCTGGCCCTGCGATAGTCAAGTGACAAGGCGCATGACCCAAGCAAACCAAGTAATCGAAACTATAAACACTTGGAGTAAATCAGGTTGTCGGATTCCGTAATAAGTCCCAGTCCTTCTATTCCACGATAATATAGCAAAAGTAAAATTCAACGTTGGCTTGGTTCGGAGGAAGATTCTTGACATTGGATAGGAATAATTTATTGACTGTATGTTGGTTCAGGCAACTAGGTATACATGGGGTGCTTCATAATGTATTGGCTTGCCCAAGCACGAAGAAGCAATATTTTGAGAATATGTACAAACTTCCGTCTTGATAGAAGTGAAGGAGAAGAGAGGTAAGGAGTCGTTCGAAGGAAATAAGGTAAGGTGGTGAGGGTCCAAATCATTTGTGCGAAACCCTGAGAATATCATCGAGGTGAAAGTCGAGAAAAATTAAAAAGATGTGCATCATCAAGTGAAACCCAAGGCACGAGCATAAACATGACAAAATATGCGACTGATCCGGCCTGGAAAAAAAATATAATACCGGTCTTGTAAAAACAAGTCGCTGGAAACATTATCGTCGCCACATCCTTGATGGGGCCTCATCGAAGTCTTCTTTACTGGAGCGATCGCTTGCGCCTTCTCCAGGGTATGCGGGCTCAGTGGTGATTTCAATGGTGGTCTCCTGGTACACTTTGCCCATGGGACCCATTTCGACCCCAGGTTGCACAATATTATCGGTCGAACCATCGCGAACGGGATCATCATCGTGAAGACCTTGTCTGCGTGTCTGGGGGTCGGCGGTGATGGTTGTTAAGTGGGTGTCACCTCGGCGTCCTCTACTGCTTGCGAATTTGTTGTAAGAGCGGTCTTGGCTAGGCTCGGAGTCGATGATCAGGTTGCGGCGCGTAAGGGTGTAGAGGATGACATCTACAAGGCCGGAGCTCGTAATGATAGCACCTAATAAGATGTCAGTTTCGTTTCACCTTAGAGCGCGGGTCGTTTAAGACAAGTGAACTTACCGGCACAGCAGAAAAAGGTAATCGACAGGGTATCTCCGTTTGCTGTAGCCATACGCCCAGCAGCCAATGGCAGGGAGAGAACAATGTAAACAATGGGGTAAATAGTCATGTATCCGACAACACGACGCAGGCGTTTGAGACTCTCCAGTTGGCTGTTTCCGAGAATCGATGATGCAGCAATCTGTCTCCGCAGCTGGAAGTACATGATCGCGTAGAGAGCGACTGTCCCGAATTCTGCCAGGAAAATCCAGATATAATGTGTCCAAAGACGAACGGTTTCATGGTCTTGGTTGATCCAGCACCAAGCTCCCGACGGCACATAGACGTTGGCTCCGTACATCGCCAGTGGGATAATGACGATAAGGGCGACGAATGCCCAAACTCCAACGACAAAGAAGACGAACACTTTATAGGACAATTTGTGCCCCCAGACGACAAGCAGAAAGGTGTGAAACGCAATAGCAAGGACGAAAAGACCAGATCCTGGATCACCAATCTGAAGCCACAGACCTTGTAGGAAACAACCGGCAGTGCCGGATTCTATCTTGTCCGTGACAATCCATTTGATACAAATCAGGAAAGCGAGAGACTGTTGGAAATCTGCAAGAACGAGATTGTAGATCAGAATGACATACTGGTTATAACCGATGTATCTGGAATAGTTCGATTTCCAGAAGATAAGGCGATATGTGATAAAACCGAGAAGAATTCCGGTTGCGATAAATGAAAGGAAAGCCATAACCGAAACAGCGATAAGTCCCCGATGTAAGTCAGCTGGCAATGGAGAAATATCCAATGTCGGATCCTTTGTCAACCGAGGATGGAGGGGGCTATCCGAAGGGCTGTTCCTCGCGAACATGGTGAGAAAGGCGAGGGCAGACATGTTGGATACAATTGTTTCCAGAATCTTTCACTGCAAATGAACGTCGTTCCCCTCAAATCATCGCCCTCCTGAACACTTGGAATAGTTCGTGCCAAGCCAAGAGGATCGAAAGGATCGAACAGCCTGATCCCTCGTATGATATCCAATATCCAACTCGGCTAACCGAGTTAGAATATAATGCGCGCGGGGAAGGCGGGACAAGTCTTCTTCTCCTCACACGGTCCCTGATGGCGAGGGGAAACAGGATGGAAAAAGGACGCCACGCAATGTCGTAGGGTATGATCCAGGATTATTAAAGTAATCAGAGATTAGGGCCGAGGATGTGGAAAGCCCTCCCCAAAAAAAAAAACCGGACCGGCCTCAGCGAACTCTAATGTCAATAAACCGCAGCAAGAAAAGAAGTCAATGGCATTTTGACGGAATACACACAGGCCATTGCCATGTCAATCGCCCAGTCTTTCTAGCAACTTGGAACCTTCGATGCGGACCCTCTATGGGTCATCTCCGTTATGGTGTCCTAAAGTGGGCCCCTACCCATGATTGAGGCAAACGACTCCATAGCCCATTGCAACAAGATCCAGATTAGCCATCAGTCCCCACTTCAGGCGGCCATAACCCCTCTCTCAACAGGGGCATGAGTGGGGGTCGAAGAAGATTCTGCGATGGGATGTCGAATGAACGGAGTCAAAGTTTGGTCCAGACGGCTATATCCACCCACGATCACCGTCCGAGCGTGCCCTGCACGGCATGCAAACTATGGTACAGGGGGGGCAAGAGGGGAGAAGGGGGGTTGTGGAAAAAATCAGCAGCAGCACCGACCACACCATTAACATCTGATTTTCAGGACAAAGTTATTGAAATGACCGGGGGTTGAGGCCTCCATCTCCGCGCCGTGCCGACAGTTTGGGACACGAGGGCCAATGCCGACAACGCTCTAGCATTGTAGACCAGTAAGAGGCCGCACATACCCTGTATCCCTGAAACTTCGATGCAGGGGCGATTGTTCGGGAACACTAGCGGAAGACGCGGCCACGTTTCGCCGTGTGCCCCAATGCCAACCCTGGTAGCATTCATCTCGTCCATGTTAGAACCTAATGCCACTCTTGGTTAGATCTCCGTGGCTAAAGAGACGTGGGTGGAATTCCTGGCTACAAATTAGGGATTGGTAGATTAATGGCCAATATCTATCTGTACGTCACTGCGATGCGTCCTCGTAGGGATAGTGCGCGTATGGGGATTTGGAATAAATGAAGGCATAAAACAGCTGTGGTGGCATCCTGATTTCATGTGCTTCTGCCAAGGGAGACAGTTCCAGAAGAGCTGTCGATCGTACACAATAGAGCAGGATGATCGAGCAAACAAAAATAATGTAATATTGGTCTTTCGGGTTTGCCATTGGACCCGAATAAGCTTTGTTCCCACAACCTGCCGGCTTGCCACTCGCTCACGTTCTACCCCGTCTCCATCAAAGGAGGCGTTGCCGAGACTCAGCTTGCGGAGCGGGATAATTCTTGACTTTGACTCGGTTGCCCCGCTAGGCACATCAGGGGTGTCCTATCTCGGCCTCGTATGCGTCACCTAGAGCGTTGGCGTTCTGGGCAAAACTTTACCCCGTATTCTTGAAAATCTTGAATCGATTCAACGTCCAGAGTGCTACGTACAAACAGCCACTTGATCGCTGAAGGTGGAACTGTCAAGAGTCTCCCACTGCAGGTTGACAAGGCTGGCATTCTCGGGAGTTTTCCAACTCTGACCCGCCATGTGTCTTCCCTTCAAAACCCGACCCGCTGATTGAGGAAAATCGAAGCAGGTGGCAGCCATGTGCCGAGGAAGAATAAGCAGGCGAGGCATACTCCACTATGGTGATTTGCGGTGAGCTTTCCGGCTCGCTAGCGTTGACCATGGATGGAGCCCTGATGGAGCTTGATCGTCGAGGGATTTCTTGAAAGGATGGTTATGCTTCACGACCATACCAATTCAAGTTGCTAGCAGCGATCTTGGAGATTACAATGTTCTCTCAAGAGTCCACTTATCCTTATCCCGAGGAATGTTCTCCCCGAGCACGACAGAAACTGTCTTTAGGTTGGTGGCAACGCCAACGGGTATCGGCAAGGGGCGTAACGGGGGCCTGTCGGGGCCTGTCCGGATTTAAAGGGGTTCAACACCGAGTATAATTCTAGCGTACATCGAGGCCTCAGCTTGACATCGAAGGCATTCGCTATATTAAGAAATCGCCTTCACAGCTCTACCAGCTGGTCCTTTTTACTCCGCCCGTGATGCGGGTCAGTAATCTCTGGTCAACCATGGTTCTCTACAGATTCAGCAACCATTGGTAAAGCATTGAGAAGAGAGGGTCTTCTTCACCTGCCTTTTTCTATTAGTTTCCCCGCCCGACGCCGATCTATCTCTATTTAGAACCACTGCGGACCTGGGCCTGAAAGGGGGTGTCATTAGGAGTTGGTACCATTGGATATAGCTTGATAAAGTTCAGTCATCGAGTGCACAGGAAAGAAAATCCCCGCTGTTCAGGTACCCATCACTTCAGGCTGAATACCTCATAACCGCGCTCGGTCTGGTCAGCCGGAGATTAAGCGGGACTCCTTTCCCGCCAAACCCCCAGTGGAATACTTGAAAACTATATGTACATGTACATTCAATCTAGACCATTTCGGATTCTCATCAGTCTATTCCGTAATCCGACCCATTTGTCTTAAATTTGCGCGATCGCTCGTCCTGCTCGAACTTGTGGTTTGTAAGAATCATAGAAGACCGAGGAGAAGACACCAATGACATCCCCGCCTAAAGATCCTCAACTAACACGGACCGACTACATACGGATGGTGTGAGCCTGATGTAGCCCTATGCCACATCATATGTCAACAAGCCACAATAATGAGAATGATTGTCTCTGAAGAAATGACGGCAAGGTTCATGCAGCCATGTCGATCTTCATCCCACAAAGAACCGTTTTCCCAAGTAGGAAACGCTAAATAACAGCATCTTCTATCAATTCCATGTGACTGCAACCATGCTCCACAAATCCTCACAAACTATTAGCTTGATGATAGACCATTGTCTTAGCTCAAATCAACTCACTACGCACGGGGTACATAGGCTATTCAGACAAGAGCGTCCCAGCCCCTTGGATTGTCGCGGCAATGGTCCGAATTTGAGTTCCACTTCGCAACCACACAAGAATAGAAGATCAAGGAAGAGATCCACCCATCGTGGAAGAAACACTCATGATAGCGTCTATTTGTGCCCAGACCAAAAGCATAGAGCTACTCCGTGCCCAAATGCTCGATGATCATCCATTTAAAGCTCGTGCTCCGATGTAAGATATGATCAACCATGGTTCGACCCATGATCTGACCACACCGGCTCGTCTTCATCAACACCATCATTGTCTATCCCATCATTTGATTCGCTCTGCTCGTCAGCATCGGAATCCTCCCCTTCGGACTCCGATAATGCCCAGCTACAATCGCGGCAGATCTCAATCCCATCCACCACCAGATCTACACGGCGATTGCCTCTCCATTGGATAGGAGAGTAAATAGGGTCCTCTGGACCATCAACTATTTGAAAGAAGCTCGCGGTGCCAAGTCCATTTTTCAGCACAAGGGCCACTCCATTTTTCGGATCGCCAAAGGCGATATCCTCGCCGATCATCGTCCAAGCAGGACACCCCGGATTACCCTCGTAGCGACTATGCACGGGGCTGAACTCAAGTAGGCAACAGGTGTGATCGTCTTCATTATCAGGCGGCTCGATGTGCTTCTCGCTCTTGGTTGGGTCCGGTATTACTATACCCACAAGGTACCTTTCAGAGGTCAAAAAGTCTGTGCCGGACACCAGAACGATCGCCAGATCTATTCCGACCTCCTTGATTCTCGTCAGAAACTCGGCTGACCCGACTGGGCCGGATTTTGGGTCATAATGCCAGGTAAAATCGAAATCGTCGACCCAGATCTGTCGATCGTGCTGGAAGAATGATCGAAGCTGGGCCAAGACAGGGGCCGTGAATATCTTTCCTGGCTTGTACAGGCGTTCCAGGACAGACTGGTCAGGACGATTCAACTGTTCTTTGAAAAGGCATAGAACGTTGTATAAACCGTCCAGGAGATAGGGCTGCAGGTGAAAATGAGAAACTCCACTTCGTTAAAAAACAAAAACAAGGAAGCGAATTTGAAATCATCAACACTAGAGCACGTACCGCGAAGCGTAAAACGCTGTCAAACATGGGCCAATTTATCCCAACATTCGAATTCTGTACGAAGGCCCGTAGAATACATTCGACAACCTGATCCAAATCCTTCGGCGCCAAAAAATGACGAGAATCATCAACAATACCAAAGATATGATAAAGCGAAAGTCTCAAAACCGGCCGCAATCTCTCAGGAGAAAGCATATACTCACACAACCGCGCCTGGTTCCCATGATATCTCGTAGCGAGGGGGCGAAAAACATCGCGTCGCTCACCGGCAATACCAGGAGCATGGCCGGGCTGAGCAAGATAGAGTGTTTCCTTCATGTCATGGTAGATCTCATCACCCCATTCATCATAGTTAGGATGATACTTCCTCTCACAGGAGTGAATATCGACTCCTTCAAACGCACGACGCAGCGCTCCCCTCCTCCACTCATCAGCATCAAAGCCTAACTTCATCCCCTCACGGCCCGTCGCGAGGCCCTGGAAAATCACTCGCCGAATCTGGGCCGGGTGGTAGGTGAGGCCTGCTTCGAACTCCGTCACACACATATACTTGCTCTCTGCCGGCGTAAACCAATATAGCCCTTGGCGTATATCGTCATTGAGTAGACCGTCGGATTTGTCGGTGGCGGGCAGGAATGGGTACTGGGAGAGGAGGTAGAGTGCATGGAAGATGACTGGTACAGCTTCTTTCAGCTTGTCGGGGATTGCATGGTGACGTTCAAGGATTGAAGTAAACCATTGCTCGTGTCGACGAGGCTCAGGCTCAGGCTCAGACTCGTCATCTTCTGTTGCGCCCGTCTCAGAGTTGGAATCGGAATGTCCTACTGGGTAGTATCGTTTGTACTCGATCGTGAAGTTGTCACCGTATTTCTGGTCTCTGATTCGCCTTAGTACTTCTTCTGGCGTCATCCGACCTTGTGCCACCCATCTCTCCACCCTTTCTGGGGTGCCCCCTCCCGGGATGTGAAGCATTTTCGAGTTTTTAAGGATTTATAACGGATTTGACTTGTGATCTGATGTAGTAGGAGTGGTATTGAGTGTTGTTTGTCCGAGGATTTTTGATAAAGCCTCGCAGGACTTTGAGGTGAGATTGGTGAATCGACACGTATGCGTGACTCAGTTCACAGCCTCCTTGGATAAAGTCAGTCTAGTTGCGATTTTCCCCCGCGGTACTAAGAGTGGCTTGATTTTTTTTGATTCTTTCTTTTTCTAATGAGACTTGAATTATTATTAGTGATTCCGACTCTTTGAAATTTGGGCTTGAAGTTGGTTTATATGGCAGTCACGTCTAATATATAAATTTCACTGGCAAGTGCATCCAAACTCGCAGTTGTGACTGCCACCATCGCAGCACTGCCTAGATTTTTCAAGTTCAAGTTCAAGTTGAAATTCAAAGTTTGAACTTATATGCACAGACTTGATTCGGAGAAAAAAGATTTTTTAATCGTGATTGAATAATGGCTCAAGTTGCAAATTTCCACTTCTGCCTTTGCATACTCGTAGACCAACCCTCCAGAATCTTCAACATCAAGTTAAACCAACTTGACTCAACCGCAGTACATACATTTTCCACAAGCTCATAGAATTCATAAATCATAATCAAGGTTACCCTAGGGTAAGCGGTTCCAAGGAACCCCCCAAAAACCAAAGATAGCAGCGCCACTTCTACCAAGCCGGCGAAGTAAATAGAGCCCATATAGGAGAGGTGGGTATCATCATCATCATCATCATCATCGACATCAATCCGCTACCATGCAATATATCCCATTCCATCTCAAATCCCAATTCCAATCACAATCCACCATCCAATCCAGCCCACTTATCCGGACAAAACCATCAGTTCGTAAAGGGTACCTCTCGTCACCAGCGCGCTCATCGCTCATCTCCGACGCGAATTTCTCGAGTCCCGACGACCAACCGGCGAGCGATCCTCTTCTTCATCCTCCTCCTCAACAGGCGCAGGCGTGCGCCGCTCAGTCCGTCGCTTCGGCCGACGCCGTCTGTTCGAACTGATATTACTAGCCGAGTCATCAGGCGCAAGGGAGCGCTCGTCATCGAGGAATCCGTCGTCCGTGCCGCTCTCCCACGCGTTAACAGAGAACGGTGTCCCCATCCGCGCCTCGACGTAAGAGCCGCGTCGGCCTTGACTGGCGACTGACAGACCGGCGCCTCGCTCGCGGAGGGCGCGTCGGACAACTTCTGCTTTGAGGTGGAGTGCTTCGAATGCGTCTTCCAGTGCTTCCATGCCGAGGAAGATGTCGCGTTCGACTTCGGCCAGCACGGCGATCTCTTGCTCCTCGTCTAACGCGATTGGCCCGCCAAATGAGGCTGGGGACGTGGGGTTGCCGTTGGGTTGACTGGCGGGTCGGCCGTTTTCCATGTAGCTGGGGGTTGGCCCTCGGGAGATTCCGCCTGTGCTGAAGGGTGTGTTGGAGCGGCTGTTTGTCCAGCGGGGTCCGGTTGGGGGGATTGTGTCTTCGGCGCCGCTGCGGAGGAAGCCGTCGAAACGGCCGGAAATGAGGATTTCCCATTCGTCATCGCTGATGGCGGCTAAGGTGGCGAGGACGTGGTGGAGGGCCGGGTTGTTTAGCATGAACATGGCTGTTTCCGGGTCACGCGGGAGAGAGGAGAGTCGGTATAATCTTTGAATCGCTAGGGAGGATGAGACTAGAGCCGAGGGCTTGGGGCGGGGCTTTTCCTCGTCGGATCGTGGGATGGGTGTTGATGAGTTGATGCCGAGTAGAGCGCAGAAGAGTGAGCGCTGGTGAGATTCAAGATGCGTGAGCATGGCAAAGGTCAAGGTCTCATCGTCGACTTCTACGGGGGCACTGCTGGCTTGTTCATTCTGCTCCGAAAGCCATTTATCCACGGCCACCTTTGTCTTGCGGGATTGCCGAATGAAATGGTCGCGATACTCCTCCGGCACATCGACATCGAGTTTCTGCATGGGGATATGCTCCTCGCCCGGTAGATCGGAGTCGATATTTGAATGCGCCATGATAAAGGGCGGCCACATGGGTAGCTCGCGACGACCTGACACCAGTTCCAGGACTTCACCCCAGCTCACACCCTCTTGGGGCTCCTCTTGTTCGCGGTCGCACATCAAACAGTTGCAGGGTTCGGATGAAATGTCACGAGCAAAGACAGCCTCTAGTCGATCGAGCAACCGCCGAGCTACAGATCTGTATCCTGTTGCGACGGCCAGCGAGCCGCTCTTAGTCAAGACTTTTTGGTAGTCATCCAGAAGGCGATTATACGGGTCGAACACCTTTGCGGCGGCAAGTTGAGGCTGAGTAGCTTGATGGGCGAAAGGGTCGGAGACACCAGGGTTACCTAGCAGTGTCCTGGGAACCTTGTTTTCCAGACCACCATCCTTCAGCAAGTAGTCCACTCTAGGGATCGTAAGGGGCATTTCAGGCGGAGGCGGGGGAGGAGGAGGTCCACCGAACGCAGGGCTTGACATGACCGGTTTGCCATAATCAATTGAGTCATCGCTCGGTGTGTGTCGGTGAGAGGCGGAGGATCGAACCTGGTTGCGCGAGGGAGGCTTCGTCGGGGGAGTCATTGGTTTCCGTGGCACAGTATACTGTTGGTTGGGGGCAATGGAGGTCGCATCGGATCCGTTTGCTGATTCGGCCCCAACATCACGAACGGTGATGTTTGACCGCGGGGGAGACAGAGTCGAACGGCTTGACCGCTTGGTGGGCTTTTTCTCATCAGAGGTGGAGGACTTGGACCGGGAGGATGATTTATGGACGGTTCGGGTTGAGGAGGATTCCTTTTCCTTCTCGGATTTGGACGAAGATTTCGATTTGGGCGTCTCTGCGCGGGCAGTTTTGCTGCTCGACTTGGTTCCCTCATCTCTCTTCGACCGGAGACTAGACGAGGACCTGTTGACCTCCGCCCTGATCTTGATATTGGCCTTTTTCTTCGCCTTTTCCTTATCCTTATCCGATGTCTTTTCGTCATCGCCGACTGCTGGACTGCCTCTTCGAGAGGATGGTTGATCACTCAGGCCTGTCAGTGGCGGACTGGGAGGGGCTTTGTGATGCTCGCGGGAGTGACCCGCATTCCCATTAACCTTGTCATTATGGTCGGGCTGTTCAGTCAAATCGGTGGGGTCCGGGGTAGGAATGGGATTGGTAGTGCGGACATCCTCCTTGCTATGGGCCTTGGAGAAGGAAGGGTAGGGCAGACTCGTCCTCGATTCCAAGAAGGAGGCGGTGCCCGCTGGACTGGCAGTATCGACGGGCATCGAGGCCCTGCGGGGTGCTGGTGCGGTGTGTATGGAAGAAGTGGAGGTGGAGGAGGAGAGAGCCGGTGGTTCAGGGTCGGGTTGTGGTTCAGGATCCTTGGTTGATACGCGGGAGGACCGGCCGTGGGACGAACGCTTGAAGCCTTGTTTGGTGGTGACGATGGAGGAGGACTTGGAGGATTTGGACTTCTTCGGCTGATTAGGTCTCACCGGAAAAAACATGGCTGGGTCGAAAAAGAGAACTCCGTAGCCGCAGACAAGGTGGATCCCTTCAAGACCCTCTCCGCTAGTTCATCGGGGCGCGCAGAGTTGGTACTGATCTTGCTTGTCCTTGTGCTCTTGCTCTCCGGGTCAGCCTTGTATACTCTGCCAGTGTGATGGAACACTGCCACTGGGTAGAGAACGCGGTGCTATTTTTGTGACAGTTTGACGTGCTGCCTGGCGCTTAAGTTGGGCAGAGGTGAGATGTCACTGGCCGATCTGCCCAGGGGGGGCTAAGCGGTTGTTGTCGATCGCAGGACTTCGGGAAAAACCCCGGCATTCCGGGGAGTGAAGGATGGAAGAAGAAGAATGAAAAGTGATATGACAGGTGGAAATGTTGAGAAGCAGCTCGTGGTTGGAGTCACAACGTTGAACTGCCCGAGGGATGCGGTGAAGTCAAGTCAAGTCACCCCACCCGAGTCGCCCACACAATATACACTATACAACACAGGGATTATATTCTGCAGTCATTCCATGGAATGGTAGATCGGAGAATAAAGGATATCTCTATATAGACAGTCTTCAGGCTATTCATCATCTACATAGTCCTACTGCTGCTGCTACTGCAGGCCAGCACGTGATAAGGTATCCCTGCAAAGCACCAACTCATCTTGAATCACTTAATCACTTCATGCAATCGGGGGTATCATTGTCATTTCGCTATTATTGTACACATCATCCTCGCCTTCACCTTCACCCTCACCCCTCTTCATGTAAACCGTTGGCAGCCTTGACCGGTGACGTCTCCAGCACCCAATTGCCATCCTCTTCATGCGCCACGCCACCTTGCACAGCCGCTCGTTGGGTCTTGTCACTCGCTGGTTCTAGATCGCCTGTGCGATGATCCCAGATCCAGCCTTCCTTGAGCCAAAGCCACGTAAGATACGCCCGTAACTCTTTATCTTGAGGCAGAACGGACTTCCATTCAGGCACAAACCCCGTCGTCGTTGCCCCTGTCCCTTGCCAGTCCGTGGCCACCTGGCGCAATTCATCCCGACAGAAGATCCGCCAGCTGTCCAGTGAATAGGCTCCGACCCCGGGCAGATGTGCTACTTCCCACGCAACTCGCATATCTTCATCAGCAATACATTCGTCTTGTCCGACATCCCGGCCATCGAGTTTCTGGGGGTAGTGCAGTTTGCGGTATCGCTTGTCCCGTCTCGGTGGGTGGGCTTGCCACGTCTGTGCAAGTCCAATGCATTTCCTAGCCCGCTGGTTCTGGAAGCCAAGGCAACGGATCATAGATACAAGTTCCGATGGTTTGGCATTCGCCATCGCCTCGATGGTAGGATATCGTTGAAAGACTTCGAACAAAACAGGCAAGGCAACGCCACCCCGGGTACGGTTGAGAAAGATGGTTGCAATCAGTAACTTAAAAGGTTCATGGGCAAGTTGTTCTTGAACAAGACCAAAATATCGGGCATCAATCGGCGGGAAGGGTAGACATGACTCTGGGTCGCGCGGAAGAGTTGGGAAGTAACGTGAAACTTTGGGTATCTTGGGTCGAGTGTTTTTCGGAGTCTCGGGTAGAAGTAGACCGTGGGACTTCACTGGAGTCGTAGGTTTTGACATTGGGGTAGGGGGTGAAAATTGTAAGCTTTTGGGGACCGCCACCCTGGTCGGTGTTGGTAAATCAAATCTATCAGGTTCAGAATCATCCTCCACATCGCTTAAGGAAGAATCAGATGATAAAAAATCAGGCGGGAGATTCAGATCTGCGAGGATTTTTCGAGTCGCTTCAGGAATGGACTGTACATCTGTGTCGGTTATTGTAGCCTGCTTGGTTTTTTGCTGAGTCGTCGTTGGAAAATATTTCGATTTAACCTCATCACCGTGGGTTATCCCTGGAGAATCATCGGTAATCAAAAATCCATTTCCCATTCTGCAGGATCGGGCGAGAGGGGAGCAAACGGTGATTTACGAGCGCTGCCCGAAGGTGACATTTGCGACCGATCGTAAGACGATGGGCGAATCTTCCGGATAGGGGTTTGGGGACCAGATGGAGAGACCCTGGGCGGAGTTGTTCCATGTTCATTCTTGCCCATGCTTGTATCCCCATTTGCACCAGTCTGCAGTTGTCCTGAACGTCGCTGCTTCTTTCGATTCGCTCTTTTCTGATTCTTATCACCCTCAGCCTGAGCGGTCTGCCCAGATGAGACCAAACTTTGGGTAGGCGCTACCGATGTTGGTGACTGATGGATCGGTATGCTCTGGGTAGTTCCCGCAGCATCCATCTTCTGTTGCGCTAGTGAAGCTCGTCTCTTAAGCTTCGATGCGTGCTTCCGTGCGCGATTCCTATCACGCTCCTCACGCTTCTTTGCCTTTCTGGATTTCCTTGCCTTTTTGAATAACGCGATCGGACGGTTATTGGTGGGTTGGGACTTCACCTGTGAAGGTGACACTTGCACAGTCTCGGCATTGAGGCTTTGTGGATGATGGTTGCCATCGAGTGCGGATGAGTCAGCTCCTCTTGGCTCTGTACTACCGCGATTGTTGATAGTTCGTGCATCATTGACGTTAGATCCTAGCTTGCATTGCGGGTGAGAATTCTGCCCGACAGATGTTTTAGGGGAGCTGTTGATGACTGGGGTCAATCCTTCTCCGGCAGTTTCAACCGTGGTGTCTGGATTTGCCGTGGCCCTGGTGACGGGAGCCTGCGTCCTGGCCTTCTTGGTTATGAGCTGTTCAGGGCTATGTCGAGATCTTTTACGAGAGGTTGTACGAACTGCATGGGATTTTGGCTGCACCTCTCCGGGATCCATGGGTTTGTCGTCAAAAGTCACATCGGTTTCAACCGGGGTCGAGTCGGATGGGACATCTGGCGTATCAAAATAACTCTTTTGGACGTAGCGAATTAAACGATCGATCAATGGCTCGGGGAGTCCCACAGAGGCTGCTTCACTGCGTACGTCGTTCATGTACTTCTGCCTAGTGGATCGTTTCATGGATTGCGCAGATCTCAAGAGCGGGTGCAACCCGACATGCTGGATCAAGTGGTCTCGCTTCGATGGGTCCAAGCAAGAAAATATGGCTTCTTCTTCTTGCAAATCGCTATCCTGTAGGTTATTT
This sequence comes from Penicillium sp. S1701, assembly GCA_023626415.1. NCBI lineage: Eukaryota > Fungi > Ascomycota > Eurotiomycetes > Eurotiales > Aspergillaceae > Penicillium > Penicillium sp. S1701. Next base: position 135,587 of record JAMAGY010000018.1, on the reverse strand, counting down.
TCTTGGAGATTTTCGTTTAATGGTCGCCGTGCCTCTTTCTTCTTTCGTGGTCTGACCCGACTCCGTCGCTCTCGGTTCTCCTTGTAATCGCTCGCACCGTCAGAGGCACACGCTTTTCTGCGATCCACGTTCATAGGATGGGTAGTATCGAATTCCTCATCGCTGTCGTCGAGCAGATCAACCACCGTGATGGTCCTGTTTGCGGCCAATCGTCCCCGGGATTTGATTTGTTTCTTTGTCGGGCTTGCCTGTGCAAAATAGGGTGACCTCTGGGCAAGACTTGGGCTTCGAGTCGAGAGGTTACTTGGCGAGACACTGGGGCTTTCTGAGCCTGTGTCAAAGGGCCAGTTTTCTTCCCTTGACTCTGCCATGCTTGCTTCCTCAGAAAGGATACGGTCTATGGTGCGATCCACTTCCTCTCCGAACGGCCGGTAGGTATCAAGATCAAACGAAGGTGTCGGGACAACGATGGAGACATTGAGGGTGTCAGATGCCCCCATTCTGCGAACCGAAATTCATGAAGCTCTCCGAGGTCTAGAGGTAAGAACAAAGTGGGGAGTGCATGGGTATGGTAATGTTGAATGAAGCCGGGGTTTATTCAAGGTTGACTATTCAGAGAAATCGTGTCAGTCATACAGGAAGTCTGTGAATGAGGGCGAGCCTAGGCATGGCTGTGTTTGGCTCACTGGAGTGTGGGATACAGAGAAGCTTGGACTTTTGTTCTCCGCAACGCGGGATGTTGCTTGTTGCGTCACGGTGTAGAGAAGTCAATGAGGATGTCAAGAGAGTGTGTTGATGAAGAGATGAAAGGGAGGGAAGAGCAAAGTTGAGACAAAGAATGAGTGTGTGGGAGTGGGAAGTGAGAAGTGAGAAGTGCGAGTGCCTGCATGAATGTGAATGATCAATGGAATTGGACCTGTTCCAAAGGAGAAGGCGCGTGCAGCCCGATTGGGAAGGAACAGTGCAGATAAGCCCTTATCGGATGATTATGTAAGGTATGCTTATATAATATAGATTATTCCCCACTCTATCAACAGTGCGAGCCAATTAGATGCCATCTTTTAGTAGTATGGACATGCCACCCAACGACTTTAGTAGAAAGGATATCACTATCAGGACATTTACTGCAATGGTTTGTGTTTGTGACTCATGAGCGTGAGAGCCACAGTTCTAGGCTTATTGGATTGTTCAAGTTGCTGTTTCTATGAGCATCGTCTAATCTATACACATGTTCACGAAATATCACCCCATGCTTCTATGTACAATATAACAAAGCTGGGTGCAGCAATAAAAGCAAGTCCAGTCTATGGTACGGAGTATCCAGCCGAGGCGAGCTGTCGAGGTTCTCCGGCAGCATCGAAGGTGCCATTAGGCAAGATGCGGATGGCCTGTGCAGTACTCTGTCCGGGCGCCACCCACGAGACATTGTGACCAAGACTCTTCATGAATGCCACGGTCGAGTTGTCATAGGTATATTCAAACGTGACCTGATTCGGGACGAGCTGGTCATGCAGTCGAGGTTTCGCGAGTGCCTGAGCGGCAGATAGTCCCTGGTCAATGACATGAATGATGTTTTGAACCGTGGCGGTGATGATTCGACTGCCACCTGCGCTGCCTGTAACCAGCACGACTGAGCCATCTGGTCGTGTCACAATAGCAGGGGTGATGGAAGAGAGAGGCCGTTTCCCTGGTCGGATGTAGTTGGCCTTGGAAGGAATGTACCCGAAGGAATTCGAGGATCCGGGAATCGAAAAGTCTTTGTTCAGAAAAAAGAAAGCAATCAGCAAGACAAGTACTCCCATAGCTACGATGTGTTCGCGAAATCACGTACCGTTCATCTCATTATTCAGAATGATACCAGTTTCAGGGACCATCACTCTACTTCCGAAGAGGGTATTGATGGTGGTCACAACTGAAATTGACAGGCCAGTATGGTCGGCCGCTGCGATGTGAGAGGTACCTGGCCTACAATAATGGTCAGCTTAAGCCACACAAACAAATGATACTAGTTGGGGTTGGATTTTCACGTACGTGTCTAAGCTTTCAAGACCCGACGGATCATATGCGGAGACATTGAGGGTGTGAGTATCCGAGATTTTCGACCGAATATCGGCAATCGTGGATTTTTTCAACATATCGCGCTCATACTCGGCAATACCTTCTACAAAAGAGGGATCACCAAGTTCGGTCCTCTACAAAACCAGTCAGTATGCACGAGAATAAATAGAGCAATAGTGATGATACCTCGCCATAACCGAACCGTATAGCCTCATCTAGTCGATGAGTGCTAAGATTCAGGGCTTTCTCATCGGCAAAGAAACCTCGGTAGGTGTCCAAAATCTTCAGAATACTCAATGCGACAACTCCGCTCGAGGGTGCTGTAGTACTGGTAACAGTATATCCACGGTAGTTAATCTGAGAGGTATTGCGGATCTCAATAGTGTAGTTGCGGAGGTCCTCGCCGGTCATTGTGCCGTTAGTTGCCTGGATCGCTTTGATCATATTATCCGCAATTGGTCCCGTATAGAACGCATCAGGTCCATCATTCGCGATAGTTTCAAGCGTATCGGCAAGGCGCTTACGGGTTATGGTGTCTCCTAGGCCTAGCCGTGTTCCGTTCGGAGCAAAGTCAAGAGCCCAATTTGGATCCTTGGATAGGAAGTCTTCACCAGTGCCGACTGCAGAGTCCATATAACGAACCAAGTCACTGGTCACTGGGAAGCCATAACGCGCAGTATGGATTGCAGGCTTTAATAAAGTCGCCCAGGGTAATGTGCCATATTTCTTGTGCAAGTGCTCTAAGGCTCGAATCTCCCCGGGAACACCGCTGTAGTAGATGTGAGATAGTATCTTCCACTCGATTTTAGACCTGCATACCTTGCAAGACCCCCGTAAAGCGAGGCATCTGTATTATTCTTATACATATCCTGGAAGGCCGCAGCTGGGGCCGTCTCACGGAAGTCGATAAACTCATCAGTACCATCAGGCGATCGAACAAGCATGAAGCCACCGCCGCCGATTCCGCTGTGATACATCCCTAGAGGAAAGTCAGTCATGTTTTCAGACGTGTCATTCAGAATGATGTGAGCTACCAATGACTCCGACACAAAACTCAGTGGCGATCAGCTAATATCTTTGATCAGTATTGGACGAAAATAACATTCGACGCGCCTCAAAGCAAGAAACTCACGGCATCGGCAGCGTTACCACCCGATTCCAAGATCTTAGTACCGTGTCCTGAACAGATCGCGCTCTCACTTGCAATGGCTCCTCGCTTGCCAGGGGCGAATTCATGATTCGACCCATCATTTCGATTGGAGGAACGTGGAGAGGATTCCAAAGGTTTCGTCGATGCCCCCGGCAAGTTTAAGATAAGAACAACGAGAGAAATAATGGCCAATAGACCAATTCGTGAAGGGTGGAACATGTTGATAATCACTTCCCGCCAGCTTTTCCTCGAGGAAGAAGCAGAGTCAGGACAACTGGTGAAGGGAGAAGGGTCTAACAGTGGCTATCGATTGCATTATTTATTAGTTTATGAGTTCATCTCCAAACAGGCCGGGAGGGGAACTGGGTGGGGGTTAGATTGGAGAAGGGATTGGCTGATATGAACAAGGATACACCTGCATTTTTCTCCGCATCTCCACTTTCGTCGTTTCTCATTCCTAGCGGCATATCGACGCGTTGGGGCCAAGCCACGACCTCGGCCCTCCGATGTCAGATTAGGTTGTCCGATTTAACGTTGAAAAGATCTAGAAAAGAGAGGTAAAATAGGTTTATGCAGAGCTTCCTCGGCAGAAGAGAATCTTTATCTCACATCCGAAGCCCCCTTGCTTCCACCTGGCGGGTGACTTTGTCGGTCTGTCGTGGTGACCCCGCTGATAAGCAGCGCCCGGGGTAAACTTTCGCCGCCCGAAGCAAATTATTAATATCAACTATCGAGATTTGGAGTCGCGTGGTATCTGCTTCGTCAGTCTCGAATAATGTGACATCGTCTTTGTTAGACCCGGCCTTCTTTGGATTAGAAACGCGATGCTGCGTTAGTGTCGGCCATCCAATCCAATCGGGCCGAACGCCTTGACAACGCCGGTGGCTGGGCCTCGTGGTTTTGCTTTTGACGATCGGCTGACTTGGCTGGCGGCAGTTTCCAAGGTTGGGTGATCTGTGCATCGAGAAACAAAGACTCCATAGATAGCGCCCAAGTATATCTTCCTGGCAATTTTTGAATCGATAAGTGGTCCTCCTTGTACTAGTAACTCAAAGTTGAATATATATCCCGACGTCCTCCGGTAATCATGATGAGTATACCTCAAACTTGAAACATCAACCCTGGAAATCCGAACTTACCACTGGCAACATTCAAGTTTGAAAAGGACCCACCGACTCAAATAGCGGCAAGGAGAAATAGGGATACGAAGCGCTTGATTAAAAAGCACACTAGCAATAATCTCGTCTTCAAATTGGATGCTAAGGCAGTTCATATTAGATACTGTATTCCACTTCACCCCTATGTACTCATTCTTCAGTTGTACCGTATCTTCGTCCGGTATCTCTTGAGGGCATTCAAATTTGACTCATAGCTTGCTTGGAAAGCCCGGAGTGGCTTCAATTTACCGATACAATGCTCTCGTATTCAGAAGACCGGCATGGGCGTCTGATAAACAAGTGATACCACATAGCTGCATCGCAGTCTCAAGCTCATCTTTCAGCACTACAAATCAAACAATTAGCGGCATATGGGAATCCAAGGACTTGTAACTTACATTGCATAGTGTGCCGTACGCCCTGTTCTCCGTACATCAAGGTGTAAAAGAATGGACGGCCAAGGCAAACACCCTTTGCCCCCAGGCAGATAGCTTTGAAGATATCCGTTCCTCTTCGCAAACCCCCATCTATGAATACCTCCATGCTCTCCAAGATGAATGGATACTGTAGACGAATCTCAGCAAGTGTAAGAATCGTGGGCTGTGCTGTATCAGCAGCACGTCCACCATGATTAGAGATATAGATTCCCCTGCATCCGATTTTCCACGCTTGCAATGCATCTTCTGCACACTGAACCCCTTTGACAAATATGGGAATTTTGGTCTTCTGCTTCAACCATTCGATGTCATTCCATGACAAGTTCGGGTCAATTGAGACCCCAGCAGACCGAGCTTGTCCGCCTTGATTATCTGATACTGCTGTTTTAGGCCGAGAAGATCGCTTTTGTTTAGCGATTCGCTTTTCGTATCGTTCATTCGCCTCACGCTTGCTAAAAACAGGAAGATCCACCGTCACAACTATTGCCTTTGGTCGAAGCTTGCACAAATTTTCTACCGGTTTCTCCAATGCGGGTTTGACAGGACTCATGTAAAGCTGGAAGAAAACGGATGATCCGATGGAAGAGCATCTATAATTTCCTCCGCTGAAAATGATGACAAATGTGGGGATAATTATCGTGCTGCCACTAGCCGCAAGTCCCTTTCTGAGCGCCATTTCGGCTTCCGGGTGAGCGAGCATCATGAGAGAAGCGGGTGCATTGAAAATCGGGACATCGTAAATATCATCCAAAATCTTTGTCTTTGTGCTGACGGATTTGACAGACCTCGCAACTCGAGGTCGTAAGAAGATCTTCCGGTAGAATTCGGCATTATCGGCTTTCGTGAAACTGTCATTTGAAGCGCCCGAAAAGTAAACCCAGGACCTTTCATTGAGGCACCTCTCTGCGGCATTTTCGAGATCATGGAGATTGATGATATCATTTAGCTCTGGAAGATCCTGTTCCAGTCTGGGGTTGCGTGAACGTTTGGTCGGAGATTTGTTGGGGAGGTGTTTGGTATCTAGAGCTCACAACTTATCGTTTAATTCATTTGGTTGGCTGCACGTGACGTTATGCAGGTTTATTCCGTAGTGTGGGGATGGTTGGCTCTCGGTGGCCCATCTGTAACTTGCACCCCTCCTGTCGCAGGGTCCGTAACACTAACCTAGATTAACCTGGAGCTGAACAGGTTAGGCGATATATAAGAGGTAGCTATAGCTAGTTCTGTGAATACTATATAATATAGAACTTATCAGAACTGATACTATAGCCTTAATATTCAGGGCTTTACGATAGTTAATTTAACCTGAATAATTAGAGATCTAAAGTAGTAATATCTGTTAGAGTTATAGAGATAGATATCGATAAGTCGTAAAGAATAATAATTCTAATATTAGTGTAAAGAGTTAAACCAGTAGCATTAAAAGAAAGATTATTCACAGCAGAGCCGATACTAAGAGTCTATAGATAAGCGCTAGTATATATATCCCAGATCTTAATCATCTTATCGTTCGACCCAGACGCGATGCAGCTGCTGTCGTAAGAGAACACCATAGATCTGACATAGTTATTATAGCTCTCTAGTATCTATAGACAGGCACTAGTATATATATCCTAGATCTTAATAGTCTTATTCTGAGACCTAGAGATAACACAGCTGCTGTTAGAGAAGAACACTACTAAGATAACTTCGCCATTATAGCCCTCCAGCGTCTATAGACAGGCACTAGTATACGTATTCTAGATCTTACCACACGGCATGCCCTTGCTTCCTAATCCGTAAAGCTTCGCGATGGTTCATTAATTGGGACACCTAGATAAAACAGAACTTCTCTCCCAAAATGAGCGCGAACATAGGAATCTGTCAAAATGTGCTTCGTCCGTGTTCCCAGATCATCAAAGAGTCAAGAAGAATTGATTGAAATGAGCTTCTCTCTAATAACAAGTAGTCTGCATAGGGAAAATCTCCTTCATGACCCCTCCCTCTGCACCGTGGGTGAGTTTGTAGTACAAAGATCGTAAAAAGACTATAGGGCATTCGTCCACACCCCGGTACGGAGGGCCATCTGAATCCGGCCATTCAGTTGACTCACGAACCCAAAAAATATCTATGACTTTGATGTTCTTCCCTTTAAAGACATCATAGTCTTTCATAGTGTCATTTTCGCCAAATTCAAGATCTGCCAACATATCAATGGTGTTTTTGTCGAGGACAAGGCAAGCCATAGTCGATCCTAGCATGGGATCAGGACGGTCCCGGTCATCTTCGTTCTCTTCGTTCATCAAATTAAGTTGACGAAGGAATGATTTGAACTCTTCCCGGATACGATCATCTGAAGCACCTTCTAGAGCTTCTTTATTTTGGATCACATCAAGTTTAAAACGACGAGCTGCTTCGTTTGAATAGGCTGGTACGCTATTATCCATATGGCGCTCAGTCACCTTCACTAGATTTTCCATTGCCTGAGGTATCTTCTCGAGAGCCAAAGGAGAATATTCTGTGACGAATACCCAGAAGCCCCATGTATGAGTAGGACCTGGAATTCCATGTGAATTTATATAGAACTCTTGGTCGCAAGTTAATTCTATCAAGCCGAGCACTGAATCAAACGATCTGTGATAGACTAATTGGTCGGATAATGCAGGATCGGCTTCCGGGAGATTATCCAGTTCGTCCACTGATTTGAAGGGTAGATCTGATCTTGTGCCTTGTCCAAAAGAACAAGTTGGCCTAAAATCGCGATGGGTTGGAACCGGGCGAGTGACGAGAGATGGATCTGGTGGGGTGATTGGCCGAGGGGCACTGCCCGGGGGGCGTCCACGGGTACTCATGTTGATATGATAGGGATAGGGTAGGGCGTGGGTTTTGAAAACAAGAAATTTGAACTTCTGAGGAGGAGAACTTCTTCCGAGGCAGACTCGATTAAATATCTTTCGAAGGGTATCACCTAACTTGTTTCATGTCGGGGCCAAGAATGTATCAAAAATACCCCACTGAACTAAAAAATTCGCACGCATAATAGTAGTGTTACCATTAAAATTGTATTTTCAGGTCTGATTTATTCATCTTGGTTCTCGGCACCCTGATCAAGGAGGCTGGTTTCCCTCCTGGGGTTGTCAACATAATCAACGGCTATGGTCAGGAGGCCGGTGTTTCTCTCACACAGCACCCGTTAGTAGACAAGCTGGCGTTCACAGGCTCGACTACCACGGGGGCTCAGATCATGAAGGCTGCTGCTCCTGCTCTGAAAGAGGTCATCCTCGAAACTGGCGGCAAGTCTCCCCTCATTGTGTTCAGCGACGCAGACCTGGACCAAGCCGTCAAGTGGTCACATGCTGGAATTATGGCAAACCAAGGACAAATCTGCACGGCAACCTCGAGAATCTTTGTTCAGCGTAGCATCTACGACAAATTCCTGGCTTTGTTCAAGGAACGTGTTCGTACTGCTTCGATCATCGGTAGTCAGTGGGAGCCGGCGACCTTCCAAGGCCCTCAGGTGACTCGCGCCCAATACGACCGGGTATTGCATTATATCAACCTTGGAAAGTCAGAGGGGGCGACCCTTGCAACTGGCGGAGAGGCACACCGTACGGCTGATGGCAAGGGCTTCTTTGTGGAGCCAACCACATTCACCAATGTTAAGCCATCAATGCAGATCTATCGTGATGAAATCTTTGGCCCGGTAGGCTGCATTCTACCGTTTGATGAGGAAGAGAACGCTATTGAATATGCCAACGATACCTTGTACGGCTTGGGTGCCGCCGTCTTCACCACTAATCTACGCCGCGGACATCGGGTTGCTGCTGAAATCGAGGCTGGCACGGTCTGGCTAAACAGTAGCCAGGACAGCGACCATCGCGTTCCGTTTGGTGGCTTCAAAGCTAGCGGTTGGGTCGAGAGCTGGGACACGCCGGATTGGAGTCGTACACTCAGATCAAGGCTGTTCACGTTAATATGGGGAATGATCTTTAAAATAAATTAGATTTTTTTTAGAATAAACCAGATTGGATTTCACTCTTCTCTATATACATTAAGTCCTACATATACGTCCAATAAATACATGATGTGTACCCGAATCTCAATCTCTAACACTTCGTCCCTCCGAAACGGACTATAACTGAAGAATCTTCGTGAAGTCAGGATTTCGCTTAGAAAGTAGGTCGCATAATTCTTCCCAAAACAAAGAGTTTAGCTTTTGCCCTTCGGGGGAAGTCACAAGTACTCCTGGGCTGCTTCGGTGTTAGTAGGAATGTCTCAATGTCTGGGGATTGAAAAAGAAATTACTTTACTCACACTGAGACCCGATCGTGTGACCAAAATCCGCCATGAGCCTCAGTTCCGGTCGTTAGAGCACTGACTAGAACACGGCTTCCTTGCTCAGCGGTTCGGACTATGGCAAATTTCAATAGTGTGTCCAACATCCGAAGAAACCAATTGAAGTCGCGTCCCAGTGTACTCTTGCAAAGACTAGGGCAAGAAGCCAAGACAATGACCTCTGAAGAAGGAATCTTGGCCGCAATAGATTTAACCACCCAAGTCTCAAGTAGCTTTGTGATGCTGTATTGGGTGACGAAGTTGAAGTTCTTGGGGTTGTTCACTTTTTCTAAGATGCCATCCTCGCCTTTCACACTATCGATCTGAACATCGCCATGTCCCACACTGGTTACAAACTCCAAGTGAGCTGCTTTGCCAGTGGAAGAGCCAGTATGACGCAGGATGGGCAACAGAAGGACCGAAAGGTATGCCGTTGAGATAACATTGATCTGAAGGGAAGTCTCCCAACCTTCGGGACTTAATGAATAGGATGGCGCTGCAAGTCCCGCGTTGAGAACAGCAGCGTGAACTATCGGGAATTTGATCTTCACTTCCTCCGCAAAATTTTCAATGGAGTCATAACAAGCCATGTCAAGCTGTATCAACTGAATGACATCCGAGGCACAGCCCGTTTTCCTTTCGATTTGAGACTTGGCTTCTTCTCCTCGCTTCAAAGATCGTACGCCAAATATCAGCTTGGACGCTCCTAGTACAGCGAGTTTTGTCGCTGCTTCGAATCCCAGGCCGGCATTGGGACCGGTTATGAGGATTGTTTGACCTGCAAAAGAAGCAACTGGGTCTGGAGTTGGATTCCTCGCAGCCCACCAGAAGGCTCCGAGAGATGACTTGGCCGGGACAGAGGTGATTTTTTCTGCCATTGCTAAATGCGAAATTCGATTATAAAATAGAGAAAATCAGATTCGGTATGTGAGAGCTGTATATGAGAAAAACAAACAAAAAAGATAGACAATACTATGTCACTTAAATGTATCGTGCACGTTGTCGATTCCGAGTTGCCATCTCCGAATGAAAGGGTTCGGAACTCCGAAAGGCCAGAAGATCGGAGAACTGGAAACTTGTACAATCGGTCGCAAAGCCTTGGAGGATTTCCAATTCCTTCTCGCGTAGATTTAGGCTGAACAAGTTGAAAAAAGAAATTACTTTGTCTCATACAAGCAATTAATACCAACATTAGTAAATTTCAATCGAAATTTATCTATCCCTGTCTATTTTCAATGACGAAAAAGGGGGCGAACGTCTATCATAATCACCGACAATGGTCGTACCTAACGAAAAGGATCGCCTCTTCTAATTCCTGAATAGTTTTGCTTCGCTCACATCAGTATTTATATTAAAGTTCTCCGGTCGCACACAGAATGTACCATTCAAAGAGCAAAGCTACGTTCGACGTGGAGTTTTTGAGAAATGTCCACGTACAAAAATATTTCACTGGTTTTGATCCAAGAATAACACAAGATATCTTTAGCTTAAAATGATGTTGGGCTCTCAAATTTTCTTTATTCATCGGTCTAATTTTCTGATTCTAACTGCCTGATTGCTTCGATTCCTTCTCGAGTCCAAATTCCGTGTCCAGTTCGGTTCGTAGCGTAAGTTCCTTTTCCAAACAAGCCCCAAGAAGAGTCACCACCCCAAAAACAATGCTGATAAGCCAAACCATTTTCAGAGTATCTGTATAGGTCTGAATGATAACATCTCGAGTATCCGGGTTGAAAGACTGTACAAACTTTGCAGTCGCATGCTCATAGGCTTGACCTCGAGTAAACTCATCGCGAACGTCAGGGGCAAGACGGTCGCTTAGTTGATCGAATCGATTGTTGAACACTGCCGCTGGAATAGAGACTCCCCAGATGGTACCCAGAGACCTAATAAACGCCCAAGTCGCGGTGCTGGCTGCGACATCCTTTTCATCCAGACCTGCCTGTACCGCCTGAAGTGTGGTGGATATCAACAGCCCCAAGCCGATCGCTGCTATTATCTCAAGCACGACATAAACGGCAGGATTTGATTGTCGATCGAGAGCAGCAGGAGCCCCAGTCCCTGCTATCGTAAAGGCAGCGGCGAATATATGAATGGGTTTGTAGCGACCTGTTTTTGAGACAAGGCCTCCGCCCACCGCTGCGAAGACGGGAAATGTAATTTGGAAAGGGAGGAGACGAACGCCTGACTTCGTGGATGAGTATCCTAGCACAGACTGGAAGTAAATCGGGTAGAAATAGATTGTCCAAAAAGCTAGGATCATGCCGGTGAAAGATACCACAAAAGCAGCGGAACTTGTTCGATTCTTGAAGTGGTCTGTTGGCATAACAGGGTAGCGACACCATTTGCTTGTCTCCCAGGCAATGAAGACAGCAAGTCCAAAAAATCCTAAAATCAATGGCGTGATGACCGTAGCTTGATTCCATCCGTACCTGGTGCCACCATAAGTCAAAGCCCACAGGATAGCAAATGTGGCGCAAACCAGGAGGCAATTCCCGACAATGTCGATTCGCTTCAATCTTTCCACTGTCGACAAGGATTTCTTCCATTTGACTTGCAAGAATATCATCAACAACAGTAAAGAAAACCCTCCAAGTGGGAGGTTGATGTAAAATATCCAACGCCATGATACGCGATCAGTCATGACACCACCAATGATTGGACCAGTAGTCGTTCCTGCACTGACGAAAAGGAACAAAATGCCCATGAAACTTCCCCGCTGTCTCATGGGAACGAGGTCACAAATTATCATGTCAATGAGCATATTGATTCCTCCGGCGCCGATTCCCTGCACAGCTCGTGCCCATATCAGCATGTCCATGGATTTGGCACCTCCGCAAAGCCCACTTCCAAGCAAAAATATAACATTGGCGATAATTAGGGTGTAACGGCGACCCCATAGGTCTGACAGCTGGCCGTAGAGAGGTTGGAAAGCCGCACTAAATATGTCGGTGAGTACAAATTTCACTCTCATGGTAGTCAAACACGGCTCACTTTGTTAAAAAGTAGACGTTCACCACCCAAATATAATCCTCACCTCCCTGAAGCTCCGACACGATACTTGGTAGAGATGTTGAGACAATAGAGCCGTCCAATGCAGATATGAGACCGGTAAAACAAAGACCGCTAAATGCCAACCAAAAGGGAAGACCATAGTGTGTTTTTGTTGAATTGCTAGGTTCATCCTGCGGCTGCGTTTCTTCTGGTTTTTGCATGGTCTCCAGAACTGGATGTTGTCCGATGTCAATAGAGTTCGGACTCTCAATCTTGTTGGCTTGGGCGAGCCCTGAAAATAGAAATTTTTGAACAGCAGACGAAGATTTCAACGACAATGTATTTCCAGGGCCGGCATCACCTTCAATTAATATATTTTATCGATGATCTCGGAGCTGTTGCTTTTTCAAAGCCTCATCTGAGCCCACGTGATTCGGAGTTCCGAGAAGCAAAGGGGGAATCGGCAAACCGCAATCCACTCGATGATTTCCGAATCCGAATTTGTGATTGGTAAAAACTGACTTGCATGGCTTGCATGGAAGAAGTTCATTCGATGGTGTGTTTAAAATAGATTTTGCGACCAATGAAAACATCTTTTAACTTTCGTGGAGCAAAGTTTCAGCCTTCTTCATGAGTTCGAGAATCCCTTCTGTTCCCATGGGGTCGTCCTTCAGCGAAAAGGATCTAGGCCCATCGTTCATAGTGACTCGCAAAACACTGCGAGTTGTCTCATCGACCAGTTTTTCAGAAACTGCGTTCTGAATTGAGCCAAGTAGGGATTTGCTAACTTCGATCAATATTTTTACTTGTAGACGCTGGTCACCGAGTATGCTGAGCCCGTTAATCTTCAAATCTCCAACAATCGGGGGTAGCTGGAGTGCCGGCTCCACGCTATAAGCACACTCAAGAATATGGTGAATCACTTTGAAAACTGAATTATATAGACTCAAGAGGCTTTTGTAGCATCTGAACACACTCAACATAGGTTCGAATGCTAGCGAATGCTGGTTGTTTTGAGTGTCTAGTGAAGGCTTGATTGAACGGTCGATATATTTTTGCCAAAGAGCTAGTCTCTCTTCCCCACGCTCTTCGGGGCCTTTCAATGTTTCTTGGGGATTGAAGCTAAAGACTTCTCCATGTTCCAGGGAGTTGGGCGTAGGTAGTGAAGAGTTGAAACACTCGAGAAGCTTCAAGAAGCATTCGGATCCATGCAGCATCCTACTCACTGGATTCTTCTCTCCCGTTCTATCTTCTAGAACCCTGAACAAATGGCCAGTGGATGCAGGATCCGATCGATCAAAGATAAATGAGGCGGATGCTTCGCATGTCGCAGCGGCCTCTACGTCTTTCACCAAGGTAGATTCAAGCTCCATGAGTTCCTGTATGTAGCTCTTGCTGGTGATCGATGACGCGAGCGTCCTTTCAGCTGAGGGGGTCTCATCTTGGATATTATGCTCAGTGATTGAATCTATGTCTGCCTCTATCCGTTGAAGAGTCAAGGTATTGTCCTTTTGTGGTGCAGTGTCGAGAGCAGCCTGTTGGTTGTCATCTCCAAGTCCCATCCATGTCGTGGTGCTGGAATTGGATCTGATCACTTGATCTTTGTCAAACTCCAACCCTATATTTGAATAGTCGCATGTGGAGCCATAGCTATCTGTGGCATTATCTCCGTTCAATGCTGCGAAGTTTTCCGTGGGTTGAAGTGTGTCGCCAGCCCACTGATCTAATTGCAATGGTGTTGGCCATGTATAATCCAATGTGAACTCTGAGTTTTGGTCAAAGATTCGATCCCCAGAAGCAGGAGACCTTGTTGGTGATAGGTAGAGACTATGACTTGTGGTCTCTCCATTTGTTTCGAATGTTTGTTGTAAGGCTTTGAGCGATTCATGTTCATCTTGGGGGGGTTGGGCGGGATCAACAGGAGGGCGACGAGAACTGAGTTCTATATTTTGAGAACATGGTCAGCCTGGCAACGTCCCTTGAGATGGTAGCGTAGAGAATTCGTCTAGGTTGGCAATGGCAGGACCGTAAGTCCCATCGCTTGACACGAAAAGACCCAAGGACCCACCTGTATCCAGTCCTCCCTTTCGCCGAGGCGCCTTTGCTCGTTGTGTTCGGCCTGCACGAGTTGAGCCGCTTATAGTGCAATCAGCACGCGCTTTCAGACATCGGTGGCACGGCTCATTGGTGGCGCTCATCAGGTCGCGATTGCAGCGAAGTTTGTGAATGCGACATCGGTCGCAGGCATAGCGACGCGAAGAGACGGTCGCTGGTGGAGGATTCTCCGATCGTGATGGAGAATCATTTCCCATCGCTAGTCCGACGTGTTCGTGTTCTGCAAACCCGCAACATTCATCAATTCCGCTGGACAATAATCCAGGGCATACTCCAGGGCAGACAAATATCGAAGTGAGAGTGACCGTCATCAAAAAGGAGCCCTTGCTGACAGATCACCACAAGGCTGGGCCCTTCCGTGGGGGCCAAAAGTCAACAAACGATGTATCAATCATAATCCGTCTTCTACACAGATCAGTCCCGGCGTTCATTAAGAGGGGGAGTCTATGTATTGATTTCCGCTGCCTTTTTGATCCAAGATACCTCTTCTGCCCACTTGGCCGGTATCTCGTCCAGCGGCTCTAATGTAGCTATCACTAATTGTCGACCCCAGTCACGGACATACCAACGATTACACAGCAAACGCATCGCCAGTCCCCAATGCAGATATATGATTTTAGCCAACCAGTTTCCTTCTTGTAACAGTTCAAGAAATTGATCGGGGATGAAGAGAGGCCATGCCATAGGTCCGCCTTGGGGACCAATCTTGGGCCAGGGCTCAACGGCATAATTTAACAATTCCCATGTCGCCTTGTAGACTGCTTGGTGTGGCCTCTGCTCCGAATCGATTGTGCCTTTTAAGCGTACCACAGAGAGCATCAAGTCCCTAGTATTCGATTAGCTTTCTTGAATATCCTCAATACTTAAACATGGAACGACTCACTTGTGCAGACTGAACAGTTTTTCATTTACTTCATGTGATGAAACGTTGCTAAATTCGAATCAGCAAAAAAGCGGCGCATAAATCTCAAGTCTTTCCAAGCTTACCCGTCTGAAACGCCTTCCAAACTCTCCTCTGTATCTGGTACACAAAGCCAGCCACCTAGTGCTCCGTCCGAGCCAACTTCGTTGAACCGATTGAAGAGCATAGATGCGCCATTGAGCAACTTCCGAGCTTCAACGACAGGTGCAAATGGGTCTCCGGCTTTGTTGTCAGATATTGAGTGGAAGCCGGTCGTAAATATTATGATAAAAACAGAAGATACGAAGGCGGGCTCGTAGTGCTGCAATGTGAGTTCAGGCAAAATTTTGCCGAGGCCAGAGCAAGCTTGACTTTGATAACGCACAGCGGTATCTAGCCATGAAAGACGATTATCGGCTTCCAGCGAAGCGAGATGTAATGCAGACAGGGCGAGGAGGTTTTCAAGTAAATAAGAGAATGACGTAGCCATTTGTGGTATGGACATTGATAGATGGTATGATGAAAGCCCGTCTTGGGCTAGAGTTTGGTAGGTCGACGTCAAGTAATGGTGCATGAGTTTCATTTCCAGCATGCGTGTTGGCATTGGAAGATCACCGGGGGTCCGAGGACTGGCCTCGGAGCCATCTCGCTCTAAAGGGGACCCTTGAGAACTGTCGTTGTCTTTTGGTGAGGCTGGATAACTGCACTTCAATCCTCGTTTCTTGCACAGTGTGCACCTGGGGAGATCCTCGTCACACTATCACTTCGGTCAGACGGATGGTCATGAAGTTGAAAGAATCCCAAATCTGAAGCCTGTGTGCCACGCAGCCTAAAGGCCAGACTCCGCGTCCAATTGGACCTGAAAGTAGAACAGTGTCTCTATCCTTCTCCCCAAGTGATATGAGAGCATTTTACCTACCTTGACGTGCCTCCTTTTACATTCCAAGCAGCCCTTGCGGGACTTTGTGTGTGTGCGTCGCGACGGCATTGCTATCACTGCCGGCCCGGTGTCTGATTTACATAAACCTCAGGCTTCCAGTGAAGTAATTCATCACACAGGACCAAAATCAGAGGCAGCTCCCCTGATTATACGCTTTGATAGTTGGTGACCTCGGTTTGGGAAATCCGCACATGACGCGACCGTGGATTATGTAATACACGCTAGCCCCGTTTAATCTTTTAGCTGTCGATCATCCAGACCCTATTTTAGTATTTTAGTATTAGTGAGGCAAGCGTATTGGTGGAAAGGGGATCTAAATAAAGGGTTTTCTTAAGATTTTCGAAAGTCGACTATAGGCTGGGGTTTGTAATAATCGTTCAGAAGTTACTAGTACTAGTAGTAATTAGTATTCATTGGTAATGATGCCCAGGTGGACTCGGATGTATCTTGTTCAAGTTTCCCATGAATATATAACTGCACCAAAAGTGCCATTTTACGATCTCATGAGGACTCGGAGTGTCACGGTGGTCTGAGTGAAGGCAGTTACCAATTTGAATTACTACCAGATACTAGTACTAGGTAGTAACTGCTTTGAAGGGCGTTCGCCCCACTAATCAACTTGAACCTTGGAAGTAGTATAAGTTGATGATATGCTATGCAAATCCAAGTCCATTAAGGATTCCGAGTCGGAGTGATGCAAAAATCTTTTTCATGGACATTTGATGTAGAACTGGAAGTCAGCATCAACATTAGTTAACCCATGATTACAACTTGCTCGAGGCGAAGTTATCCAGATTTATATAGTAGTTCAAGTTGGAGATTCAAAAGCTGGCCCCACATCGTTCGAGAGAAGATTCTGAGTGTAGTTTGTTTGGTCTCTTTCAACGCCTCGGTTATAGAAACGTAACGCCCGCTTCCCCTCTCAGAGGCTCCCCACAGTCTACTGCCAACTTGGCATTAGTGCTGCCAAGTGGAGGCGTGGGGCTGGCACAATGCTCCGAAAAACGTGGGGAAGCTATATAACTAGGAAACGTGGCGCTGCCGGGAAAAATCACGAAAGAGTACATATTACACCCGGAAAAATTCTTGTATATCTGGTTGCGAATCAAGGATGGCTTTTGCCGTGATGGTTGAGCGGTTTGAAAATCTATCCTCCGTGACCTCGCTTTTGACAAGATATCCATTTTCAATCACCCTTGTCATTGTGATATTACCTGTTGTGTCTATTCTCATTCATGATTTTCTGCTCTATCTTCGCCTACCACCGGGCCCTGTTCCTCTTCCATTCATCGGGAATAAATGGCTGATTCCAACTACTTCACCATGGATTCAATTTGAAAAATGGTCCCGTATTTACGGCCCCATATTCACTATTTGGATCGGAAGGCGGCCAACAATTATAATATCCGACCCGAATGTCGCAGTCGACCTTCTCGAAAAACGCAGCACAAAATTCAGCTCGCGACCGCGATTTGTGGTTATGGGCGAATTGTATTGGGACAACGCAGGAATTCTAGTTCAGCCCTACGGGAAAGAATGGCAAACACGTCGAAGAATGCTGCACCAGGCCCTTAATCCTTCCGCTCTGCGCCTATACAAACCCGTGCAAGAAGCCGAAGCAACGCGGCTCTGTTTGACCATTCTTGAGAAGCCAACCTCTTATGAAGGGCTCATTGACCGCTTCACCGCAAGTGTCGTGTTTAGCATTGCCTATGGGCATAGGATTGATTCTATGGACTCCGATATTATCCGTCAGAGATTGGACTACATGCAATATTCCGCGTCACTAAATGTTCCAGGTAAATTTCTGGCCGAATCGATTCCGTGGCTTAAACATGTACCGAATATCCTAGCTCCATGGAAGGCGGAAATACAGCGCCGTGGCCACGGAGAAGCCGCAATGAATTTGAACCTCCTACGTCGCGTGAAAGATGAAATTCGAACTGCCTCTTCTCCGGATAAGGTGCCTAACTCGCTTACGAAACTGCTTCTTGATGCAAAAAAGTCGGATCCAGCAACATTTGATACTCTGAGTGAAAGAGACTTTTCCTTCGTACCAGCATCATTATTTGGAGCTGGGAGCGATACAACGGCCAGCACCCTCTGCAGTGCTATTCTCATGTTGGTTACAAATCCTAAGGTTCAAGCTGCAGTGCATGCAGAGTTAGACTATGTTATTGGCCCAACGCGTATGCCGAATTTCGCCGATGAATCCAACCTGCCCTACCTGAAGGCGCTTTGCAACGAGACACTTCGAATCCGTCCCGTTGCAGTCTTAGGTGGCACACCACATGCTAATTCAGTTGCTGATACCTACAAAGGATACTTCATTCCGAAGGGTACAACGATCCTTTCGAATTCATGGGCGATCAATCTCAATCCATCATATTACCCCAATCCGCATCACTTTAACCCTCTACGATTTTTGGTCGGTGACCCAACTTCATCGCCATATCTTCCTAGCTTTTCCCCCGAGGATATTGTAGAGGGATGTTCCTCAAAATTGCATCCCGCAAAAGAAGGCCATAGCTCGTTTGGCTGGGGCCGGCGGATTTGTCCAGGGGCTGGCCTAGCGCAGAACTCCCTATTTATTGCATTGGCGCGGCTTTTGTGGACTTTCGAATTCAGGCCCATCTTGGAGAAGAATGGATCTCCTCGGGAGTATGATACATTCGCGTATACACAGGGGTTCAACATAAGACCGCAACCATTCGAGTGTCAGATTCGTTTGCGAAGTGAGGAGCATCGTCAGGTGCTCATTGCAGAGCACGAAATTGCCGAGAGTATTTTGAGTCCCTTCAATCCATTTGAAGAGTTCTAGTCTACTCGGAATTGAGGACAACATTCAGTCTAATGGAGAATCTAGTATTCATTTTGGCTTTTAAGAAATATCTATTTTGACTCACGTAACCTCGTACTGGAAATAATTTGTCTAAGCCACAGATGATTATCAGCGAGATACTGATGAAATATGACAAACCATATTATAAATCGAAAGCTGAACAATAGGAAAAAGCTTAAACCTCTAGAGTTGCAGCTGGAATCTCTTGCTCGTCCTAATGCGTTCACCGAAGACATAGAAAATAATTGGCAGAGGGCACAATGCTAGTGCAATGAAGCCAAGCAGCGAGTTTCCCCACCCTAAACCAAGCTTCTCATACATCTTCGGCCCAGCAAGTGGAAGTACGCAACCTGCAAGAGAACGGAAGACTGTATTTGCAGCCATAGCACTAGCAGCATAAATGGTGAATGCGTCAACTAGATAAGTGCTGACAGTCATCTGAGGGGGGTTCAGTTAGTTATAGACATCGTTATAATTCTGGTTGAACTTACGAAGGAAATCAGCATGCCGACTCCCAGGAAAGAGGTCCCGATGATAGGTACGATCCAATGAGTCTTGTAATATGCAGTCCAGCCATACATGAAGAGGGAGGCAGGGACAAACAGCGACCCGGGGATCATAGGGGGAAGACGGTATTCAGGCTTGCTCACACCATTCTTTGCCGTTAAGTACTTGAGCAAACGATCGGATGTTGCGCCCAGAACTACCAATCCCAGAATAGATCCAATGCCAATTCCTAGATATGAGAGACCCACGGAACCCTGTGAGAAATTATATTGATCCTCGAAGACGGAGCTGATTGTCGTGAACAGGAGATAGAGGTAACCATAAATGACACCGACGTAGAGCGAGAGCAAGAAGACGATAGGCGAAAGGAAAAGCATCTTGGTAGGCCGCACGATCGAGAAGATAAACAGATCACTGGGGCTTCGACCGGTGTCAAGAGCAGAACGCAGGCTCATATTACCAGTTTCCTTCTGTAGCCTCTTCGTCTTGCGGGCTAGAAGTGTTGGGGCGTAGGATTCTTTGATGGTGAGGAGTGAGCTGATAGCCACAGCGCCGCTCTAAAAGTGAAAAGGAGTTATTAAGGTTCTGAACTCGAAAATGTAGCTGTCCTGGTATACTTACGGCCATGGCCAAAACCCAGAAGGTCCATCTCCAACCCTTCGCTTGGGCAAGATATCCGCCCGCTAATTATTGTCCGGTCAGAGATAGCCCAGTCCGACAGGTTTATGAAACATACCAACAGGTCCAACAACAGGACCAATCAGGGGACCTATAGCCCAGCCCGCCATGGCGGCGCCTCTTTTCTCCTGAACAAACATATCCGCAATTGACCCAGCGCCTATCGTCAAAGGGCAGCTACCCACGCAGCCAGCGAAGAAGCGGAAAGCAGTCAAACTGCCGATGTCGGGTGCGACAGCGCAAGCGATTGTCCATACCACATAGAGTATGTTGCAAATATTGTAGACCTAGATACGGATTAGAATATGCATTCCAGTGAATACTACAATGCGACTGACCCAGCGCCTGCCATAAATTTCCGAGATCGGGGCGATGAGAAGTGGACCAAAGCAGTATCCGAGAAGATAAACAGAGACAACAAATGAGGCAAGCTCCGTACTAGTTAGTTCGAAGTCGCGGACAAGCTGATTGACACCTGGGGCAAACATTGATGAGCCGAGAGGTCTGTCAAAAAGGTAATGTGAGCAAGATTGAATTTGAAAACCGGGGGTTGGATTCTCTTACGTTAGAAAGGTGATCATGGCGATCGAAACTGTTGCGCTTATCTTTTGCTTCTTGGTCCAATTGAGAGGATTTTCGGGATCGTCTGGTCCATCCCAGTCGACAATATTCGGATCGCGAGTACTTGTGTCTTTTTCCACGGTAGTCTCATCTTTCTCTGGATCTCCTAGTTCTAAATCGACGTTTTCACGGAATGAATTTTTTTCTACATCGAATGTATGAATCTCTGCATTGCTGGCTGCTGATGTGGATCCATCCACAGAGTGTGTCTCTAAAGTGAAAATCAGAAATCTTTGTAGGAGTAACAAACGCCGTGTTTGTGGATATTTGGATGAAATGGGGGTGTACATACCATCATTTCCCATTTCAAACAGTTCGAAAGAAGTACCTCGGCCTTGTCGCTGCTCACTTTCACCAAATTGCCCACACTAAGTCGTGTGTAGGGATGACGGCGGGTATCCTGGCGATGAGGTCTGGTAAGCTGTAGTAGCACCGTAATTGACAAGCTTCCGGGAAACAAACTAAGCCTAAAAATATGAGAGATAACGACTCGAGTCTTATCGAGAGAATCCCATACAGAATCACCGGGGAAATGGACCGAGTGAAAGAAGGGAAGGATAAGGAGGCTACAAAGCCAAAAAAAATTCACTCTCTGCGAGGAGCGAGCGAGAGAGCATGCTGAAAAACGAAACACATTCTGCACAAGATCTCGGATTTTAGACCACATCCTATCCCCGCAGCAAGTTCTCCACCAAGCCTAGTGCGAAGTCGAATGGCCAGCGCGATTGAGGCTTGTGCACATCGGATACTCTTCGGGTGGTCCCGAATGTCGGAGACTTATATCGAAAACGACATTGAACGGACGTTGTGCGGAAGCTTATGCCCAGAAACCGTGCATGGAAATTGTGCAAACGATCCTGGAACTCTCTGGTTGGTGGAATACGAGAGCGACGGTCAGCAGGTGTGCCCAGAAGGGACGGCACAGGAGACTAGAGCGCCATGGCGGGTCTTGATGCGGGTTAGGGGGTGAGGCTGGGAGAAGTTGTGCACTCTCATAAATTATTGATGGTCACCGTTTGTTTCAGCTGGGACCACTAACAGCTTTTGGTAAATGGTCAAAGACATCACCATATCATCTCTACTAGGGTTGGGGGCTTTCATGGCCCCCGCTACGTGGAGAACTGCCCGGACCCAGACCATCTGCCCATATCCACCGCAGCGGGGTCCCAGGATTAAACATTATTAGACGTGGGGCTGGGAACACAAGCGTATCTCCAGAGCTGCGTATTCCGTATTCCGATTCTGGCGCGGCGCCCTCCCTGTAGGGCTACACAGGGATCATATAAGGATATGAATGGTGTCTTGAATTTAGGATATCGATAATCAGCGATAGAAATTATGGCATGTTTCTTTCTCCTTCCCACCTTCATGATGTTATTGTGTCTTGAATGAGTCAAACTTGGTGCGGTCGCAAACTAGTACTTCAGAACTCCAAGCGGAGGGAATATCTCTTGAGTCGCTCTGAAAACTAAGAGGCCTATATTCCAGGGATTTTCTACTGCAAGGAGCGTAGATTATCGGGGAAGGACTAATAAATAGTACCTCAAGAAGGGGGTTTGTTTGGTGGGCGTGCTCGATGTGGGGGCGGTATGGGTGTTAACAGCAAGACGATGCCAAACCGCAATTATTCCCAGTAGAGCCAGCCTCGATAAGGTGGTAGGGATTAGACAAACTTCCAGAATTGAAAGGATGGCAGTAGTCTGAAGTTTGTTGCTTAAAACATAGGAGACGTGAAGAGATAGCAGGCTTGGAGGCCAAGGCGCTTTGAGGCGAAGCAAGTGGCGAAGCACAGAAGAAGCAAAAGAGCACACCTCCCCGCGCTAAACGAAACCTGGAGCCTAAACATCAGCCTCATCTCCATCTCCCAGCGCTCTTCTTCTTCCACAATCTCATCATACGAGACTTGGTATCATCCCCATCTACTTATGATTCCGCGTTTGATTTAAGAATTTGGGATTCTAACATTTCGGTAGCGCTTCTAGTGTTTCCCCGCCCCGTATAGCGCTGCCATCATGCGATCCTTCACTCCTTACGTTCTGACCCTGATCACAGCCGCGACGGCGGCTTTTTCTAGCCATGCCAAAAACGCGGATTCCGATGTCGTGTCTCTCACCGAGGAGACTTTTTACGATTTCATGGACGAGCATCCCTTGGTTCTGGCTAACTTCTACGCGCCGTGGTGTCGTTACTCTAAAATGTTGGCCCCCAAATTCGAGAAAGCGGCAACGGAGCTGAAAGAGGACAACATCCCACTCGTCAAGGTGGATTGCACAGTAGAGGAAGATCTGTGTGAGGACTTTAATATTCGTGCATACCCGACCCTGAACGTGTTTCGGGGACCCTTGTCGTATGAGGGATACGAAGGTGATCGCCGAACAGACTCGTATGCACCCTCTGCACCGACATGATACTCTAATACCAGGTATGAGCTAACCGCGCTGGGCAGGATAATCTCCTATATGTTAGAAGAATCGATGTCGACTGAGGCCGGGAATGACTTTTACTACCAGTCCCCCCTGTTAAACTAGAACTACAATGCCCTCCAGTTCACCGGATATCACCTTTCTCGTTTACATCTCATGACTCTGATTGTTTAGTATCTTCGTTCAACCATAATGACACCCAAATCAAGTTTCATTCCAGTTCTTCCAAACATAGCAGGAGGAAAATACCAGAAACTGGGGACAAAGGATAGATGCCTAGTCCCCCGCAAGTTGCTGGCGGTGGCTGCGTGGAAAAATAGCGTTAAATTCTACTCGACTACCTATTGCTTATTGCCTTTCCAGTCCCATGTGTTTTTGCCGCCGTATCCGTTAGAAGACTCCCATCGAAATACGTTAGCAATGCTGCGACGTCTCAGATTCCTCTCTCGAATCACGCTGTATTTATAACGGCTGCAGCGGTCGGCCCCACTGTGAGTATTGGAGGCAGATGCAAAGGGATATGCCAATATCCTAGCAACACAACTACCGCTTACTACGTCCAAATATCGCCTAGAATGGTCGCAACCATGTCATCCAAATGGTCGTTAGTCTAGATTTCTAGTCTATGCCGTCGAAAATTCAACTCTAATCAACTATTGATAAGTGTTTGTAAGTGTTAGGCACTGTGGTGAATCCTGGTCATGAAACTGTTAATTCTTTCAGATAATAACATGTACCAATGCTCTAGAAGTTGTGTAATAATACACGAACGGTGTCACTTGGCCTTGAGTAGACAGCCAGTTACTTAAGCCAAAGCTATCCCCGTATAACACCCATGATCCCGCATCAATTCTGTCTTCGCCCCATCATCCAGAGAAACAGAGTGCAAGCTACCCCCAAGATCCGCAATAAACACAATACTCCTCTCCTTGTCCACCTTCAGCCCAATTGGCTCACTGAACTGGCGCGCCAGAATAGTCTTCTTGATATCACTATCACCACCCTCGCCACCAACGTATGCACGGTACAGCGCACAGCCGATGGGGTGCTCACCCCGATCAGTCCAATAAAGCATCTGGGTCTCACTATCAAGCTCAAGGTCAATAGGCTCTGGGAGGCCCTCCATCAAACACTCGATATCGGACCTGTTCTCCGCTGTCTCCCCGGCAGGAATATTAATTCCAGCACGGAAAATACGGCCGCGTCCCTGCTTGCTTGGCCCCTTCTGAGTCCAATACATCAATCCACGGTCGGTGTCAATAGTGATTCCGACACACCAAAGCAGCATACGATCAGTTAGTGAAGTAGTAGGATCTACGCTGTGCTGGAGGAGAACTTCATGGTTTGTCCCGTCAAAGCTACAGCGGTGGATGCTTGTGCCTTCACGATCACAGAAGTAAAGCTCTTGGCGGGCGTCGTGTACGACTAATTGCTTGGGTGTATGTGTTTTCCCTGGCTGGATCAAGCATTTCACGTCTTTGCCATCCATATTCGCAGACCAGACTGATCCGTCACAAGAGGATGTGGCTTGCCCCATGTTTGTCCAGAATATTCTCTTGGTTGACTCAGAAACGGCAATTCCATCCGGCAGGTTTTGACCGAGAAGTATGGGCGTGAATGTCTTTGTCGCAGGATTGAAACGGAGTATCTTCCCGTTTGATGGCACGTCCGATAGGCTCTGTGCGTTGGCACCCAGTCCCACATCCAGAACATAAAGATCCCTTGCGCCTGTGGTTGAACCGGTCGCGGTAGATGGGTATAAGCCACCCTTATCACTTTTCTTGCCCAAACGCCCTTGGTCAAGATATTCCCGTTTGAGCCAACCGACTGTATTATCACGCTCAAGACCTCGTTCTTGAATGTAATTTTCCTCGATAAACGCAACGGTGTCCAGACCAACTTGGTCCATCAGTTTACAAGGGAGTACGCCGTCTTTGAACATGTTCTCCCATAGAAGATCAATTTCAGAGGGATCACTCACTCCTTCAGAAAGAATTTGGAGAATTTCGCGCTTGATTGCTGCCCAAAGACGATTGAAAATAAAGCTGTACATGCCATAGTATATTAGCTACACTATCTTTATTTTGTGGGGTTGAAGGAAAGACTCAGAAGGGTCAAGCAAGTGCACATACCCAGTGGACTCTTTTCTCGCTGTAACAGGCGTCATACCACACTCGTTCAGTAAGCCCTCCACACAGACCAAGACTTCTGGATCTGTGTGACCACAAGTCATCAACTCGACAGTCCGAATAGAAGGCGGCATCGTGAAATGGGTGTTTAACACTCGTCTACGACGAGCTGCAGAGACATCTTTTATCATCAAGCTAGACTTGAACGAGGAGCTATTAGAGCCGATGATGCAATCCACCGGCGCCTTTGCATCGATTTCAGCAAAAGTTGCAGTCTTCAGATCCAATTTCTCCGGGATAGCTTCGATGACTAGCCATGCATTGGAAACGGCGGGCTCGATATCCGTGTATATCATGCAGTTGCCGAAGGAGGAGGTTTTGCTTGTCGAGTCGGATTTCTTATTTTGGGTGGAAGGTCGAAGCGCTAGCAAGAATTCCTGCCTGTGCTCGTCAATATATTGTTTCGCTGCCTTTAGAACTTCACTCGATGGATCCCGAATGTGAACATTATAGCCCGCTGCGATGAACATGCAACCGATGCGGCGACCAAGGACTCCCGCGCCGAGAATGGCCACTTGGCGGTCGGTCCGAGGTTTTATCATTCTGGTTTTTGAAACCTTGTAAGGAAACGAAGGTGCGTATGTGGAAATTGCTTTAGAGAAAATGCAGAAAGATATTCAGGATTGAGGGAAAAGAAATGTATGTAGTCAATATGTAAGCCCAGGGAGAAAATACTCGGCTATATATACTCATTTGAATACAGTATTAAGTAAAAATATGATAAACGATCAATTAATATATTTGTGTAGAACCACAAAGTTCAATCTTATTGTAGTCCCCACAAGAGAAAACTTGGATCGATTGCACCCTGAGTCTCGGAAGTCGGCATCTGCAAGATTGGATAGCCACGTTCTTGCATCATGGACAAACAGAATATGTTATCTGAAGCCACGGATTGCCCGGCTTCGGGCTCAGCCTTCCTGTCTCTAGTATTTTAGTTTGATTCGGGATCGTCGGAGTGCGTATCGGCTTCGGTTTCGGTACGGAGACGGTTCGGATTCAACTCGCTCGGGTGGCGACCTATGTGCAATGGGCCGTCGAGACCCTATGTCATTATTGGACCGTATTTACCTTTGAGCTCTAAGAGGGCGGCTTTATTATTATGCAGGGGAGTGAAGGAATGAGACCCAGTGCTACTTTGTTTCTCATAAACTTGGGCATAAAAAGGAAAATCCAATAACGGATAACTGCAAGCTCATTGAATGACGTGCTGCTCCACGTAACTTTCCGCCCAATTTGCTTCACATCATTCTTCCGACCGGTAGTTCAGTTCCATAATAGGTCTGCACCTTAGAGTAGATGGGCTTCCAGGAACATGACCTTTCGTGATTCGCTGCCGCATGTCCCTATCAGGTGGTACAGGTGCCCAAGTACGAAGTCCGAAAGAAGCAAGATGGTGGGAATTTCCATTTGTCGTGATGCTCAACTTCTGTCTATGAAATACATTTCTAATCTATCAAATTCTCTTCGAGCGAAACTATCACTGAAACGAAGTTTATCTCCCGAGAGCACAACATCTCCACGAAACGCCCGTTCAGAATAGGAAAACTTGATCAGTCGCCTTGGATAAAGCACCGGGTTCTTTCCATCCAAGCCCCGCTAGAAGCTTCTTCATAGCGTTGATCATTGGTGGTGGTCCACAAAGCAGCGTCTTGTTACTCTGATTTGCTGGTGGCAAGTATCTCTCAATCAGATCCTGCGAAACGAACCCACGATGACCATTCCAGCCTTCTGCAGCCTTTGAAAGGACATACTCCACCTGAAATTTATTTGGATATTTCTTGGCGAATTCGTCAAGCTCAGTGCGCAGTAGAATGTCTTCCTCGGTGTTGTTCGCATAAAGCAAGCTAATCTTCGTGGTGTCTGTTCCGTCCTCACATATTGCTCGAATCAGCTGGTACATGGGAGTTATTCCGGTACCGCCAGCAATCATGCCAATGCTCTTTGCATATGAGGAACTGTACTGCATAGCGCCCTTGGGTCCTCGTATCTCGATCTTGTCGCCAACTTTCATACTCTCGAGATATTTGGTCATTTTACCTTGTGGGTAGACCTTCACCAAAAGCTCAATTCGACCCAGATCTGTGTTGTTGGAGATAGGGGTATAAGAGCGCGAAACGGCCTCGCCGTTTATGGTCGCACGAAGAGCGATATGCTGGCCGGTGGGTAGGCCCAACACATCATCTTTATGTGGAAGGCCGAACACAAACTGGTACACGTTGGGCGATACGACGTTCTTCTGGACGAGTGGGAAATTCTTCCATTTGCGCGGGTCCAAGGGCGGGTCTCTTTGCGACTTCATCGTAGGCCTGCCATTCCCTTGAATGTTGGCTTTTTTCTGGAAGACTATTTGGCTCGGCTTGGTAGTGCGATGGGGAGAGTAGTGGGTAAAATCCTCCTGAACATCCAGCTTCGAAGAAATCCATGCCGTCAACCCAACTGTAAATGACAGCTGAGCAATGCTGGCGATGCCAAACCCAGACCAAAAGTGACTGGAGGAGGATGAAGCGTTCGAAACAGTAGTGATGATGTGGCCGATAAGTTTTTGTATTGATGAATACGAAGGCGGGCCTCCACGGTAGGCAAGGATAGCTCCAGCTCCCACTGCACCGGTAAGACTGAGCTTGAACACGAACCGAGCGAACCGGATCAAACCATCAGATGAAGTGTTTTTGACAGATACCGCTGCAGTTTGGGAAACCTGCTCAAAATTAGGACGGTAGATCTCCACAACCTCTGCGTGCTCCTAGACGACAAATATTAGCTGGGAGCCATTGGAATTTATTAGAACATGACGGACCTCTGAAGGCAAATCTCCAATGAAATATTGAGTCAATTCGTCTCGTGCTTCATCGGAGTGACCATTTTCTTCGAATGCCTCAGTTGCATCGATCCCAGCAACTTCAGCCAAGATAGCACTGCCTCCTGGGTGGTCATCGAGATATTTCGTAACATCGTAAACCTTGTTATGCAAAATGATCCAGACATCATCTGGTTTGTTGTGTTTCTGTACTTCTTCAAGGGTATACATTTTGCAACTTTTGAAATTGAAATGTTGGAATGGAAAGCGCTGAAGAGGTGGAGATAGCTAGGAGGCAATCGGCCAGCATTTGAATGAATTGCGGAATTGTGATATTCGCTTATATACACCCAACTGGATGGTACATATCGGGTCCTAATTGCCTGGGATGGAGTCCACTCGGAACCAAATATCCAGGCCCAGGCAAAAATAAACGATAATAGTCTAGCAAGAGAACAAGCGACTGAAGTTGTTGCCATCGGCTTGTCCATCTTCTTGGAGGCGATGGGACCCACTTGCCGATTCTCGTGCGAAGTTCGCCCGAGCCTCGGAAAATCAAATAGATCCTGTCACTCAAGTATGTACCGACTGTATGAAAAGTGGATTAAGGTAGAATCCACCGCGGTTGAAAAATGCATTTATGAATGCCTGGTCTTTGTGGTGCTGACAGCAGTCAAATCTTTGCTCGGGCTATATATATCTCGAGATGACGGGCTCATACCCTACGGAGCTGCCAGCCAGACATCTCGGTTTTCAAAGCACTAGTCCACCGGCAGCCATGGACCACAAACCATCGTTTTACTTGATCGGAGACGACATTTCAACCTCGAAGTCTGTGGCTGTCAATACGAAATGGAAATTGGAAGACATCAAACGTGCTGTTGGACTTGAGTTCCATGTCACACAGCCATTAGGTACAGCCTACACGCTTCAAAGGGGGAATCGATCCTGCTAACTAGTTTACAGGTATTTCGTTTCATAAGGGTGAAAGTCCTCAGAAGCTCAACTCAGTGGAGGAGATATTGGCCACGCAATCTTCATTAGACTCCCCTATTGGCCTTCGTATCGACGGTCAGGCCGTACGAAGCCCCCAGGGTCCCAATGGTCTACCTTTGGTCGGTAGTTTCTACGAAATTTTCCCTGATCATCTTGGAAATCACTATCGACTTTTCCGCAAATATGGGCACGTTATCCGGACAACAAACATGGGCAAGACCACATATCTTACCGATAGTCCGGAAGTAGCCGCGGTGGCTCTTGCGGAATCTGCATACATGACGAAAAAGATTAATGAGAATCACCCGCTATGGGGCGTCAAGGACAATACTGCTATTTTCATTGGCGACACGGAAACAGAGAATTGGCGACTTGCACACAAGTTCCTACCCCCAGCAATGGGACCGAAAGCTGTGCGCCACTACACACCTTTGATGCAAGAATGTGCCCGGAAGTCCTTCGACGTATTTGATGAGCTTGATTCCAATGATCAGTCTTGGAATGTCTACCAGTACATGGTCAAATTAGCATCACAAACCATCGGCAAATTCTCGCTGGGTACTGACTTCGAACATTTCACATCTGTCGACGCTCCATTGCACCCGATTGTCACAAACATAGCCAATCTCCTCTCGCTCAACAAGAAGATCACAGCTAGAGGCGAATGGTACCGTCACCTACCGTTTGGTGATCCAGCACGTCTCAGGACAGTCCAGCATACTATCTATACTCTCTTGCAAGAGCAGATTGACCGCGTCAAAGGTTCCGAAATTTCTGGTATGCCTATGACTGAAGCTGCAACCAAGGCTTCCTGTGTAGTCGACTATCTTCTCAATACAGTGGATGAAACCGGGAACAAGTTTCCAGAAGGTCTCATTCTAGCGAATATGCTCATTGTCACCGGAGCTGGATTTACGACCACATCCGCCCTTATGTCTTGGCTAATTTACTGCCTCGTCAAATATGAAGGTACTCAGGACCGTCTCTACGAAGAACTGTGCGACAATGGGATTGCCAATTCTGAAAAACCCGTCGAATGGACTCCTGAATTTGCACACGGACTTCCCTACCTTGACCGGTTTGTCAAAGAAACCCAACGCCTACACAATGCCTCTTTCCAACCTGGTCGGACCACTAAAACGGAAGTTGTTCTACCTGGTGGTTACCGTCTTCCTCCCGACAGTGTCATCGTGCCGGCAATCTACGCAATCCATACAAACCCTGAGATTTGGCATGATCCATTCCGTTTTGATCCTGATCGATGGGCTGGAGAAGAGGCAAAAAATCTTCACCGGTGCGCTTATATTCCTTTTGCAACTGGGCCGCGCGGCTGTATTGGGTTTAATTTTGCGCTTTTGGAGGTCAAGATCTTGTTGGCGGAACTTGTCTCGAGGTATGAATTCTTTCAGGAAGGATTGGATACTGTTGAGTACGATCCGGAGTTCCAGCTTATTCGTCCTTTGAACTTCTATGTTCGAGCTAAAAGACGGGTCCCCGCCACTGATATGTAGCGGGAAGATACTCAGCATTGCAGGGATGCACGTGAGCGTACTACTGTCGTTATATAGAGTTTTGAATAGCGATTAGTTTTTGAATTATAGTTACCATGTAACACACTGGTAATGAACACATAGCCGTGGGTCTTTGGCCTAGCAAAATGCATTACTCTTACCCGAGCACCCATGAAAGTCAGTAACTGATGTGGATTACCTGAGATAACTTGGAATGGTACTGTGAAAAATGAAAATGGGCATCCTTGTGCAACAAACCTTGGAAACCGGTGACGGTGGGAATGGTGGAAGGCGAAAGATATATTCTGATAGAAGCACCTGCCAGTGGACAGGACATTCCAAGCAATTGACTCGGGCATAGCGAACCATGCGAGGCCGACAAGAGTCTCAAATAAATCGTAATATTGATGTTCCAGGAAATCTAGGAAGTTCCAACATAAACAATCAAAATACCAGTATAAGCTCCAATAGTCTACAACTCGTTCAAGCCATTTAGATATGAATGCATAATTGCAACAATCAGTTGGGGGAAAGGGAGGGAAAACTGAGTCGAAATGGCAAAAAGAGAGACAGAATGTGAACCGATCGGCTGGGGTTGAAAATATAATCTTTTCACGTCAATAACTTAAAGTACCTGCTACTAGTACTTTTCAATCAATTAACAACTAGATCTATGGTACTGTCATCTAGAACTTAGCTTGCGACGTCAGAATGTAGAATTTGATTCTATGTAGCCTTGAAAACTTTGTTGTAAACGACATTGATACATCCCGAATTCCTATCCCACGGGGGAACAATGCATTTCAGGCCCCAAATAAAATTGCCTCCTTTAAAGCCTTTGAAGCCCGAGAATATGGGCCAAAATATCTCACGTTGGTATCAAGGTCTTCCCAGGTAGCCTGGAGCTCTTCATTCTCAAGAAGAACCACCAGACGATTGACGACAGAGCTCGCTCGCGATGCATGCAGCTTTGTGGCCCCAAGGCTTTGGAGCGCAAAAGCACAACTGACTGCATTATGAACAAATGCCCATGAACGACAGACCAAAGACGACAAACGATGCATATCCAGAAAAGACTCTACTGCTTCTGTGGCGCGACTTATACATTCCTGTCTCAATCCCTCTGGGCTACCGATGGTGGCCGTTTCATTTGACACCATTTCCAGCATGAGTCTGCAAAACCTCGTTATTGCATAGCAAACATGTACCCTCAGTGCTAATCGTTCAAGGTGACCTTGAAGTGTTCGACAGCGAGACTTATCGCGAAGAAATGGAGCGGCGACATCGTCGCTAAGAATTGCCTCTGTACGCTTTTTATAACCCATTAAGGTGGCCATAGTGTCAGCGTCATCTTTGCCTGCGCGCTCAAGTATTATTTCAACGAGTGTGAAGACACATTCGGCAAACGAGAGGTTTCCCGGCTCTGTTGTAGAGCCGCTATCGTAAGGAATTGAACTGCTCGGCTTGATCATGCTTGGAGATCTGTCGTACGTAAATGACAGAAATACATCTTGCCAGATGAGCATCCACCTGTTTGCTTATTAGTAAGTTTATGACCAGGAATCAAAGGGAAATCGTCAGACATGCCAGAGTCGGCTTTTTTGATAGTCGATGCCTGTTGTGGTTGATGACTGCGGAGAGGCCACTTCGTGCAGTCCGATACTCTGCGCGAGACGCATTGTTGTACCTAGAAATTGATGAGCAACTCGTAATTAATGAAACAGATAGACTCTAGGTACCACCTACCCATTAAAATCCAAGCACTGTTTGCATCAAGGTTATTCCGTAAGCAATGGCCAATTAATGCCAAGGCTTGGATCTGGTTCATGTTGGTGTCTGTGAAGAAGTCTGACAAGCGAAGACATTGGAACGATGAGCATACTATAATTTCAAGTGGATGTCAGCCAGTATACGAAACGACGTATCATCGAAGGAAAACGAGAGTCATATGCAAAATCACCTACTGAAAACTTTTGATTGTAGATCCCGTTCCTTAACTGGGTCATCCGAGAATTGGACACCACATGCTAGCACGGCAAATAGCAGAGCTAACCATGAGACATCTACATCTTCGGGCTTCAATAAATCATTCGCCGATAGAACCTCTGCTCTTCGATCAATGAACTCAAATAAAGAAGCATTGAACTCCTCGTGCTGCACTAAAGCTGGGTAGAAGGGGTAGGCGGTTGTTTGGTAAACCTGCCAATGCCTACGAATTGTCCACACTCAGCAAATTTCCATTGGTTATTTCCGCTTATATGATCAGGCGATGGATTCTTCGGGGCATACCGAATAATATTCGAGTCATCGGGTAAAGTGCCACAAATTTCGGCTGCATCGGCATCAGGTCCCCATAGACTTGTGAATGGATAGGTTCGAGGCATGACATGATCTAGTGAAAGGATATCGGAAATGGTTGTGTCGTTGACTACCTTTCTGCATCCTAATGCAGCTGGTGGATCTGAATGGTGGCCCAAAAAGATGGTGGCTCCAGTGGACTCTTCGACGAAATTTTTGCCAAGGGAGTGAGTACAGCTCAGCGATCTTCCTCCTAAATCACGGGTCGGCCGAAGGTGCGAAGGCGTTGCAGAGAGAGCAGACTGGGCTTGTTGAAGGTCTGTTTTGAGAGTAGAAATTTGGGCTTCGATATTCTCAAGCCGCTTGATCATGAGGTCGACTCCGACTAAGTTAGGCTGATCGGAGTTGCTTTTTTCTGCGTTCGAATCGTTTCTAGACGAAACCCTGGCGCATTTGTTAGCATGAGATACGACTATAGCGTAGTATGAACCAAGGATCCATAGTTAGCTATAGGGGGGCTACAAGACTATTCTAAACTTCACGAATCGTCAGGATAAAGGCAAGTCAAGAATATATCTACCTTCCGCAATGATCACTCCGTGATATATTGTCTTCAGCATCGTTCGTCTCATGTCTATCGGTCAAATGTTGCTGATGAGATCCAAGTTGATCATTGGTCACGATACTTTCAGCCTGTGCCGCACCATTCGGCCCCGATGACGGGGCACGGCATACTTCTGGATGACCTCTCAACACACATGTTTCACAAGGAAAGTTCCCATCGCATCTCACTTTCCTATGTCGACAAGGAAAACATGACTTGATGCCACGAACCCGACGCTTGCGCCTGAGAAGCTCGGTTACACGCTTGGTGTCGTATGGATACGGATTGTCGTGAGCACCTGGACTATCCATCTGTTTCTGGTAGGCGAATAATGTAGAGTCAGAGCAATTCAAGAAGATTGATTAGATTGAGGACCTTTTTCGTCCCAGGTTGCTGCGATTGAGCTCCGACTCCGAGCAGTACCGAATGCGGTGACGTATCCATGTGTAACTGTATTACCACGATTATGCATTTAAGCGGACGAACATACTATTTTGCGGTATTACGGTTTCACAGCCAAGGATGTCAACTTGAATAGTCCCCAGCAAGTTGTAGAGCCCCCGGATTGCACTGAATGATGGTTATTTATCCAGCATCTTACTAGCATCCCCCTTGTTCGCCCTACCACCAATTCTTGAGGACACCACGGGATACATCATGCTCAAATGTACTACTAGGCACTAGTAGTATGCAGCCTGAGATACTATATCATAGATATAATACTAAGAGAGACGGTCACTCCTTCCTTTTGTGTCGGTCCTTCCTTTTCGGTCACTTCTGGTCACATGTATCCTTTCCCCCTCTTTTCTTTTCTTTTCTTTCTTCTCTTTCTTCCGCTTCTCTTTTCTCTGTCCATATCTCTTTCGCACAATCACTCTGCCACCTTGAGTTTGACGACACAACCGAGCGAGAAGGCCTGGACCTGTGTTCCCAGGTTTGTCTCGGGACAGATGTGGATCAAAAGAGCTGGCCAGCCTACTGTCTGAACTTGTCAATTTCCCAGCAATATGCAAGAAGTACAACACTGGTTGCGGCGAGGAGTTGTCTCGCAGAAATGGATCCCGTAAGGAGCTTACAGCAGTCCTCGCAGGCATCAGTAAGTACAAACACGTATAAGGTTTAAAGCCGGAGACTAACACTGCTCTGTATTGAAGTGGTTGGCCAGAAAGAGGCCGAAACGCCAGCGGAAGTCACCATCTCGTTTCGGGGTCGAAGAGTCCGATCGAAAATCTCAAGGAGAAAATAATCCAGTCAATCAGGAACCCGCAGTCACGATTCCTGGGGCTCCCTTTGATACTCTAAGCTCAACTGTGCTTGGTCGATACTTTCAATCACATCCGCCAGAAGCATTGCGCCAAGGTGCCAATGTGCTGCCAGTACGACATACCAGAACTGGACTCGAGGAGGCAAGGCTGCATGATTTGAGACACAATTATGAATTTGAGAATTTGAGGATTTTGACCCTATCTTTCTCTCGAGTACGATTCAGAAGATGGTCGACGGCTGGGAGATTTTTTAAAGATTGTTGGCAAGTTCAAGGCGTTGACGAACGGGACCATCGCCATTCTCAAGATCCATTTCTGAAATTCCGCACAGTTTGGCCATACCAGCGATAGCCGAACAAATCACAGCTCTTGTCGTCGCGAAGAAACTGTCTCGGGCGTTATGGGTACAAATGCATAACGACCCGTCAGTACAGCATCCGTCTCCCGTACCCTGAATCTGCAACAACAACATGCCTGGAAGCGGCCCACATAATCCATCCCCTTTACACTGGGTGTTCATCAAACTAGCCCCTACTGTTCATGCCTACTGGGATACACCAGCATGTGTATTCCCGCGTTCTGTCTACGAAGAAAAGACCTCAATGGAACTCGAGTTTCACTGGCAAAAATCATCTCCGAGTGTCCAGGTGGAGCCAGGACACGACGACGGACAAGGAAATTCTTCCGCAACGACATTTTTGACCGAGATCTTACTATAGAGTGAGGCCGAAGAGAGAAGCCCACTAAAGACAGACGATAAACAGACGATCAATAAAGCGTTCTTATTATTTCTTCGTGCCATAACCCTAGGCGTTGGAAGCCCACACTACAAATAGGTGGCCGAACATAAGCCACTCAGACCCGCCTAGTCTAGAAACGTCAAGATAGTTACAAGGACCGACGGATTCTTAAAAAGAATCGACAATAACGACATATTTGGTCTGGTCGAGGTCAAGGCCGCAGCTCATAAACGAAGACCAAAGGCGATCATCCACATGCAAGAAGCTGCTGAAATAGTTTGCTGGATTCTAAATGACACCATACACGGCCGAACATTGACCCAGTTCTTTTAAGAGGTTAGAAGACTATCCAGACCTCTTCGTGTCACCCTGGGCTCTGCAAGAGTACACGGGAATGTCAACAGCAAAGAACTCGACTCGTCGAAAGGCTCTTACGACTCAAAGATCAAAGAAGGAACTCCCTGGCCATCAATGGTTCTGGAGGTCGGATTTTCAAAATAATTGCCAAAAGTACACCACAACGATGCCCAGCGGTGGCACTCCAACTCGAGATCGCTAAATGATGAAGCTCACAACACCAAGTGCTCACTGTTTGTTTGAACTATATGATTCATCAGAATACCTGAATCTCGCGTGGGATGATTCGACGAGCGCACAGGATTTTATGCGGTTACAACTCAACTTCATGCTTAAGATGTCGCTGGGTTCGAGGAAAAACAAGATCCTGGTTTTGTAATGCACAATTCATGCCCTGGGGCTTGAGACGACCGGCCTGCCAGTTTTGGATGTCTTATTGTGCCAGAATGGGCGACATGCTGCGATGCGCTTAGTGGGTTCAATTGTGTCTCAGTCAGCAGAAAATTCAAGCCAGGCGATTATCTTTCAAATTTCGATGTGTACTAGTATAGTCTTCCAAAATTATCATAAGTGATAACCAGCGACGAGATTTTGACAAGTATCCACGTATCCGCGCCGCAGTAGAAAACATACCGTGACTGAAAATGACCTCAACCCAGTTCTCTATTCACGAAGAAGCGTTGATTATCTTAATGAAGGATTATACATCGGACTTGAAATAATATCAAATCGATCGAATCATGAGAGACTTTATAGTTTGCTGCGCGGTTCTCCAAACTCTTGCTCTATACTATCATTCTTTGACTGCTCCCCATTAATAACAAATTTCATACGGTGGGGCTGGGAAGTCACGAAGTCTCCTTGACAAAGGTAGTGTCGGAAAAAGAAGTTGCAATCAAAGACCTGAGATTAATGAATAATGCACCAAGGATATCCATATGCAACATATGATTGAAAAACCAATTACTATACAGGCCCAGCCTGAAACTAGCTACTACTATCCACCTCCCGAATAACCAACCAAAGACATTTTCGGAACCGATCCTTATCATCAGTATCGTACGCGGCATCAGCACGATCTCCCCTCCTGGGATGATTATACTTCTTCAGCGTAGTATTAAAACGCGTCATCCTCGACTTCCCCGACCACGGCTTCGCATCAAGTTCAATATCGGCAATCCACGGCCTCATCAAACGAATCCTTTGCTGTTGCAAATCCACCTGATGACCGTCTTCCTCCCCAGCCTTCGAAATCCCCGCAGACTGACGAGACAGATCAGCCAGCTCCTTCACCAGAGGCGCTTTTTTGTTAATTTTGCCCTGCGAGTCCAGGATCGGCATCTTCGCAATATACGCTAGCGCATCCAGGTTCGCCAGTTCCGCCTTCAGACCATGACTGGCGAAGAACTCCTTGTTCGCTTTTTGGATGGCCTGGTCTGACCGGCCCTTTGATCGCTCTTTCTCGCTCATGTTGGCGAGGCCCGTGAAGGCTGAGCCGATCCAGTGGAGGGGGAAGAGGATCGGGACTGATTTGAGAATCCCGCCTGTTACGTCGAGGACCTGCATTGGTGGGCTGCTGGCGATTACTTCGTTGATTGAGTCGAGGAATTTCATGAAGGGTCCTTTTGGTATGTTGTAGTTGTTGAGCATCGGTGGATATGCGCGAATTAATGGTGATCCGGGGGCCGAGTCGACTGCTGGAAGAGCGATTATTCTGTCCTGGCTAAGAGGCATTTGCATATTTCCTGGTGGACCTCCTGGAAAAACACCTATATTATCTTGGCCAGGCTGCATTTGCCAGGGTCCAGGTGGTGCATTTGGGTCACCTCCATACTGGTCAGGTCCCATTCCCCAAGGCGCTGGCCCTGGTGGTGGTCCTTGATTGAATCCATTTCCATATTGATCAGGCCCTGACCAAGGTCCAGGTCCTTGTGCCGGGTTAGGGCCAGGTCCATACTGATCAGGTCCAGGGTACGGTCCTGGCGCTGGTCCTTGATTGAATCCATTTCCATATTGATCAGGCCCTTGCCCTGGCCAAGGACCCTGTCCTGGTGCTGAGTTGGGACCTGGACCTAGACCTGGACCATATTGGTTAGGCTGCGGCGGCCAGGGCCCTCGATCTTGCACTGGCGCTTGATTTGGGCCTGGTCCATATTGATTTGGCGTCACAGATCGCGCAGCTGGGGATTTAGAGTCTCTGCTAAATTGATCGGGCGACATTGGCCAGGGCGAGGTAGATGGAGGAGCACCAGTTCCCTTAAATGAGTTTTCTGGGCGGGCAAATTCTGGTAGATTCTCTTCCTGGGGTACTACCTCCGGCAAAGAAGAGTAATCAACTCCATCTTTCTTTGCTGGCTGGGGGTTCTTCGAGTCGCAGACCTCTGGGGCTCTATCCGCAGAGTCGGTGACAACACTTGAATACGATGGCAGACCAGCGTTTTCTCTTTCATTCTCGGCATAATGTCGATCAAGATCGTTGAAAGGGTTCTGACTTGACTTTTCCCCTGACATGGCTCTGGTTTGAGATAACACCTGACACTTTTGTCTCGTGTGGGGAAAATGAGGTGTTTTTCCGCCCCTCAAATGATGATGATGATGATGTGTCTAGGAGGGGTAACTCTCTCTCTCTAATGGCGGTTATAATATCCCCGGGTGCCGCAAAACGGTTCAAAACAATCTGGTGCAGAAAGAGGTATGAGTGTCACTTGTATGAAGAAAACAAGAAATATTTAAAAAAGAAGAAAGCTGAAGAATTCAAGAAAATAAGCAACGGCGAACTTTCGGCCCCCAATAATGATGTCCACAGCC
This sequence comes from Penicillium sp. S1701, assembly GCA_023626415.1. Taxonomy (NCBI): domain Eukaryota; kingdom Fungi; phylum Ascomycota; class Eurotiomycetes; order Eurotiales; family Aspergillaceae; genus Penicillium; species Penicillium sp. S1701. The sequence goes on along the minus strand of JAMAGY010000018.1, from coordinate 96,885 downwards.
ACAGCCCCCAGTGGATACGAACCTCCAATCCCTTCACAGAACTGGCGAGTACGCTATTACGGATCGGGTATTCAGTGCGGGATCGTCGCTTGGCCATGAAAAAATAGAAACAAAATGCATCGAACGTCATGTTCTGTCTACGAGGATATGGGAAGAATTAAAACACAGGGAAAACTTCTGTATGTTTAAAATCGGACGATCGTTGGAATTGGGATCATTGAATCATCGGAGACGGGCGATCTGGAAAAAACAAAGATAGAGGAGAACTCTTCTTTTCACATCGCAATATTCACAAAATAAACATTAGGTTAAGGTTGCTGTACATGAGTTGGATAGTTGCAATACCATTTCCCCAGTCAAATCACTTAAATGAGAGCGATCGCACCAAGGGCAACACCCGCAACAGCTGCAAGCGACCCGGTCAAGGAACTGCCAGCATTGAAAGCGCTAGTGGTTTGAGCACCGCCAGAGCCGCTACCGTTGTCGCCACCAAGGCCGTGGTGATTGCCAGTGGAACCGCCACTGGGAGATAGAGAGGCGGCCGGGGTGGTGGAAGGAGAAGAGACGGGGCTGCGGATGGGCTTGCGAGTGGTGGTAGCAGTCACGACGACGGTGGAAGAGGAGTCAGTGGCGGTGGAAGTCTCAGTGACAGTAGTGCTGTCAGAGCTAGAGGTGGACTCGGCGGTGGACTCGCTGCTGCTCTCGCTGGTAGTAGTGGCAGTGGCACTAGCGGAAGGTGTCCAGCAAGGAAGATAGGACTTGGAGGTGGCCCTGGTCTCGGTGCCAGTATACATCGGGCATCCGGGGACATCGGTCTTGGGGGGAGCACGGCCACCGCCACAGTCAAGGGGATCGCAGATCTCGCCGGTGTCAGGGTCGAACCAATGGACGATCTTGTCGGCGCAGGTGGTGAAGCTGTGGGTTTCGCAGTTCACGGCTGCGGCGCTGGATGCGAGCATCAGCAGCGGGAGGGCGGTTGCAAGACTTTGGACACGCATTTTGCCAAATGAATTGATGAACGAGTGTGGATCAGCGACGATTTTGGGAATGGGATCGTCCTGTAGGGCTGATGGGAGGCTGTGGAGATGGATGAAGATCACAGTGAGAAGAAAGGGAAACAAAAACGATTGCGAGGAAGATCAGCCTGAAGTTATATGCTCCTGTTTCCAGCGCCAGAGGGTCCAGGAGCCAGAAAGAGGCGTTCGTCTCTGCAACTACGGAGTACCGAGATGAATTTCTCAGCCTCCAGCCCTATAAAGGAAAGGCGCGGGGCCAAGGTGCAGTTCCCCTGACCAGCAGAGTGAGACACAACCTATCGCATAGCACCGCTAGTACCTGAACTAGCGCTAAGCTTAAGCCAAACGTGAAGGGTAGCATCCTGTGGAGATTATTGCATCCGAATTTCTCGAATGGGACCAGCAAGCGAGCCGACTGACCCGGATCTGCTCTAAAAAAAAAAGGGTCGTCTCAGTGTTGTGAGTGGATAACGCTAGCTTGTGTGGGGTAGGAGACCCTGGCTGTAATTTCCTTTCTAACAACAACTGTAGCAGCAGATGTGACTCAACTGACTTTTCTTTGACAACTGAAGAAATGTACTCTGTACCCGCTAATGCTGGAAATATATCAACCTGCCTCTACCTTTACAAGGTCGTCTCGATAAAACCAGTTGTCAGCGATTCGTCGTCCGTTTCGAATTGATGGCATTACCAAGAGCAGTTCTAAGTTATGATCACAACGTCCAGTTAACCCATCTTTGATTCATCACTTTTGCTAAGTAGAGGTATGAAGGAGAGGTGGAGGAAAATCTAATGGGGCGATGAAGACTTGTTGGACTATGCGACACTGGGGCAAGAGAGGCCTTGGAGTAAGCTGAGTCTAGACCATAAAAGTGGGTATACCGCGAAGCTAGCCCCGTTGTAGATACTCAAATTCAGAGTCATCCACATTGCCAAGGAGCATTGCCAAGGAACACAAAGAAAATACGTCTCTTCGTACAAATGTGACAATGGGATAAGGATCCTGTTTAGACTTTAAATACGCCATTTCAAGGGAGTTCTTCCCCTCTTCAATCATCCAGGTGCTACTTTCTTCACAATAGGAAGCAAAGTTGGCTCTTGAGTCTTGGATCTCTGAAAGCGAGCTCCATTAGCAAATACAGAATCAAAGCTGTGACTATTATTAGCACTTTATGATTCGACGGTCTGAGTTAATGAAACTCTCGGCCTATACTTCGACACGCGCATCCATTGTCATTTCGAAATTCCACAAAACTTTGAGGTCTTTGTCCAGACTCCAGCTTAATTAAACAAAGGAGAACGCACGGCTTATATGCCCCCTTTTCGTCGACCCACAGCTCCACATGGCTGCCGCATATCAGGAATGCTATTCCTTTCTGAAGATAGCTAATCAGATCTTCTCGCTGGCTTCGACATCTACTACGAAGTTGGATTGTGACAATAAACCGCCATCTGCCGCTTTAGTGTTATTGATTGATTCCATAACTATCATTCCCTCGTCCAAAATACTGATAAAACCACTACACAGATAATGAACAGCCAAATGCTCATCGACGTACCAGACTTACCAGTATGTTTAATATACCCTTGAAGTGCAGCTCGAGGTCTCCAATATCTCCCACCTCATATGCCCCATTCTGGAAAGGGAAAGCAGAGAATGGAGGCGTTTTCCTCAAATCGCCGACACATATAGTCAAATGAGATTATGAAAGTAAAAATCACGATGGCTGTCAATCGATGTCGAAAATCCAGAACCAACAAGACATGTCCAAGCGGACTCAGCGTGCGACGATAACAAAGGAGCTAACACCGGTGGACACTGGGATCATCAATTTCTCGCAGACAATATAGATCTCGATATACCGAAGTAAGAAAAGTATTTGATTTCTATCTTTGCCCCGAAGTGAAGTTATTTCCTACATTTTCAAGTGACCACCTTGATAGGCCTGAGCCCCCCAGGGCATCAATACATCCAACTTCTCTCTTCTATCTCTCCAAAGGACGTTTTTGATAAGCCTTGTTCGACTCTTCCGTGGCGGCTTCGTAAGGAAAAAGCTATAATAGATAAGATTGTCTGATTAATGTTCGGAATCAAGAGCGTGAGGTTAAACTGATATCTCTTCAAAACGATCTTCAGGTAGAGTGCTGGATATGTCTACCAGGTGTCACAACATTCAACATAGTAATGAGCATAGAAGTTCGCCCGCAAGTTCCTTATTAAATCCATAGAGACTTTCATCAACAATTTGAGAAAATAAAAAACCAAATCGTTTACCTGTGTGTCTACCGAAGGCGTAAGGCTTCTTTGAAGATGCGATAACCTTTGGTTGAAACCCAGATCGCATTCCACATGACGTCGGCAAAGACAACCTCACCATACCAGACCTCCAGTCTGTGCCGTAGGAGAGGAGATATTGACATTCGTAACCATTCACAGACATATCTGCTTGCTATTTTTCATTTCTTAGCATTTTTATTGTCCGGTTCGAGTTTGAAGATGTTGTCGTCGATGAGCCGTTGGAGCGATCGTGCAGACAGGATATTGTTGACTTCCCTCTCCAATCGTCCCAGTCCCCTTCGCTTGTGAGATGCTTTGACACTTTTGGAAGCTCAGCATCATCATCGCTGTCATCACCTGTGGCAATCTCGATGTTACCCTCTGGGAGGGTCTTCTGCTTGATCGATTGGCGGTTTATTGACTATCTGCTTCCAAAGCTCGTTCAGCTGAGCACGACGGCGTTGAAAGTCGGTTTGTGGGATTGAAATGACTCCTGCAGCATTGCGTGCAGCATTCTCTGTGCCACTCCGTACTACATCACTGATTCTCATGTTCGACACAAACGCCTCCCATCTTGCCTCATTCTTATCGGAAAAAGGATTGTCGTCAGAGAGGTCAATAGGGTCGTTACTGTTAGACATGGTGGTTGATCGGAGTCACTTGCGGGACGACTGAACTTGCTTGAAACTGGTCGAAACTCGTAGGGAATGGCGAAAATGTTCGAAGAGGGTGGTAAGATGAAGCTATCTCGACACTGGCACAAATGATGGAGATGAACAGGGGGTGATGAAGATGAAGATGGGAGGTGGTACCGTTGTTTGTATATAACACCGGTCGTTTATCACTATGTACCATCCCGCGCGCCAAGTCCCAGATATGTACTATTCACTTCACCAAAGAAGAAAGGAACAGCCAACTTGAAGTAAATCATCACTGATTCTGTTTATTCAAAGGCCAGAATAACCGAATATTATTGGCGTAATCAGAGTCAGTATTTATAACCAATCAAACTCCTAGTACTAGCTGATAACAGGCAGAAGCTGCGGGCATCTGGGAGCACGTAGGGGAGATGAGGAATAATAGTTCGCATTGAGATTACGAATGAAAGACGCTATCTAATATACCTACATGGCGTGTTTGCAGGGTGACTAACGAGATACCTGAGGCTTCACGCATGGAAGCTCTCAGAACTAGTCCCACCGATGCCTAGGTATACACGGCATGTTGGAACTTTCAGCACCCGATGGGTCAAGGTCACGTTATTTTTGACAGTCGCTCTCAGAAGTGCCATCAACTGTATAGATCTCTACCCTGCGATGAATGGATATCTCACGGAAAGACAAATACAGAAGGGGCAAAGATGGAAAAGCCAGGTCGGGAGCTGACTATCGAAGTCTGCGTCTGGTAGCAGATTGCAAAATCTACTGGTAGTATTCAATATATAGATCTCATATGAAAGCATGAGATATATAAACAACTAATACATTGTGACAATGACATTATTTTTTTATTGGTAAGTTTCTGTATGTCCAGTGATATACCCCTATCCAACTTGTCAAGGGCTACGCTTCTGCCGTTATGAAGTCAAGTTAATTCGCAGAACTCTTACTATGACACAATGCACCAAACAAGATCAGCCATTTGAAGGCGGATGAGATATGACCCATCAACCGGCAGTCCCTGCGTTTGATAAATTGCTATGCGAAGTCATGCGGTCTGATTTGAGCTCGAAAACAACCCGAGGATGAGGGCCAACAATGCCGGGTGTAAGAATGCCTCTCGGATGATGCCCTAGAGTGATTGGAAATAGGTCAAGCATACAAAGATAATATCAAACCTGCGGCGTTTGCTTGGCTATGACCCTGTGCAGAGTTTGTTTCGGCTGGGTGCACAGCGCGACCGTGACCACGGTGACATTGACCGGACAGGCAAGGTCACACAGTTAGCAAAAGACCCGACAGCCTTCGTTGATCGGAACACCGAGATGAACTAGGCAGCTGCACGCATGCTCTCGGCCATTCTCACGCCACAGCACATGCCACAGATGTGGTCCCACAGTAAGGACATGAAAATCAGCGACACACTAAAATGGGGCCACACATCGGAGTGCTTGTGGGTTTGACCCACTATCAAAGATGTCTCACTGATGAAAGTCAGTTCTGAGCACTGCAAACTGGTGCAGACGTGGCCGGCCGGGAACTCGAATGCCCAGGACCATATAGAGTTAAATTACGCGTTGCTGGTGAGCAGTTTTCATTACAGGCCTGAACATGACTCGCTAGCGTGGACCATGTCGGTACGGCGAGGAAAGCTGTCAGCGGAGAACCATCAATATTCTTCAGGGTTATGGTCGCGATTCGCAAGGAACCGTGGAACGACCGCATCAATTCAGAGTTGGGGGCCTGAAAAAGAAAAGCAGTGCCAAGATGGAATCCGCGATAGCCGGGAAAAGAATTGGAAGATGCGAGCCGGACTGAAGTGGCAGAGTGAAGATTGAAGGCGACTAGATGGCGCAGTGGAGACCTGACAATTAGCCAGCGACTAGCAGCGAGTAGGATTCTATCGAGACCACGTGGATTTCAGGTTTTCATCGCTTTGCAGCGCCACACTTTTTGCGATCGGATGTCGTTCCAGTAGTGGCAGATCCTTCGGGTGGATCTCTTGCGGCGGCAGTTGACCGGCGTCCCGGTAGCTTGTTGTCGGCCGGGATAGCCGACTGGACAACCTCGTTAGCATGGAACAATCCACCATCAGTCGGAGCTAGACGGGTTCAACACAAGAGATCGAAAAGATGGCCAGATGTCTCGAAATCCACATGGGTCAAGGCTCCCCGAAGCAGATGTGGCGACTACGGATGCAGCCCACCAGAATCATATCAGATTAGATGGGATCAATGATAAACTTTCAAGTTCTTTCGCCACGATCTTGCCTGGGAATGGATCATGTTTCTTCGCCAAGGTCGCCAGGGAAATTAGTCCCATACAAACATCAGTTTGCTTGCCACAGGACAAGGCAGCGCGATTGGATGGGCGGGCGCCAAGATTGGAAGACTGGAAGCCAACGGTCGTAGTGGAACGGTGAAATTGCAAAGTCACACAACACACAACACACAACACACACCGGGACTCTCCAGTGGACACAAGCACAGCCTTGCCATGCATGTTGTGGAATTGTGGAATATATGTACAATATCCTGTGTGGATCTTTTTGGTGGTACAGACAAACGGCCCTTGCATCAATATGTACTCCCCGAGTAGAGAAGAGAAAAGACTCCGGCGAGTCCGGATGTAGCCTATGACAGACAGAGAAGATGGACGAAGTGGCTCTGATGCGGGGGTTTCTCCATCCCTGACTTTCCCCTAGATTTTCCGGCGTGGCAGTTGATTGATTGCACGGTGGTCGAGCCATCCGCTAGTGCCGCCTCTATCCACGGACCACCCACTGAATGGGGGATAGTCTGTAGAAAATAAAAAGGCATCCCAATCTTGGGAATGTTCCAATTGCCATCAGATAAGGGCAGGTGGCGTCGAAGGAGAGCATTATTTGGTAGAGGATCCGATGAGAGGGAATAGTTCCTAGGGGAAACCACGGCGATGGGATGGTGCTAGATCATGATATCAGCTGGTTGGATCAGCGTGATTTCCGCAGCCTTGCGTAGTTAATTGTCGCTTAATTGCGAAGGATTCAATGGGTTGCAAAATGTAAAACCTGGCAGTGGTCAGCAATAACAACAATGATTATCACAACGATCATAAATATCAGAATGAACAGAGAGAAGATGGTGAATGTGGATGCGGAGTGGAAGTGGGCGGCATCATCGACTTGGCCCAGCTGCAAACGGAGGGTCGCACCTTCCTGAAGCAAAAAGACCAAGAGGTACGGCTAGCCTGATCGGGACAGCATCAGGTGACATCCGCCAATCAGATTGTGCCTGCCGCAAGGACTCGCCCCGCCACCCGGTCAGGACAGTCCTGTGATTGGCTGACCAAGCACCCCGTGACTCCACCCTGCTGTATCTGATGTGGGAACTTCCATTTTATCTGATGGTCGCGCCTGCTCGGCTCCTCCGTTGCACTTGAGAGTTCGGTGGCTGCTCCAGAAAAAAAAAATTAGAACGCGCTTGCCGGCCCTCGGATCTCTCTTTTCTCTTCTCTCTTCGACTCGACTCAAATACTTCCTGTCCGCACTCTCTTTCGCTTTCCCACTCATCGTTCATCTGATAACCTCGGGCTCTTCCTGTGAAGGCCCCCCTTCATTCCTGGTCAGATCGCCAAGACATCACAGGCATAGCCGTCATCATGGGTGTGTTCGATGTCCTGCGTGGCCGTAATGAGGATGGGCGCATCGCTCGTGACGTTGCGGATACGGACAACATTCAGGACTCCAAAAATCCTCAGTCCGCTGCGACAGGCGCCGATGCAGGCGAAGCAGCTCCTCCGGCTTATGAGGCCGGTGCCGAGTCCTCCTTTGGCGTTAACGGCGTTGAGGATGACGAGAAGGAGCGCCAGCGGAACCCGGATCATGTCAATGAGGCCATAGAGCTCGGTCAGCAGAAGGCTGAGGCCGCGGCACTCGTCTGGAGTCGCCCGGCGGTTCTCGGTATCTATGCTTGGTGAGTTTGTTCATCATGCAGCTCTGTTGACTTGCAACTGTACCCTCCTTACTCAACTAACCAATATGTCTCTCGCAATAGGATCTGGGTCTGTTTCTTCATGCTGGCTTTCCACTCGACCATCAACAGTAACTTGATCAACTTCGTCTACTCCGACTTCGCGCTGGCCCCGCAGGTATCCACTTCCTATATCCTGTCTAGTATCATCGGTGGTGTGCTCAAGCTGCCTCTGGCGAAGACCCTTCAGCTCTGGGGTCGTGCCGAGGCCTTGATCTTTTCCACTGCTGTCTATACCCTGGGCATGATCATCCTGGCTGCCTGTAATGGTGCCAATGCCTACGCCGCCGGATATGTCATCTACTGGATCGGTTACTACTGCTTGTACTTGATTCTCGATATCTTTGTTGCTGATACCTCCGGCCTGCGCTCGCGAGCTTTCGCTTTCGCCTTTGCCTCCACTCCGTTCATCTGCACTGCCTTCACCGGCCCTCTTGCTGCCACCTCAATCCGGGAACACTCCGGTTGGCGCTGGGGCTATGGTATTTTCTGCATCGTGCAGCCGGTGGTGTTCTTGCCTCTGGCACTGGTCTTTAAATTCTACGAGCGCAAAGCCATCAAGATCGGCGTCTGGGAACGTCGCAATACGGGTCGGACAAAGATGCAAGCTATTGTGCACTATATCCACGAGTTTGACGGTAAGTCCCTACTTGTCCTCCCATCTTCTCTGAGTTGTTTCTTACTAATATTCGCTAGTCATCGGTGCTTTGTTGCTTATGGCTGCCTGGGTTATCTTCCTCTTGCCATTCAGCTTGACTCAGTATGGTCGCTCAGAGTACAAGTCCGCCACTTTCATCGCCATGGTCATTCTGGGTTTCTTGACACTATTCATCTTTGCTTCCTGGGAGAGATTCTTTGCCCGCACCCATTTCATCCGGTATGAGCTTCTCAAACGTCGCAGCATCCTCGGTGCTTGCATTTGCTCCGCCATCGCTTTCTTCAGCTTCTACCTATGGGACCAGTACTTCTACAACTTTGTGCTGCTCACCTACAACCTGGATTCGACAATGGCCGGATACATGCTTCAGATCTACAATGTTGGTTCCTGTTTCTGGTCCCCTATTTTTGGTATCATCATCTGGTACACCAAGCACTTCAAATACATGACCCTCTTCTTCGGTGTACCCCTGATGATTCTGGGTTCGGGCCTGATGATTTACTTTCGCGGCGAGGACCACGGTATCGGCTATATCGTCATGTGTCAGATCTTTATTGCCTTCGGCGGTGGCACTCTTGTTATCGGCGAAGACATGGCGGTGATGGCGGGCGGTGGTCGTGAGGGTACTCCCATGATGCTTGCCTTGATCGGTCTGTTCTCCAGTATTGGGGGTTCTATCGGATATGCTGTCTCTGCTGCGATCTACAACAATGTCTTCGTAGATGCCCTTGCCAGCAAGCTACCCGACAACTTGAAGGCCAATGCCACCGAGATTTACACTCTGGGCATCACCACCCAGATGACCTACGAGGTGGGTTCTGATCTCCGCAATGCCACCGTTTATGCCTGGGGATATGCTCAGAAGATGAACTGCATTGCCTCGACCTGTATCCTGGCCCTGCTCATTCCCTTCGTTGCGATCTGGAAGAATTACAACGTCGGCCAGAAGCAGAACAAGGGTACCATGGCCTTCAACTAGTTAAATAACAACTAGAGAGGGAAATACTCACCCATCTCCCCATCTCCTCGGATTCATCTTTACGAAATCATGCTACCATGTTTCGAGGATCTCCTCTTTCTATGCTCGGGGGATTTCATATTGCATTCTAGCTCTGCGAGCTCAGATCTATGCTGAAAAAAACAAAAAAACCACATCAAAAAAGTAGCTACTCATATCAAATACCCCCCATTTATGTACCATAGTTTAGCTATCGCACTCTAATGACTAGCACTGCGACCAGCAGTCCAAAATTCAACTCCAGTGAATCTCATCTTCCTCTTTCCTCCTTCCCCGCATCTTCTCCTCGTGGTCCCTGCATTCACCCTAACGGGGCACGGAGATCCACCTGTCGATCCTCCAACAACAATGTGACCCTACAATTAAAGAGGAAGTAACATTCCACGAAAACACACGCCCCTCTCCGCCATACATGATCCCCGAGGCCCCCAGCAAGGATCACCAAACCCTCCATAAATCGCGCCTCACCGACGCGTCTTAACACCAGACAGAAGGGGTCACATGGTCACAACATTCCATCCACCATGCGCTCAACAACCCTCCTGACCCTCACAAACCTCCTCCTCCTCAACAACCCACACCTCACCAGCGCCACACCCAGCGACATAAACCATGTAAACCCCCTAATCGGCTCAACAGCCGGCGGCAACGTCTTCGCCGGCGCAACTCTCCCCTACGGCCTGGCGAAACCCGTCGCAGACGTCGACGGCCAGAACACAGGCGGCTTCTCAACAGACGGGAGCAATGTAACGGGTTTCTCCTCGCAACACGATTCCGGGACGGGAGGGAATCCCTCTCTGGGCGTTTTTCCGCTCTTCCCGCAGATTTGTCCTGAGAGTATAGCCGATTGCGGTTTCAGCAAGGATAAGCGCAAGGTTCATTATAAGTCTGACTCGGTGACTGCGCGACCCGGGTTTTTTGGCTTGGAGCTTGGGAATGGGATAAAGGCGGGTATGACTGCTGCGCGGCGGACTGCTGTGTATAGGTTTACTTTTCCTGAACCCGAGTCCGGGCACGATCCTGTTATTTCGATTGATTTGAGTGATCTCTGGGAGTCAAGGCAGAATGCCAGTATCTCCGTTGACGTGGAGAATGCTCGTATGAAAGGGAACGGGACTTTCTTGCCCAGTTTCGGGGCGGGTTCTTATCAGACGCACTTTTGTGCGGACTTTGCCGGGGCAAAGGTGAAGGATGGTGGGATTTGGGTGAATGATCGTGCGGGCAGTGAGCCGAAGGATTTATTTGTTACGCGTGGGTTTAATAACTTTTATATCCAGGCTGGTGGGTGGATGAGCTTTGAGCAGGATGGTGGCAGTGGCAATGGGAGTACAGGTTCGGTATCGATTACCGCGCGGGTTGGGGTGAGCTTCATCAGTACCGATCAAGCTTGTTCGAATGCCGAGTCCGAGGTGGAGGATATCGAGGGGGATTTTGAGAAGTTGCAGGATGAGGCGAGAGAAGCTTGGAGGGAGAAATTGGCTCCTATCAAGGTTACACCTGGTGGTGTGGATGATGGGATGCTTAGTTCCTTCTGGAGTGGCATTTATCGGACTATGCTTTCGCCGCAGGATATGACGGGGGAGAATCCGTTGTGGGAGAGTGATGAGCCTTACTTCGACTCATTTTATTGTCTCTGGGACGCGTTCAGGGCTCAGCATCCCTTTCTGACTATCATTGATCCGCATGCTCAGTCTCGTATGGTTCGCAGTTTGATCGATACTTACAAACACGAGGGCTGGCTTCCGGATTGTCGCATGTCGTTGTGTAAAGGGTGGACGCAGGGGGGATCGAATGCGGATGTCGTGATTGCTGATGCTTATGTGAAGAATCTCACCGGTATTGACTGGGAGCTTGCTTACAAGGCGATGGTCAATGATGCGGAGAATGAACCGCTGGAGTGGTCTTATGAGGGGAGAGGTGGTCTTCAGAGCTGGAAGCGTCTGAATTATATCCCTTATTTGGATTTTGATTACCTTGGTTTCGGTACGAATTCCCGCAGTATCTCGCGGACTGTCGAGTATGCATATGATGACTACTGTTTGTCTGTTGTCGGGAAGGGCATTGGCAAAGATGACCACATGAAGTATCTCTCTCGCTCGGGAAATTGGCGAAATTTGTACAAAGAGGACCAAACTTCGCTCCTTGAAAATGGTACGGATACTGGGTTTACAGGATTCTTTCAACCAAAGTATCTGAACGGCACTTGGGGTTTCCAGGACCCGATTGCTTGTAGTGCCCTGGCATCGTGGTGCTCGTTAACATCAAATCCATCTGAGACGTTCGAATCTAGTATTTGGGAATATCAATTGTGAGTACAGTCGAGCCAAGAAGAGAAAGAAAAGAAGGAAGAACCACCACAAGGAACCATACTAACATTCACAGCTACGTACCACACGACATGGCCCATCTAATCGAACTCCTCGGCGGCCCAGACTCTTTCATCAAGCGACTAGACTACTTCCACGACTCCGGCCTAGCAGACATAGGCAACGAACCCGTCTTCCTAACCGTCTACGAATACCACTACGCAGGCCGACCGGCGCTCTCCACCAAGCGCGCACACAACTACATCCCACGCACGTTCAACGCGACGAACAACGGACTCCCCGGCAACGACGACTCCGGCGCAATGGGCTCATTCCTCGCCTGGAGCATGATGGGCCTTTTCCCTAATCCAGGACAAAGTGTCTACCTGATCAGTCCGCCATTCTTTGAAGCGGTGGAGATTACGAATCCCGAGACGAACAAGACAGCTACGATTCGCAATGTCAATTTTGATCCTGGTTATGAGAGGATCTTTGTTCAGAGTGCGACGCTTAATGGGAAGCCTTATACTAAGAATTGGATTGATCATGCTTTCTTTACTGAGGGGATGACGCTTGAGTTGACGCTTGGGGAGGTGGAGAGTGAGTGGGGTACGAGGAAGGAGGATTTGCCTCCGAGTGTGAGCGATACGGTTGTGCAAGAGAGGATATGAGATGTGGATGTGGTAGGATGTGGCAAACTGCGACTCGGAGATATCCGATAGTACTAGTACCAGTACCGTGAATAAGACTCGGAACACCCGCGCACTTGCGAAGCATACTTCAATATCGTACTCGTATGAGGCACAAAACCTAAAGGCCTGGAACAATGGCTGTCTCCGAATCTCGAGTTTACAGTAGTTGCGACCGCACAACCACACCAAAATCAGGGGAAAGCGGCATATGAAAACCATCCGACTTCTTCTTACCCGACTCGCACTCGGGCCCAAACGCCGGTCTTGCATTACCAGTCAAAGTGGTGTCGCCCTAAGAAGAAGACAGGACACCCCTGAGCTTGCATATGGTCTGGGATCGTATTGTGCGAGATGCAGCGAGGCGGTAGTGAACCAGTGACGCAGGTAGTTAAGCTAACATCGGACAGACCTCGTTCAAGGCCTAGAGGCCTCGTTAAGACTCGAAGTCGTTAAGGCTCGGAGACGTCAATTACTGGAGACCTTGTTAAGGCAAACCACGGGCAAGCTCTGGTGCGGCTGTTCTGCGAGACATGGGTATTGCCGAGACACGGACAATCGTCTTAGGAGACACACGGGTAATCTGGAAGATATTGGTGGTTGGCTGATGGCAACTGATGAAGCTTGTTAAGGCTGTGCCACGGGTAAATCATTGGCTCTGTTCCGTCACTGGGGACTAAGCTCGGTTAGTAGGGAGCGACTGATATACTCTGCCGGCTGGGGTGTATACGAGGGCTCTCTGCAAGATACGGCCAGCCTAGTGGAGGGAGATCTTCCTAGGTAACGCGAAACGAGAGCGTGAGCTCTCGCGGGGCGTAGTGTATAATGGCAGCCACTGTGGCAGGGCTGGGTCCTGCCAAGAGACTGTCTGTACAGCCCGAGAGGATGGATGCGCGTATCGGTGTATAAAGAGACGGGAGTCAACTACCTCACTCGCACTGGGGGCCTGAGACTGACATTGGTCAGTTAAAGCGGTGTCGTCCTAGTTGGCCTGCCCGTGATGTATGCTTAAGGAGCAAACTGAGAGACACCCAGGGTGAGAGGTGTGGTGAGCCTCGAGAGTCCAGAAGCCTCATTATCGGGTGAAAAACTGGGGTAGTGGTCTATGCAAGTAGGCCTGTCGAAGCTACTTAATGTCTTTTGGATCGACCCACCAAAAAGATCGACGCAACCCGGTTCCGCAGCCTTATCTATGTGAACAGACGAATCTCCACCTCCTCACACCGCCAGATACCCTGCGATCACCCGGATGTTGCCACCATCAAGACCTGGACGGCCGATTCTCAAACTCTTTTCTTTTCTATCTACATTCCTCAAGTACCACTCTTTACGGCTGAAGAGGCATCGGCAACACTGGCACTCACAGCAATAGAAAACACTATCACAACCGCAACGCAAAACGAGTACCGGGCCACTAGCATCATCATTGCCGGCGATTTCAACCGACATCACCCAATGTGGGGCAGCAACCATATTCCACCCAGATTTATCGAACATGCCAGCGACCTAGTCTTCTTTTTTCATAGCCACAATCTCTCTAGCTGCCTTTCTCGAGGTACGGCAACATACTGGGCTTTGCATAATCCAGGACAAACTCGACTATCGACCAGACAGTGACAGACAGACCAGATCTGCTTATTAAATGCTATCTATATCATGAGAACTATGGATCTGACCACCGCGCCACCTACTCTGAATGGAATCTTCAAGCTCAACATAGGCCAAGTGCCAAAGCGAGAAAAGCGTATGAGTGTGCGGACTGGACCAGAATCGGCGAAGAAGTAACCCGGCAGATGGGTCCATGGAAAGACATTAAGACCCGGCTAACCCTGGACAAGGCCGTGGAAAAGCTCATATCTGTGATGGCCCACGTTGTGGACCGGTTCACACCCGACACTCGCCTAACACTATACTCCAAATGGTGGTTCACACCGGATCTCAAGGATCAACAAGTTGAAGTTGATCAATGCGCAGGAGGTGGCAGGCAAGCTGTGTGGAGCTCGGGCGTGACTATATCAATACTGCTGCCGTCTTTCGGACTATATAACAAAAGAGGCGAGCGTAGACCTGGACTATTGAGAAGGCTAAAGCTTTATATCGGCGGCAGTTCCTAGACAAGGCAGGTGAAGGAAAGCTCTGGAAAGCTGTGATATATATAAAGCCTTGAGAAACATGGGGCTGTATCCTAGCACTACAAGTTGGGTCAGAGAAGCTCGTCCAGAATGAAGACAAAGTGAAGGCTTTCCTTGATGCCTTCTTCTCTGTAATGAACACACCGGACTCTAGCTCACTAGTCTTGCCACAGTCGGAACTTCCGTGGTACCCTATCACCGAACGCGAGATTGAGCGATCACTGAAGGCGGCGAAAGGCGCTACTGTGCCGGGGGAGGATAATCTACTGATGCTGGTCTGGAAGAAGCTATGGGCACACTTAAAGTCTATTATTATTAATATCTTTATGGTGTGTGTAGAGTTAGCACACTATCTAAAATAATGGCGCTGTGCGAAGATTATTGTGCTGCGGAAGCCAGGCAAGCCGGACTACTTGGTGCCCGGCGCCTATCGTCTAATCTCGTTACTGAACATACTGGGCAAGCTTCTTGAAGCAGTGATGGCCTGCCGGCTGTCCTATCTAGTAGAAAAATATGGTCTGTTGCCAAATAGCCAGTTCGGCGGTTGACCAGGCAGAACTACTGAATAAGCCTTGCTGGTGCTGTCTAATGCGATCGACAAAGCGTGGTACAAACATAAGGTGGTGACTCTTATCGCATTCGACCTTAAAGGTGCCTTTAATGGGGTGAACTAAATAAGCCTATACCCTGCTCTATAAGCTAGAGGAATACTAAAGGTGGTAAGGAAATGGATTGCGAGCTTCATGAGTGACCGGCACGCTAACATTGGATTCGACGACTTCCGTACTGACATAGAACCATTAGTGAACGCAGGTCTAGCGCAAGGGTCACCACTTTCACCTATCTTATTTGTATTTTTTAACGCCGACCTAGTAGACCAGCCTGTGGGTTCTCACGGAGGCGCATTGGCATTTATCGACGACTACTTCTGATGGCGAGTGAGCGGCTCACCCGAGGAAAACCTAGCTAAGATACAGTCTGAGGATGTCCTCTGTATTGAGGAGTGGGTACGGCGAACCGGATCCTGCTTCGCTGCGGAGAAGACTGAACTCGTTCACATCACCAGGAAGAGGGGAGTGCATTTCTAGACAAATCACCTTCAATAGAGCTGAAGTCAAGCCATCACCCACAGCTAAGTTGCTAGGGGTGGTGTTTGACCAGGGACTTTGCTGGAAAGAACACGTTTAACAGCCTATTAAACACGTCACTAAGACAACTATCACATTAAGTAGACTACAGCACTTGCGCCCGGAGCAGATACAACAGCTCTATTAAGCGTGTGTCACGCTTACTGTAGACTATACATTAACGGTCTGGCATGACTTTCTCTGAGACAAAGTTCACCTCCGTTACTTGAACACGGTCTAAAGAACTGTGCTGATCAGGATTCTATCAGCATTCAGAACAGTAGCAACCACAACACTAGAGATCGAAGCCCACATACTTCCTACGTATCTCTGTCTTCGCTATTGAGCACAGCGCACTATCGCAAGATTATACATCCTACCTCGGGACCATCTAATTTAGAGTGCCCTATCAAGATCTCAGTATCGAAGAAACATTATAGGATTATACGCCCGCTTCCCCCTAGCGAAAGCATTAAAGACTATAAACGTTAACAGGCTCAACGAACTAGAAACGATTGGCCCACGCCCACTGCCTCCATGGCGTCCGGACGCCTTTACAGAGATCGAGATTGAGCACGATCGGGAAACAGCAAGGGAAAGAGCAGAGACTGTGAGGAACATATCGGATATTGTTGTCTACTCAGACGCCTCTGGGCGCGAAGATCATCTAGGACTGCTATTATCGCACTCAATGATAGTAATAAGATAATAGAGTCTCAACAGATCTAACTAGGGCCTATGGACCGTTGGTCGGTTTATATAGCGGAACTCATTGGCATCTTCTATGCGATCAGCATGGTGCTCAAGTTAGCTCACTAACACTTAATTATCAGAGACAGTAGGCACATAACTGTAACTATCCTCTGTGATAGCAGATCGGCTCTGCAAGTAATTCAAAACGCGAGAAATAAATCGGGCCAGTGAATTGTTGATGTAATCCTCCAGGCAGCCACCGAGGTGTAAGCAGAACACATATTGCTCTGCCTGTAGTGGATACCAGGACACTGTGAGAACACCGGGAACGATGTAGCGAATCGACTTGCTAAGGAAGCTGCGTAACCGGGCAAGACGTATCCCTTCCAGCCGCTGCTGCCAAGGGAGAATGTATTTATCCGTGGGAAGATCCATGCTCAATGGGACCAAGAATGGAAGTCGTGCACCAAAGGCTCGTATCTACGGAAGATTGACGATATCCTATCAGCGCAGTATACCAGGAAATTATACGGGAATTTACCCAGGAACCGCGCGTATTTGCTGACACAGCTACGCACAGGCTATAACTGGCTATCCACTTACGCGAAGAAATTCGGCTTCTGTGATGATGATCTATGCGAGTGCGGCGCGCAGGAGACGGTCTTCTATGTCTTGATGGTTTGCCCGAGGCTACGAGAGCTACGGGTAGAGTTGAGAAGAGAACCTGGGGAGGCTTTTAATGGCGTGCTGAGTCTGCTGGGAGGCTGAAACGAAGGTGAGGAAGGTAAACCAGACACCGTCTCGCGAAGCAAAGAAGTACAAGCTGCGCTGGACTTCGCCGAGGCGTCACAGAGGTTCCGCAGTCGTGCGCTATGAGGGCAGCCTAACAATGGGAACGGCAATTGGCCATGATAGGCCGTGACGAAGCTCTAAGTTCATGTCAGGAAGTGGATCATCCTATCTGTACACACCCGGATATATAGTTGTCGTATACTGCATATCGCTTTCGGCGAGGGGCCAGTGTAAATGAAAGCTACTACTACTACTACTACTACTACTACTACTACTGTCTGTACCGTGGTCCCTCGGTGCTTTCTCAAATCATCTTTGTCGACGAGTTCATTTTTAACCCCGTGGGTAGAATATTCATTCCTAGGAGCTCAGATTGCGAGATTGGTATTGATTGATTGATTGATTATTCATAGACCACGGTAACCTCAGACGGGGAAGGGGAATGAACCCAGAGCAAAACCGAAGAAGGGACAAAAAGGGATCTCTATTCTCTACCTTGGATGTCGAAGTTTTTATGAAGGAGCTAAGGTTTGAGGCCTCAGGCAATCAGAGCCCACATCCGCTCTTTCAGCCATGTATGGGCGCACCCCACTACAATAGGAAGATTGACTATATTCCTCTTTAGCTTGGGGGTTTACGTATATATCCAGCATCTTAGTGTGATTTCCAATATAGTGCTTCGTACATATCACAACCGCTATCTAACAGAACAATATTGAATCCTTCATCATCGAGATTGGGAAATCTCCCCATCGTTAAGGGCAGCACCCTAGTTGGCGGGTGTGGCACAGCCATACTTCTTGGCTAAACAAGGCATGTTAGCACAGCAAAAAGTCAGTAGGTAGGGGGATCAGCTTACTAGCTCCCTCATTGTACAGGCAGTTGTCGACTCCCCAGTAGAGATTCCCGTAGCCAGCCCCAACATTGACGTTAAGCGCACAGTGTGGTGTCGAACCGTCTAAACATGCCTCAATTGACAATGCGTTATTAACAATAGTTGGAGCTCCTGTATCCCCATGGCAGCAGCTTAGGCCGTTTATATAAACACAGCCCGAGTTGACATACTATAGCAAGTAAAGGTTTAGTACCTTTCTAGATATCACCTATATATGCCTGATGGTAGTGACTTACAAATTGGTACGCATTTGTCGTGCTTAAAAGAGATGCTGCGGCCACAACCGCACTGATAGGGCGAAGCATGTTGACTATGGAGTCGGATAAAGAAAGTTGTATTTGTTGGATTAAAAAGAATTGATGGTTCTGGTGATATCAATCAGCACGATGAGTTGTGAAAGGGTTCTTATATATATCTTTTAAGAGAGTCATACCAGTCTGGCAGATAATAGAAGGCAAGACGGGCCCGGAACATAATCATCTTTCCTAATTTTGAGTTTCCGTGCCGGGAGAGATACGGTGAATGCTCATAATAGTCAAATATCCATATCTTGGTCGTACGATGTAACATGGGGGCGTGTTGATCTCAACCCAAAAAGGTAGTCCGAGCTCCGGAGTCTATCTCCAGAATCCTGCAATCCCACAACGGTTGGGGATCGGCAGATGAGTCGTGTAGGTATTGTATAGTTTCTATCAATATTTTCACGTCTACCCTGGTACAGAGTAGGTCGTCACAACTGCACACGTAAGTTAATCTAATTAGTATACACTGAAGTGCGTCACTCTAGTGGCCTCATCAGCAAGCTAAATTTGTCGCAAGCACATAGAAGACTTCAGACCAAGTATAACAAAATTTGTATTTTTTTTTGGATATGTCACCGCTACGTAGAAATAGTCCCGGTTTGGCTTCTATCCTGCCGTAACAGTCATCCTCTTAAATCCTCTTGAGGAATCTAGACTTAAATTTGTCAAAAGAAGTTTCGGTAGTAGGTAATAATAACCATGTATTCTCTTCTAACCTGTGTATTGATAAATTGCACTGCCCGGTCTCGGAAATTACGAGAATTCCGCCTTAATAAATTAAAAATAGGTGGAGGGTGAGAAGTTATGATCGTCCTATTATTTCTGGAGTATTATGAATAGGGTTCCTAATGTTATCGCTAAAATCACGGAAACTCCAAATTAGGAAATAGGTATCTGGAATCATTTGCCGAGAGGAGCACTGGTAAAGTATACTTCTTAAGAGAAAGAAAAGATATAAAAGCCTATTCCCTCAAATACATAACATCTATATTCATCAACCCCTTCATCCTTATTGCTTCAGCTTATTAGTCCATCCAACACTCTGACATATCCTTTACTCAATATGTTTCGTTTTTCTCATGCTCTTTTGGTGGCAGCTAGCCTTCTGGGTGCTGTGCATGCAAATACTCTTCTAGTAAGTAGCTACTATCTGGCATGTCTATATAATAGTGATTAAGGTGCTAATCCTTTGCGATGATAGACTGTCAATAAGGGCTGCATTAAGGTTAATGGAAATGAGATCTGTGTAGAGCCTTCTTCTTATGATGATTCTATTTGGGTGGCTGGAAGCACCAACATCCAGGCTTGTCTGGACTCTTCCGATCAACCCCACTGTCAACTTCAGGTTGATATCCCACTATCTTGGGGCGAAGCCTATTTTGGAGCAGATAACTGTCTGTATAGCAAGGGACCTAACCGTAAGTCATCACCATCTATCAATTTGGTAAACCGAGGTACTAATCAATGTTTGGTCCAGCGATCAAATTGGGATGTGCTCAGTAGTCGGAAGCATTAAACCTCACCTATAAAAGGTATATAGCAGGGCTTTGATACAATCTCTAATGCACCCTGGCTTCTTCGAGCAACACAAAATGAAAGGGATGCGATAGCTCGGGATAGCTTACTTGACTTATTGTTTCCTTTTGTTTTGTTTTTCTCTTCTTTTCCATATGGGAGCTTAGGTTTAAGCAATCTACAGTGATCTCGAGCTGATATTATTTCCCTTTTCCAGTCTCCAATAAAATCTGGAAAAAGGTATGACGAGTTTAGAAACTTCTCAGCTTGTATTGAAGACACTCTTACAATCTATCCCGAAATGTGTGTTCGCTGCCAAGCCATTCCTAAATTTCCTTAGATAAGAAGTTACAAAAGGGTAAGGAGTGGGCTGATCCCCAAACCAGATATGATAAAGGCGTGTGGATCATTCCCCTCATCCTTTCATCTCCCTGAATTTGAATGCAATCATGATATAAATGCCAGTCATTTGATGGACGTGGATTCGGATGGTCAAAATGAACAGCTTAGTTTCGAAGACTT
This sequence comes from Penicillium sp. S1701, assembly GCA_023626415.1. Taxonomy (NCBI): domain Eukaryota; kingdom Fungi; phylum Ascomycota; class Eurotiomycetes; order Eurotiales; family Aspergillaceae; genus Penicillium; species Penicillium sp. S1701. The sequence continues at coordinate 76,273 of JAMAGY010000018.1, read as the reverse complement.
TCTTACCGAGTTAGTTTTCAGGATGGAGTTATGCCAATAGGGTTTCTAATAACTGCCGTTTTTGACCTTGACCTAATAGTTCTGCAATCCCCGGATGAATCACTTGCACGTAGTGAGTACTACACGCTACTGTATGGAATAAGAGCGCAGAGATAAAGAGAGATATGTGTTAATTAGAAGGAGATAGCTACAGAAGAAAGGCGAGATATAGTAGTGATAGGTCAGGTGACCCATACATATTAACACCCCCCACGAATCGGACTAATAAATCTATATGTTACAGGTTGCTAGATTGCAGGCTAGTGTAATGGATAATATGGATGACTAGGCGAGAGTATCAGATGGACGGAGCAGGTCAGATTCAGATTCGGCTATCAATAGTAATCAACAAAAACCTGATTCTTGAAGAAACTTCTAAGAATCAAAGGCATATCTCAAAAGTCTTTCCCTTTTTCTCTCACGCGAATATCTAGCGTGTTTTGAGAGGTTGGGGGGGGGGGGTGGTAATGCACTCCGTTCTTGGTAATGCCTTCTTTGATACCAGGGTAGGGCAGGTATACCGCTCCGCTTTTTCTCTGTTACAGGTAACTAATGGATAATGATGAAGTCTGAAATTTGGAACATCCCTAAGCTAGTAATTTATAAGGGGACTAACGCTTTGCTAATCATATTTATTTATACAGGGTTACCCTCTAGCATCCTGTTGTATGAAGGGGTGCTCTGGCATAGCATCCTCCCTGGTTTCCATGGGTAGTAATCAGGTGACCCACCAAGTCGAATTGGCCACCGACTACATCAAGGTGTCCTCTCTCATAGTGCTGCTTCTACATATAATACTGTGAATGGATCATCTGCTATAACATCTAGATTAACCGAGCCGATGTAATACTGCTTGACCCTCCTCTTGGTAAGTAAACTAAGCATTCCGAGGTGGCTGACGATCTTCAAAGCTAACCGGCTTCTCAACCGGACCGGTGTGGAATATAGTCCGGTTAAGTGAGCCGGCTTGGAGAAAGAGAATAATAGGCCCACGTCATATCTTTACGAATATTATGTGGGGCAGGTTAGGTTACATCCATGCCATACAGTCCTGCTATCCTGGATCTGATCTACCCAGTGAATGAGGGGGAATGCTCTAGGCAGCATGATCAAACCGTGCGGGTCGAATGGAACATGAATACGGCATCAAAACTACCACAACCAGCACGGATGTAGTCTCTGGCATAACAGGGCACGTAGTGAGAGAGGTGTAGGAGTGTAGGAGTGTATTGATGCTATTCCTAACTTGCAGCCTTGCAGGCTGGTCATCTACTGGCAGAATGCAAAATTTGACCGCCCTATATACAATAATTGGAGGATACATCTCGCCACTACATATTAGGTTCGGTTATCTGAAGTATGGAGAAGTTGGTCACTATACCATATCAAAACGGGTCTTACTTTTGTACCTACATAGGCTAGGGCAGTATATACTTCGCGCCCAGCTGCAAGAGGTGACGAGAATTGGGGTCCAAGAGTGACCATTGGCTGAAAATGCGGAGATTTTTCGTTTTATCTATATTTATATTGCGCACTATATAATTACGGAGCTTAATAAATTTCCGAGGCCTGATATAAATCCCTGAGACTTCCAATTTCAATATAGTCCCAACCATCTCTCTCACAATTAGTGACTTTGAAATATTTTTGAATATTCACACTTTCTCAATCTTCAGAATGCGCCTTACTACTTTACTTCCACTTTTGACTCCTGTAATCCTTGCGTTGCCAGACCCAGGGAAAAGGGAAACTGGCTGTATTATCACAGGCAATTGCCCCGAAAAGAGAGATGCCTTGGCAGGCCTCTTGTCCGAGAGAGAAACTGGCTGCATCATCACAGGCAATTGCCCTGAAAAGAGAGAGGCTTTTGCGGGTCTGTCTGAGAGAGAAGCTGGCTGCGTCATCCTTAATACTTGTCCTGAAAAGAGAGAGGCTTTTGCGGGTCTGTCTGAGAGAGAAGCCGGCTGCGTCATCCTTAATACTTGTCCTGAAAAGAGAGAGGCTTTTGCGGGTCTGTCTGAGAGAGAAGCTGGCTGTGTCATCCTTGGTACTTGCCCTGAAAAGAGAGAGGCTTTTGCCGGGCCTGTCTGAGAGAGAAGCTGGCTGCATCATCCTGGGTTCATGCACTGGAATGACCTAGAGAAATGTATGTACTCCACCCTGTTATCATAGGCTGATGGGCTAACCTTATTTCGAGATATACAGTGGAAACTTACCACTAGTAACTGATTGGTCACACTTCTACCTATATTCCCATACAATTTGTATATAATTCTGGGCTCAGCTGAGATCTTGGCGTTGTAATCGCCGAGTAACAGAGCACTGAGCCTGAGGGTATTTCAACAACGCCCTCATTCAGTCTTTACCATCAATAATCATCAAAACTGATCATTGCCCTGAAATGAAGGAACGTAGTGAAAGGGTATTGTTGATTGTAAAGTGATGCTTAAATGTTCATGTTATTGAGGGGATTGATTGTGTGCTGTGTTGTATGTTATGTCTGTGTTGTCTAAGATACAAGTAGACTGAGAGTTAAGTATATATGTATGCACGTGATCACAGTCCCACTATTATCCCAGCAACCGGGACATTTCAACAAGGCCAAAACCCGCGTTTGGCGAGCTCTAACGGGATATCATGGCGTTCCCACCCAAGCCGTTCGATACGTTATAACTAACCTTGCCAAGCCAAAGGTTGCCAGACATTATCCGGTACATATGTACAGCGCCCCACATACGGGCCCACCGTCCCAGTGTTGTTGAGAAAGACACGGCCATTTTGGACCCCGGAGAAATCTTCAACATGCCACTTGGGCAGACTATCAGAACATCAAAGCGTCGCCGCTTACTAGCAGAACTGCCAGACCCTGCTGATAATGCAGATCTGGCAAGCGAGAGCGATACACTCGCTCATCATATTCATCCTGCATTAGAAGAAGATCAGCATACATATCTTTTCTCTACCGATGAAACCCTTACTATGGACAATATCGACAGCGACTCGGATAATAACAGCGACTCAGATCGGGACTCGCACGGAAATCTGGGGAAACTAAGCAGATCTTAAGAGATTTGTTGCTCTCTACGTAAATCGAGAAATCAGCTAATGCTCCATTTGCCTAGCTACTGGGTTGGATGGAAGGAATACATAGATGCCTCGGAGTCAGACTGGCAAGAACGTCAGTTCGCGACATTCAATCTCGTTAACCACCCCCGTAAACGCGGACTGAACCCTCTCAACCTTGGCTGGAATGGTAGAAGTCGAGTTCAACCTTGGCTCTTTCCTATGCTCGTCTTCTACAATTTGACTAGCTATCGAATACGAGATTCCCCTAGCTTTTTCCCACTGCGTCTCCTTTGCGATTATGGTTATTCTCCTAGCTTTTATCCGCTGGGGCCTCTTGTACGTACGGAACGTAGTGCTAGGGGAAAATAGTGTGCGTCATTGATGATGAAGCTATGAACTATCTGTGGATGGATAAGTTGATCATTCGGACACTTCCATAATGCCATAACACCGGTTCTACCCATCTCTGGCTCAGCCGAGCAACATAAACAACAGGAAGCTGGGTTCCCAGCATAGCTACGCCGGCAAAGCACTCGCGTAGAGTTGGGCTTTCTTCTTTATCGTGAAGAATCACGGGCGAATGATCCAGTATCCACTCTCCATTGTCAACCCCGAATCGCAGGAACATTCTTTCTTTGTAAGTGCTGATCACCCAGAATTCGCACTTGCGCTCTAACACGTACTCAGAGATTGGCCTATAACACTGCATGAGTTGGGCTTTACCGGAGGTCTATTGGCTATCTTGGGCTTACCGAGAATACCTCGAGGAGCGTTATAGTTGCAGCGTTCTCTATAATACCCGAATGTCGGCCAGAGGTTGAAGAATGCTGGAGTATGTCATAATAGGCTGGCCTTGTCTCTGGGAGACTGTGATTATCCTCGGGCGACTGTCTGATACTGGCGGCGGCCATTGCGTCTAATAACAGGCGCTTGCTGTAGGACAATTGCTTTTGTGGGCAGGTACCCACGGCGTTTTCATTTCCCTCACGACCGCAGAGTTGCGAGAAGTGCCGTCTCTCATAATGACGAAGTCCGGTATTTTCGTATATCAGGCTTCACATTTAGCATCAGCGAAGCCGAAGCCCAAATTCTCTTTCCAGGAACTGATGCTAACCTGACCGATGCGCTCCTGGAATCGTCTCTGCAGGTCGTGCTCATCTCCGACACGAATATGTTCGACTTGCAGGACCGCCTTTTAGGCTTGGAAAAGAATTACTGTAGGTTGTAGGTAACCGCTGTGCCATTTCGATGTATTGCCCGGGATAAGAGCATCGATTCCCTTATTCAAGCTGAATATAACTTTGACCCTTTCGACTTCAATCCGGATCACAATTGGCTGGCCCTGTTGCTCGATGTTTGATGTACCAACGCTCCAGTCGTAGTAGTTAAAGATGTCAATCATCTGCCGTCGGAAACGGCACATGGCCTTAGTGACCCCACAAAGGCTACGTTGTGTAGGGCAGAGGATGTCGTCCGCCACCCCGATGGTCCGTAGATTAGGTGAGGTAGGCTCTGGGAGAGCAAGCTCTGAGCTGTTTGTCCGACTGGATGAGACATAAGGCAACGGCTGATCTGGATAGAACTTTGATACTGCCGGTTCGTTCATAAGACAAGACACCAAACCTCCAAGCACCGATTGGAATGACTCGCTCATGGAAGGTAAGCTTGTCGGTCTGAACCTGATCTTTGGTAATATTGGGTATGTGAGAAGAGAATGGGGAGAGGAAACTGGATGGAGGGTAAACAAGGGCAGTTACATGGACCTGAGGCAGGCACGCCCATAGCCCTCGTTAATTCCTAATTTGGGGAAGTTTAACAGATCAAGCGTCAAGTTAGGGTTAGGGTTACACCTAGCTTGTTATTCCTTACTACTATTTGTGTTATAAGTTTGACTGAATACTCTTAGTTGCGGCGTAAAATTTGCTAGCCTATTATTGCTGCTAGATCTATAATACAGTTGACGGTTATGCTTGATTCTCCACATCTGGAGCAGTTTCCGTTGTCAATGATGCTTTCACGGAGGTGAATATATCTTCCCAGACCTCCACTGACTGAGTCACTGTGTCGTGATCCGAGCCTTCAATTATCTTGGAGACAAAATCAATCCCCTCCATACCGGGTGCCTGCCAGCACTCTTCGAAATACTTTTGTCCACCCTTCCCTACCAGAGCATCCGTTGCAGCAAAATAGGCATGGAGGGTAAAGTTGTCAGTCGCAAGAGTTTGCGCATACCCCGCATAATCCGAGCAGAGACCCCAGCTCTTACCATCATCTTTGCGTAGTGTTTGCATGGCCTCACTATTGGCACCGACCGTGTTCTCGGTATGCATGAAACGGATGGCAAGTTGAGCGAGTTCCTTCTGCTCTAGGACAGGTATTCCATAGTCCCTTTCGACTCGCCGCCAATTCTGATTCAAAAATGAAAGGTCTTGAGCTGTTCCATCAGAATCACTACCACCGGCAGGCGATAGGTGGCGAATGAGGGCACCACTGGCAGATAATACAGGACTAGCCTGATTCACAAAGAAGCGTGGAATTTTGTTCCATAATCCAAATGCCTTGGTTGGCACATACTGTGCAGCTTGCATTGCTGTGACGCGCGAGTATTTGGGGTCAACCCAGGGAGCTGGAATGAATTCAAAGTAAGAAAAGGTAAATTGGCGAGGGAGATGGACTGGGGTTCAAACAAGATACCTATTACAGACACGAGTGGGTTAACGTGTTCACGACATTTTGCCAATGTGTTGAGCAGATAGATAGTGCCTGCACTATGTGCGACAAGGTTCACGCGTGAAATGCCCAGGTATGCTAGAAATTGGGGGAGCATTTCGGTCCAAAAAGTGACGCGCTCGGCGAGGGGGACGTCGGTGGATGCGCCCATGCCAGGCCGGTCTACGACGAGTAGGCGAATACCAGCACGTTCTGCTATTGCATGCATCGGGATGCCGAGATACCGTGAAGCGAACATGCCCGGCATAAAAAGTACCGCGGGGCCCTTCTCGTCCCCAATGTCGGCGAAGGTGATGTTAAGCTGGCCATGGGACGTCTCAACGTTCATGCGGCGGTGGAAGCAGCTTTTCGATACGATATGGTAGGGGTCCGGCATTATTATTCTTGTGTGAAGATTGAAAATATTAAGATGTCTCACCTATCTCTGGTGAGCAATTTTGAAGCTCTGCTTACTCTGCTGACGGGCTGACCGCATTGACAATTTCCGTTTTCAAGACTAGTCCAGTATCTATTGGCCCCCGCGGTCTGCCGTGGGCCACCCGATGAAAATTCCCCACCTTAAAGTTGATCTTCAGAATGTACTAAGTAGCTGAGCAACTTGCATGCTACTTTGATCAGAATGTCGGGCCTCCACCATATCGTGTCGAAAAGCTGCTTCCATCGCCGCATGACCATTGAGTCGAAACTTTCTTATCCATGTGAAATATAAGCAACTTAGATTCTACGCAACCTCGGCCTCGATGACCATCTCATATTGCTGGGGATCCGGCCAGAAATTGACAATCTTGAATCCAGAATCGGTCAAAAGTTTCTCCCAAGCAGCCTGGGTTCGTTCAGAAGCCGAAAGGAGGGACATCATGTTGACATCCATCGTAGTCTGGCTGATACTTGCCCCAGTTGGAGGGAGAACAATGTCATAGACAAATAACTTCGAATACCCTTTGGTCATGGCATCTTTGGTATTTTCTAACAACTGCTGAGCCTTGTCGTCGGGCCAGTCATGTAGAACAGCGTGCATGAAGTAGGCACGGCTTCCTGTTGGATGTTAGAAGGCAATTAGACTAGGTTCTTGGGGTTCTTTCTTACCTTTGATAGGCTGCGGGAGGAAGAAGTCATGAGCCATAGCCTTGACTTTGTGGTCGACTTGGGCGTTAACGATAATCTCGGGGAGATCCTGAAGAACAAGCGACCCGGCAGGAAGGTCTGGGTGTTTGGCATGGACATGAGAGATGTCAATTCCAGTGTTGCCACCAACGTCGACGACGAATGCAGAACCGTCTTCTAGTTCGGCACCATCAAGAAGCTTGTTCGTATCGTACACCTTGGTCCAAGGGGTCTTCCATGTAGTCCATGCTTCCATGTGACCAGTAAAAGCTTTGAAATAAGAAGGACTTTCCTGGAGTCGACCAAAGAAATTGAGCCCATCTGGATCAGAGTCCGAGTGATTGTTCACATTTATATCTGTGGGCTCGACATAGCCGATCTTCGCTAGGTACTTTGGTAGGTTGTGACCAGCACTGATGTATTGGTTCGTCCTGATGAGGGGTGTAGTTAGCATGGTATACCCATATTTGTGATAAGAGACGGCCACACTTACGCTGCCTGCAGCGAAGCCCGGACCTTGGTGGTCTCATCACCAATAGCAAGTGAGAATGGAGTTGGCTTGAATGTGTCTTCACCGGTTTCCTCGACCACATTGAAGGCCACGAGCAACCGGAAGAGTCGACCTAGTATGACACGTTAGCTGTGGCCTATGACTCTAGCATGGGATGACACACGTAACAAGTTTGTCTCAACGGCAGGATTCGTCAACTTGACTAGATCATGAATCGACTTTTCACCACCGCCGGAAATAGTCCAGGCTTTCCACAGTCCCACATCAATGCATGTCTGAAGAGCGGCAAACACGACAGGATGCTCGAAGCAGAAGCCCCAGGCACGTTCATACGGAGACTCCACTCTTGCCAGGAGCCGTCGTGCCGCTGCACGAACTTGGAGACGTTCTACCTCATTTCCTCCGAACGCCTCAGGATGAACCGCATCGAGAGTAGCGACGATGTCCTGAGTTTGAGACGTCATATTTGACAGTCCGAATACTGAATCTATCGAGAAAATGAAGATATGTGTCAAGTAAAGACAAGAAAAGTACTGCACTAAACCAGACTGATGAAAGGCTCCGCACTATATAACCTCACGGTTTGTTACACTAGGCAAAACCGGATTATCCGCAAAGACCAGGGGTTTCTCCTTATTCAAAGTCACAACAGCCATCTAAATTAGCTAACTGAAAGGGTCTCAGTAAAGCTAACGGTTCACTCGGAAGTTCAACCCCTAGCCAATGGCACGCAATGACCCACGGGATTGACTCGTCTCCGCGCTAGAAGTTCCCCACCGGTCTCCTGGATGAAACGTTCGACAAGCCCCGATCCCGAGGCCCGTGTCGACGACTCATTGCCCGATCAGGAACATTGCATCCCTCCAAGCTATAGCTAATGTGATAGCTCGATTCAATTGCAAGCTTGGAACGCTCAAAGATCGCCACCCTCGTACTTAGTTCTACAAACAGAATGTCACAGAGATAGGGCAACCAGTGCGATTTCACACAGACCACCTATCCGACGAAGAACGTTGGATCGAGCGACACTCCACAGCAAGCCTTGTCCTAAAGCTGGGTAATCTTATCACAGCGGCCCGGGCTGTCGGGGAGCAGAACCCGTACCCAAGCGAAGGGAATTTGCACCAAATTTATTCCAAGTTAGGTATGATCGCTAATGATGGCCGCGCCACCTCTGGCCTAGATGCCAAAGGTTGGCGCCAATGCTCGCACGTTTTCGACATCACTCCATCCGGCGGGACAATCCGTCCATGGGATATATCATGGGGTCTTGTCGGCGATGTCTCTTCGGTCTGGAATCGATCAACTTCTTTGCGATTCATCACAGCGGAGAATTTGCCGAATCGGTCAATCCCCAGTCCCACTGACGAAGCCTTGTGCTGTCATTGTAGTTCCAGCTCTACAAAGCGGAAACGGTCTGGGGTAGAGAGGAAAGTAGAGGTGGATTCAAATCACAGTCTTCGGGGGATCCTAGAGTAGTGCCATTTCTATCTACTTCAATACTCGGAAGGAAATGGAAGTGTTAAGAAGACAAAGGAAATTAACCATCAAAGTTACTTACACAATATTTAGGTTATTTACCCCCTGTCGAAGGAGCTGTCAAAGGAGAGCCACTTCGATATAAACTTTTGCTACCGTTTGAGGTCTGGCTGTTGTTAGTGTTACCGAAAAAGCAAAAATAATTATGCCATTCCAACCAACCCCTCAGTTGCCTTTGTCTCGCCACATAAACAGTAGCTTAAGACCAGTATCCACATGTGAACAAGGCTGCTCGAGCCTGGTGCGAGGCTGGGCCGGACCAGGATCAATTCCTTGAACGTTTTTTGACAGCTCCACCGACAGGTCTATCATCATTAGGATGGCCTATCACACTCTCGTGAGAGAGCCTATGTGGGGCGGTGGCTTGCAGGATACGCCGTCCAGGCTCGTGGGAATGGCTGCCACCACCAGCCTGACACGAGCGAATGGGTCCTTAATTAGAGGCGCGATCCTACAGGTCACATCTGCCAGAAATGTTCGGCGTACTTTTGATTTCGGCGCCGCGGGTGCCAACTAACGTCCGCGCGAGTCAAGTATCAGTCCGGCCACGGATGTATACTGTCTTTTGGGATCGACATGGCGGCATGCAGTGTTCTTCACGGACTAATGCGGAAAATCCTGCTGCTTTGTCTGACTCGTGTTGACGGGTGAGACTACTCCTGTCGCTCAGATTACAGGTCATAAATATCTCTATACTAATATTTCGCAAGAGTCCGCTGTTGGGCCTTATCTTTGGTGGCCATTCGTTCTCTTCTTGTTGGGACCATCATTCCAATGATCATCTACTATTCTCACATTTGAACTCACTATATCAGTCACCAAAATGAGCTATTACGGCGGCTTAGGTCCCATGGTGAACGGTGTCCTCTGGGCTGAAGTCGTGATATTTGCTTTCTTCGTAACGCTCAGGCTCTATACAAGAAAGGAAATTCTCAATGCTGTCGGCATTGATGATTATTTATGTATCTTCGCGCTGGTAGGTGAAGACTCAAGTTCCTATTAGATGATGGGGGACTAACAACATCGAGGTCGTTCACATTCTTTACACAATCTTCGTCACCATGGCCACACATTACGGTCTGGGAAGACTATTCGCTGACGTCGGAGATCCTGTCGTTTACTTCACGGCCGTTAAGTACGAATTATTCAGTCAGGTAGCAGGTATAATGGTCATTGGCATCGGCAAAGCCGCCGTTGGTGCTTTCCTGCTCCGAATTGTGCGAAGCAGAATCCAGATCTGGTTCATCTATGGATGTCTGGTCATTACTGCAATTATCACGCTGTTTGCAAGTATCACCGTCATCGTTCAGTGCTCGCCGGTCGAGAAGAGCTGGAATCCAATGACGCCTGGAACATGTTGGGTCGACTTTTCCAAAGTCGGCTACACAGTCGGATGTGAGTTTTCAATAAACGGTCTGATACTTTTTATTCAAGATACTAACCTAAACACTATTAGCCTGGTTCGTAGCCGCCGACTTCGCTTTCGCCACCCTGCCATGGTTTGTTGTCTGGGATCTCAACATGAAGCAAAAAGAAAAGTTCACAGTCGCAATTGGTCTCAGTCTTGGAATCTTGTAAGTTGAAGCCGTGTAATACTATCTGAACACAACTGACCGGACGATCTCAGTGCTGGAGTTTGCGGTATTGTTCGTACTGTCGCCCTGAGTGGCCTCAATGCTTCCGAGTATATCTGTAAGCCTCCAAAGCTAAGCTGCATCCCAAACAGACTAGCTAATCAATACAACAGATGACACCGTCCCAATGCTCATCTGGTCCGCCACCGAAAGTCTCGTCACGATAATGTGTTCCTCCATCCCCGTCCTCCGACCTCTGTACGTGCGCATCCGATACGGCAAGGATGGCAAAGACAGCTCTGTTGGAAACAGTGGCAATACATCGTACAAATTGCCCATGTACGGCAGTGGTGCTCGCAAGTATGGAAAGATGTCAATTTCGGGTACTGGGGATTCGATCATCGAGCCCAAGAATTCGACTTTCGCCAAGTACCAGACACGAAATACGAGTGATGAGAATATCCTTCATGGAGCAGCTGGGATTGAGAGAACGGATGAGATTTCTGTTAGCTATGAGCGGTTTGATAGCAAGGTATAAAGGGACGTTGTTCAGATTAGTGATGGGTGGGATAAGGACAGAGTTCAGTCTTTTGAAGATTTAAGCGGGCTTTCTACAAAGGTGTGGTCTGGTCCTGGTCGATCAGGATATCTGTCATCGCAATATTCTCTCCTTCAAAAATGTGCTTTAATACATTCATTTATACCCCTTTATGAATACATTTCGTTCTTGTCACCCAAAATTGAGCCTATCTATATGTTTTCAAGTTTCATATGGGGAATCATCTATTATTATTTTATCCAGTTGGTTTCATCCGCTGTGATGCAAGAGGTATATTTGTATTATGAGCCGAGAATAATGTACAAGAGGCCAGCTCTGATAATGGTTCGTCGAACCTCGAAAAACAGGAAACGCCATGCGATGAATAGTAAACTCGACTAACCGCGAGTAGTCCTGATTCAAAAGGTTAGTGCAATTTTTATTGCCAGCGCAAAAGGAGAACAGCTTACGGTTCCTTTGAAATCTCCACGGCTAAGTGGTCATTGGCGGTCTCGCCTTTTGCGTCCGTGCGAGCTGTAGAAGAACCACTAGCACCAGTCTCACCCTCTCCACCCTCCTCTTCGGCACATCCGCAGTCATAGAATGCGCCCAGGTTGTTACAGTCGAATTCCGGCTTCTCCAGCATGGCATTGACCTCATTATGAATGAAACAGCCCCATCCTGACGCGGCCTTGCGTGAAGAGACTTGGGGTGGGTATTTGATTAGGTGTTGTTGGAAGTGCTCAGCACATTCACCACTGTGATATGATTAGCTTATTATTCCCTCGCAATTCCTCCAGGGTGGGGCAGCAAGAGAGGACACAATGCCTACCCCCTATCGGAGAGCAAAACGGGCGAGATATGGGGGATTGGGTAAATCGATGGGAAGGGGTAGGTCGTACCAAGGGTAGAGTCGGGCGAATAGGTGGATATATGAGCGCAAAGCATCTTGTTGTTCGTCCGTTGGCTTCTCGGGAAATCTGGCCATGACCGTGTGGAAGTATTTCCACGTCGCCCGTCCTAACTCTGCTCTAAACAGGGCAAGAGTCAGCTCGCTGTCATGAACATAACACCACAAAGGGGAGGCGTTCCCGTGTTCACAGAATATCAGATACATACTTTGCCGTTGCGTTGCCCAGCTTCGGCATCACGACGCCCCCTTTCAATGTCTCGTCTTGGATTATGATCCCGGAAGCTGGCGCATTATGTGTGATGTGACCAGGTGCGCGGATGGCAGGACTTGGTGGACCTTGAGGCCGTATAAAGAGGAAGAAGACGAGGACTATCGAGATTGCTGCGCTGATGGCGATGCGCCGTGTAATTTGTCGGTTGGCCATTGCGGAGTGCGCGCCTCCGTGGCTTTCAATGCGGGGATGGCAGCAGGCAGACGGAGTGGGTCTGGGTCGGGATGATGATGCGAAATCGATGTCAAGTCAGGTGCAGCCCTGGGAGCAGGGTGTCGTTGTGTGGATATTCCACGAGGACGAAGTCTTGAAAGGTTGGTGGAGGTTGGAGGTTGAAGGTTGGAAATTGGCTGATCGCAGGGAGAAGCTTAATGCACGTGTCCCTGGCTTAGTCATGGCCATCTGCTGCGGGAGTATTCGACGATGCTTATTTTAGTTATTCTTAGATTAGATATATATGGATATCGCATGAAAGTGAGAGTCTGGTTGATAGAAATAGTATTTATTTGATCTGCCTTTATTCTGGGTGGACAATAATTCCATCCCTAATGCTCAAAGTACAGCAACAAGATGTCATCCAGCTGGCCCAGACCCACATCGGATATCCCCCCACCTCTAAGTCCTGATGCCAATGCTTAGTTGCAGCTCTCTATGGAAAATCAATAGTAGCTTAATAGTCAGAATCCGCTTTTCCAGTGTTGTACGTGACACCGCGATAGATTTTATTGCAGTGATCAACAAGGCTCTCGACGGAAAGATACTATTAACTTGAATACCATCCGATCTTGGATTCTGTAAATATATATAAGTAAACTCGGGGTTTGGAAATAACGGTTGTTTAACGCCTTCAAGATTACTAGTAGGTTTCCTGGCCCATACTAATAAGAAGTGAGCTTCAAATCCTAAGTGAATAGACTCGCATCAGTATCTTACTGCTTGTGAATTTCTAATCATACTGTGTCCAGGTTGCTTCTTAATGGCGACCACGTACACTGATGGCTGACCTCCTGGAGTGTCTATTGGCCGGGGAAATCGGCTAAACTTCGGCTTATGCAAAGTTATCGTATAACGACCTCACCCTGCAGGAATTTAGGTCAGATGCCCCTCGTATATGCCTAGCTGGCAGTCTTCTACAACTAATTCGTCAAGATGAGTAGCAAGGGCTCAGCTTTGTAGTATGTGTCTTCATCCGACACGGAGTCCTACTCCATGTGCTGAGAAAACCTTGAAAATGAAGTATATATCATCCTTTGATAGCCCGCGCTACAAATTAATCTCCATCATCTTTCCACCCTAGCGAGGTAAAAAATACATGCCTCATCAATGTCCAGAGGAGACCTGTTATGGCAGCACACTGGAGCGGGTCGATGGGAGCGCAGTATCGATGAAGTGGAACAGTTCTACACAACCTTCGCGAGAAAGTTTCTTGGAACTGGCCGAACCTTCTTTGCAATGACTGCTCATGTCTCATTATACGTTCAAAGCGATAATGAACTGACTGAGCTGTGGGTGCTTGAAGCGTTACAGAAAGCGTGGATATGTCTGCGATATGACCACCCTACCGTTGCTTCTTGGGTGGAATACAAGCCAGAAGCCGAAAGATGCAGAAAAGTCTATCAAGAGTTTTCGCGAGAGAATTCTGAACGTGACAAGAAAACATGGCTCCATGAAACATTCCAAGTGGTGGAAACCAATCTATCCGGCGAAGAATGGTGTAACTCAGATCCGCCTGTTCCCAAACTTCCCACGCTATTCATCGTCAAAGGAAGGAAATCTTCTGATCAGAAATTAAGAATGGACCTCGTGTTCAGATCACAGCATGACATTATCGATGGCATTGGGTCTCTTCATCTGATGGGGAACCTCGTTCGCTACGCCGCCCGAGCGTTTAACCATCGCGACACCTTCACTATTCCTCAGTTTGGTGATGAGTGGAAACATCTCAGTCCGCCGCTGAGAATCGCAGCTGATATCCCAGATACTCTAACGTCCAAGAGAGGAGCGAGGTTAAAGAAAATTGTCGACCATAATACCATGCTTCGTAAGACGGCCGAGATCTCAACCATCCCATTTCGATCTGGCCGGACATTTCCCAGCCACCATCGGCGTGTTGCATTTACTGTCACTCCGGAGATCTCTTCTGCCATTCTACTTGCATGTAAAGATCTACAAGTCAGTGTGACTCATGTATACCACGCGTCAATCGCCATGGTTATGCGGGACATCCAAGAACGACAGCCCAAGAAGCGCACAGTGCGATACATCAGCTATTCCCTGATCAATGAACGTGGGCACTGCAAGGAACCATATTCTACCCCTGCTCATGCGGCTGGAGTGTATCATTCTGTTTCAGGGCAGAGCTTGGCGATCGATTTGGACGTTCCTCCCATCTCTGCAAGACCCTTTAGCGACAGAGAACTCCGAAACGAGATGTTCAGAGTTATTGACCAGGTGAAAGAATACTATTCGGCGATCAGAAGCGATCGTGACCATCTACCAATGACTTCATCGTATTGGCAACTCTCAACGCCCGAATATCCGATTGGAAAGGGGGATTCCCCCGTTCCCGCTCCCAATCTAAGGCCGTCGGCCTCCATCTCCAGCCTAGGCGTTATCGACAATCTCATTCCACCACAACTGGATTCCTTTCAAATCGATGACCCATGGGTGACGGGTGAAGAGTTAGGGACAGGACTTGGACTGTTTCTAGGGACATATCGTGGCCATATTTCTCTGAGTGCCGTGTACAACGATGCCTGGCACGATAAGGCAGGGGTAATGGAATTTGTGCAAAAATGCCACAAATTAGTCTTGACAACTTTTTCGATCTCGGAGATCATCGCGGCTACTAAAGATTTTGATCCGGGGCCAAACGGGAAACCATTGCCCATGGATGTAGCTTGAACATATCGAGTTGAAAATCGGATTTCAAAAAACCACTGACAGTAGGAATGTATATTCCGGCGTTGCCTACGGCAGCCGATAGGGGACAGTTCGCCATCAGCTCATCGCTAATTTATACAGTCTGCAAAATGCACTTTCCTATGATCAAATGTGCTATTGAGTTTTAATGATAATATATCTAATTTATTAGAAGTACTTGTAGAATAAGTGAACCTCTGAAAACTCTTGTTTTAGTAGTAAACTATCTAGTAGCGAAGGTAGTACATTCAAGTTAGGTGCCCGATGCTAGTATATAAGCGAGAAGTAACATAATCTTATAGTAATGTGAATTTTTTAGCAGGTTTAAGTTTTCTACTGGCCAAATTATTAGTGTGGCGAACGGTCCCCTACCGACTGCCGTATGTTGCCTTTCTCATATAAAGTTCACGGTCACGGTGTCTAAGCAGAGAAGTGAATTCCCGTGGTAGTCTTACGCGTATTTGTCTTCATAAAAATGATCTGAAACCACCCGGGCCAGGAAGCTAGAGAACAGAGGAATGCATACAGTGTTTTGAGGTGGCCAGACATTCCAAGAACCCCATTGGTGCCACCCCGCCGGGATTTCTCTCGATGGGGCGATCTAAAGGATTAGTTCCAAACCCCTTTGACTAGCAAGGCTGAACCTAATTCCTGGACACTTTATGAGCTCATACAAGCTACTAAATTTGAGATAAACGGTTTTTAGGAACCCGAAGCTGCCATCATGATCTTTTCCAACTGGAAGTTTTCCATACTAGGATCTCAAGTATAGAAATGTCTACTTCGATCCGCACGATTTTTTTCAAGATAATTAAGCTCATCGTAGCCCAAGCCGATCATGAGACGAGCATTGACCTCTCAAACTAAGGGAAAATATGAGCTACCTGCGAATCCATGAAAAATTCGACCACTAGCATGCTGGTGGCTCGGTATAATTCAAAGCGAAGCAATTGCCGGTCTTTCGCGCACCCAATAGCATCTCTTTTCCTTAGCCAAACCGGCTATCTGGCCTAAAATCAATTCACTAGCAGGTTGACATTAGGGATTCGGCAAATGACCCAAGCCAAGGTTTGCCTTGCAGAATAGAGTCTGAGTGTTGAGCTTTTCGCCCTGTCCCGGTGTCAGCTCCTCCACCCCGGATCCCCCCGCATTTCCCCATGTTATGCGTGACTCGGGCTCACTAGAACCGGCAAAGTCCCTGCTGGATTCTGAATGGTGATATAAGTAACTCCGTATCGTATGAGTATCTAGCTCTCTCCCATCATTTCATGACACCTTTAATTTTCATTTTCGTGGCCCCCACCTTACCTGCTTGTGTCGACGATGGATCCCAAGATCAACTCCGAAAATATTGAGCATTCAGTCCCCAATATTGGGGACGAACTGCCTACCAAAAATGGAGGGCCAATAATGAGATCTCGCGAAGATGACCTCGGTGTCTGGCAGTGTGTGCGACGATTCAAAAATGTGTCGCTTATTGCTATGACTGCGACATTCAGCGCGTCACTGGATGGTTACCGTGAGCTAACTCTTTCGCGTACTATGAACATCAAATGAACTTGGTCTAATGGGTTAAAGAAATCAACCTCAATGGTGGTATTGTCTCAAACAAAGGTTTTATTCGACAGATGGCCTCTCCGGGAACTTCGATAATCGCAGGCAAATACATTTCCACATGGGGTGGCATTCAGTCTGCTGGCCAGACTGTTGGTCAAATTGTACGAAACTCACACATTTCTCACGGAACGCCTGGACTAAATATATGACCTTTTTAGATCCTCCAATATGCTACCGAGAAATTCGGCAGGAAGGTTGCCCTTTACATTATTTGGCTGGACCTTGTGATCAGCGTATTTATTGAGACATTTGCAACAAGATGGGACCACTGGCTGGCAGCAAAGCTTTTCTCTGGAATGGGAGTCGGGATGCTACAATCTACTATGCCTCTATACTTGTCTGAGATTGCCCCGACTCAGCTACGAGGATTTTATATCAACGCGTACAGTTTGTGAGTCACGCTAGGACTAGCTTGTATGTGACTTCGTTCTCTAACCGTGTCTAGTTGGTTCGTGGTTGGTCAAATCTTTGCTTCGGTCGCACTGCAGGAACTAAGTGCGAATGATCCCTACGACTTCCATGTTCCGATTTATACCCAGGTTGGTCGTTGCCGCAATTGCTAAGTTTCCCTGCCAGAAATAGAGTTACTGAGAGTTTCCCCCGATATAGTGGGCTATGGTTGGTGTAATTGCCGTCATCTTTGCCTTCATCCCTGAATCGCCCTGGTGGCTCGTTAGCAAGGGTAAGATTGGTAAAGCGGCCCGCATACTCACTAGGTGCAATGGAAAGGTTGAGGGTTACAGTGTTGATGAGCAGATTGTAGGTTGCAGTCAGCGTTGGCAACCCATATTTGAACGATAATTCTAATTATGATTCTGGGAAGTTATGACTGCCACAGTTACAGAGGAGCGTATTGTTGCAGAGCGCAATTCTGAGGAGGGAACATGGGCTGTTTTCCAGGGTCGCAACCGTCTTCGCTTCTTTATTGCCGCTTGGCCCAAGATTGCCCAGCAACTTGTCGGTCTATCGGTTTTCAATACCTACGCCACATATTTCTGTGTGTACTTTCGGACCGAGTTCAATTTTATCCTATGATGCTAACTGAGCTGCAGTTCAATATGCCGGAAGTAAAGATCCGTTCATGGTCACTGTCATTCTGTCTTGCGTCCAACTGATATCTATGATGGCGACTGCTCTCACCACGGATAAATTCGGTCGCCGTCCACTCACAGTATACCCCTACGCAGTGACCGCAGTCTCGCTCCTGTGCCTTGGAATCGTCGGCTGCTTTGACTATACCAAGTCATCCCTGAGCTCGCTTTTGGTAAGTTCATATCAAAGACCGAACGTTCATTTCGTACAGTAATAACCGTGCAATCTAGATATTCTTCGCGTGCTTGGCAACTTTGTCCACCACCGGCGCATCGGCGATCGGGTATGCCTACGCTGCCGAGATTCCCCAGCAACGCTTGCGTGCGAAGACAGCCGGATGGGCTCTTGCATTCTCGAACATGGTTGCTATCATGTTCAGCTTTTGTACGCCTTTAATGGTCAACAACGCGCCAGTCTCTCAGTGGGGTGTCAAAACTGGGTTCTTGTAAGTTTTCGAGAATTCCTCCAAAGTACAGCCTGCGATAGGAAGAGCCTAACTGGTTTGCTTCATAGCTTTGCTGGTACTGGTGTCCTTGCAGTAGTTATCGCTTGGTTCATTCTTCCCGAAGTGACATGCCGAACGCCAGCTGAAATTGATGAGATGTATGTGACTCCTTTCATCCACGCTAAGATCTACCTGTCGGTTTATGTAATTTGGCTCATTTTTCTAACTTCGATGAAAGGTTTGAGAAGAAGGTCAACCTTCGGAAATTCAAGGGCTACGTTACGGAAGTACAAATGCGGTCGAACGAGCAGCATGGGAATTATGAAATGACTACCTCAGCTTAGGTATAAGGTGTCATTTGAGGAAAGGGTTAAGATAATTCATATTGAGATACTTGAAGCCAAAAAGTCTAGGTTATCATTAGGACAAACACATTATTCTGTATCTCTCATTTCCTCTCTTAAAATAATCAACAGCACCATTCCCAAGAAATTCTTGCCTGGCAAAGAAATCTATGCCAAGCATGTAACTCTCAACGGACTACTTAATCCTTGGAAACGAACCTGAGATAATCCACAATCCCATGCTCTTCCTCCTTGCGTCCCGGCAAACGACTCACAACCTCAACAGCCTTCTCAAGTCTAAGCTCCACAACCTTTTCATTATCCGAGTTCAACTTCCACGAGATCTCCGCCAGGTTATCCATTCCAAGCGCAACCTTCGCTTCTAGATTCCCACTCAATCTAAGTCGAGGCTTAAAGGAAATCTTCGATGATCCGGCCATGACCGGCTGAACACCCGCAAGTTCAGTACAGTACTCATAGATCGGCACACTCCCCCAAGCATGACAATCAGACCTCTGCCTAACGTCATCCTCTTCCCATGTCGAGAGATTATTTTTCAGCATCCCGCGCCACGGAGCCCACATCCTCTCCCAAAACGAGTCGTAAAGATCCCCTTCATTGGCGAGGGATAGTGCTCTGAAAGCATAGAATCGCATCATATACGAGCACCTCGAGAAGCGATCATTCGTAAACGACTCAGCCAGGATCCGCACAGCTTCCTCACCCCTCGCTGCTCCGCAAAGTACAGCAAAAACTTGGCAGTGCTGAGAATACGATAGCTCATCTGCAACATCAGCTGTTGAGTCGGTAAAGAATTGTCCATCATAGCAACGAGTACGAACAGCCGCTATCAGCGACTTCGCCCTGGATTCGTACTCCGCCGCATGTCCTGGCCGACCAACATCACGCACGAGACCAGCTACCTTCTGAAGAATCCACGCATAAAGCATACTGAAATAAGTGTGTCGGTTGGATTTTCGCCCCGATGTCGGCACCCCTTTATCAGGATGATCCTCAGTGGCACCCCAGGTCGTCACCCAGTCAACATACTGCCAGACGACTTTGGGCAGTCCGCTCACAAGACCTAGCTCATCGACGTGAGAATTGAAAAATTCAAGGACGCCGTCGATCCGTGGGATGAAAGCCCGAGAGAAACCGGTATCACCGAAGTAGAGGTGGTGGTCGCAGACTTGTAAAATCCAATAGAGGGAGAATCCGGCTATGACTTGCGGTACGTGCGAAGGGAAGCGAGATTGCGTGAGGCCATTTGGTGTGACTGAAGCAGCAAAGTTTGTAATTGCCTGCCGCATTAGACGGTCATCGCCTGAGAGGAGGTAGTGAAATAGACCGACAGAACGGCTGTCGCCGGAGTACCTGGATTTGTTAGATTTCTCGAAGACTTGGTGAAGAGTGTTTGATGCGTACTGTAATTGTTCGTAGAATGGACAGTCTGAGTAGCCATCGAACATGCAATTTCGCATGGTCCGTATAGAGACATCCCAGATTTTCTCACTGTAAAGATCACCTGGCTCTTTCCAGCCGGCTTTTACGGCTAGAGGATAATTGACCTGCGTAGCGTGAAATGAGATGAGCTCTATTGGGCCAGGGCCAACGTTAATCTCGATTCTGAGGAAACGGAAAGTGCGGAACCAGAAAGGTTCATAAACGACAGTTTTGTTACTATCAGGAAGACTTAATGTAACTTCATCATATGGCCCGATAATGTGGCCAACACTTGCATCTAGCCGATCCGACTTTGAGCGGAAGAAGGGGTATGATCGTGGCTCGAGTTCATAACCTTCTGAGTGTGTCACTTTGAGTTTGACGTCAGAAGTGTGTTCAATTGCCTTGAATGCCCACTTAAGGAATGCGGTCGAATGAACATCCGCCTGTAGTTCAAGTGTATGGCTTGACTTTGCTGGAAGAGTAATGGGACGATTTTCCCCAAATAAATTGACCCATTCACTGGCCTCTATCGCACTGTGACATGCCCTGACGGTGTTAACAGTCAGTGGTGTTGACTCGGGCATAGGGATAGAACGAGGTTGTAGGTTCCATGGTGGAATATCACCATTCAGCGTTCTAATATTGTACGCCACCGGTTTCACAACATGATTAGATTTTGTAGGACGGACACGTTCGCTGATCTAAGGAAAACCGTCAGTGCCATCCATGCATACTTCGAATCTGAACCGATCTTACATGCAGGAACACATCATCCGGCAGTCCCATTGGGAATTGTATAGATTCATCCACAGACGCCATCCAGTTTTCGGAAGAAGCGAGATCAATACTCCCATCTCCTGTCTCCACATATCCAATCACTGTAAGACCAGGACGAGCCGTCCGGACAAAGGGCATTGCGCTCCTCAAAGCGTGAAAGTAGCGCAGAACGACGAATCGAATCTCATTTTGTCCTGCTCTGAGGTAGGGCGCAATGTCTAGTGTGTCATAGTACCAGATTAATGGACTGCTGCGAGTGGGTCCGACGGCGACATGCTTGTCATTCACGTAGAGCTTGTAGCGCGTGTCAGCTGAGAAATGGAGCACTGCTTTCTCCGGTTTCGAGGGAAGATCGATGTTGCGTGTGAAGTGGACGACTTTGCCAGCTGTATTGGTGTTTGAAGAGTCAATCCAGTCCGAAACCCAAATCCAGTTCGCCTGGAGCTCGTCAATTGTCTTTCAGCAGTATGTTAGTAAAATTCCACTCTGATATGGATAAAGATGGAATGTAAGATACCTTTTGCTCCACGGTGGAATTCATGTTTTGTGCCAATGTAGGTAAACAATTCAAGGACTTTAGAGAGTCTTCGAATGTTCAACTTGGATATTCAAGTGTTGTAGTCGGTATAGCTCCGGTGGAGGAGGGGCTGGCGGGGCTCGGGGGATCTTTCGCCGAAAAGCATAGCCGCTGTCGGCAAATGAACCAAATTGTGGAGAAGTACGAGTTACATATGACCCAAAATTATTGCTTTCTGTGAGATACTAGTATATCCGAGGAGATGGGATAGCGCCAGAACAGACAACTAGTACAATGCTTAGCGGGAGTTCCCTGTTATCAGTGCAGGGCTGGAAATGCATATGGAATTGTGATGATTTCGCATTTCCTTCAAAAGTCGACACCATAATCTTTGATCACATTAGATTCAATGGCAGTCCATTCACAATAGACTATCAATAAATGTAATCGGGTTAGTGACATCAGGCTCTCGTGATACATTCTTATTCTCCATGGCATCAACATCGGAGATCTGATCGCATCAAAGAAGTAAAACTGCATCTAGCCAAAGTCAAATCTAGTAGGGTCCCCGATGCCACCCATTGCGATTGTAGCGCCAGGCATCAAGGACATATAATTGCCACTGGGAACTATTCCGTACTTCTGACTTCTGCTGCATGCGCAGGGATGGCCCGCTGCCGATCCGAGGCCGTCCCCGGAGGATGACCCGAACGACGAGACCAGGATCGACTTCATCCGGTGATTGTGGTTGCGCATGACCCGGGATGTCTCGCTCGTCGATCACAGAGTCTTTGTGGACTGCATGGTCGCGAAAAGAGGGTTGAAGACCCTTGGTAACACACGCGCTAGTCACCCATGTTGCAGAGAGAACAAGACCGCAAAAAGGTAAAAGGAGGACTAGCGACCCTGTTCAATCATCGAAGCCTCGTGATACA
The DNA here is from genome assembly GCA_023626415.1 of Penicillium sp. S1701. Taxonomy (NCBI): domain Eukaryota; kingdom Fungi; phylum Ascomycota; class Eurotiomycetes; order Eurotiales; family Aspergillaceae; genus Penicillium; species Penicillium sp. S1701. The sequence goes on along the minus strand of JAMAGY010000018.1, from coordinate 53,893 downwards.
ACAGACTACTAGTGAGAATCTAGGGTCATGACGACATGGACCCCCCGCAATATGAAAGAAGAATAGTCGCATGTAGAACCGCCCCAGCGCGAGAAAACGAAAATATAAACAGTGAGATTGGGGCTAAAAAAGAGAAAAGACGTGGATTATGCTAGTTGAGCCCGTATTTGGGGGCATCTCCTGTATCAAAAAGTGGGATTTGAGTTTGGCCAAAAATAGCGAGACTGAGATGGAGGGGGAGGGGGAGGGACGAAGGAAGGGGGGGCCATAATCTATCAGCTCTCTCGCATATTCCTCCGAGGCCACTGGAGGGATTATCTGCCTTCAGCTGATAACAAATGAAAGAAGCAGGTCTCCTGACGGGTCCCCTGGGTGATCCAGCCAACCAGGATGCAATGCGACGACATCACGATCGGCCAACACGGGGATGGCGCGGGCGCATCTGCTCGCGCTCGCGCGTTCAGGCGCGACTTGAAACGGCGGGGGATTAAAAGGGAGGTGGTTTGGCTTGATCTGAAGTGGATTTGATCCTTTTCGTCTATTCTCCACTGTTTATATTCCACTTTGCACTTGATTATACAGATTGAATACAATTTGTATACTTTATATACTTCAAAGGGTTGGAACCACCCAATAACACTGCCTAACTCGGACTAGAGGCTACCATATCGGGACTAGCGTGTTTACCGCGAAAAAAAAGGAAAGAAAAAAAAGGGAAAGAGCGACCCTCTTGCCGCAGTTGCGCCTGCCCTCTGTGACTCTCCGACTTGCAAGGGATAACCTTATCTTTCTTTCTTTCTCTCCAACTTCTCCTCTCTCCTCTACTCCTCTTCTCTTCCAAGTTTCGGGTCTTCGCTTGGACCTCTTGCGCATTCCTCTTTACCCCTCCTACTTTGCGCATTGCTTTAGTTATACTTCATTCACCTCTTCTCCGCGCCGCGCCGCTTTACACCACCCGCAATCATGGTCTCTTTCCAATGCGAGGTATGTCTCTCTTTGCGATGAGCCATCAATAACATGCAATATGTTGGCCATCTGCTATATACATATCTCAGGTTTTATTCATATCTACAAATGCTAATCATGACGGTCTGTTAGGCTTGCGGCGATGTCCTCACCAAGAAAAAGCTTGACCCCCACCGCAACCAGTGCCGCGGCGCGTCGTTCACCTGCATTGATTGCATGGTGCACTTCTGGGGCAATGAATACAGAGCGCACACGGTACGTCGTCACGAAATTGGTCCGATCAACCCAAGTACATTGGTAGCTGTCGCAGACATGCGCGGCGCATTCCCTCTGGGAAGGACGGATTGATTGACCCGATATCGTCCATTATTTTCTTTCTTGTCATAGTACTGACATCCTGTTCGCCTTCAGAGCTGCATGACCGAAGACCAGAAGTATCAGGGTGCGCTTTACAAAGAGAAACCGGCCAAGGGAAAGCAGCAGCGCAAGGGCCAAAACACCCCCAATGCGAAGTCGAACCCCAACGCGCGCAATCAGCAGCCTCGAGTTGACGATGCGACTTCCGACGGCGAAGTTATCAAGGCAAACGTGCCGCCCCCTCCAGCTCCTACTCCCCCTCCCACCAGCAACAAGAAGCCTTCTGCAGCCGTGGTCAACACCAATGACCAACCCGTCAATGTCTTTGATTATCTCGTTACGGAGGACACCCCCAATGCGTCCAAGGTGTCTTTGGCCCCGAAAGAGCAAATGTCCATGAACCCCCACGCCCCATCGGTGTTCGAGGCTAGCAACGCTCTAGCGAAATTGGACCCGAAGACGGATGACGAGGGCAATTACGATATCGCGTACGAAGAGAATGGATTCTCATACGGCGCGGGGTCCATTCCGCCGTCCAAGTATCCCTCTGCCGCCAATCCCTCCATGGAATTCGTCACGCCCGCCCCCAAGAAGAAGAAGGACCGTCGCGAGAAGAAGGAACGTGCTCCGGGTAGTGCCAGCGAGAAGAAACGGAAGCGTGGTCAAGTTGACGCGCTCAGCAGCCCTCAGCAGGATATTGACACGCCCATGATGGATGCTCCGTCTAGCGTCATTAACAATGCCGGCACCCCCGTGCTAGCTCACTCCGGTCTGACCGGCGGATTGAATCGCATGATGCGCTCCCCATCGCCCGATGCTGATGAGACTCCTGAACACGGCCGTTCCGTGTACCAGGATGCCTCCTCTCCAATCAAGCGTACCCGTCGTAACGGCAAGGAGGCCAATGGCGGCGACCCTGGTCTGGGTATCACAATCAAGAACCGGGCCGAGCGACTTGTTTCATCCATGTTTGGCGGCACTGGCTCTGTTGTTTCAAACGGCAGCAAAGACAGCCACGACAACTCTCGCGCAATGGTTCGCACTCGTCGCGGAAGTTCATCCAGTGCCGATGGACAACTGGAGGTGCGCAAGAAGAAGTCTCATCGCTCGCGCAACGAAGACTCGCATGCCGATCGCAAGTCTAAGCGCAAGAGCAGTAACCCAACCGACGGTGATCGCCCTTCCCGCCGGCAGAAGCAGATCGACGAGCGCCGGCGCTCTGATTCTCAATCCCCCCATCGGGATGGTCGTCAAGTGACGGTCTACCGGGCATCTAAACCTCCAGCCCGCAGCGAGGATGTCCTCCAGCGGGAGATGGCCACCCACTTCCTTTCTCTCGTATCTCGGGATAGTGAGCGCGGTTGTTCCTTCAACAAGGCTCTGAAACGTTTCCATCGTGACTTTGCCGACGAGGATGACTCGCGTGAGCGCCGTGGTGAGGACGAGAAGGATCTGTGGCGTGGTCTGCGGCTGCGTCGCAATGATCGCGGAGAGATCGTTGTTTTTGCGTAAAAAGTTTACTACCAGTCCGAGTAGTACTCGGTACCTTTGGCATGACAGATCAACTATATGGGACTTTATCCAAGATCTTTACGAGGTGAATGGGGTTTGATCCAGCATAGCGCATTTTGTTTATTTTAATTGGCGCGGTCTTTTTTGCATACTGTTTATATCGGACCTAATTGGACGCCAAAATTGAATAATGTATACAGTTTCATTGCATTTTCCTTGGCATACAGTATATGACAGTAATACTAGTAATAGAGGAAAGGCCGTTCGTACTGATGCTCCACTTGTATACAAGGCATGCATCCACCGTGAGTCACTCCGACTCGGTTTGAGTCACGAGAGTGGCGACTGTGACCGCCCTGGCCCCCGCTTTCCCTTTCTGCCTGCCTTATTAATTGTTCTTCCTCAGTGGCTGCGGGCAAATGCTCTTTATCAACCACCTTTGAACCACCTTTGCCCTTGGGGCTTCGCTTCAATTTGAACTTGAGCTTTGCTCAGGAGCTTTATATTTCTACACTCATCCTCCAGAGCGGGTCCCACCTTTCGAACTATCCTAATATTTACAGCCTTTGACTACCATTCCGTCAAACATTCTATCAGATTCACCTCAAATCTCCAATACCTGCATGAGCCGCATAGATATCTCCAACCAGCCAGCGGTGGTCTCTCAGACCATGTCCGGATCGGTAGCAGCTCCTCCTGCTCCATCAGCCCCTTCGGCCCCGTCAGCTGCTCGTCCAAGACATCGACGCCGTGGGAGAGGCCCCGCCAACCGTCATGGCCAATCCAATCCCACACCCCAGTCAACCATCGACCAGTCCTCTCAACCACCGCAGGAACAGACAAATAATACTACTCCTGCGGAACAATCAGCCGTAACGTCTCGTTCACGAAGAGGGAACAAAGAAGGGAACGGATCTGGGAGTCGCAGAGGACGTGGTAAAGGCCCTCGACAAGGCGGGCAAGCACAAAATGAAGGGCAATCGGAGCAATCGGAGCAACGACAATCGCGGGGCATGAGAGCACGCGGTTTTGTGGCGCGGTTAACCCGAGCAGATAATGCTCCGGACGAACAGAATTCCCCGCAACCCCCACCAGACCCAGAAGCGAACCTTCGTGCAGATGCGCCGGACTTTGTACCCGGCATGCCTGCATCTGCCCCGCAGTCCTCTAAAGCCTCAGGCCCGGCGAATAAAGGGAAAGGAAAGCCGAAGCCGAAACCGCCTCAAAAGCCACCCAAGGTCACAACCAAATCCGTTGCTGATGATATCGCCACCCGTATCCACGAGGATATCGCACACAATCTATACGAATGTCCTATATGTACCAGCGAGCTTGGACGGAGATCCAAAGTTTGGTCCTGTGAGTTGTGTTGGACTGTATTCCACTTGAGTTGTATCAAAAAGTGGTCCACAAATGAAGGATCCGCTGCCGCGCGACAGCCACAAGACGCAGAGGGCTCTCTTGCGCCTAAAGCGTGGCGTTGTCCTGGCTGCAACCTGTCACACGAGCATTTCCCTTCGACATATACCTGTTGGTGTGAGAAAGAATCTGATCCTCGACCTTTGGCTGGTTTGCCTCCGCATTCCTGTGGCCAGACTTGTTCGAGAGCCCGCAAAGGATGCCCCCATCCATGCGATGCAACATGTCATGCCGGTCCCTGTGCGCCATGCACTTCAATGGGCCCTACCCAGGATTGCTTTTGCGGCCGTAACTCAACCACGAAACGATGCCAAGATACTGATTATCAGAATGGCTGGAGCTGTGGGGAAATATGCGGCGACCTTCTACCGTGTGGGGAACACACATGCCCGCTTCCCTGCCACGAGGGTCTCTGTGGAGCATGCGAGGTGAAGATTGACGCGCATTGCTACTGTGGTAAGGTGCACACAGAGATGTTGTGTAGCTCCAGGGATGAGGAGTTTGATAGTGAAAAGATGAAAGACGATGGATCGACTGAAGAATGGACCGGTTGTTTCAGCTGTCCTGAACCCTGCAATCGTCCATTCGATTGTGGAGTGCATTTCTGCCAAAAGGACTGCCATCCGCAGGATTCACTGCCCGCACACTGCCCTCGCTCCCCTGATACAGTTTCTCGCTGCCCTTGTGGCAAGACGTCATTAACTGACGTTCCGGGATATAAGCCCCGAACATCTTGCGAGGACGTCATACCCAATTGCTTTGAGCCCTGTGGAAAGATGCTTCGTTGCGGCCATTCTTGCGACCAGATCTGCCATACCGGACCTTGTGGTACGTGTACCCGCCACGTTCCAATCTCATGTCAATGTGGTCGCAACACTTCGATGAGCGTCTGCCACCAGGGTGACATCAACCCACCCCAGTGCTTCCGTCAATGCAAAGCTGCTTTGCACTGCGGACGCCATACTTGCACAGAAAGGTGTTGCCCTGGTGAGCAAAAGGCGATTGAGCGTCAAGCTGCCCGTCGAAAGCTCAAGCCTCACCTCCGCCCCGCCGAGGAAGATATTGAAGCTGAACATATTTGCACTCGGGTATGTGGTCGGACGCTGAAATGCGGTCGACACACTTGCCCTGAACTCTGCCACAAAGGTGCTTGTAACACCTGTCGAGAGGCGATTTTCGATGAAATTTCGTGTAACTGCGGAAGATCCATCTTGTATCCTCCTCTCCCTTGTGGCACACAGCCTCCGCCGTGCTCCCGCCCCTGCGAACGGCCCAAACCTTGTGGACATCCTCAAACTGCGCACAACTGCCACACCGATGATGAATCTTGTCCGAAGTGCCCATTCCTTACGGACAAAGAGTGTCTTTGTGGGAAGCGTGTAATGAAGAATGTCCCCTGCTGGCTGTCAGACGCCCGCTGTGGTCAGGTGTGCGGTGCACCGCTCAAGTGCGGGTCACATTTCTGCAAGAAGGACTGCCATCGACCAGGGCAATGCGAGGATGCAGATAAGCCCTGCTCACAGGCTTGTGGAAAGAGTAGGACTCTTTGTAACCATCCCTGCACCGACCAATGTCATGCCCCATACCCCTGCCCGGAAAAGACACCTTGCCCGGCCATGCTTACAGTAACATGTAGTTGTGGTCGATTGCGTCAAGAAAGACGATGCAATGCAGGCAAGGCGGTTATTTCCAAGGGCCAGGTCCAGCAACCGGAACGCTTGCCTTCACTCAGCCCATTGAGCTGTGACGAAGAGTGTTCCCGTCTGGAGCGGAATCGATCTCTGGCCTCTGCACTTGGTGTCGATATCAATCAGCAAACCACAGTCCAAGCATTTTCGTCTAGTAACCTCCCTTACTCCGCGGAAACATTGGACAACTACATCAAGTTGGCATCAACAACCTCTCTATCCAGCCTCCAAACATACGAATCAACCTTGCATGCCCTGGCAAAGGCAACGGATACAACGAATCGATCTATCCGCTTCCAGCCCGCGAAATCCACCATTCGCGCATTCACACATTCTCTCGCGACAGACTGGGGCTTTGTAACAGAGAGCCACGACCCAGAACCTCACCGCCACGTCTTCGTCCTGAAACCTCTCACCTGGACCCCGCCCGTGTTCGGAATGGGCACCGAAACCACCACCGGAATAGGTGGAATGAGTGTGCGCGAGTGCGTGAAGCTCCGCGAACGAGAACGAACCAAGGAGCGCGAAGCACAGCGCGTTGCTGCCCTGGAAGCCAAATCTGCCCGTGACGCAGCTAAGGCCCAGGCTGGTATGGGTTCAGATGGTTGGGCCCAGGTTGCGTCCCGGGCTAAGAGGCCTGGAGCAGATGATAGCAATACCAGTACGAGAAGTACGACGCCCATTCAGAACTCTTATTCAAATCCCTTCATGGGTCGCTCCATGTTCTCTGCGCTTGCTGGCGACGTCGATAAAGCGGGCTCTGGGGGCAAGAAGGAAAAGCTTGTGTTGCGGTCTGGTCTTGGTGTAGGCAAGGCTTTGCGGACACAGCCTCCTGCGGAGGTGGTGGATAGTTGGGAGGAGGCGGAAGAGAAGGCGGAAGAAGTTGAGCGGAAGCAAGAGGAAACTGAAGCTGCGCCTTTGACGGAAGAACAGGAGGAACAGCACGGAGGAAGCCAGGAAGGGGGAGATCAGGAAGATCCGGTGAAAGATACTGAGGTTGCTGAGCAGAAAGAATCGGCTGGTGTCCTGGAAGATACCACGATTCCAGTCACTGTGGAAGAGTAGATGTTATTTCATGCTCTTATGACTCACGAAGAAAGGAAAAGTGTGTTATGTGTTTGAATTGCGTGCATATGATACCCGGGTAGCAATATCTGAGGACCTCGGGGACTGCATGGTATCCAGCATTTGGCGCGGTATATTTTTATCATGGAATATTTGCGAAGACTACAAAAATAAACAAAAATAAAATAACTTGATCAATCATCATCCTGTCTATCTCTTGAAGTTAAGATATACATTTATCCCAATCCCCCGCAGCCCCGATCTAGTCAACATTCCCTCCCAATCCACTACCCGCAGTACCAGCCACAATCTTAACAAACATCAAACACCCCTCCCCACCCGTCCTATACGGCCCATGCCGCATTCCAGGTAATCGATAAGCATAAGCACCAACCCCCCACTCCCGCCCAAGCGACAGATCCTCCAATCTCCCCTGAAGCAGACATACCTCCTCAACAAAAGTGTGAGTGATCGGCTCGCTGGGCGTGGTGGTATTCGGTTCCCACCATTGTAGCACAGCTCTATTCTCTCCCTCTGCTTCTCCGTTCAGGCGTAATTCCCAGATCCCCTTAGCGACGGAGTACCAGGGTTTGACTGTTTCGGAGTTTATTGGTGTGCCTGGTGTCGGGAGGGGTGGTGGGGTGGTGAATTCTTTTTGGTGGAAGGTCATTTTGGAGGAGTGAGATGCTTTTCCTTTTTGAAAGGATTTGGTTTTGCTTTTTTGTTTAAGGGGATTGTGAGTGGGATATCTATTTGAAGTGAAGTTGAGTCGCATCGGATAAAGATGACAGTTTATGGCTTCTCTTTCCCGATGGCCAATCAGATTGTCTGTTTTAGCCGATATATCGGGGAATTCTTTCCTATAAACGGTGGACCCGAGTCTTAAGTATGCTCTGCACTTATATTAGGAATTTTATTGATATCCTCTGATGTGTCTAGTATAAAGTACTTCTCAATCCCTGATTCCAATGAAGTATTCTGTTAGTGGGCTGTGCACGTTAGCGTCTTGTGCAGCCTCACTATAACTCGAGTCATGGATATCAGGTTTGTAGCTGTAATTTCTTATCAAATTATACTAAATACAGATTTCCAATGCTCTCCCTGGATAGCCGCCCTGGGAATCGCTTTCCGATTGCCTCATTCTGGACACCTGCAGCGAGGTGCAGCAAGGAACCAATCATAGGTGCAGGCTATCACCTGGTCATCTTTTCGAAACCCTCGTATCCCCCTAGGGCGCTACGCCAAACGATCTCCGAGGTCAGCTAGTGGCAGTTGGGTATTATAAAGAAAGAGAGATCGAGTTGATCTTAGCGCTTCTCACCACTTGTACAGTATATTAAAGTTCAGATATCCGCTCAAGCACTAAGAAAGTATTTATCATCGCAATGAACGGAAAAACATACTTTCTTCCCCCTGACTTCCTCTCCTTCCCCGCTGGCGATGGCATCAAAACTGGCCGAATCCGCCTCGGCCAGCTGATCCACAAAATCAACGACCCGGCCTACACAATAGCGACACTTCCGCCAAAGAATTTGGCCTCTTATGAGGCTAGCATGCCAGTGCAGCCCTTGATAGTCGGAAATATGAACCACATAGACGAGATGGCATCGTCATATCATGGTAGCCTCTTCATGAAGGCCGTCAGCCTCGTCGGCGCCAACTTTGGCATCAATACAACGAATTCCGCGAAACTTCTTGCTGCCATGGGTGAGCTACAATCGATAACGATTGATCCGACCGACGATTACGTTGGCGACTCCATGGCCCAGGAGAAGGTGCAGAGCTGGCTGTGCAATCCTCGTCACTGGCTTAGAAAGCGCATCTTTATGGTGACAAGTATTTTAATCGCCTATCCATCGGATGGCTCAAAGGTTGACCTATCGACTAAGAGGTTGGCCGAGGCCAAGGGATCTGCTGATGGAAATGCCACGCTGCCATCCGGTGGCAGTATCCCAGTCAAAGGCGGGGGTGAATTAAATACTACATTCGCGAAGAGTTTTGACCTCACCTTTGTACCGAAGGATCCCTTCATATATGGTTTCAAGGTCAGAGAGTGCTTCTACAGGCAGAAAGCTGGATCTTCAAAGGCCTATCACAAGGGTGCTCAGCTTCATTCCGGTCAGGATGGGTATCAGGGAGGAGCCGAGGAGGAGGTAGCTGAATTTGAACTATTACATCTTGCGCAGGAGGAGACCACGTTGGACGATCTCGGGGATATGGACGAGGATTTTGTTCTACATGCCCTCGACGGAGATGAATTGATCATTGCTGCCCCCATCATAAATGGTGCTCCTTGATCAAGACAGACTGGAGTGGCACTGTCTCTGCCTACATGCTTCTTAAGAATGTGACAGAAACAGGTCATATGAGTTATAACAAGGGGCATATCTTTTCCTACTCATTCATGATATTTGGACTACACATAGCACTTTCATTTTGCGCATTCACTGCATAATACTACCCGTGTTAGCTCTTGTCCCTCTCGAGAACCCCAGAAGCTTACGTATCTTCAAAACATTTAAAGCGAGGTATCAAGTTTCTTATCACTAAGTATCTTTTCGAGATATCATAATTCAGGTACGAGTATTTCTGGAGCTAGCATTCCCTAGGGGGCTACTAATTCGAGTAAACTGGTGGTTTACATCGGAACCCCTCATCGGTGAAAAACTTCCACATGGTAATCTCACAAGGTCGGTATCCTCGAACCGACTGAGAGGGTTACTGGCAATGGTAGTAAGTATTCAGACAATTGGAATATCTATACACCCATGTAGAATCCACTTATTGTGAGGTACTACTCGATCTTTACAAAGGAGTGAATATCTACTTGAATATAGCAGGTTCGACTGGACAACAAATTAGGCCTTTCCCCGTCCCCTCGAGGTATCTCAGATTAGTTGGATCAAGAATCATAAGGGTACCTAGGTATACCAGGGGCCTTTTTCTATGTCCTGGCTTCTCAGGTCTTGAGTTAAGGTAAGAAGTCCTATTCAAAGAGAATCAAGCACATCGCTAATTTTATAACAAATGCGTTCGTGCATATCCTCACCGTGATAGTCAAACAGACTCGAGGGCGATATAGATAGATATCCCTGTCTCTCTCTTGCCATTGAAATAAACATCTTCCGCATCTCATCACAATGCTGCAATCGTCTCCAGTCTTTGACCTGGTATGGGCTCCCTGGGATTTCACACGCGGATACATACTCTAATATCAATGCTGCCAGGCCTGCTGCGATTGGAGTTGCCACTGAAGTCCCACTTGCCACTCGCAGTCCATCTTCTCTAGCATTAGCCTGCAAGTTTGTCGGCCATGCTGCCGCCACACCTTCACCCAATATCGCAAGCGCGCAGTCCGGTACTGGTGGTGGGTTACGACCGGATGGATTACCATCTCCGTCCGTACTATGTATTCCAATTACCTGTCGCATACATGCAGGGAAAGTAATAGGGAAGCGCGGGTTGATACCCGAATTGGACGCTGCAGCCAGCACGATTACTCCAGCGTGGTGTGCATCGCGCACTGCCTTCTTAACTTCCGCGTTTGCCTGCCGGTATCCAATCGACAGCGATATAATGTTCGCGCGCTTCTTAACCGCCCAGTCTATTGCACGCGCGACCGCTGGTAGGGCCGCCTCCATTTCCTCGGGCGTACCGTGTTGGTACACACGCGCAGCGAGTATGCGCGCATTTGGTGCGACCTGCAGCGCTACATGGGCAGAATGTGTACCATGACCGTCGTCGTCGGCGTCGCCGGGCAGGTTCTCTTGTTCGAGAAAAGAAGCGGTCTCAATCCTCCTGACGGCCGAGGTAAATACGCTGTGGGTGATGTCGAGGCCACTGTCGATAATGGCAATCCGGATGGCACGATTTGGTACAGGACATGTTGATATGACGCGGTGGGCATCTAGTCCAAGGTCTTTGAACCACTGCTTAGCAGCTTCACTGCATGGTGGTGTCAAAAAGACAATAAACAAAAATCGTTCACCGATTAATTTTGCTTACCTCTCCTCTCCACCGAGCCGGAATACGTGATCAGCCAGCCATTTGCCCCGCGGTATCTGGCGATAGCTGCGTGACACCCTGCGCAGGATGCTGAGAACAGTTGAGTAGTCTGCTGGCCGATCAGCAAACTCGGCCAGGTCCGGATGGTTTGAGTTGAATTGGATTAAATCCTCGTTTGGAAGGCCGATAGAATAGTTCATCTGATCGCAGAAGCCGAAATCCCTAGTATGGATGATTTCTGGCCCCTCATACTTTTCGAAGAATGAATATATTTTGAAACGATCACCTATGCGCGCGAACTCTCGGAGGTTGAAACGAAGTTCGCTTGATTCCGGCGAAAACATATTTAGTTCGAAATGGACCCGGTGGAAAGTGTTGACGTGGTTTCCCATTCGCATCATTCGGCCCATAGGCCTAACCCAGGTCAGTACAGACCTCAGCGATTTATGGAGTAACGGTAAACCCCGATGATGAACTCCAAAGAATAGAAGGGCCCTGGTGTTGGCCAAGAGGCGGGTATCCGACTGTTCTCTCGAAGTTGCCAAATAAATAAGTGCCTGATGTATCCGATTACCGTATCAACGCTCCACGCTCAATATATTGTCTCCATGAAACGACTGGGGCTGCGCTTGTAGAAACCCACCTGCTTCACAACCAGACCGCTGATCCCATGAGCGAGGAAAATGATAGGCGTCTCAAAATTCGGACGCTCCAGTCGTTCTTGATCTAGATTTCCGATTAACACACGGGAAATTATATCCAAGGAGTCAAAATGCTCCCAAGAAAAAATGTAAATGTTTGCGTCAGGTAGATCAAGAGCGGCTTTCCGCGCGAACCCTTCATATTTTTCCCATGAAGGATGGAGTCTGCGGACGACGACGATGCTAAAACCAGATACGTTAAATATAGTCACCACCGTTATCCTGACCTTTCCCCCAAATACTCAGACAGCACTCACTCAACCAAAGGAAACTCTGAATTTGAAGTCGAGGCAGTGCGTAGGCCCGGTTTATCAACTTCCGGGTTGCTGGTGCTCATGATAGAATGAATATGGTTTTCCATCTCGGGGGGCTTTGCACGGGAAAAAGGATTCAATGACTTGAGTCGCGACATAATTTTGTCAGGCGCTTTCGTCTCAGGTATTCTTGAACGGTCAGGGGATTCCATTGCTGGCTATTCAAGTAGACCGATATCAAGGCTCAGTCGCAGAAGCCGTGTTTCTATTCACAGAATGTACCCAGAATGACACCCGTTCTGCCTTTTTGGAAAACATCAGATTATAATAGAGGTATCAGAATGTGACGGTGTACAAGCGCCCAACTCCTCTTCTTGGGGCATCTCTCCAGCATGCTTGTTGATCTCCGAGGGGCTGAGCGGAAGCGTCTGGCGAATAGAAAACAGCTTATAAAGCCACAAGCGCCCAAAATTTGATCATACCAAAAATATCACATTAATTATAGGTATTTTCGATCGATTCTGCTATTATCCCTTGATACTTTGAGGTATAATATTTAAAAGAGATAATGCTTACATGCTAGTAGATATGGGGAAGGGGGCTTCCAGGTGTATTTTTGTATCCTTCGATCAGAAAACAGACTTGCACTTAGTTCAACGAACCCCCCTTGCCAGCGCATACTCTTGATCATCCCCGTAATTTTCCCGTAGATACCACTTGAAGTCATCGGAGACAGATATGACTGACATCCTTGAGATGCTCAAGGGCCAAACGCTTGCCTTTGTACTGCGCCAATAGCGTTGCAGTTTGGACCGTATTGCTAATCTCTCGCCCATTCAGCTAATATTCGCTAAGCTCTTCAATGGCTTCCTGTAGCTCGGCAGCGTGCGGTTTCAAATTTGATGTTTTTCTTTTGTAGTCCATTGATAAAATTAAACCAGGTGTGCTGTCACTCTTTGATCCGGAGGTTTGGATAGTGAATAATCAGCTGCCCGCGAGATTTGAAGGCTTCATGGAATGTTCCAATGCGGTTAGAAATCAGTACCAAATTCCATCATAGTACACGATTACCCTTCGATAGACTGAGACTAAAGCTTTCCTCTTCAGGTCCTGTCGTGTACGCTCCTCCAGGAATACGGATGCCTCATCAAGAAGCACGACGCAATTTCACGTTTCGCCCAAGCAAGGTTACTAGGCGGTACGCTACGCACAGCCACACAGCTATAACGTGAGCAGGATGGCCCCAATTGGGCGCAAACCCCGCGTCTTGAGTCGAAGGAAACAGTAAGCACGTCTAGATTTTTTCTCATCTTCTCTTGCCATCAACTCAGAGAAGGAACCACCAATAAAAATCGAAGAATGTTAGTGGTTTAAGGTAAACTTCCCGATTTATAGTACCTTTTGGGTTCATGATAGATTCTCACTATTTCTTGGGCAGATTTCGTACAACAGTGAAGAGCCAAGGCCGCAGGCAAAATCTTCAGTATATGCCAGAATATGGGATCAGGCTCACCGTCGATAAATCGGTCCCAAGCGGATTACAGCGTCGCAATCCTCTGTGCTCTTGACAAAGAGCTTCTCGCTGTGAGGGCATTATTCGACGAGGAACACGCAGATATTCCCACGGCCCGAGAAGACACGAACCATTACTGCCTTGGTCGGATCGGGCATCATAACATAGTGACAACCTGTTTACCAGCGGGGGAATATGGGACCAACGCTGCAGCCGATGTTGTGCAGAACATGAGGAGGAGCTTCCCCGTGGAATTTTGTCTACTGGTCGGTATCTGTGGTGGTGTTCCATCGTTAGACCATGATATCCGACTAGGCGATGTCATAGTCAGTCAGTCATACGAAGATTTTCCAGCTGTCATGCAATATGACAAGGGTAAATCCTTGGAATATGGAGAATTTAAGATCACAGGAACATTGCACCCACCACCCCGATTATTGATGAACGCAATTAGCAAGTTGAAATCGAACCCAAATCCACAAAGAAACTCTCTCGAATATTTTCTGGCGACTGTTGCGGATAAAATACCGGCTTATCGATTTCCTGGTCGGTGGAAAGACATTTTGTTTGCCGCAGACTGGGGCCATGCGGGAGGTTCTGACTGTAATAAATGCATTGGTCAGGTCAACAGGAAGGAGCTTTATTCAAATCAGCCGCAAATTCATTACGGCCCAATTGCCTCTGGTAATCAGGTCATCAAAAATGCAAAGCAACGGGACTATCTTGCGACCAAGTACAAAGTTCTTTGTTTCGAGATGGAAGCTGCCGGTGTCATGAACGTAATGCCTTCCTTGGTGATTCGTGGGATATGCGATTACTCTGATTCCCACAAAAATAAAATTTGGCAGGAATATGCAGCGGCAGCTGCAGCTGCATATGCAAAGCTGCTGCTATTAACCTTGAGATACTATACCACTGATGATAAATCACACCTAGTCAAGCCGCCAGTCTTACAGCAGGCAGATGATTGGGTGGCTCCTGAATCGGGCACTGAAGCGAGTCCCCCGATAAGAAAGCCTTGTGGATGGTGTCTTTTGTGTGGCATTGACTTGAAGGCGAGCAACAAAGGTGTTCTGGCGAGGCATATCAAGGAACGACACTTTCCTCCGTTCGAGTACTCCTGCCCCATGCCTGAATGCCGTGCGGTCCGTGCTATACAGTACCGGAAAGACAAAATAAGAACCCACATACGGACCCACCCGGGAGTCGACCCAGGAACCTATGGGGAAAAAGAGCTCCCTTGTCCCCCACAGTGCAGCCTTTGCTCGGCGATCACAAGGGACTGGGATACGTTCTACGCATGTCTTTTTTCCCACCATCAAACTGCATCCCGGGTTGAAGGCTCCGTCGCAGGATGGAGTCTGCCAGCACCATGGGAAGCAAACGTTGGAAGAGCCCTTCAAACGTCGAAGCCTGGGATCCAAACCCCTCATCGGGTTCTGGGTTCTGCTCCCTATATTCCAGATCCAGAATTCCAGTAAATGGGTCCTCCTTTCGATAATTTAAGTCGCAGAGTCTAAACACCATAGTTTCAACCCAATAATCTATCTATAATCTATTTTAACCTATTACTATGCAAATTTTGATCAGGACATAATAGAGTAGCAAATGTGAACAATTAATATTATCGATAAGACTAAACAGTTCCTGGGTTGGCTTGTTGTTAAATATTTAGAACTAGAGTAGTGGTTTAATAGATTATCCACCAAATGTTGGATTAGAGCTAAGAATCTAAAACCTGAATGAGGTGAGGTTGGATTCATATTACGGAATGTGCTTTGCTGGAATATGACTAGTCTGTTTGGTACCTAGGTACGAGTATTATTCAAGACAGACGACGAGATTTCTTACATCGATTAATTCAGAATATAACCCAGCTCAATCATACTAAGATTCTACATAATAAAGTTACAAACGAGTCTAAAAAATACCCAGAACACTCTATATGTCATGAAGTTGAATAAAATAGTCTAAATGATCTAGCCTTAATCTATCACCTCCTACTACTGGATTAGTAGAAGACTACCCTGAAACAATTCTTGCCTACTCGATATATGTTATGTAGTGCATGTATACACACCACATTTTACTCTGTGGTGGCCATATCAATTCCCGAACACATCTGGATTATGTCAGCCATCATGAGTAATCAATTGTCTTATCCGCCGTCCAAGCCGTCTGTATTATCAACTTGCAAAGTCACCAAAGTTTGCTGAACAACATGGCTTCCTTCCGACTGCAAGGATTCCAATCTGTTCTCCGGGGTAACTCGCGCCTGCTGCGCTTCCCCCAGCGCCGTTGGGCGCAGGTACACGATGTGCGCTTCCTAGCCTCCCACCACGACCCCAAGTATGTGCAGGACAAATATCGGGCGAAGCTGGATCAGAAAGCCAAAGAGTGAGTTCCCTCTTGTCATCCCTTAGAAAATTATGAATAATCTCTTACTGATACATATCCAGGGAGGGCCACGAGTCAGTCGAATCATTGAAAGAAGCCTACAGCGACAAGATCCAAGACCTCCGCCGTCAAGCATCAACCGTCGCAACCCCCGAGCCCAACACCCCTCTCACCAGCTCCTCCGTCCCCGGAACACCACCACCCTTCCAAGCCCCTCCTCCACCAGGCCAATCTGAAACCGAACAGGCCGCTCGCCGAGTCACCGGCAGCGGCAGCGGCAGCCCCATCAAGCCGCTCAGCACATACGTGGACGTCGAGAAGTTCCGCGACCTGCCCGCGAAGGAGATTGAAGCGCTCTGGCGCCTCCGTCACGCGAACAGCTCAAGCTCCATCTGCGCCGTGATCTCACTCGAAACATACCAGCGCATTGCCAACGCCGCGCGCCAGAACCCGCAATTCGTCCTCCCGGTGCCGGTGCAACAAACCGTCGAAGATGCCCAGGTAGAGGGTGGTGAAACGACTCAGAACGCGGCGGAAATTCACTTCCTCCAGTGGGGATTCCACCCCCCGGCTGACGACTTCGTTGCCCCCTCCGCTGAGACTGCTAACACACACACCTCTACTGTGATCTTTACCAACCTCGGCGCTTTCAAGATGCACGGTACCTACGCTCAGCCGCATACGACGGTCACGCACTACCTGGACTTGGCTGATGATAAGGGCCTGGTTCTGATGCTTGGCCAGGTTGTACCGGACCGTGGTGTCTCTACTGCGGATGCTACGTGGTTGGTTAGCTGTGTGCAGCGCTTCTATGATTTTGAGGGTCAGGCTAGTGGACGTAAGGGCGAACTGGTGCGGATGTTCACCCAGGGTGATACTGAGAACTTCAAGGTTGAGGAGCTTTTGGAGGAGAGTGAGAAGATTCACTAGATGCGGATAGACCGTTGATCATTGTATAACATCTGTTTTGTGTTGGGCTGCCGAATTCGATAGATAGACTCTAACATCAATATATGTACATTAAACATTTCATGCTGTTGCAGAACTTGAAGCTGTTTAGCTTATACACTTCCAGTCATCCCGTCATTATTCAATGTGTAGTCACGGTAGCCACTTGGGCAGGTAGTATGAAACGAAGGGCATTGCGACATTAGTCTTCGTTCAACATAAATATCGTTTTGATTCCATAGATATATAGGTATTGATCGTCTTCATAAATACTCGAGTTTTTCACTGGCACTATCAAGTAGTAGTACTCACTACCCAGTAGTCGACCTTGGCACATTCAAGCATACCACTCGTCCCAATTAGGGCACGAAGGCCGTCATATAAAAAGGCTCCGAATCCTTACTAGTCTTTAGAAAAAGATGCAATATGCATATAAATAGTCATATTAGTACTGAATATCCTCCAACTCGAACAAGCCCAACCAATATCTATTTAACCCTCCTCATAACAGTCCCATTATAAGGATACTCAACCGTCTCAACCCTCCCCTCATTCAACGTAAAAACAAACAAATCAATCGGCCCATTAGGATCAACATTTATCCAAACAAAAGAATCATCAAACAACCCCCCACTCCCACCTTCCGTCTCCGAACGAGGACTATTCTTATAATGATTAACCATCCGATGCGCAACCTTCATCTCCCCCTTGGTCTTATACAACTCCGCCAACGACTTCGACCTCGAATTCAGACCCGTCGGATAAAGCCGATACTTCTTCGCCCCCATAAATCCCGGAACAACGCCCTTAATAAAGAAACTCTTCAAGCCCAATCCCGCATGTCCCTTCTCCACGCTAAGCGTAACGTTACTCCCCTCCTCGTCCGCAAACGTGCCGGCAAGATTCCTCGCCGCGTTCTCGGCAGCCGCTGCCTCCGCGGCTGGGATGAAGGTTTCCCCGACTACATCGCGCAGTGGCCAGCGCGCCGCCGTGGCGATTTCTGCGCTGCCGGCGACTAGGATGGTATATCCGATGCCGTGGTCGGGGGAGAGGGCGAAGATGGCGGTGTAGTCTCTGTTTCCGCCGGCTTTGGTGTAGAGGTCTGAGATTCGGGTATGGTTTGAGCCTGGTGTTGCTGGGATCGCTAGGCGGGATATTTCCCACGGTGCGCCGACGAGTTCGACTAGGGTACCTGTGCCGCTGCGTGGTTTCATCCATTCGGATGTTGTGGGGCCGGAGAGGAGGCCTGAGTTGAGTATGGATAGGCCTGCTTTGCGCAGGTCTGCGGCGTTGGAGTAGATACCTCCTGTTCTGTGAAGGTTTAGTTTGGGGATGTTGGATGGGGGATTGGGCAGGGTGGGAAGGACTTACGATGCGACGATTTCGAAATCATTTGCCCATGCTGTTGTGTCTGCGCCGTAGCTGGTGCGATTGATGGAGTTGTGTAGCTCTGGGCCTGTTGGAGCTGCTGCTGATGTACTGTTCATTCCGAGTGGTTTCCAGAGGATCTCTTCGAAGGCGTCTGGGACGCTTTTGTCGGCGATTCTGGCAAGGATTTGGCCTAGGACGGCGAAGCCTCCGTCCGAGTAGATGGCGTTTTGATATGGGGCGATGACGGGGAGTCGTTTTTCGCGGAGGAATGTAAAGAGGTCTAAGTATGGGATATTCAAATCAGTTTCAAGTTTGCAAAGTAGTAAAGGTATAAATTATAGTCGTCACACTAACCTTCTGGTTTAAAATCGAATGGGTGCTCCGGGTCCTGATACTCCGGGTCCTGGAGGAAGTCTAGAAGAGGGCCAGGCTTAGCGGGCAGTTCATTTCGTATATCAATTTCAACTTAAATGGAACTCACCAACAACGGTCCCAGTGCCAGCTTGATGAGATGCTAGCGCTCCAACGGTGATATCTTCCCAGTCGACAGCATCCAGCGGGCTACCACTCGATGAGTTACTCTTCAGTTCTGGGATGTATTTCGTGACAGGATCCGAGAAAACCTCTATTCCAGCCTTGGCAATGATTGCATAGACAGTGAAGAGCTTGGTGACACTGCCAATCCGCGAGATGGTCTGGTCGTTCAGTTCACCAGATGTGATGGACTTTTTTGACGCTTCGCCGACATGGGAGTAACTGAAGAACGACTCGTTTGTTGCAGCCGAGAAGACATCGATGTGAAATGCCAGATCTGTGCGGTTGAGCTCGCCAGACTCAAAGAGTTGATCGATTAGACCGGGCAAGGCCTTCTTTGCATTCCCGATGGCTTTGGAAGTTGTAGGGTCGAAGTTGGATAGGAATGATGGTCCGATTAGGGGGACTTCCTTGGTGGGGATGATGCGGGCTGTTGAGGTAAATGCGAATCCTAGGAGAGATCCTAGTACCACTTTGTCTAAATGCATAGTGAAGGTTCTCAAAGAGTCTTCACTTTCGCTGTTAAACTTTCGCAGTTGAAGGGTTGAAGCAGTACTACCTTCATTGCCCTGACATTCATACACCCTTATATACCTTCCATCCAGGGGGCCTATCTGAACCCCAGCTCAATGATAGACATCTTGGGTTCCTGGCGGTGCTAGCTTGGCACACGTAGATATAGCTACTATTAAAAGCAGTCGAGACAAACAAACACATCTAGATATCCGTGCAGTTCGATCTGCGGATCCACATCGGGAGTGGATGTCCACTTAGCGTTCGTGGCGGGGGTCACTTTAACCTCTGGACCCCAAACTGCCGGCGCAGCATTTGGCCCAGAAGGGAATAGCGAGTCAGTTTGCGGTGTCAACGCTGGTGGCCTAAGGAGGTGACATCACAATATGTGGTATGTAGTCTACCTGTCACCAATTGAATCTTGGTGGGCTCCATGTTGATCGGGTCTTGGAAATCTTGGAAACCTTCCCTATTGGCTGCAACGTACGAACTGTGTTTAGGGGCAGGACAGCGAGAGACCACGCGGGAAAATTATTCAATTGGGATTGACTATATCTACAGAGTAGCAACCCGAAAAAAGAGCAATGTACCGATCCAGCATCGAACCCAACAAGGGAATAATCAAGCATAAAATGCAAGGGGCGAGGCATAAAAGAACATGGCTCAGCCAACGCCGGGGGAGAAAAAAAAAAGAAATACAAATCCCATAAATATGACGCCAGGGAAATCCGAGCCAGCGGAGACTGCTGAGCTAGTGTTCAACTCGATACAGGGGCGAGGAAAAGCGATATGGTCGGTTGGGAGCAAAATGAATACATAGGCCGGGCTTGTCTTTCAGTCGTGAGAAAGGGTATCATTAGAGTAGGTTGGTTTGGCAAGGCGAAGGATGAAAAACAAGCCGAGACCAGGCTAGAGACCGGGGACTGTGACTGGTCAAGGATGGTTGAGATGAGAAAGGAACATCATTTTTCGTCATCCATAACTTCCTCCGTAATGAAGGAGTGGATGTGTTCGAAGTAGCCCGGCTCGGCGACCGAGTCGTTATGACCACCATTGGGTAATGTACGCCAGATCTTCCGCTCGCTTTTACAGACGGAGAACAGCTGGGTCATATTGGTGGGGCTGGAGGGTGTTAGTCTTAAATGCATGCAACATATGGATGATATTGATGGACACCACTTACGGGACCAGTTCGTCCTTTAGTCCACTGAGGAAGAGAATCGGGACGTTTTTGATCTTCGGCAGGATGTCTTCACTGATCCAGTATTGGTGGCATAGACGGGCGAAATATCTTGCTGGCGGGAACACACTGCGTGAGATGTTGTTAGAGATGCATGTCAATTGCGACGCAAGACGAAACTTGGTGACCCACCTAGGAATTAATTTGCGGATGCTGAGAAAGGTGTTCTCTAGTATCAAACCACTAACTTCACCATCGTCCTGATTTGTCGCAACGAGGTTGATAGCTACTGCGCCGCCCAAACTTTGGCCATAGACAACGATTTTGGTATCTCGGGTCTCGGGCCGGTGTCGCAGATAATCTAATGCGGTCTGGGCATCAACCTTCAAGCCCGCTTCGTCCGGGGTACCTGTTGACAGGCCATAACCTCGATATTCGAGCATAAAAACATTGCAATGAAGGGTATCTTGGAGAGCCTTGGCGATGGGGACCCGATGACCAATGTTTCCGGCGTTGCCATGGAACATCAGGACGGTGAGGTTGCGCTGGCGACGACCCATGGGGGGACGAAGGAAGAGAGCGTGGAGGGATTCGCCATCCGGGGTGGGGATCTGGAGGTCTTCAAAGTCCTTGATGCCGAATTGACGGGGGCTTGGGACGTTTGTTCGCGCATCAGTGGGGACGTTGCGGGGATATATCAATTCGCTGCGATGTGGTTAATCCAGGGGGGTCTTCATGATGGAGGGACAGGTGATTGGCGGTTGCCCACTGAATAAACTTACTTCTGTTTGAAATATAAAATACCACTGGCGACCACAGCCAAGCCTGACGAAGCCAGAACGG
Organism: Penicillium sp. S1701; assembly: GCA_023626415.1. Taxonomy (NCBI): domain Eukaryota; kingdom Fungi; phylum Ascomycota; class Eurotiomycetes; order Eurotiales; family Aspergillaceae; genus Penicillium; species Penicillium sp. S1701. The sequence goes on along the minus strand of JAMAGY010000018.1, from coordinate 32,627 downwards.
GGAGACGGAGGAACTGCATGGTGTTGTTTGCCATGGCGCTGATGCTCCAGGCTGGGGGAGGTGGAGGGGATTCGGACATGGTGTGGGGGAGATGGAAAGAGGGAGAGGGAGAGGACTGAGGAAAGGAGGAACAGACAAGAATGACTGGAGTAGAGGGAAGTGAAACTTGAACCAGCCACCAAAGAAAGATGGGATGCAGCGCAGCAGCAGCAGCAGCATCAAAGCCAAGAGATGTCTTGCTCAGGCTGGACTTGCGGGGCGGCTGGAGTGGCTCACCGCCCGGACGCGTGGGAGCTTCTGCCTTTGACTATCACCATCATCACTGCCAACTACCACCATCACCTCTCATCTCTCATCTCCTTGTTGCTTCTCTACTTTCACTCTACTCACCTTATTCCTATCCTCCATACCCCTTTGAATAAGCCCTTGATTAAGCACAATGGTCGCACCTCACGGCGTCACGGGGATGCTGGGTGAAGGTCAGTCGAGCTACTGGTCAGCCGTCATCCGAAGCTAACCCCAGCTCTCTCTAGATGGCATCCACGTTGATATGCAACATTTGAAGAGTGGTGAGGTCAAGTATGTCCGAATATCCCCTTTCTTCTGTCTTGACCCAGCATCCATGCTAACAGCTGCTCTCCAGCCTCGGTACCTCGATGTGAGTCCCAGCTCGAACCCAACCAGCTACCAGCCACCAGGAGCTGCCCAGCACCCTCAGCATCCTCAGACCTAATCAATCACTGCAGTATGGCCATCAACTTCAAGGACGGAGTCATTCTTGGCGCCGACAGCCGCACAACCACCGGAGCTTATATCGCCAACCGAGTCACCGACAAATTGACACAGGTACACGACACCATCTGGTGCTGCCGATCCGGGTCGGCGGCCGATACCCAGGCGGTAGCGGATATTGTCTCCTACCATCTCAACATGTACGGAGTGACCAACAACGAGGCCCCCAGCACACAGGTGGCGGCCTCGCTTTTCCAGGAGCTGTGCTATGAGAACAAGGATGCTCTGAGGTGGGTTTTGGAATGAAGCTGCTTTTAGCACACAACCCCCGATGATAATTGATGATAATTCTGACGAGAGCAGTGCTGGAATCATCATTGCCGGATACGACCCCAGACACGGTGGGCAGGTGTACTCGATACCGCTGGGAGGATCGCTACACAAGCAGTCATTCGCGATCGGCGGCTCAGGCTCCACCTACATCTATGGATATACGGACGCACACTGGCGAGAGCAGATGACGGAGGAGGAAGGGATTGACTTTGTGCGGAGTGCCTTGCAGGAGGCGATCAAGTGGGATGGCAGCTCGGGCGGCGTGATTCGCCTGGTGGTGCTCACCAAGAAGGGAGCAGTGCGACATCTGTATCTGCCGGACAATGGCTACACGGGGCCGGGTGTGACTCATTAATGTGTACTAATAGATGCATCTGATTGATGGATTGAATGGAATTCGTACTCGATACTCGCAGCATGCTCTGGCCGGAAATGAGTATAGGCTGTTCTGCAAATGTAGACAGTGGAAAGCTGTAAATAGTAGATAGTATTGTATCCATTAATCAGCCCCATCTCATCCACTTCTCCAATCCCTGATCATCATCTTCCCGGTGTCAGGGTTAGCTTAGGGTATACCCCGAATACACTCCAATGGCATCGTCGATATCTCCACTTGCAGCCACCACGGGTGTCCACCGGGGGCTGTCATTGGTGATTAGTCGAACTCACCATCAACACCCTAATTCTTGTTAGAATATTAGTGTACGCTCTGCGTTGGCAGATGGGATGTGATACGGATCTAGCCGGCAGTCGTATACTGATCAGAATAAGATGAGTATAACAGTGGTGATAAAGTATATCATATAGTGATATAGTATAGTGTATACAAGTACAGTGAGTATAGTATAGTAGTAGATGTGTGTACCCTCAGATATCATAACTGTTAGTATAATTGACAGCTCCAACTTCTCTCACTCAGTCCAAACCCGAATCTTCCTCCTCCCGAACCAAATTTCTCCTCTTCACTTCTCCTTCTTCTCTCCTCTTCAACCATCCCAATGCCTCAGTCTGTCTCCACTCGCTGAATCTCCGAACTCGACAAATCGCCGGGCCTAGTTCTTCGTCATCCAAAGTCACCCCTCCTCCCTCCTCTCTTCTCCTGCTCTCTTCTCCTCTTCTCTTCTAAACTCTCCTCCCCTCCTCCTCCTGTCCGTTTTCTCCTTCTCCCATCCCATCAGATCAACCGAGTTCGAGTCCAGATTAATCCGATCTGTCTCAGACATCCCGCTGATCCATCCCCGGTCTAGCCATCGCCGATATTGCAGATATCAGCATCCATTAATCAACCAGACATCCTCCCCATGGCCGATCTCTGATCATCCCAAATTGCTCGAGCTCGACAGGATGCTGGGCAGTCTCCAAGACGTGTATTCACGTCCACAGGTGGATGGCTCGAGATCGAGTGGCAGCTCCAGCACGACCCCCACCTCGACCGCCCCGCCAACCGTAGGCTCTGCCTCTGCTTCTGCTCGGCTTCCAGCGCCCTCCAACGATATCCCCGCCTACATCAATTCTCAGACTCCTTCCTTCCACTCTCACTCTCACCCTCACTCTCATTCTCGCTCTCCTGATTCTCGCCCCCCGCCGTCCATGACCTCTCACTCCAATTATGGGATTCCGCCCGACCATCCGTCCTACTCCGACTCCCACGCTCACCCACAGCCCAGCCATGCCTCGGCCGACGTGAACATGACCTCTGGTCCTTCAACCTACGCTCAATCTCCCGACTCGCCGCGTTTACAACCGACCTATCGGTCCATGCAATCCCTGCCGGGCTCCGAAGCTAGTTCCCCCAGCCGCATTCGCGTCCAGAGCCTGTCGCACATCCAGAGTCTGGCCAGTCAGGACTTCCTCGCACAGTCGCAGAGGTCACATCTCCCCGGTCATGGCCCCCAACCGCGCAAGTTTGAGATCAGCTCAATGCCCGTCACCGATATCATCGAAATGGTAGCCGGTCTCCTCACTAAGATCACCACCACCAACGATAAACACCACGAGGACATCCATCGCCACATCCCTCCTCCCGACGGTACAAGCCACCTCAGCCCACAGGCAACGAGTGTCCTCGCCTTCCACGGCAAGAATGTCCCCAGCATCTCCATCCTCAGCTACCTTACCCGCATACATAAATATTGCCCCACCACCTACGAGGTCTTCTTGAGTCTGTTGGTCTATTTCGATCGAATGACCGAGCTGGTCAACCAGGGCCAGTCACAAAGTCACTGGAAGGGTTCCTCCATCGAGGCTGGCCCGCAGCAACAACAACATCCATCACAACACGCACACGACCCCTCAATAGTAACACCACCGTCCTCAACGCGTATGACTGCGCAAGACCCAAACAGTCCCAACTCCTCTATATCACCCGGCCTATACCCACAAGGCGCAGACGAGAACCTATCCCATTTCTTCGTCGTCGACAGCTTTAATATCCACCGACTGGTCATCGCAGGCGTGACCTGCGCGAGTAAATTCTTCTCCGACGTGTTCTATACCAATTCCCGATATGCAAAGGTACGTCACCCATGCTCCACCGCATCATTCGGCTAAAGCGCCCGCCCATTAAAAGCAAGGGGTTGGCTAATCTTTCTCGGAATTTCGTTACAGGTCGGCGGTCTTCCACTCGTAGAGTTGAACCACCTCGAGCTCCAATTTCTCCTCCTAAACGACTTCCGCCTCGCGATTCCAGTCGAGGAACTAGAAGCGTACGGCACTACGCTAGTCGAATTCTACGCGCGCGAAGTCGTCGCGCAACAAGCGCAGGAACGCGCCATGGCTATTCCAAGGACTATCAATGCGCCCTCAGATCCTCAGGAGGGCATGTATATGCGCTCTTCTCACGATAAGCGACAACCAGGTCTAGGGCAAACACCCACTCCGCCCTAGACGGATTGCATTTGCTTTTCAGACTTGGATTCCCCGCCCTCCATGACACGCTGAGCGTGCATCAACAACCACTTTTTCCCTCTAGGTACTCTCTACACCAAGTGCCTCGCTCCATCCCCCACTTCCACATTTGCTTCATTCGCCATGACCTGTATAGACTTTGACTTAGCCGGTGCTGGCTGATCGGGTTCTTTTATCACTTATCTCTTTCTTCTCTTCTCATCCTCTACTGCTATTCCCCCTTTCTGCACTTTCCATACATGATATATCTATGGGCTTTCTTGTGGGTTCCATCCACGCCAGGTGGGATCTCTATTCTTTTTTCCCTTTACACCCTTTTTTTTGCAATTTCTCTTATCGTCATGGTTCGGTGTTGCTGGCGCTTTTTCTTGCATTGCTGCTTGGCGGATTGGCTTCGGTATAGCATCGTGAATATCAGTCTTTCCATCTGGAGATTATTTTTGTAGGAGTATGTAATATAACGGTTGTCTTGAGATAATCATATTGTATGAGAAGCCCTGGTTTGTAAGTGTAAAAAGATGCCGAAATGATCGTGTGTGGCATCTGGGCATATATGTATATGTTTAAGCATTCCGGGCAGATATTCAGTACAAGGTTATGAATTCTTCGCAGCTTGGCATACATTTAAAATGATACATAAAATACGAAAACTAAGTTGGATCTCTGAGAGGGTTCAGAAGTACGTGTTCTAGGAACTCGAGCTCAGTTGGAGTATTCCAGAGGAATACGTAGGCGCAACTATGTATTTAATTCAATATCCTTTTTGTTTGATGTATTGAAGTCTGAAGCATTTATTCCCTACAGTATTAGGTAGGTCAGAGTTATGTCTCATGTATGAACTATTCAATGTCTCAAAGTGGAGTAGACGATAATTATATGTATCATGATTCAAGTCCACCAAGCAACATACGTGGATCATTGAGTGAGTTTTACTGGGGTACCATGCTATTACAGCACTTTACTACTAGTAGTATCGCTGACAGCAACTTGAAATCAAGTTTTCAATCTCTAGCTAAGCTAAAGCGGTTGATAACTATCACTGCCTTTATCACTGTGCCACGACCATTTTTTTCTCTCACAACCGAATTCACACCACAACCATCCAAAAACCGTTAAAAAGCGTCAAACCCCACAGAATAACGATCAATTACTATAGTATTTTTCAAACTCTACTCGACGAATAACTGTCCAAGTCGTAATAACTGTGATTGATTCCTGACCGCTAAGATAATGAAAACCATCTTTTGCAAACTATGGTGACTCCCTCGAAGTGATCTGATAACTATTCAAATCTTCAGACGGTTATATAATGCTTCTTTCACAGTGTTTTGAAAGCCGATATTCCTGGTAGGTAAGTTACATGTCTCCATTACGAAATTCGATAGTCCGATATATATCCGGGACGGGCCATCATAAAAATTCTGCCAAGATGAATACTTTCTAAGGTTGTAAACTTCACTGGCAGCAGTGCACTAACGCATTCTTATTTCCAAGATTAGAGATGATGTTCATATGTCAAGAATAGATCAGCGAGCCCATATACCGTAAGTTGGCTGCTCCAAGTATGTGATGTGGGTCTAGGTTGTATGTCCCTGAGTCAAAAATGTGATATCCACTTGGTTATAAGTAGTCGACTAGTGTTGAGGATAACATGGTGCAGTTTGTACCCGACCTTGCTATATTTGTATTGAAAAAATCTATCAGATTAAGGTCTTGTTCATGGGACGCTGTACTGACCGTTATGATAGAGGTGACAAAAGTACGTCCCTCGGCAATGACATAGACTTGTAGTTCCACTAGTATCTTACATATTAGCATTCAATTACGGTGATTTCGTAAACACACTACTTGCTGCTGCTTTCTTTACTTTGAGTTTCTCAATGCACAGGGCTGAAGCTTGAAAGTGAGGCTAATGTTGTTTCGTTCCGGCAGCTGACTCCGTCAAGGTCCACCATGTTAAGCCACATTCCTGGGCGCATCCTGTGCATAGTTCTTCCGGCAACATTCTAGGGATAGGACTTATGCTGGTTGGACTGGTTACCGAGCTGTCATTCTATTTATCCTTTAAACTTAGTGTCGTTCATTCTTGATTGTATATTTAGTCGTGATCAACCGGTGATTCTGATATCCCTCCATCACTCTTTTTCTCCTCACTACTTTTGTAAATTATTTTCAAGAAAAGTTTTTGCTTTTCATCAGATTTCTGTCTCTCATCATGCCCTCACGCAACGAATTACTCGCTCTGTCAACCTTGCTCCTGCAAGTAATAGCTCATCCTGCACCTGGCACGGGTGTAGGATACCCCAACGACCTCACTGGCAACCTTGAGCTCCTTTACAGTCAGGCTTTTGTCGCTCAGCCTAGCCAGGATGCTCAACACGCCGCCAGCGACCAGTCTGGAGGTGATCCCGATGATCACGAAGACCACTGTGGTGGAGGTGGAAAGGGAGGCCCCGACGGCCACCACGGTGGAGGTGGAGATGGATACCCTGGACCAACGGTCACTGTCACTGGTGACTGGTATGAATAACAACCCCGAAGAACTTATCTTTACAGTCACTAATTTTAAATAGTCCTCCTGCTCCAACAGCAACCGTGACCGTCACTATTGATGATGGTGGAAACGGAGTCGGAACTGTCACGGTTACCACCACAGCGACAGATACTATCAGTCAATGCACTGCAACTATCACCTCTGACAATGGAGCTGGGACCACCATCACGGAGACCGACACCGAAACAGACACCTTGACTTCAACCATCAGTTCCTGCACCGCCACTACCACAGACTACACCACCGTCACAGCAGATGGCTCAACCATCACCCAGACAGTGACAACCGCCGGTCCTACCCAAACCGAAACAACCACCGTCACCCAAGCCGCAGAGACCGTCACTGCCCCCGCCTCCACAGAAACAGAGACCGAGACGACCACAGACACCATCACCGAGACCTCAACCCTAACCAACAACCAAATCATCACAAGCACCGCGACCTCCACCGAAACGCAGACTCTCGAAGTGACCAAGACCGTCACATCCGATGACTGCGGCGAGACTGGCACCGGCGGCGATGGTTTGGACTATGGTACCTGCTCCGATCCGACTATCAAGTGGGTGGAAGGATTAGATGGCCGCACGGAGAAGTCCTACACGACCAATAACCAGAACGACTTCCCATTCGGCTCTTCTCCTACCATTGGTGCCCCCGCAGCCCTCGTTTGCAATCGTCTGCGTAGTCCCTGCAATGCGCCCCAGGAGACAATTGATCGGTGCTACGAGGCGTTGGATGCTACTGCTAACTTGACTGGTCAGGAGGCTGCGGATGTTTGGAATGATATGATGACCTAAGGTTCTTGTGGATGTGGGACTTACTATATACTTCTTTGTATCATAGATGATATCTGTATCAGTACTATTAATTTTCGGACAACGTTTTTAATAAATTACCTATCCAAGCGATCAATCGTGGAAATTGAATCAATTAGTAATTAGGAAACTTCGGGTTTGTAAGAACCAAGGTGCTATGTGCACGGTTAGCTCCGAATATGACAGCTTTTCCCGAAAAGCTTCGGGGAACTCAGTGGGCCTCTTAGGTCATGGAGTCCGATTTGTGTTTTTAAGACATCTAATTCATCAACATAAAAGGGCCGCCCTCCTTCACTGAAACAAATAGTTGTTCGAAAAATCAATATCCGAGAGTTACTCAATATTACCGGTGATTACCGCACAATGTCTGCCCCGAAAAAAGTCACCTTCCCATCATTCATGCTGCAGCTCAGCGGCGAGCTCTATCCTCCCGTTGCTGACGCCCCGAACCGTAATGGCGCTGCTGTCATTATAAGCCATCCTATGACCGGTGTTAAAGAACAAACCGCTGCCGACCACGCCCGGTTTCTCTCTCAAGCCGGGTTCTACGCCCTTACCTTCGACGCAGGGTATCAGGGCGAAAGCACTGGACAGCCCCGTGGGCTAGAAGACCCCCATCAGCGAGTCGAAGATAACAAGGCCGCTGTAACCTACCTGACCACACTGGAGGGAAAAGTCGACCCTAACCGGATCGGTGTCCTTGGAATTTGCGCCTCGGGTGGCTACACCTCGTATGTCGCGCAATCCGACAGCCGTATCAAGGCGCTTGCCACCGTGAGTGCTGCTTGCGTTGGTCGTATGACCCGTAATGGTGGCTTGAAGAAGGAGAACAACAAGGAAGATCCTAATTCCATTTCTGGAGCGCTTCAAGCAGCCGCCCAGTGGCGTACGAGCGCGGCTAAGGGCTCTCAAGTTGAACCCCCGCATATGTTCAACACTGATATCTCCCAACTTCCAGACGATGTCGACCCCTTTTGGAAAGATGCAGCTTCTTACTATGGCTCCAAGCGTGGAAATCACCCACGTTCAGACCAGAAGGTTCCACTTTCGAGCTATGATCTTATGATTAGCTATGACTCGTTCAACTTCCAACACCTGATTTCTCCCCGGCCGTTGTTAATGGTTGCCGGGTCTGAGGCCCCGACTCTACACTATAGTGAGGCAGCCGTTGCTGCAGCCCGTGAACCAAAGGAACTTTTCATTGTCGAAGGAAAGACGCACTGCGAGCTTTATGATGACCTTACAGTATCTGGCCCAAAGCTTGTGGAGTTTTTCGGAAAGTATCTTCAAGAGTGATGTTGAGATTTGAGTAATGGTGAGAGCGAATATGAATTTTTTCTCTCTCTGTAACTGTGTACTTGAATCGGTGGAGTTTCAACTTCAAAACCACTGCTAGCTCTATTATAGTAAAGAGTTTGTAATTAAAAACAAGATGCAAAGAGAACACAAAAAAATCACGCATTTTTCGTCGGCGTATATGGTGTAATTTGCCATGATAACTAATTAGTAAACTACGTACAGAATTGATGGGAAAATCTCAAAATAAGTCATTTTCACTTACTAGATATCCTGGCCAAGGTGGCATGCAGGCTACAGATGTTCCAAGTTTGGAATGATATGATGACTTAGGGTCGTTGTGGATATGTGGAACTTACATATTCTTTGTATTATAAACCCGAATGCTAGTATTTCTTAGTACCAATAATCTTTATCTTTTAATCAATTACTTGTTTAAGCAACTTGATCGATCATGGAAATGTGTGACAATCGTTCATAAAACCGTGAATAGCTCTCCAGAACCGGATAATAAGTAGCCTTGCTGGTACATCCGCACAGGATTTCCCCCTCCCATCGTCTTGCCTGTGATAAAAAGGGCCTCAGGTGGGGACTTGAATCTGGTGGACCAGTCATGATCATAAACACAGACTCGAGAGGCGAGACTTTGAATATCACGGTATATACAGCAATCAAGCTAGCCCTGTATTAATTAATAGCCAGGAGGTAGTCAGTGCACTGCACTGACTGCAGACTCGACAATTCTCAGACGATCTGGGCCCAAAATACCCCAGGATTGGTGACTGACTCGGAGTGGTGATTGGCTGGTGGACAGGGAGCATACTTGTCCCACGAGCCGCTCCGGTCTTCCCGCCGATCGCATGCATCATAAGTGTGTATCTGGGAAAGCCGGAGAAACTGCTGTCTCGGTTGGGGACCGGAGGGCACAGATGACCGGGCCAGGCCAATCAGGGGGCTCTTTGTATATATAATGGTTGTGGATAGGTCAATTTAGGTCATAGGAAATGAGACTAAAAGAGCTAGAATTGAGAGGATCTGGCATGAGATAAGATACCCGCGGATCAATGTCAATGTCGGACATCCCCTTCACGCATGGTATTTGCACGAGCCCGGGTGGTAAATTTCACGGATCAGTTCACGCCAGGAGACAAGTGGATACAATTAGAGCCGCGCAAAGAACTAGAAACTCAAAGGAGAAAGAGGGGGAAAATGACAGGAGGGTCTGTATGTAAAATCGGGTGTGTATAGGAAGGGGGCGAATCATAGTGGGGTTCGTAGCCAAAAGAAGAGGTGAGAGAGAGCGAGAGAGCGTTGAAGAGGGAGAGGGCGGGGACCTGCAGGTGTGAAATTCATATTGTATAGGACCCCGAGGCCAGTAGCATTTCATTCGAAATCGTAATTATAAAAATAAATTTTTTTTTTTTTTTTTTTTTTTTTTTTTTTTCATTTGGAGAATATAAATTTCAAAAAAGAAAATCAAAAAAGAAAAATAGGTTAGGGATACTGTAGGCCCTGCCTATAACGAACCCCGCTAGGCCGAATTTGCGCTATATAACGAACCGAATACGTGTCAAAATTAAAAATCACATACAAATAACGAATTCCCTCTCTACTACGGATTCGTTAGATTTCTTCTCATTATTCGTTATATATAGGACCGCTATACCCTTTTAGGAAGGAACCATACCTCTGACGGAAGTCAGATGCACATCAAATGCCTGCCAAGCCGCACATATCACGTGCTAGGCCGCCCTCTTATCTGAGACCCAGATAACACCCCCGTGGCAGCAAAATATATTTATTCAATATACCGAATTCTAGTATATAACGAATTGAATGTGTGAAAAGGATAATTCGTTGTAAGCAGGGCCTACAGTAGTCATCAGTCGATCAGCCTGACCTGCCAAATTACTGCGAATTGTTAGGTACAATGCGCGCCCTGGTGGGTCAGGCTCTTACTCCGATCCAATGGAAATACATAGTTGAATATGACCCACATAAAGTAGCCAACCAACGCACGCTCCGATACACCTATCCACCTATCCGTACGCCCATCTTCCATCTCCTTACAGTGGAAGTGGGCCATGGGTCGTGGCTTCCCTCGTTCGCCGTCGTTATACAATACAGTGTGCTCAGCTTCACGTACTTACACCCCAACCCTGCGAGCCCCTATAAATTCATATCATGGATACTCCTTTGCATTTTCTATCCACTACAATCATTCTCCCTATCATCTCAGACAATCTGGGTATCATTCAATCAAATACAATCAAGACAATCTAGACAATGGCTTGGCACTCGTACAGCCCACATTCTTTGAACGCCCAGACGCTCAACTGGAGATTGTTTTCACCAGGAGACGATAAAATCAGGGTTGCCACCAATAAACTATCGGATGATACTATATTTGACTCCTTGTTCGACGACCTTGATCTTTCACCTCTCGATTATGCGTCCGAATCCCTTTACAACCATCCGATTTCTGAGAAGACAACGCCCTCGAGCCAGGGAAATGCCGCCCCCGGTAACCAAACCAATGACAAAGAAGAACCTTCTTCCATAGAGGACCAACCATATTACCGTCACCCACAGAATCGTAAGAAGTAGGTATAATGAGGATCCATATGGAAACACAATTCTGGACAGCACTGACAACTCTTCCCTATAGAACGAGGCCGCCATTTGTGTGCCATGAGCAGGGATGCCAACATCCAGGTCCATTCTCCAGCCGCTATACGCTCAACCGTCATATACGAACACAACATCATGATCGGGGTGCCTTCAAATGTCCTCATGGCTGTCATAAAGTTTTCAATCGAAAGGACAACCTAACCCAACACTTGCGGGCTGTCCACTGGGAGAAGCTCTGATCTCATTTTTGAAATTTGTTGTCATGGAATTTGCAGCGGAGATCCAGCTTTCTAGACTGAATATCTCGGGGATATTGAAGACAAACCCATCGGTATAGCGGGCGGGCGGCGTGCGGCGTACATGCAAGGAAATAAGACTTCGGGATCAAATTAGAATAAAATTGGATGGGATATGAGTAATCTGGCGTAGAAAATGGGAAACTCAAGTTTTTTGCTTTCTATATGCACAATAGGATTGGATAAGAGCACAATTATACAGTTCATTCCCAGGAAATCGCCCCGATCCAGCTGTTTTCGTACACCCAGCTTTTAAACGTTCGGAAAATTCATTAGTATTCAAGTTCGATCTATCATTTACTTCAAAATCCGATCGGACTGAACAAAAAGCAGCTTTTTGAGTATTATTTCCTTTTCAGGTTAGACTATCTGTTTACTTCTTTGGGTTTGGCCCCGAGGCGCGATCACGCCAACACTGTCTGCCTAACAACCGTGTCACATTTGACCAACTCTGCAAGTCTCTCACATCAATATCTACCCGAAGGCTCAAGCATGGCAAGTGAATCAACCTCGCCCCAATGCCACCTCGAGCTAATCGATCTCAACGACCGAGACCAATTCACCGAACTCCAAAGACAACGAACCCTTTGTGGATGGCAATATGACCTGCAAACATTACAATCGTGGAAGGAAAAGACAAGCCGAAAAAGGCTTTTCTGGATTACCTTCACAGCCCCCGAGACTGGGACCGGACTCGTTCGTGCAGGTCATATATCGCTCGACCCATCATCTGGCTACCTTGAACCTGGTCTGTTGCGCGACGATGAGATTGACCTTACTTTAAGCACGTTCTTTATATTACCGGAATACCGAGCCCTCAGGCTAGGGAAAAGTGCAGTACGACTTCTCGAAAAAGAGGCGATCTCAACCCCTTATGGCGATTCACGCTGTCGTTATCTCACACTACGTGCACTGAGCAAGAGATACATCTATGACGAAAAATGGAGCGGGATTTGGGATGAAATTGGGGAGCCTCGGCCGCCATTTAGTATTCAGGAGTGGTATGAGAAACTCGGCTTTATCACCTGGAAAGAAGTACCATTTTTTGAAAAGACTCTCGATGGAGAAACTATTACGCTGTGGGAGGCGCTTATGAGTAAACAACTAAAGGGAGATGAGTAGTATTATGACAATGTGCATTATTATTCGACCTTCATCAACTCATTTCTGCTCTCCTCATACCTAAGCATATAATCAGGCGCTAGAGAACTCAGCGTTGCTCTCAAAATAGCTTTCTCCATACTAACGCATAACTACAAGTATATAGGCAGATAAACAGGAGAGACGAAAGATAATGCATTAGTAAAGGTGCTATATGAGGCTATCTAGGTATAGGTGCGCAGAACCCAGGTCAGTAGGTATACCCCCCCACTATCACTTTCTCTTCACCTCCATTGTCGCCGTGGGGATGACCTTCACGCGTGCCTAAGAGGTCAGGCAACTCAGCATTCCACTGCGAAGCGGAACAGGAAAGCATGCGACAGCCTGCCAATTGATTTGAATAGAATATTCAGCCAAGAGAGCATTCACCCGAGAGACTCTTGAAGCATCACCTAGATGTTCCCTAAATAGATATTCATTGAAGACGTACTTCGACCTGACATAAGTGACCTTTCTGCCAAACCCGAGGAGAAATTTAATCATTCTGAGACTGCCTCTTTCAATTGCGATTGTCAGGCATGTATTCCCATATTGATCTCCTGAGCTAAGAACTGCTCCTTTTGTGATGGCGAGCTCTGTCGACTTCAAATTGTCAGTTTCGACAATCGCCAAAAGGAGAGGAACATCGCATGTATCGTCCAGCTAGTTCGGGTCAGCGCCCGCAGAAAGTAAAAGATTCAGCATCTCAAAAGACCTTTCAGGTTTAAAGATGTCTAGAATCGCGTCGAAAATAGTAGGTACCTTGCGGAAGTTTTTCGTGTTAGGCTCTGCTCCGTTTTCGAGAAGAAACCTGGAAGCGGCGATACATTTTGTTAAATATCTAGTCGACCAACTCGATATGACTGTTGAAAGTGCACTGGATCCGTCAGGTAGCTTCATATTTACGTCCGCTCCGTGTTAAAGTAGCATACTAGTATCAATTATCTGAATATTCCGGCTACGAGAAGGCTACAGCAGAATTATTTCCCATCTAGGTCCATCTTTGCCTTCTTCTTCTGAGTCTCAGGTATCAGCTGAGTTATCCCCCGCACGCACCCCCACAGGTAGATAGCTTCAGCTAGTCCATTTACACCAACGCACTATCTTCATCCATCCCCTTCTTATGGCCATGTATCCATTGTCTGGTAGCATTTTCTGAAAAAGCGATTTGGCCATAGAGTGATTGTTGTCTTGTACAGCCCGCGCCAAAGCACTCTTGCCCTGTTCTGCTGTGTCATGGAAATTGTCTAAACTCCCTTTTCCTTTTCCTTTTTTCTTCCCTTTCCTTTTCTTTGGAAGTAAATTCGGATCAGCGCCATGGTCCAAGGGCAACGTAACGAGATGCTCATTATTGCGTGCGACAGCGTCTATCGGGGGGAAGTCGCCATCTTCGTCGATTATATTAGGTTTGGCACCATACTCTAGAAGCAGTCGTGTAGTCGCCGTATCTTCAGTGGAATGAGGGTTTTGCGAAACTTCAGGTGATACACCAGCGTCAAGAAGCAACCGAACAACTTTTGAGTGGCCAGACTCTGTAGCAGCTTGAAGGGCTCGAAAGCCAATTTTCTTTAGATCGACGTCATTGTCGATCAACATTTTGACCATACTATCGTGTCCGTTTTCTGCAGCCAGCCATAGGGCGGACTTTCCAGATGCATCTTTGGCATTGATATTTGCACCCTGGCGGATGAGACTCTGGACGTAATCGATGTCACCCCTCCCAGCGGCATAGGGAAGGCTAAGGCTGCCGTATCGAATTCTATAAGCCAGGCGAGAAAGCGGGCCATTGCGTGGGATCGGGTCAGCTGGAGGTTTCGAATGGTGTCTGGTGGTAGATGGGGTGACTTCCTCAACCATCCTTTGTGTAGAAGTATTGGATGAAGAAGCCGTTGGGCCACTCGACATACTTGATCTTCTTTGAGATTCGGATCCAGAGTCGAAGACACCCGTGAAATCACCCCTGATAGCCGATTCCACTTCTTCATAGATGAAAGTCTCATTCCTCTCGAAAGCTTCAGGTGTCACCCCCACATCCTCTAGCTCCTGGCGTATTCTCACCCGAGTGCCTTCGTCATTCAACGATAGAGTGTCGGAAGAGATATCAGAAATGACGGAAACGGTTCTTTTGTCGTCTTTATATTCTCTGATCCATCGTTCGATGTAACGAAGGATATTTTCCTGAGTTAGTTGAGCTAGTCTAAAGAGACATTGGTTAGTCGAAAGGAATGGGTAGCAGGACTCGCAGTGGTTGTAAAGTATACCTGATCGTCTCTGTGTTCAACATTGTGAAGTTTTGTCTCGAAATTGCTATTTTATTCTGAATCTGCGCTAGAGAACGTACACCCTCTTCCCATCGCCCCCACGCAATCCTGGACTGCGATGGGAGGTTTTCATAGACTTGTTGCAGCTTTTGCAGTTCGTTGAAGACATCCTGGCAACGCTGGAGCTCCCGGTTGAGCGCTGAGAAATGCTGGTCGTCTTTTTTGAATTTCGGATAGCTCACAACTGCAGCACCAAGGAATGGGATAAGCTGGCTGAGTTCGTGCTGAACTTGACTGAACATATCTGGGTAGGACGAGGCGAGGAGGCTAGCGTATATCTCATCGGCTTGGGCTCGGATAGAGGTAGTAACTTGATGTTGGATGTTATATTAACCTCGGAATCCGGAAACGTTCGTAAACTGCAAAGACATACCAATATTAATGTCACGACTCGCTGAGAGATTCCCAAACACCGCCCCTCCCTCCGTTAGGTTTGTCGTCCCCTGCCTCTGGCGGGAAGCAATCATGACGCCGCTAGTTCACGCAAGAGATGAAGAATATTTGGATATAGCAAGCTTTGTCGATATCCGAAATGGGTTGAGCAGCAGCAAGGCAATATAGAATAACCCTGAGCACCAGTGGCTCACGAGCGGGTTCCACCTCTTTATTTGCCCGGGTTCAGCTGACTCGTTGGGGCCGAATCTGACGCCAAGTCAGGTCAGTCTACATATGTATGTTTGCCTGCAGCGAAACGCCTCAACCACGGGCCTATCATGTTAGTCTGCTTGCATTGCCCCTCTCTGCGCCCCCAAATTTTGGATCGAAAGGGAAATAAAAGGACAATCGAGTAAAACGAGTCCATCTCCCAGCCGACTCTACCTGACCAACAATCGAGAGTAACAATCCAGAATGTCTGATGCATTATATTCGACTCAAGGAGAATATGGTCTCAAATCTCTCCATGAACCATCCAATCCAACCGTAGAGTACATATCCCAGCCCTACTTTGGATCAAAAACCTCTACTTAACGGTCGCAGCATTGTATTTGTCCACGGTCTAACAGGAAACCGAGAAACAACCTGGACATGGACCGACAATAGAACAACCTGGCCATGGACCGACAAGAAACCATCCGTATTCTGGCCTCAAGATTTGCTAAAGGAGGACGTACCAAATGCACGAATAATGACATTCGGATACGACGCAGACATCGTGCGCGCGCTCTCCGTCGCCGGTTCAAACACTCTACGCGACCACGGAAAGGCCTTTGCACATGACCTTGCGATGAGACGAAAGAGAACGGGCTCAGTATGTCTACCCTAAGGTACTTTCTAAGCAGGAATCGAGAATTTTAACAGTATTTCTACTTCAGGAACACCGCCCTCTGATATTTGTCGCGCACAGCCTAGGCGGGCTCGTAGTCGAGCAGGCTCTCCTTGTATGTCGAGGTGGAGCACAAGCATATTACAAAAGCGTTCTATCAAGTACTTTCGGGATAGTCTTCATCGGAACACCGCATGCTGGTTCGGGCAAAGCAGACTTGCTTAAGCCTCTTATCAGCCTTGCTAAGGTTCTGCGAGCCTCAAACAGCGCGATTGTAGGTGTTCTCAAACCTGGCTCGGAAATGCTTGCAAATCTGCAACAAGAGTTTCATGGCATGCTGGAGGACCACCGTCGAAATCATGGCAAACTTATCGAGATATTCTGTTTTTATGAAGAGTTAGAGGTTGAGGGAGTCGGTAAGGTGAGTAGTGCCTGGTTGTTCAGCGAAGGAAAAAGAAACTTTCAAACTGATATTCTTTAGATTGTGCCGAATCAATCTGCTATCCTGCCTCAGTACGAAAACAGAAGCATCCATGGCAACCATATGCAAATTGCCCGGTTTAGTGACAAGAAGGATCAAGGATATGTGGCTGTAAGCGAACAGCTATGGGCGTGGGTGGATAATATCGAGTCCCAACCGCCAGAGACTGCTATGCCTGATCGGCATAGGACTACCACTAGCAGCCAGAGACAGATCACTCAATCGGGGGGTGGTCCGATCTTCATGGGTACTGCAACTGCGGGTCGTGACTTTAATATCAACACAGGGCAAGCGAGGCCGTTTTATCAGTAATTAATCTGAATGATCTTTATCAGCAACACACTGCCCACAGAGCGGAAAGAGAGGCGGTGCAATACTATAACCATGAATGTGGTATTCAAGTGATTTAGCGAAGTGAGGCATCTACTAGGACTGGAGAGCCCGAGGCGCGAGCTTAACAGATGCTAATTACTTGTAGTATATACTCTAAGATGCCAGGAGAATTCGTCATTCCACAGAATTCCAAGAAATAGATTGAATGCTCGTGCTAATACTTATGCAGACACTAAATTGATACAAAGTATATGACTAGACCAATCAAAACTCATGCAACGCTGCACTGCACCACAGCGGATCTTAGGTTTTCCAATTAACCAAAGAAAGAAAGGTTTCGAAATGAAAAAGGATGAAAATATATGTATGCATGGAGTAGACATCAAACGGGCATAAACTCGTAAACATAAACAGGCTATTCAATGCGCGGTGGACTCCTCGATTTCTTCCCCATAGGACTTCGGCTCAGACTCGCTCTGTATTGCATTAGTATCAGATCTTTCGAAACCAGAGATGAGATAGTAGATATAGAAGGGGCCATTAAACTTACGATCTCCTCCGCTCACCCTCTTTCCGGAATCCCTCAATGATCTTCGCCATTTCCTTCCGCGAGTGACTAGCATCAACCCTCTGTCCTCCAAGACTCATACTAACCTTCTCATGCGCGCTAGCGCGGAGAAGACGCTTTTCAAGGAGATGACGCATATTCACACAGACGAATACACCGCAGTCACTTCCGCCGTCTTGCTGGGGTGAATCGTTTAGCGGCATGAAGCGGATAGGCAGGTTTAATAGGATCCCGAATTTGCGCGTCACGGTATGCGCTTCCCATACGTTTCCTTGGTAGAGCGAGTCATAGTGGAAAGCGATGCGGTCTACGATCGAGATAAGGAGTAAGGACCAATGCGTGCCGCCTTCGGCTTGGGTGACGTTGCGGCAGTCGTTGATGGGGAGGAAGACGTGGGAGACGCCAGCGAAATTGGGGAGAGCTTCCTTGAGGGTGTGGGGGTTTGGCGTTTGGAGGATCATGAAGGACATGCTGGGGCGGAGGAGGACGATGTTGGAGGATTTCTGCTTGGCGAGGACTTCGTGCTCGAGGTATCTATTTGAGATGAGTGGGGGCTCGAGCGGAGGGGTGTTGGTTGGTCCAGGAGAACTTACTCCTCCCAAAATGAGATAATCTGTTACAGGGTTAGCTTTTAAGTTGGATGGTGGTGGTCAGATTCAACCCACATTATCTGTGAGCCAGTCGTTCTTTAGAGTTTGCATGTCTTCTCGTGTCACTGTCCAGGTGTTAGTTTAAGCCTTATAATAAATGCGCGATTCGAGGTAAACGGCATCTTACATCGAACATCGTAGTCTATAAGTCACCATCGTCAGTCTCAATTCACACAAGGTCCGGACATTGCTATCCTCGCGAGGAAACTCACAGCTCAAGAAGGCATCATCTGGCGTCAACTTCAAAGAGTCAGTATGCAATTTCACGAGAGGCCAAGAATCCCCCACCAACTTACAAACCGTCCCCGCATCCTCTTTTGCAACTTATTTAAACCGCCATCCAGCATCTTGACCAGGTCTACTCAGTAGACCACCGGGGACCAGGAAGATATGCAAAAGAAAAGTCCCAAAGAGTCTCAGAAAGAGTCCCAAGATATTGCGGTGGCCAGAAAGAAGTGTCCTGCGCGCCACACTACCACAGCTCACAGAAAAACGCACTTGTTCACAATGAAGACAGCGCAAAAGAGTAATCCGTCCCAGGAAAGAACCGATAACAGCAAAAATCAAAGTCCAAAATCGCAGCTCCTCGCCCAAAGCTAGAGAAGCGCGGTTGAAAGATACTCCAGAGCTTAGGCAGTCGTCAAACGCAGTGGCAAAGCAAAGCGGAACGGAACAATGGCGGCGCTAAACCAAAGCCGGCTCAAACGGCAATTGAATTACGGCGCGAGTCGTACCAAGAAATTTCCCCAGTTCTCTTCGTTCTGCAGTGGAAAGTGGGTGGGGCGCCGGGTCCAAGGGACTCCGCGATTGGATTGGTCGGGAAGCCGTCGGAGGACGAGGCCGTCAGCCTTATTGACTGGAGACGCAACGGCGCGGGTTTGAAGGTAGGACGTGGAGGGGTAATGATGCGATATGTGCGGGGAAACCGATGAGGAGACTCGGAGACAATATTTATTGATATGGAAAGGGTCTGGCTGTTTGCTGCGGTAGCACCGGAATTCGGAGTAGAGCAGGGAACGAGTTGTCCGATTTGTGGCTGGGCTGGTTCCGTCGGAGATGGTGGTTGCAAGGGGTGATTCGAGATGCGAGGTCGTTGTTCTCTGGGCCTGGACGGAGGCTGCGGGCTTGGAGGTAAATCTGTACAAGATCGGACTGAGGCGATTGAGACTGGAGATTGGAGATTGACTGGAGACTCGGAATGGAGGAAGCTGGCAGGGTCACGTCACATGCGGGTCACGTGGGAAGAGGTCATCGAGTTGCCCGATTGGGAATGTATGAATTGCAGGGCAGCGATGAATGGAAGTATATATATACATATATATAGATATGGGTAGAGAGAAGAGGATTTAGTCTACGCCGTTTACTTGCACAGAACAAATGCAACCGAATACATAAAAGGGGGTATCTAAAAGTACATTCCAAACATCCAGTAGATAGTAGATCCGTCACGCATACCCTGAAAAATACAGGAAATAGTGAAAATAGTGAAAATGAAGACATAGAGGGAAGAATATGGCATACAGCCGGAGTTCGCTGAAGAAACAAACAAAAAAAATGAAGCTCGCTAGAAGCATCAACTCCAAGAAGCCACGACGGATGCAAGAAAACATGTGGATGATCGAGAGAGCCAAGACACCTGTCCGGGGACACATCATGTTTCCTCGCCGCCCTCTGGGCGGAAAATTGCAGAAAAGGGAATAATAAATCCATCTGATCATGGAGTCTCGACCTGCGAGCAAACACGGATATTGAATGTGGAGAGGGGAATCAATTACCCACAAAAAGAAGTTGCGAATCATGAGCCAACTTTGGAAAAATGCTTGTTCCATATCCATCCGATTTGGTGCGTGGCATCGTCTTGGTTGCGCGCAAGCCAAAGCTCACCCTTTTCGCCAATGACATCGAAGACATCACCGGACTCATAGGTAAGGTACGGGTATCCTGCTTCGCCCCGGGCACCCTGGAAATTGAACTGTTCGACACTGGCCGCAAGGAACAATACCCGAGGTTCAGCGGAATGGTGTTCGGGATGCTGATAGCCATCCACCTGGTTCTCTTCGTTGGGGTTGTCTGACATGGGCATGGCCGAGGAGAAGAAACCAGAGTAACGGCCACCAGGAGACGTTGGCAGATTGTGTTCGCTTGACGAGGCACTAATGACGTCGGCAAGGAAGGGTGTATCCAAGCTTAGTCTTGGCAGGGTCGGGAATGGCTCCGCCTCGGTTGGCTTGGGAGCTTGCACGTTCGGAGTGGAGGTGTTTGTCACTTGTTGGAGGAGCTGGCTGCGGCCGGTATCAGGTGTCTCCGGGGGCACTCGGGCAGAGAAGGCGGAATCAGCACGAGTGCGGCTGAAACTGGATTGACTATCGACTTGCGGAGACTGGAACAGCTGGCCTACGCCGTAGTCATGGGACACCTTTGGCGAGTCTTCCGTCATTGAATTAGGGCGATGAGTGGAACTGTTGACGGTAGAAGGTCGGCGCGGGGAGTTGACAGTTGTGCCCGTCGAAGGCGTATTGAAGTTAACCAGATTGACCGCGTCGGCCAACAGAGATCCGTTGCAGATACCTAGCGTGAGAACTTGGGCTTCGACGAAGCTGTGATCATTGGTCCAATCAGTGAGGATCTGTTGGAAGTCCGGCGGGAAACCGTCAACATGCGGCTTCAATTTCATCTGTAGAGCACTAAGAAATGAGGACTGGAGATCGACGAAATTCTTCAAACAGGCTTGTGAGAGCTTCCGCGATAGATCGAAGAGCTGAGGGAGCTCCTCCTTCAAGGTTTCGTCAAGAGCTATGAAGTGCGCCTCCTGCTCCTTGAGCTTTTTGTCGGGAGTATCCCCGCGCTCCTGGATGCCCATGTAGCGTGCATGGTCCATTGAACGCTTCTCGCGTCGCTTCATAGCTCGGAATGGCTTAGTGTGTAGCGCAATCACTTGATCAATTGGCTGCATGACAGTTCTCTGAATGGCGTCGATCTAATCAATTGTCAGTATATTGCAATCCCCGTGGTTTTAAGGCCCACGACACAGGTACTCACATGTTCAGAGATAACAGTGGTGCGGATTTCAACAGCCGTTCTTTTGAAATGACGCCACTTGCTCTCCAGTTCAGGATAGCCTGTCTTCACCACGTCGAGAATGCTTTCCATTGCTAGACAAACCTCCAGCAGTTGCTCGGCAAACTGTTCCGCCTGGGCAGTGTAACCTCCAATATCACCGGCAATGACTTGCAATTGCAAAAGGTTTTCACTGAATTGATTGGACAAATCGTGGTAGAGTTTGTCCTCGAGCGTTTCCGAAAGGCCAACTTGTTGTCGCAATTTCTCCGTGCGGCGCCCGAATGCTTTGGATATGTTAGCACGAACGTCGGATTCCTTGCGAGCGCGGCCAAGGGATTGATCGAAGTTTTCCACTCGACCCTTCAGCCTGTTCAGGCGCTCCGTCATTTCATTTGTCTTTTGCAAGGCGGCGGTAAGACTCGCGTGATCGGGATGATCCGTGGGTGTGGACTCCAAAAGTGACGTGAGGAGGAGGGGATACTTGAGCACTCGCTGGAAGGGCTTGACGAGCAACGAGTTCAAATCCCAGGCATCAGTGAGATCTGATGCCCATTCTCGGCATTCGTTCAGCCAGATGGTCACATTCTGCCTTTGCTGCATGGTCTCAAGCTTCTTATTGGCAGCGTCACGAGTCTTCAGATTGGTGGAATGAACCTTCTCCATCTGCAGAAGATGGACCAAAAAGGCCTCGCCAACCGAGGTTGAACGGTCATTCTCAAGGTCCGACTTGCTAACATCTGCGGCGGAGAATTCATCGCCCAGAGAGGAGCTGGGGCGACTGCTTTGGACACTGCGCTTGCTGCTCCAACGTTGTGACTTCGGCATGACGTAGATGCTGCGGGTGGCTTTCTTCAGAGTATCTTGAAAATTGAAAGAGAACTGGGCGACCTGATCGGAATTGCCGAATATGGTTTTGATATCATCTTTGGTGAGATCAGAGCATGACCCCGCGGTTCCTTTGTAGATGTCGTCGACAACCTTCATATCACGCCCAAACTTGTATTCTGTGTCAACTAGCTCTTTGATGACATGGCGCCGCTTCTTCAGACGCCGTTGTTCCGGAGAAGGCGATTTACGGGTCTCCATGCGCGCACGATGCTCGGACGGGGCGAGCGAGGTTGATGACGAGTCCGCTGCTGGATGAGATGGGATGGATTCAAGAGGCCTGGACGAGGAGTCGTCACTGCTACCTCCACTATGACTGGCCCGTAGTGTTGGAACATCGCTAGGCGAGGCGTAATCGTTTTGTGAGTGAGATGAGTTGATGTCCATGCTCGAGTCGGCAGGAAGCTCGGCTCTTCCATGAAGCATCTCTTCCGAGGTTTGTTCCAGTGACACACCAAGTCCAGAATCAGCATGCCCAGTTTCAGTCACCTGAACTGCGTAACCCATGCGAGGAGTTGGCATTTCTTCGGGGGAGAATTGCAAGTCCTCTGTCACAGGAGTGGCCGCTTCGTGTTCCGCTTGGACCTTAAGCCAATCCATCATTGAGGGTGAGGCATGCTCCCAGTCTGAAGGGCCCCTTAAGCTTGCTTCAGGACGGAGAGTTTCATTAACGGGAACTGCTTGGTACCCAGGAACGACAACAGGATCCTCGGTCAACGAGTTCGAACGACCATCAGCACGTATGTCGTATTCGAGAGGACGATGTTCTTCGGGGATAGGAATTGGGATGTTATTGTGACGAGCTCTGGTGAGTTCTTGTAGGTAAAGTTGAGTGGCACGGCGCGAGTCCCATTTGCCTTGTCTAGCAAGACTTGGTGGGGTTGAGAATACTTGTGTTGGTTGATTTTGCGATGCTTCAAGAGTGTCGGGGCCCATGACGCCAATATCCTGGAACGGGTAATCGCCAGTGCCTTCTGATTCAGGACTAGATGAAGTTGCAGAGCATGATTGATTCGTAGACTCGCTTTCCTGTTCAAGAGCAGCGGTACGCATGGCTATGTCGTCCCCACTCTCGTCGCAAGTCGAGGTTTGATGACGCAAAGAAGAAGACCATGAACTCATGCTCCACCGGTTATCAGGAGGAATCGCAACACTGGTTCGCTGTTGCATTGTTGGTCGCGGTTGCGGATTATTTGGATCTGCGGCACTCGTGGAATTGAGATAAGTAGAATTGCGGATCATTATTGGAATCGACTCCTGATCCTCGGTGCCGGAAAGGCTGCAATCGGGTTCATCACACGACTCGCTCTCCGAGCTAGATTCACGAATTTGCATGATATGATCCAAAAGTGTTTGATGAGAGACACCAGGTTGTCGCTCTTGCAAATCCGCCTGGGGCTCTGGGTCAAAGGTAGTCACATGCGTGCCGCTGGAGTCTGAGGTAGTCGGAGAGGGAGGAATATCGTTCGTGATGGGATGCGACGCAGCTTCTGGTGCCTGAGGAAGTTGATCTGGTATACCCAGAGTCGGCGAATCCATTGTAGTATGAGGGCCATTGTTGTTGTCGGTGACATTGAAAGCGGTATTGAGATGAAGCTGAGGTACAGTATGGTGCTCTTTTTCCGAAACACCAGATGTAGATGGCGGAATCGCCTCTGTTACAGACATTGTGGTCGTCATTTCGGAGGGTAACGGCGTAGTAGTTACCGCAGCATTGGGAGTCGTAGCTTCGTCATCAACTGGAGAGTCAATTCCTGCACGCACTGCTTCTCTCTCCTGGGCGCGACGTCGTTGCTCCGCAGCAGCCTCTTCCTTTCTTTCATTCTCTTGGACAGTGCGATTAATAGCTTGCTGGATTCGCTGCCGGCGTGTCTCGAAATCAACTTTACCCAATTCTGGTAGCTGACGGCCTCGAGAGCGGGGATTGCGGGCCTCGGTATCACGTTCCGAGAACCTTTGTAGACTAGACACTCTTTCCCCAACTTTGGATCGCGGGGAAGTTGGTACACCGTGTGAAACTGGTTGTCGGTTGTGTGAGCTGCGCAATGGGGGGGATTTTTTGGGTGGCGGTGCCGCAATATACGCCTGCAAAAGTTGATTCCGTTCGGGTACCTGATTACGGGTTCGGCCAATAGTCAAGTCCCGTCGCCCGCGAGCCGTCATCGCAAACGAAGCGGGTCCATCACTCGCCATGCGGTGTGGACTACTATCTTTAGAAGACGGTTTTGGAAGACGACTGGTGCCCTTCGGGGCCAGAGGAATGCCAGTTGATCGACTGCTAAATGTCGACTTCGAGGTCGGGCTAGGAGGACCGGAACCAGTAGTGAGACGGTTCAAGGAGACTGGAATGCGGGACCGGGAATTTGGACTCTCTGGACTTCCAGGGCTGCTAGGCGATCCATGGCCATCTTTTGCCCGCTGCAAGGGCGTGGAGACTGCCATGTCAGGATCCCAAGGGTCCGCAAGGGATTCCGTTTCTCGCGTCGTGCTCCCAACTAAGTCACTTCGTACTCTTCGATGACTACTAGTCCTATTATTCGCTCCGGGCTGAACTGCTTCAAGAGAGGTCGCTTGTCCCAGGTACCAGGCAGTTGGGGTGAGAGGAGAGCGTGCAGACGATGGGTTTGACTGATCGAGGAACGCTGGGTTTGGGCTTGGGATACTGCCGTCGGAACCTCTTCGTTTCAAGTGTGGAGGAAGTCCAAATCCCAAATTGTTCAATTGCGTGTTTACTGAGAGCAATTCGCCAAACAATGGCCGTCGCGGATGTGATATCGGAATTCGTTGGAAGAGAGGCGGAGGGACCGCGTCGACGACGTTGATCGAAGACTCGGGCACGAATCTCTCTGTCTCTGGCGACGAGGGTGTGGATTCTTCGAATGGTAATCTGGGATTGCTGGTGATTGGAATGGGTGGAGGAGAAGAATCACGAAGGGTTCGACGTCGAGGAAAGGTACGATGGCGCTCTGAGCCGTCGGCACTACCGGCAGGACTTGCGGTACGTGAAGTGGTTCGAGAGACAGAGGGAAGAGGCAGAACTTGATCAGAGGTGTTGTTGAACTTGTTAACGAGGTCTTTGAAGGACGATTGTCGGGCTTGACGAGGCCTCAGGGCGGATGCAGTGGAAGAAGGTGCTTTGGTTGTCGCACCTCCCAATGTTGGCGAATCAGATACAGAACGATACTCTGGCCGTCTCTGTCGCGCAGGGCCCAGGACGTTTGTTGGGAGCGGAGACACTCGATCATTCAGGTCGCCATAGCCAGGTGCCATACCATGATTTGCACCCGCGGTTGCATCGCCAGATTCTCCAGTCACATTAGGATCCTCCGTTGTCAAGTTGCCTTGTTGTCGGTAGAAATCGTCTGGGTCGGGGGAATCGCGGCCAGATGGGTCGTTGAGTTGGCCGGTGGAGAGGAGGTGGTTTGCGGTGGCCGCGCGAGTCTGCCAGTCGAGGCCTGATCGAATAGAGGGATAAGCGGCCTGGGAGAAAGGTGTGATCGGTGAGACCTCAAAGGGCGAGGAACCAGGAGCAGCGGCGTCTGGGGATTGGCTAAAGGCCGGTGCGGACGATTGTCGCCCAAACGGAGGCGGCTGACGATTCCGGGAGCCAAATGGCTGTTCAGGACCGCTGCCAGACATCTTGCATGCTCCAGGCCGACCGACGTGGACTAGCGGGCGGCCTTTCGGCAGGGAGTGGATTAGACTGATGTGTTGTTCCGGGATGGACGCCCGACGAGGATGTCGCAGATGGAAAGGACTCAGGCGACAAAGCAATGTTGGGGTGGCGCACCCCGGTTCAACAGCATATTTGAGACAAACAGGATGACCAGTGAGACTTCGAGGAACGGGTACAGGGCGAAACAGAAGAAGAAATGGGGAGGGATGAGAGAATATGGGGGGGTAGTGTGTGAGTGGAGGAGGAGCTCGGCCTGGACCTTGAAGTCACCTTTGGGACGGAAAATCGTTGGAGATTGGAGTGATCGGCTGCTGTGTGAAGAGCGCTGGAGACACTACGTAGGGTGACGAATGAGAAGCGTCGAGTGAACTAGCGGCCCTG
Organism: Penicillium sp. S1701; assembly: GCA_023626415.1. Taxonomy (NCBI): domain Eukaryota; kingdom Fungi; phylum Ascomycota; class Eurotiomycetes; order Eurotiales; family Aspergillaceae; genus Penicillium; species Penicillium sp. S1701. The sequence goes on along the minus strand of JAMAGY010000018.1, from coordinate 6,304 downwards.
ACGTTTGTCCCCAGTCGGAAGCTCGGGCTGTGATAGGCACAGTGCGACGGGGGTCGCTGCACGAGGATGATAGTGCAGAATCGATTGAACAGCAGGCCAAATTGCTATGGTAAGGATGCAGTGTAGAGGGAAACAGCTGCAGAGTGTGCAGCACAGTGCAGTGTAGTGTAGTGTAGAAGTGGTTGAGGTTGAGGTGGTGGTGGTGGAGGGTGAGGGTGAAGTGAAGAGGCTAGAGTCGACAAAGCGGAGAAGGCGCTAGCATCGAGGCGATCGTCGCAGAGTGAGACTCTTTGTTCGGCTATGCAGTGCGAGTAAGTACTTGTACTTGTACTCGCACTTATATTCTATATTTTATTTTACTATCATTTCTCTACCTACACTTCTGTATACTCTACAATTATTTCACCCCTTTATACTATTCCCTATACACAATAGTATATGCTGTACTATATCTGCCCGTACCTGGCCAGGAACAACGTGGATTACGCGGTGGAGACGCAATGGCTGGCCAGACCGCCCGTTTCCGTGGGTCTTTGCCTTAATTTCCTTATTTTTTGTGTTTTTATTTCATTTTATCTGGTTCTGATTTGATTTGGGATTTCTCCAATTTAGAATTTTCAATTGAGTTCCGATTCATTGGAGATTTTAGGGATGTGACCTGTTATATGCTGTGATGTGTAGACTGTTGTATAGTTAGGCTGGTAGATGCATGTGAGTGTCAATATACTTCGCGTGGCAGTAGTGGCCATAGTCACCCACTACTCCCGCCTGTCTGCAACTGCCACTTCCCCATCTGCTCCTTCCACTCCACGCGTCCATCTCCATCTGCATCTCTACTACCCCATCCCATCCCATCTAATATCAACCTTTGGGAATGCCCCATATACATCTTCCCTTTTCATCCTGAAAACTCGTCATGTCCAAGAAACGGAAAAGACCCGGGCGTTCTCGCCCCACCCACCCTCAGACGAGTATCACCTCGTCTTCCCGTCGTTTCAAAGCTGCCCTGGCGCGAAACACCCATCCAACCCACCCCGTCATCTCGCTGTACTACCGAGACCTTTTTACACTCCGTCAATATCTCCTAGATCGTCTCCCTATATCCTCTAAACTACGCCGGCGCCGCATCGCCTCGCTAGGTGTTGCCTCAGACTCGGCAGATCACCAGGCTCACTCATTGGTCCATCTGCTCGATACCACTTTAGTCGGCGTGTTAAAGCAGCCCTCGCCGAAACTCGCCTCCGAACGCCAACAGGCCTATCGCGCATTCACCCAGTCCCAATCGCGCTCTATTCTCGTGGGCACGGACACAGGACCAGTAGCCCCCCAATCCGAGGTAAGATACATCGGCAAGAAAAAAAAGAGACAAGAAAAAAAGACAATATAACGGACCCCATACAAAAAGAAAACAAAGGGAATCGCGCTAATTGTTCCGACTGTAGCTCATTGACTATGTCATCTCAAATATCTTCAGGGATCGCTCGTCTTATCGCGGCCCGCGGCATGTGCTGGCGCATGGCTTCCAACACGCGAACGAGAACGCCGTTGAGAGTGGCATCCCTGGCGTTGCCGTTCAATTTCCCAACAAGAACGTCCATGCATTGAAGCAATCGCCATGGACAGATGTTTTAGCACTTCTAGGGCAGAATGGAGAGGAGATCATGATTCATCTCCTCCTTGACTGCGGTATCTTTGTTCCATTGGATGCATCAAAGGGCATTTTCTATCAATTGAGTGGTATGATTGGACATCCACGAATCATCCTCATGCACCGCGCACTAACTTTTTCATGAAGGCCTCCCATTATCAGACCTAGAGAAAATCGACAAGTCAACTTCTGTGGCCACGAAGTCAGCTTCGGTCCTCGGACCATCGAAGTCTAGGCCTCTGGGTCTCGGCAGTCGCATCAAGACACGTTCCCCAAATAGCATCAGCTTCCTTCGTCGTCGCGTCCTTTATTGCAAAGTTGCTGGTGGGCCGAAGAAAAAGCTACCCTTTGGGCTAGGAAGCAGTCGTACGTTTGTCCTCCGCATCTCAACCAAGCTTTGTCTCATGAATTTCCAGATGTTCTTAACCGCTTCCCATCCTTGGAATCGCCCAATGAGACAGTCCATTTCATGAAATACATGTTCCCGCGGCAATTTGGCTTGAACAATGTCTTTACCGTATCGGTCGACCGCAGTAACAGCAACCAAACCCAAAATCACGAGTTTCGTGAAAACGAAATTTCCAAACGTGACGATCAGCGGTGGCAGCGGTTGTCGGGGCTGACCCAGGATCGCACGTCCACAATAACCAAAGAGAAATTATCTACCAAGCTTCCTAAGAGGCTTCGGGGTCAAGTCTTAACCCTGGCCCAGAATCTGCGACTCCGGCATTCTCGGTGTTCGTATGGCGCGCTGCTTCAGCACTATTGCCCAGCCGATGTGAGTGCCTGCGTACCTTTTTTGGGGCAAACACGTGTTAACAGTAGATAAAGTCTAATGGACCTTGGAGACTTCCTCGCTGCCCTGAAACCACAGAAAATGATGGTAAAGAGCCGGGCTCTTCTGCCGACGTGGCCTTCGTTACACAACCTCAGTCTAAATCACCCGCGACAACTCGGGATTTTGTCAAACATCATCCCAATCATTTGGCATCTGATTCCCGGAACACGATTGGCTCAGAGGATGGGGAGAAAATAAAAAATTATGAACCACTGCAGCGGCCCAGGCCCAGTGTTACAGATTATGCGACTCCTGCCGCTGCTGTCTCAGCCTTCTGTCGGGCTGTTCTGTACAAGCTATTACCTCCGCAATTCTTTGGAGAGGGGAGTGAAGGCGAATCAAATCGCAAGATTGTCATGAAACATGTCGATGGTTTTATTAAAATGCGTCGATATGAGAATATCAGCCTTCATTCAGTTTGCAAGAATATCAAGGTCACTCAGATCGGCTGGCTGACACCGCCCAACCTGCAAAATCAGTCTGCCGAGGCCAAGCAAAAGCTTTCGTTTTCAGATTTCCAGAAACGAACAGAGCTTCTGCATGAGTTCATATACTATGTCTTTGACTCGATTATCATTCCTCTTGTTCGCACCAACTTTTATGTCACCGAGTCCCAGTCCCATCGTAACCGACTTTTCTATTTTCGCCATGATGTTTGGCGAAACTTGACCGAGCAGCCATTACTGGACCTCAAATCGAAGACCTTCGAAAAGTTTGACCCAGAATCAGCCCCGGCTCAGCAAAACAAGCAATATCTGGGATACGGGTCTCTCCGCTTACTCCCAAAAACCACGGGCGTACGGCCTATTGTTAATCTGGGGAAAAAGGTCCTCAAAGAATTCATAAAAAATGGGAAGAAAAGAGCGTATTTTGTTTCTATCAACCGAACCGTCACTCCTATCTCCAATATGTTGACGTACGAACGCCAGCGGAATCCCAGCAGACTGGGGTCTTCCTTGATGTCTATGGGTGACTTACACCCTCGACTGAGAGCCTTCAGGGAAGAGATTGGGAGTCATGTACCCCTGGCACCAAGCCGGCCCGCCGCTTTGCCCAAGTTATTCTTTGTAAAACTCGACATCCAAGCATGTTTCGACAATATCCCACAGAAGCGACTCCTGCACCTTATTACAGATCTGGTCACAGAGGAGTCGTACCGGATCACCAAACATATTGAAATCAAGCCGTCGGTGAATGGCACCCAGGGGAAACCTTTCCGAAAATGGGTTGGCCGTGCTGCCCCTTTGAAGAAGCAGCAACATTTACCCGATTTCCTCGCGAATGAGACACAAAACCAAAAGCCAAACACGGTCTATGTCGATGACACCGAGCAAAAGATACAAGATGCCGACTGGTTATTGAACCTTTTGGATCAACACGTTCGAAGCAATCTGGTGAAGATAGGCAAAGAGTATTTTCGACAGCGCAACGGCATTCCTCAGGGCTCCGTTCTGTCCAGTCTGCTTTGCAACTTCTTTCTTGCGGAACTCGAAAGCAAATTTCTCGGATTCTTACGGCCTACAGACTCACTGCTCATGCGATTTGTCGATGATTTCCTTCTTGTCACCACTGATATAAACCAGGCCATGCAATTCCTGCAAACCATGCTTCGTGGACACCCTTCCTACGGTGTAGTCGTTAACCCTTCTAAAAGCTTGGTCAACTTCACAGCATGCGTTGACGGCACCTACATCCCGCGCCTGGAAGGATCAACGCGCTTCCCTTATCTTGGATGTCTCATCGATACACGCACCCTCGAAATCCATCAGGACCAAGATCGAGCCCTTGAAGGCGGAGATCTGGCCGCTACCGCCCTTTCCAACTCGTTAACTGTCGATACAAGCTGTCTCCCGGGACGCACTTTGAGGCGCAAGGTCCTTGCTTCGTTTCGACAACAGATGCATCCGATGTTCATCGACGATACCCACAATTCCCACGCCGTCGTCCTCGGCAATCTTTACACGCGCTTCATCACGGTTGCCATGAAAATGTACCGCTACATGAAATCCCTTCAGGGACGCACTCACCCCAAACCACCCATCATCATCCAGACGATCCACGCCCTCATTCTCCGAGCCTTCGCAATCATCGAAGAGCGACGCTCCGGGCCAACGCCTCTTTCCTGCTTCGTGAAGTTCTCACATATTCAGTTCCTCGCTGCATCTGCATTCCGCTTTGTTCTGAAACGTAAACAGACACGGTACGCAGCTGTACTTCAATGGCTAGACTCGCAGTGGAAACACTCACGACCGGTCACGAACAGCGAAGCATTGAAATTAACCAATGTTGTTAAACGCGGCAACGCACTATTTGAAGAGTGGCGCTTCTAATGGCGCACTAATAATACCCAATCCAAACCAAGACAATATTCCCTCCTACCTAGGGTAACAACAGCTCACTATTGAGTAACCAATACCCTATTACCCAACACTCCCCCTACTCCTTAACCACATACTCCTCCAATCCCATCCCAACATCCGAAACCGTCCCCGTATTAGCCGTAACATTCAAACCAAGCAACTCCCTCCCCTCCTCCCCAACCTCCTCCCTAACACCCTCATCCAGCACAGCCGTCCAATTAACCTGCTGCCTCAAAAACGGCTTAGTATAATAGCCAAAAAGCAACGCCCGGTCCTGATCCTCCGTAACATTCTTCCCCGAAGTATGCCAAACCCTCGCATCAAGCGCAATCAACGACCCCGCCTTCGCGCTAAACGGCTTCAGCATCTCCTCCGCATTACTTGGAACCTCGGCCTTCCTCTTCCAAACCTGCGAACCGGGGATGTACAGTGTAGCCCCGTTCTCGAAATACACGTCACTCAGACACCAGATTATGTTTAGGGCCCAGGGTTCTTCCCATGGTTCTGGGACCACGAGCGATTGGTCTGAGTGTAGGGCCATGGATCCTGAGCCTGGGCGTGCGATGTTAGCTGTGAAGTTTGAGATTATGAATCCCGGGCCTAGGATTGCGCGGACGAGGGCAAGCGCTGCTGGGTGGCGGATTAGGGTGCGGAAGATGCGGTCTCGGGCTAGAAGGTAGAAGACGCGGACGTTGGAGGCGTTGGGGTCTAGGGCGGGTATGTAGGTTTCTGAGCCTAGTTCTTGGTTTGTTTTTGCGGCTGTCCAGAGGGCGTGCAGCAGGGTTGTTACTGTTGATTCAGGGAGGATGTTGGGGATTATAGCGTGGCCGGTTTCGAGGAGGGAGGTCAGGGCGGTTTGGAGGGTTTCCTTGGAGAGGGGGGTTGTTAGGGAGGGGTCGAGTGAGGTTTTCATTTTGAGTATATGTATATAATAGTAGCAGTGGTGCTTCAAGTTCAAGTTGAAATTTGTGATAGATGTTTATATGGGTTGATACTGGTGGTATGCAGGGAAGTTTAGGTTGAGGGATATCTTGTTTGAGGGGAAATATATAGCCCTTTTCCTTCTTCAGCTTGTACTTTTGTCTCTGACAGCCTGTCAGTGCAGGTAATAGTACTAGTACACTAGTGGGAAATAATCTAGCTCATTCGGTTGGTTCAAGTTGAGCGTAGCCAAGATGGTTACTCCCCGCACTTGATATTAACCATCATGCTCGTCGGGTTATCCTCGGAGAGACACTGCTAGTAATTACTATTGATTACTCGGTGTTGAGACAGCTACTACTTTAGACTATTGGATTGTGATTTCTCTAACTCGATGCGATCCTGCCAGTCACGGTGGAAGTTGCTAGTACTCAACTGCAAGTTAAGTACTATTAACTAAGATACTGTCAACCTGATATAGGGTAAATTACCACTATCTCAGTGATTAGTGTGTTTTCAGCCCCTGCCCACATTGCC